>CM018044.1:22374261-23574261 GCA_008638375.1 Nyssa sinensis
ACGGAGGGCGACGGCGGAGGAGATCGATACATATATATGTGGGTGTGTCTGTCTAGCGTGAGAACTGCAAGGGTTGAATGCGAATTAGTTTTGCGGGCTTGATGAAATTGACGAAAATGGAAGTGCGGACTGAAGCAGTTCGCTGTAAGGAGCTAAATCGCGTTGGGCATTCTGATCGTTGAAGGTATGGCTGCTGCTACGGGAGTTATGGTAATAGTAGCATATTATAGCGGTGTAGACCGAGGTTTAGATGTATCAGAAATTGGGATTGTGTTGCGGTTTTGTGTGATGGCTCAGGATCGAGTAAAAAGGTACAGGAAGCATTCCAATTGGGTATGTGTATGTATGTGCATGTGTGCGTGTTGGTGTAGCAATGCAGCGGTGCGGAACAGGAAAATGGGTTACGGTGGCAGCCCTGAATGTTGAGGGTTCGTATTGGTGGATGTTGAGGCAAGGAAGGGCAGGAATTGAAGATACAAAAGTCGATTCAAGAGAGCAATATCTTGAATTTGGTTCAGTAAGGTTTGTGGGGTTCCTCTGTTCTACCGTTTCTAGTTGAGAACAGAGGAGGATCAGGGGCTTGGTTTGCGCTGCGGCATTGGTCGCCATTTTTGCCCCGGTTACATCTTGAGGTCTGGGTGCTGAAATTGGAGGTAGCACAGCAATGTCGATTTGATTGGATTGGGGGCAGGGGACCAATATATGTGTATCTGTATATGTGTGTTGTACAGCGGTGCAGAGGGGGACGATTCTTGAGGCAGATTTGGGTAACACTTGGAAGGAGGATGATGAAGCTGCTTCATGACGGATACGGTATGGGTTGAAAAAAAATTGAGAATCAATTGAGGATTCTGGGTGATAATTGAAGAATGGGCAGTGGTCTCACTAGAACAGCTGAATTTCACAGTTCAGGGCAGTAGGATCGGTTGGATTCAAACAGCAGCAATTTGATGGGTTAAATCCATATTAATTTCAGAGCAAAGGTTATACCTGAATTTAGGAATTATATGTGGTTTTGGTGCTACTGTTGCTGTCATTTTGGATTGATAAGAGAACAGAGGAAATTACAGCAGGGGCTGATGATAGTCGCGGCTGGGGTTACGACAGGCCTGAAGGTCTATGACATGCCTGGCGTTTGGGTTATGTTTGTGTTCCTTCTCAGGTTGAGTCTGATGCTATTTGGGGACAGACTTGTTTGCCAGAGCAGAGAGTTGCGTGTCTACTGTTGGGACGTGTTGACTTCGGCCATATCACTAGATCGTGGCCTGAATTGAGTTCCTACTTCAGGGTTGGCTAGCCCGGTGGTCATGGGTTGGTTCAACAGAAGATGGTGGACTGTGATGAGATGTTATTTCGAATGTTTTGGCGATAGGATGTGCACTGATAACTCAGGTGGCCATAAAATGAAAATTGACTGGCATTCATGGGGGAAGGGCAGCAGCGCTCACTCTAGCAGCAGGGGTGCGGCAGAACATGCCCTTCAATTTGATGGAACTGAAGTAGGGGAAATCATGTTGGCTGTAGCGAAGATGAGTTACAAGGGGGCCTATGGGTGTCATTTTCTTGCAAGCTGTTGGGCGAATTGTGTTCTGTAGTGGTGCAAACGAGGATTTTGCATTGAGAAGTGGCTGTTGATAGTAGATGTGATTCCAAGTGCTTTAACTAAGGAAATGATAATGTTAGTGTCGTGGGCAGTGGAGTTTGAAGTGAATCAGGGGTGATGGCCGTTTAGGCATTGTTTGATGTGGCAATTTTGATGCTTTGGGACTGCTCTAGAGCTGAGATATAGATGCTTGGATAATGCTCATGAGTCTTCATCTTGCTGTAATGGTGATAAAGAAGTTGGCTCACAATCAGCAACGGAGAGAGCTACCAGTATTTATAGAGATGATAGAAATGGGGTTTCCTCCACAAAAAGGTCACATCTGAGATACTGTATTGAGGATTGATGCAGTCTGATGTGTTGAGAAGTTGGAGAAGATTAAAGGAGCAACTTGAGGAAGGGAAAGTTCTTCAATATCTGATGGATAGGATGATAAAAGGAAAGAATTTGTCAAGATCATCATATGCTTGAGGGAAAAAGGCTGAAGAAGCTGATGAAACTGGATTTAAAATGGTTGGCCGACTCGATCAACCTGCCGGTGTGTTTTCTTCAGCTTCCGAACCGTGGACTAAAGACGAACTTGGTTGTTTGGATTGCATAGTGGACACATCCTAGGGTTGAGACACGCCCTAGTCAAGTATGGTACTTTACTAAGTAAGGAATAGAATTAAATTAGGATTGATGTGCATATTGATTGAATGCTTTTGTGCTTATCTGCGGATAGAAGATCACGTAGGACTTAATTGCTTCTTTGAGTTGATTATTTATATGTTTCCATGCTCTTTATGATTATTTGAGAATTGTGATTTACTTCTTGAGTTATTATCATATGTGATTTATGTTTTAAACGGTTTGTTGATATTGTGACATGTGGATTTGTGTAAGTGTTGAGATTGATTGAGTATGACACGTAGCATTGTGGATGAAGTCTTGTGATTCGATCTTCATTGTGATGCATTATTTAAAGTATGTAGCATATGCTTATGAGAGTGATGTTTCATTTGAACTATATTATTGCATGATGAAATCATGGCATATTGGCATTGTGTGATTCCTTGAAAGCATAGTGTGGGTCAGCACGAGGTGCTGGTGCATTATGAGGGTGCAGATCCTGTGGTGAAAAATCCAAAATTGGCCATTAGGTACTCGCAGGCCTACGGGGTCCGGACCGTAAAGCGAGACATATATTGGTACTTGCATGCCAACGGGGAAGAACCGTGAAGCGAGACATGGGTGTGACATTGAGATGCATGGGTGTGTCACGCATGTTGCCTGTGCATGGTGTTGATGAATTTGTGAACGTGATATAGGGTTTTATACAGATGTGTAGTTTGTATATTGCCATTATATTGTATGAATGATTAGGGAGGCATGTAGATATACATGTACGCTTGCACATGCCACGACTTAATTTTATTCTTTGCATTAGTATTGTACCATACCAGCATGTTGGCACTGACCCATTCGTGGGCACAGGTTTCAGATAAAGCATCCTGGTACGCGGGACTTGATGAAGTCTTGGAGAAAGGAGGGAAAATAAATTTGGAAGAATATTTGGGCCCTTGGGGCGTATTTTGATTTTATAAAGGATGGGTGTGTTTCTAAAAAGAATGGAAACGGTATTGTATATTGTAATAAATGATCTTTTAGTTTAAGTGTAGAAGTAGATGTGAGGGATTGTATAAGTAGGCGATGTATATTTAACTTTGATAAAGTTGTGGCCATCGAGTGAGGATGGATTGTGACTGTTTATATATATATATATATGATGTATTATGTTTATCAGGGAAAAAAAGGTTCGAAAAACAAAGGAGGTTCTGCTAAAATTTTTTTAAAAACAGGAATGTATGTGTATTGATGGATGTATAGTTCTGTTACTGGATTAGGCTTGTATCTAAATTAGTAAACTCAGTTAAATTCGTTAAATATTTAGTTTATTTATTTACTCGTCTATTTATTTTCTTCTTTTGTTTCCTTCAGTCGCGTCCCCGGGTTCGGTCGGGAATTCAGGGCGTGACAAAATAGGCTAGCAAGCCTGTTGGAGAGAGAGAAAGAGAGGACACAAAAAAAAAAAAAAGGAAAAAAAGGGCCTGTTTGTGTAGTTTTGGATGCTGCAACATGCATCTCGAAAGCTACATCACGTAGCATAAACAATAATAATAAATAAAGAGACAGGTTGACTAGACTAATAAAGCAAAAGGAAGGGGTCAACTTTCCTTTTTGAAAATTCATTAATCTTTACACATTTTTATACAACTCTTGGAGTAGTTGAGTGAGATAATGGGATGTCTTCAACTTATATATGTTACAAGAACTCTCTTCAGATTCAGAATGTTTCTTCACTCTTCTTGACAGCTGTGAGCCCGAAGCCTTTCTTTATTTCTCTTATTTTCTGCATTAAAGATCTCCCTTAAGTATTAGAAGAAATTCTATGAAGGATTATGACCTCATTTTACAGCTCTTGGGTGGTGGAATATCTCAAGGAAAAGTTGGGAAGTTTTCTATAGTTTTATCTCATCAACCTAAGAAGTAGGAGTTTCTAACCTAAGGTTAAAAATGAGATGTCTAGGAAATTATATTCTATTGTTCCTAATTTCATTTACGCTTGTTAATATTAGAACTATTAAATATGCTCCACATTTCATTAATGACATATTATCTTGATATACTTCATGTTTTTATTATTTTGTGTTTCACAATAGATTAAAAATACATGATGTTGAGTACATAATTGTTATTCTTATATGTTGACTACATTGATCACAAATATTGAAGCACGTTTATTAAGTGTTTAGTAAAATGCTAATATAAATTCCTTGGTTATTTTAGCTTGATGTTTAGCTACTAATTTTATTTTTATTTTAGTTTGATAATATATCTTGTGGAAATACTTGTTAGAATACATTGAACTTGACATTTAGTGGGAGGTTTAGTGTGTCTTCATAAATTTTCAGTGACTTGATAAGTTAATATAATTAATGCCTATGACCCGGAAATACATTATATTTGGGATTATGTCTTCTTTCAGCCTTATTCGTAAATCCGCGTAGGAGGTTGCTTTGGTCATTTAGGTTAGTAGCCTGAGAACGACTAATTTGATATTATGGGCCTGTTTTGTGTTAATATTGGAGTTGATCCTAAATTTTTAGTAGCAACTTGGTTGATAGTAATATGGCTTGGTAAATAAATAAATAGAATTTGAAGAAGAAAAAAAAATTTAATATATGCTTGTGATGACCTTGTGACAGTTTCTTATGATTTGATATAAATTATATATTTTATTTTATGTTAAAAAATTATGTATATATTTGAATTGACATGTTGAACATCACTACACTATCACAAACATCCACTTTCACTATTCATATTTTTCCTTGTGTTAGATTCTCTTACGGGGCGTTGTTCTAACCCTCTACCAGTTTCAGGAAATGGCAAAGAGTCTAAACCTTGATGACTCGACGACTTTTTTTTTTTTTTTTGGATACTTATTTTTGTAGCATATGCTCTATTTTTTATGAGGGATGTAATTTATTTCATGCTATTTAAATTGAAAAATTTTAAAACTAAGAACTTAATATTTATAATTTGGAGAACTTGAGGGATTACTAGTTATGAACTTAGATTCCTTTTATTAACTTACCCATAATATGGGAAGATGATGATGTAATTGAAGAGTGAAGATCAATATTGAAAAATCAATAAAATATTATTATTTTGTCTAACAAAAATACCAACTAGCTTGTATTATTGGACTTTTAAATTTTGGGGCGTGACAACTTGGTATCAAAGCTCTAGGTTTAGAATACCTAGGGACGACGGGTAGGGCAGCATTAAATATACTTGAAAAAAATTAATTAAATAAATATAATGAGACTCGAATTTTGTAAATTTGTGACATAAACTTTATGTTGTTTATAACATGACGATTTTGTGAGTATCTTGTGAAATTATATGCGATTACTTGAAAACTTGTTGACTTAAATCGTATAGTGTATGCCTTATATACCTATGTAGAGTTATCTTGTAACATTATCTTTTTAATATATATCTTATAGCCTACATTGTCTTCATTTTTTATTTTGGGGTTATTTGACGGGTCATGAAACACGATATTCTAGAACATAACTAAGCTTAGAAAAAAAACTAATTATTCATTCTATTTTTATTGTATCTTTTTTAGGAAGTCACCGAGAGGTCTAGGTAGAGGTAGAAGTAAAGGTCGAGGTAGAGGTAGAGGTAGAGGTCGAGATAGGGGAAAACCACAAGCTCCCCAACCTTCTATAGCCCCACAGATTCAAGTGGATGAGGTAGAAATTGCAAGGGGTATGATGGAGTTTTTGCAGTAATTTATGCAAGCTCATGAAAATGAGGCACCATCTCAGCCTCACGTTGGGGAAAGTAGAGCCACTACAGCCATAGGGGAGTTCCAAAGGCTCAACCCTCTCAAATTCCGTGGAGAGCCTGATCCACTTCCACTGAGTCCAGGCTGAGGAGTGTCACTAGAATCCTTGACTCCTTGCAGATCTATGAGGATGATCTGAGGATCAACTTTGCCACCCTCTTGCTAAAGAATGAGGCATTGAATTGGTGGGATGCAGTTAAGACTTCCATGGTTATAGAGTAAGAGGTCTTTGTTACAACATTTTTCAGAGGTTACTAGAGATGCACTGGGAAGAGAGTTCGTCCATTTATACTAGGGAGACATGATTGTGACTTAGTATGAGTCTAGATTCTCTATACTTTCCCGTTTCACCCCACTGCTTCTTTCTAATGAAGCCTTTCAGGCCCACCATGCCTTTGAGTTTGGACAGAAACCATCTACTCGCACTAAAGTGGTGCCTCTCAAAATCTGAGTGTACTCCTAGCTTTATAAGAGAGCGCTATTGTTAGAGGATGAGGTAGAGAATACACAGAAGATTCGAGATGCTAAGTTCTAGGCTAGTGGTGCCAGTTCGAGTTCCTACCCTAGAGGAGGGATAGGAAGAAACAGAAAGAAGTTGTTCCACATTCACAAGGCCAGATACAACAACAGCAACACTTTGTACCCTCATCATTTTCTGCATCAGGGAGGTCTCCTTAGGGAGAGATTATTTGTCACCATTATCGACGAACTGGACACTGTAGGGTAGAGTGCTCATAGAAAGCACATACACAGAGTAGTGGACCACTCAAACTAGGGGCCAAAGTCAGACACAGATTAGTGGCAAGTCCCAGGGCTAGGGACAAGGAGTTGTTTGCTATCGTTGTGGAGAGCCAGGCCATACCGTTCGTCATTGTCTTTCATCACAGGGAGTCCATGCTTCATGTGATTTTCAACAACCTCATCCTTCTCAGATTGCCCAGTCACATAAGAGATTCAGGCCACCATTTCTTTCTCTAGTGCCTGCATTTTCTACACAGAGCTATAGGCCAACTCAAGGGACCACTTTATCAATAGTAGCTTCACAGATTCCATAACGTGGCACAAGACAATCGGGCCACCAACAGACTCATGGCAGGATATTCGCGGTCACAGTAGCCGATGCATTAGTAGGACCATCATTTGTTAGAGGTATTATCTTGGTGTTCAATTCCTGGGCTAATTTATTGATTGATTCTGGAGCCTCTCATTCTTTCATTTGTGCATCATTTGCTGTCACACTGGGTTTAGATGTGGACATATTAGACCATTCACTCAGAGTAGAGACTCCAGTTGGGGGTAGAGTTATGCTTAGGTGAGGTAGTAGATTTTCGATTTGTATTTGACTTTATTGTACTAAATATGACGAGATTCGATATTATCTTAGGCATGGATTGATTGACTACTTACCGCACGATAATTGATTGCTGTAGATAGAGAGTGACAATGTGTACTCTTGAGGGAGACTACTTTGGGTGATAGGAGACTTAACTATTCTACAACTATTAGATTCTCAGGGCAAACTCAGTTGCATGTTTGCCAGTTGGGCATTTGGTGACGAGGATAGTGTTCACGGAGAGTTACCACTAGTAGTACAAGACTTTTTTGATATATTTCACAATGATCTATTTGAGACATTGCCTCACCGTGAGATAGAGTTCTCCATTGATACTAGGCACTGCACCTATCTTGATGGCACCTAACCATATGGCACCTGCTAAGTTGTGGGAGCTAAAGGTGCAAATAAAGGAACTATTAGAAAAAGGTTTCATACGGCCTTGCACTTCACCGTCCGTAGGGAGTTCCAACTTTTTTTGCAAATCAGAAAGATGGATCGCTTCGATTGTGCATCAATTATCGTAGGTTAAATGAGGCTACTATGAAGAATAAGTACCCTTTACCACGCATCAAAGACTGATTTGATCAGTTGAGCGGATCTATATATTTTTTCAAGATTGATTTGAGATCAGGTTATCCCTAGTTGAGGGTGAAAGAGGACGATATTTCAAAGATTGCTTTCCGTACTCGGTATGGCCATTACGAGTACCTTGTTATGCCATTTAGGTTAACAAATTCCCTTATGGCATTTGTGAACCTAATGAATCACATCTTTCGGGAGTATCTAGATAGATTTGTCATTGTCTTTGTGGATGACATTTTGATATATTCATCATCGAAGGAGAAACATAGGGAGCACTTTCGTTTTGCACTACAGATCCTAAGGAAGTATCGATTGTATGCCAAACTCGAGAAGTGTGAGTTTTGGCTTACTGAGGTGAAATTTCTAGGACACGTTGTTTCTCAGAGGGTGTATGCGTTGATCCTTTCAAGATAAAGGCTACGATGACTTGGGAGAGACCAAAAAATGTATTTGAGATCCGTAGCTTCTTGGGTCTAGCCGGTTATTACCGTAGATTCGTTGCGAGAGTTTTTCGATTAGAGATGCCTATGACACATTTTACTAGAAAGGGTGTCCAATTTGTATGGGATGATGCATGTGAGCATTTTTTTTTAGGAGTTAAAGACCCGACTCACTACCGCACCAGTTCTTACCATTCTCGATAGTGGGTAGAGTATACAATTTATTACAACACTTCATGAAATGGGCTAGGGTGTGTGCTTATGCAGCAAGGCAGGGTCATTTCCTATAGTTCACGACAATTGAAGCCTCACGAGAAGAACTACTTGACACTTGATTTAGATTTAGCAGCAGTGATATTTGCTTGGAAAAGTTTGAGGCACTATTTGTCACGCCCCGAATCCCCGCGAACCCGAGGCGCGAATAACGAAACCAAAAGAAAATAAAATAAAGGACAATCTAACGGATTCAACTCAAACTTTCATTCATTTCCTTCAATGTACATTCATGTAAAGCACAATCAATAAAAACATTCAACATGTCATTCGGGCTTAAACCGTACATCACAAGGTATGCCCTCACGGGCCAAGTATTCTTCTTAGTTCCCTTCTTCACTAAAGTGTCTCTAAATCTTGCGTAGTAGGAGCATCATCTGAAATGTTTGTCCCACGAATGGGTCAGCTTAACTGCTGGTACAATATAATGCTAATGCAAGAAACAAAATTAAGGGCGTGGCATGTGCAAGTGTACAGTTATTTCTACATGTCATTCAATATCATCCATACAACATACTAGCAATAATCTACATGTCATCCAACTTATTAATGTAATTTAAGGCGTGGCATGTGCAAGTGTACATTTATCTCTACATGCATTCTAAATCATCCATGCAATGTGATGACAATAATCCACATGCCTTCCAAATCATCCATACCATGTAATAGCAATAATCCACATGACATCCAAGTTATCCATGTAATGTAGTGACAATGCCCATGAAACATCCACACAACTCTATGCCACAACCATGCCAACTCTATGCCACAACCATGCCAACTCTATGCCACAACCATGTCAACTCTATGCCGTGTCCATGTCTCATTTTCGGAACATATCCGATGGAAGCTGAGTACCATGCAATGTTTCATTTTCGGAACACATCTGATGGAAGCTGAGTACCATGTCTCGTTTTCGGAACACATCCGATGGAAGCTGAGTACCATGTTTAGCACCACGTGTTCAACGCACACTATACTTTCAATGCATCACACCATACCAATATGCCTTGATTCCACTATGCAATAATACAATCTCAGATAAGTAATTTACTAACACATGGAGCATGCTTCTAAACAATGTATTCCACTTAAAGCAATCACAATATCTGAATAATAAAACCTTTTTCACATGAATGTATGCAATACATGATCAACGAAAATACATACTCAAGTCATGTGTTCACAATCTTAACAACTCCCCAAAAATATAAATCACGTACAACCCAACACATAGAATAAATCACATCTCCATGGAGCAGCAAGAAGCACACAAGTAACATAAACAATCAACTCAAGGTTTCTTTTTTAAAGCAACATTCCTATTGTGATTTTCTGACATTAAACAAATAAATATATGATTCATTCAATCAACATGCAAATCATTCCTAAACTCAATTCTATTTCTTACTTATCACAATATATCGTACCTGATGGGTTGGTCTCAACCCTAAGAAATTGTACTCGCGGTGTAGCTGAACTACAATGAAAATGCAAAAGGTCAGACCACCTTCTCCTTGCCTTTCCATGTCCCTAAAATCATAAAATGTGACTCAGTTCATTTATTACTTGAATTATGCTATTCACCAAATTTTATGTCTTTATTTTATGAGTTTATATTTTGCCAAGTTAAACTTTGCTGTTGAGTCCAGGAACATTGAAAAAAATAGGTTTAGGCTTTCCCGGAATTTAATTCGGACATCCGAGCTAGAAAGGGCAAAACGGTCATTTTGCACTCTTTTCGGGTCCTTACATCCCGAGACCCCTTTTTGAAAATCGGACTCCACGATTGAGTCCGGAATGGTTGAGATAATAAAATTTCACTATTTGTTTACTTAAATCAGAGTTCATTTGACTACGTTTCAACTCAGGGGCATTTTGGTAATTCTTAATGTTATTATGGGTCTTTTATTTTTTGGGACCCTGTCTCATAGAGCGGACCTCACCTATTGGTCTCAGAATGGTCGAGATAGTCAAAATACACTAATGACTTGTCCCATTTGGACTCCGGACTATTTTGTGATATTTAAATAATTTAATTAATTTTAATATTTCATTAATATTTTATTCAGGGGGGTCAGATTGTAATTTCTTAAAATTTTTGGGGTCAATTCGTAATTTCTAAATTTCTTATTCCTAATTTGGATAGCCAAACAGAGGCTAATCCAAAACAGGGATAGGATATCCCTAATTTCAATTTAATTCCAATTTCAATTTATTAACCCCGTAGCCAAACAGTCTCAATCCCCTTTTAATTTAAAACATGCGGCTGACACGTGGCAGGGGCGGGTCGGTCTTGACCCGACCCTAACCCGGACCCGAGTGTACAATATCTTTTTTGTCATTTTTCTGACGAGCCTCCGGTAGGGTTCCGGCGTCGGCAACCATTTTTCGGCCATTTTTCACCAATTTCTCAATGCTATTCCCTCCCATTTTTCAAGGGGATTTCATTCCTAGCATTGTTTTTTCAATTTGATCCATTGGATCTTTACGAATAGGGGCTCAAAGAGCCATGGCCGAATCTCCGGCCAAGTCCAAAACCTCATTTCTCTCGGCTGTTTTGTTGTAATTTTTCTTCCTAAACATTTCTACACCTCACTTCATGAGTTTCCCATCATTTAAATCGAGTTTGACACATAAAATATCAAAACCGATTCCCCATAACCGTGACCTGCAACTGGGATGTTCTCTCTCTCTCTCTCTCCTTTTAACCATTTTAATTAATTCTTGTTCCTAAATTCTCTATATTTCATACTCTTTCTAGCCCTACATTCAGAATAATTTAAACATACTAGAAACATTTTGAACCAGAAAGTGGCTCACCTTGGTTTCGGTTTTCTCTCCTTGGTTGAGCCCCTCCTCGAGTGCCTCCTAAATCTCCCACCCTTCCTCTTCTCTGGTTATCGCTTTCTCTCAGGTCATACACACACGCCTATACCTATAAACACATAACTACCTTTCTCTCTCTTTCTCTCTCTATTATTTTCTCTCTTCTCTCTCTCTCCACGGTCTGACCTGCCCATCCATACCCTAAAGTCCTTTTACAGATACAATCACCTACTGCCTGCCACCACCACTCTCCATTGAGTGTTTCACACTCAATTTCCATTTACACACACATATTATATTACAGACACACATGCACTAGTTATATATATACATATATATACCCACGTGCGGACACACACAATCAGATCTATGTATATATATATATATTATATATCTATATAATACACACATATAAATATTTTTAAATATACACATATCCATATACACGCACATCACACATGTATTAATAATAATAATAATAATAACTTGAAAATTTTATTTTAAAAAAAAAATTTTAGGTTATTACACTATTTGTATAGCGAACGATTAGAGGTATTTTCGGATCACAAGAGTCTTGAGTACATTTTCTCGCAAAAGGACTTGAGCTTGAGGCAACGATGGTGGATGGAGTACATGAAAGATTATGACTTCAACTGACAGTACCACCCTAGGAAGGCAAATGTAATGGCAGAAACACTTAGCAGGAAATCATAGAAAAATCTAGCGAACATTGCCATTCGAGAGTGGGAAATTCTTGGGGCAGTTGTAGAGTTTGATTTGATCCTTAAGGAGACTAAAGAGTGTGCTACCCTATTTTCTATGGTGGCACTACCTACACTTATGAGTAGAGTGGTTGAGTCACAATGGGTTGATGCCGAGACCAAGGCCATTCGTAGTCGTATTCTTGGAGGTGTGACAGTTGAGGATTGGTTGCTTCATACCGATCGTGGTTTAAGATTTCAAGGCAAATAATATGTTCCACTCTTGTCGTGAGGATGTATTTTGGCAATTTCACCATTCACGACTTGCAGTTCATCCAAGTAGTACAAAGATGTATTGTGACTTACGTCTCAAGTATTGGTGGAAAGAGATGAAAGGCGTCGTGTCTAGTTTTGTGAATAGACGCCTGACGTGTCAGCAAATTAAGGCCGAGCACCAGAGGTCTACAGGATTACTAAACCCATTGCTAGTGGCCGAGTGGAAGTGGGAGAACGTGACTATGGACTTTGTGACAGGTTTGCCGAAATCACCGCGGGGACACGATGCTATATGGGTTGTTTTGGATCGATTGACCAAGTCCACTCACTTCCTACCCATTTAGATTACAGATTCTGTTAATACACTTAGTTGATTGTATATTTAGGAGATAGTACACCTTCATGGCATTCCAGTGTCTAGCATCTCATATCGGGATCCATGTTTTACAGCTCGATTTTGGCAGAGTCTATAGACAGCCTTAGGGACTGAGTTATTACTCAACACATCTTTCCACCTAGAGACCGATGGTCAGTCTGAGCACACTATTCAGATTTTTAAGGATATGTTATGTTCTTGTGTTATGGATTTTTAGGGTAATTGGGAGAACCATTTCTCGTTGGTCGAGTTTGCCTATAACAACAACTACTAGTTGAATATTGAGATAACACCATTCGAGGTACTATACGGGAGACCGTGTAGATCACTTATTTGTTAGATTGAGATAGGTTGGACCAAACTTAGTACAGGGAGACTACTGAGAAGATCAAAGTGATTATATAGCGGTTGCTGACAGCATAAAATAGCCAGAAGAGCTATGCAGACGGGAAGTAAAGACCTTTAACATTTGAGGTTTGGGGACCATGTGTTCTTGAAAGTTGCACCGAGAAAGGGATTGACATACTTTAGGCATAAGAGGAAGTTGGCACTGCAATTCATTGGACCTTTTGAGATCCTTGACAGGATTGGAGAGGTACCTTATCGGTTGGCTTTACCGCCACGGTTGTCGGGTGTCCATAATGTATTCCACGTATCCATGTTACGAAAATATGAGTCAGATCCCTCACATGTTCTAGATTAGACTGAGTTGGATATAGAGAGTGATGCATCTTACGATGAATGACCGGTGAGGATTCTAGACTCTAAGAAACAAGTATTACGGGGTAAGACCATTCTTTTTGTCAAAGTCCTTTGGAGACACCATAGAGTGCAGGAGGCTATATGGGAGCGAAAGCCATAGTTTCGCACCAAGTATCCGAAATTATTTGCCAAGCAAGGTATTAGTTAAATTTCGAGGACGGAATTTTTTTTTTTTTTTAGGTGGAGAGAATGTAATGTCCCGGATAATTGTGATAATTAATTAAGATATTTTAAAATTATTTATTATGTGCTATGTAATGATAACTATTATAGTGAACAATTTAAGGCTTGACATGTTTACTATTAGTGGTTCAACTTTATTGTTACATAAAATTTTATTTTAGTGTGTTATTTCTTTTTTTTTTTTTAATTATGTATGTTATCTTTCTTGTGTTAGAATATAAAAAAATTTACAGAGTGAAATAATTAAATAAATAAATTAACTAGTTCAATAATTTATTTGAATTGTGTATGGATATATATAAGAGTAATAATACATAGACATTTAGTTGATATTAGATGAAAAAATAAATAAATAAATCATGCATGGTTTATATATGTATAATAAATATATATTGATATATAAATATACATAATACAAGACAAAAAAAATGAATTAAAGAGACGTTGAAGTGATGTTGCTAAGGAAACATTAAATGAGACCACATATATATATATATATGTATGGTACATAGAAAAAAAACAAGAAATAAGAGAAAAGTGTGAAGGTAATGTGTGTGGTGTGTATTAAATGGTGGCAGAAATGTGTGGCGTGTCCATTATAAATATATATGTATATGTATATATGTGTGAATATATATATATATATATATTAATGTTAAAAAAAGGAAAGAAGATAGATAAAAAGAAAAGATTGTCATACAGTCTGCAGTCCAATAATTTAAAATGGGATGGGATAGAAACCCTATATATATATATACATATATATATATATAAAGAAGAAAGGGGAGAAAGACTCCATGTTGCAAAAGTTGCAGCGTCAGAGTGCAAGGAAATAAGCTGACAAGCCTACTGAAGAGAGAGAGAGAGAGAGAGAGAGAAGAGAGAGAGAGAGAGAGAGAGAGGGGGTTTGTTTGTGCAGTTTTGGATGATGCAACACGCAGCACGAAAGCTACATCATGTAGCATAAAAAATAATAATAAATAAAGAGACAGGTTGACTAAACTAATAAAGCAAAATGAAGGGGCCAACTTTCCTTTTTGAAGATTCATTAATCTTTACATATTTTTATACAACCCTTGGAGTAGTTGAGTGAGACAATGGGATGAGTGAGACTTATATATGTTATAGGAACTTTCTTCAGATTCAGAATGCTTCCTCATTCTTCTTGACAGTCGTGAGCTCGAAGCCCCTCTCCATTTCTCTTATTTTCTCCATTAAAGATCTCTCTCAAGTATTAGAAGAAATTCTATGAAGGATTATGACCTCATTTTACAGCTCTTGGGTGGTGGAATATCTCAAAGAGAAGTTGGGAAGTTTTTTATAGTTTTATCTCATCAACCTAAGAGGTAGGGGTTTCTAACCTAAGGTTAAAAATGGGATGTCTAGGAAATTATATTCTTATTGTTCGTAATTTCATTTACACTTGTTAATATTAGAAATATTAAATATGCTCCACATTTCATTAGTGACATATTATCTTAATATACTTCATGTCATTATGATTTTGTCTCTCACAATAGATTAAAAATATATGATGTTGAGTACATGATAATTCTTATATGTTGATTAAATGATCACAAATATTGAAGCATGTTTATTAAGTGTTTAGTAAAATGCTAATATAATTTCCTTGGTTATTTTAGCTCGATGTTTAGCTACTGCTTTATTTTTATTTTATTTTGATAATATATCTTGTGGAAATACTTGTTAGGACACATTGAACTTGACATTTAGTGGGAGCCTTTAGCGTCTCTATATATATTTTTAGTGACTTGATAAGTTAATATAATTAATGTCTATGATCCGAAAATATATTGTCCTTGAGATTGTGTTTTCCTTCAGCCTTATCTGTAAACTGGCACAGGAGGTTGCCTTGGTCCTTTGGATTAGTAGCCCGAAAATGGTTGATTTGATACTATGGATCCATATTGTGTTAGTATTGGGGTTAATCCTAAATTTTTAGTAGCAACTTGGTTGGTAGTAATATGTCTTGCTAAATAAATAAATAGAATTTGAAGAAGAAAAAAAATTTAATATATGCTTGTGATGACCTTGTGACAGTTTCTTATGATTTGATATAAATTATATATTTTATTTGATGTTAATAAATTATGTATATATTTGAATTGACATGTTGAACATCACTACACTAGAACAAGCATCCACTTTCACCATTCATATTTTTTCTTATGTTAGATTCTCTTACGGGACATTGTTCTAACCCACACCTGTTTCAGGAAATGGCAAGGAGTTCGAACCTTGATGACTCAATGACTTTTTTTTTTGGGATACTTATTTTTGTAGCATGTGCTCTATTCGTCATGAGAGATGTAATTTATTTCATGCTATTTAAATTTGACATTTGTAAAACTAAGAACTTAATATTTATAATGTGCAGAACTTGAGGGATTACTAGTTATGAACTTAGATTCCTTTTATTAACTTACCTATAGTATGGGGAGATGATGATGTAATTGAAGAGTGAAGATTGATATTGAAAAATCAATGAAATATTATTATTTTGTCTAACAAAAATACCACCTAGCTTGTATTATTGGACTTTTAAATTTCGGGATGTGACAAATAACATATATGATGTGTCGATGATGGGTACAATCACCCTTCATAAATACATTGAATAAATATATCAATGTAAATCCAAATGCTATCCAAGTCTCCATCTATCTCGTACAGCTCCTGTAGTTGTCATCGACTAGTCCAGTATTTGCCATTCCCATTAATAGCAAGAGTGGGCTATAACGATCGGTAGAGTTTCCCAAAAACACACAAGCAAGCAACATGCAAAAACTAATACAAGTTCGAAGATGACAATTTCCTAATTTTCAGTATGCAATCACAAGCACACAATAATATGCTCAACTAGACCACATGTTTAGATACAATAATCAATAGAATATGATACCACTTTATATAGTGCAACAACAATGATAGGGGCATTCGATGTATATTTAAATATGAAATATGCTAATATATACAAACCTCACGACGCACCTCCATTTCCTGTTCAAGCAATAAGAACAATATATCCAAAAGCAATTTATTCAAAGTAGATTAGCAGTATAATAAGTCAACGAGGTGTAATCACCACACAATCCATACATATCACAAGTGTAATCCATGGCACAACAAGTCATATCAACATCCACCACATTCATCAATATAGCCAATATAACACACATATGCTCAATGTATGCACACTTTCATGAATGACCCATGTCATGACCCACACTTTAACTACAACACTTTAAGAAGTCGCATCGGACTTCGACAAGCCCAGTGTTTTTTGGGTTACTAACCTGAAGGAAACAAACTGTAATGACCCGAAATTTTTTTTTTTTTTTTTTTATATATGAAAATTTTCCTTTGTTATTAATTTTTTTTTTTATTATTATTAATTTTTCTGATGCATGTGTGTTATGTATGTATGGTGTGTATGTGTAGATGTGTGGGGTAATGTATGTACATGTGTATGTGTATATATATATATGTGTGTGTGTGTGTGTGTGTATAGAACAGTGCATGTGTGCACTGTGTGTGGGTGCAACCGAACGGGTGTGTGTGTGTTTGTGACCAACTGAGTGTGTGTGTGAGGTGTCGGCTGTGTGTGTGTGTCTAGTGTGTGTGTCATGAGTGGTATATATATATATATATATATATAGGCATATATAGGGCAGCTTTGCATTTAATGCAAAGCTGCATTGGGGAAGAGGAAAGAGAGGGCTGAACGGAGGGGAGAAGGTCAAGAAAAGGGGCTGGCAGTGAGAGACGTGTGAGAGTTGATGTGTGAGTGTATATGTTGGTCTCGGTTGGGAGGAGAGAAAGGAAAGAAAAACAGAAAGCAAGAGAGAGAGACAGTTCTGGAAGGGAGAAGAGATTGTGAAGCTTGATTTAAGCTTGGAACCAGAAGGTGGAGGAGGTGCACGGCTAGAGAGAGAAACCCAGAAAAATCGTGAGTGACTCCATTCTGATTTTTTTTGTTTCTTAGCATGTTATGTAGATTTAATTCTTGGTTCTTGTAGTATATGAAATATGGATTATTTTGCAAAAGAAATCACTTAAAATGGTTAGGAAATGAGAGAGAAACAGTGAGTTGCAGGTGGGTGGATAATCGGTTGGTTGGAAAAATATTGGTTTAAAACTTGGTTTAAATGGTAGGAAACGAACCCTAAGAGGTGCAGAAATACATTAGGATAAGAATAGGGGTTAAACCAGGACCGAACTGTCACAAAAATGAAGGGGAAAGAGTCGGCCAGAAGTTTGACGGAGGGGTTGACCCTCTATTTCGTGAAGATCTGGTGACTTGAACCCAAAACCAAGCCTAGATGTGGAAACCTTGGAAGAAAATGAAGAGGATAGCATTTTGAAACCTTGAAAATCTCGCCGGAGACCAGTCGCCGGCGTCGGAGAAGGCGCTGGAACCCTACTGGTGTGTCGCCGGAAAGTCGGGGAAGAAAGGGGTTGCTCGGGTCGGGTTTCGGGTCCTGGTCGGGTCGGGTTGGGGCGGGGCAGAACCGTCCCTGCCACGTGTCGCTCCCACGTTTTAAATTAAAAGGGGTTGGGGGCCTGTTTGGCTACGAAGTTAAGAAATTAGAAATTGGAATTAAATGGGAACAGGGATATCTTATCCCTATTTTGGATTAGCCACTGTTTGGCTATCCAAATTGAGAATAAGGGTTTTGCAAATTACGAAATTGCCCCTGAACTTTCTAAAAATTACAATTCTACCTCGTACTTTTTAAAATTCTGATTTGACCCCTCAGATTTCGAAAATTACACTTTAACCCTAAACTTTTAAGTAATTACGCTTTAACCCACCAGAATTAAATATTAATAAAATGATAATTAAATTAATTAATTAATTAATTTAATTATTTTAAATACTTTAAAATAGTCCGGAGTCCGAATGGGACAAGTCATTAGTGTATTTTGACTATCTCGGCCATTCTGAGACCAATGGTGAGGTCCGTTTTATGAGACGGAGTCCCAAAAAAATAAAAGACCCTTAGTGACCTTTAAAATTATCAAAATGCCCCTGAATTGAAACACAGTCAAACGAACTCCAAATTTAGTAAACAAATAGTGAAACTTTATTATCTCGAGCATTCTGGACTCAACCGTGGAGTCCGATTTGAGAAAAAAGGTCTCGAAATGTAAGGACCCGTGAAAAGTGCAAGATGACTATTTTGCCCTTTTGAACCCAGATGTCCCAATTGAGTTCTACGAAAACCTAAACTTATTTTCTTCGACGTCCCAGACTCAATAGTAGAGTCTAATTTAGCAAAATAGAAACTTATAAAATAAAGACATGAAATTTGTTGAATAGCATCATTTAGGAAACAAATGAACTGAGTCATATGTTATGATTATAGGAACACGAAAGGGCAAGGAGAAGGTGGTCTGACCTTCGGTATTCTCACGGTGATCCCACTATACTACGAGTACACCTGCCTGAGTTGAGGTCGATTATCAGGTACGATATATTGTGCTAAGTAAGAAATAGAATTGAGATTAGGAATACTTGTTCTGCTGCCTTGATTGTTCACATGTTTGTTAGATTGTTCACATGCTTATGTGCTTCATGTTATCTTGCTGTAAGTTGGGTGATGATATAAATGATGATTGTATGTATATTACATGTGTTAGTATATTGTGTGTAAATTGTATTCCTTGAGAACTATTGAGATTATGAGATATGTGATTGAAAGCATGCTTCATGTATGAATGAGATGCATCATTGAGATTATATTGTGGCATGAATGAATTAAAGCATCTTGGCATAGTGTGGTTCTTTGTGCATGGCGTGAGTTGAGCACGTGGTGCTATGCATTATGAGGGTGTAGATCCTGTGGTGAAAAACCCAAAATCGGCCAATAGGTACTCGCCTGCCCAACGGGTTCTAGACTGTGAAGTGAGACATACGTGGCGGTACTCATGCCAGCGGGGAAGGGCCATATCATGAGACATGGGTGGGCATAGAGTTGCATGGGTGTGTCACGCATACTACTCATATACTGTATACTGTTCATATACTGCCATAATGATATCGATTGCCATATAGAAATAACTGTACACTTGCACATGCCACGCCCTTAGTTTTGTTTCTTGCATTAGCATTATATTGTACCAGCATGTTGAGCTGACCCCTTTAGTGGGGCAAACATTTCAGATGATGCTCCAGCTGTGCGAGACGTGGAGATGATTTGATTGGAGATTATGTTTGGTCCGAAGGGTGCATTTGATATTGTATAAGGGCATAAGCCCGAGACTGTTTCTTATTTTGTATGTTGTGAACAAATGGACCAGACCCTATGTAATGTATCAGAACAGTATGTAGAATGTATGTGATTATCCTAAATTATCTTTTATTTCTTCATTATTTTATTTCTTTTTGTCTCGTTACGCGCGCCTCGGGTTCGCTGGAATTCGGGGTGTGACACAAACGACCTCCCGCGAGGTTATGGTTCGCAGCTAAAGGGAGACACAATCCCCATCAAAGAATTCTAGGTATTTTAAGGGTTAGCTCCCTATCTTAAGAATCAAACCAAAACAGGTATAGCGAAATATTATAAGCACACCACTCATCTATTTCATCAATCCATTCTATTCATTTCATTCCATCCTACGTCTCACAATATATTATGACCACACAGACTCACACCACAATCCACATCAACAGTTATATACAATGCAATGTATGATATCTCAATACACAAAAATCACATAAATAGTAGAGTGTCCACTAGTATCCAAAATAGGCAAATAACTAATAATATCACAATAGAATAACCATAGTCAAAAAGATCAAATGATAAACATGCAATACCAACCAATTAGGATAGGGTCCTAGTCCTAGTCACCACCTGACTATAAAGAGACATTATTTATGTCTTTCATAATATATGTTTAATACCTTACACACTTATGGTTTAACTCTCGGGACCACCTCGGCCTTTAACACAAAGGTTTCATAGTGATTCCATAAGTTTTCTAAGGTTAATTATGCATTAGCCTATACATCAAGTGCTCGTTTTTCCAAACGAATATAAAAAATGTGTTCTTGGGCCTCAAAAATTCTAAAAAAGTCCTATTGAAATGTTTCTAAGTCATTTGAATGTATTTTAAACCCATAAGGGCATTTTCATAATTTTATTGGACAAGTTTCACATCTATCGAGATACTATCCCACAAAACCGATCTTAGAATCGAATACAGAAGGTCCAAAAACCCTAATGATACTTTCCTTTTATTTTATTTACTCTTTTAGATATTTGTTCCTTGCCTAAGGATAGTATGGTAATTTTATATATTCATGTGAGATCATCCTATGTACCCTAGTTTGGTTAATCTGGCGTCATATTTGAATTCTTGGAGTCCAAAAACCTTAGAAATGCCTCTTCTGAAATTTAATTAGACATTCACTTGCTCAATCTAACTCTAGGGACATAATCATCATTTTAACGATTTAGGTTAGACCATCACCGAGTTCTAATTTATCTAATCTGATAGTACCGTTGAATTCGAGCATCCAAAAACCATGGACTAACCCATTCCGAATTTTAATTTGCCTTTGAATTACTTAGATTATCATTAGAGGTATTTTCATACTTTTACATATTTATGTGAGATCACCCAAGGTCTTAGAATGTCCAAACGGACCTCGCCATTAAGTATGGAATGCCCAAAAACCTTTAGTATGCCCTTTCCCGTATTTTAATTAGCTTTATTTTCAATTTTATAAACAAATGGGCTTTATGTAATTTCCCATAAATTATTCACTAACTTGTAATTATTCAAATTAAACTAGGCCCTTTTTAATTTCATTAATTTCAATTTCTTAGCCCCATTACCAAACACTCTTAATTTAATTCGAATCTCAATTTTTGGACTAGGACTATCCTTATTCCACTTTATTAGCCCAAAATAGTGGACAACCCAATCCTATACTCAAACATTGCAACTTAAGCCCCATCAGCCAAACAGCCCCTTAAAACCCATTGTCAAATGGGCCAACCCATACTTGACCCAAATATCTGGTCCACCAACTTAAGACCTGGTTTGACTTACTCGGTTTGACCCCGTTGACTGGTCGACACCGGTGTTGACCGCCGCCGACACTCTATTCACTTTCTATAGCGAGGTCATTGGAAACCGAAAAATCCTATTTTTTTCCCTTGATATTTCTTAATGACTTTTTATCCTTTTTCATTCTAAACTCCTCTAGACATCTTTTAACGTCTCTGAAGTCAAATTTCAAGAATAAAAAGTGGTTGAATCACGGGTTTTTTATGAAAATTGATTTTCTAGCGAGGTCCCTACAACTCGCAGAATCTCTATTTCCGACCACTGTTTTTGATTTTTTTCTTTTCTCTTCACTTTCTAGAACCCTAAATAGTATGTTTGTAAATACCTCATTTTGAGACCTGATGAGTGCGCAAAAGTGCACTCTAAATACCCTATTATCGGAGTAAATTGCTAGAAAGTAAATAGGAATATTGAGATATATTTGATATTATTTATTTAATTTCTATTTACATTGAGATATATTTTAGCGATATTTTATAAGATTTTAAGTCTCAAATAGTGCATTATTTGTTGGCGAGTGCTAGTTTGCAATTGCGCTTTACATTTAATAGTTTTGGAATAATTTTTGGCTTTTTGGTAGATTCGACCATTGAGTTTCAATCGAGATTTGGATGACGTTAAAGTTTCAGAATGAGAAAGTGATCTTCATGAAATATTTAGAGGACGTCTTGAGCTTTTCAAAAAGGTCTAGTTTGCAAAAATCGGAGTTCGTTTGGGCCTCCAAACATTATTTCAAAGACAGGCCTGGAAAGCTGCTATGAACCTCTCCGTCCAGCCAACTTGAAGAGGCCATAACTTGAGCTTCTGAAGTTCAAATCAGATGGGTCTGGAGCCTAAAATTATCTACTCATCCAAGGCTACAACTTTCGTGAAGAGCCCGAGTTAAGATTCAGTTGTTATCTCATAGAAAACGGAGCGTAAAGATGGGCGCTGTTGGCTGTGTACGGCTGGACAGTGCAAGGTTGAAAAGTCAAAAGAGATAAAATAAAAATAAAAAATAAAGAAAGGCAAAGCCGTGGGGAGGCTTGCGTTGGAATCAAAAGAAAACAAGAAAATTGTGGAGCCCATGGCTTGGAGAAAAAAAGAAGGCAATTGAAGAAGAGATGGGCCAAGGCGCTGTGCAGTTGTATAGTTGCGTGGGGCGTTGAAAAGGGCCAAAAAGGCTGAAGTCGTGAAGCTGATTGTGTGGGACCCATGCGTGCAAGACTAGGCGCCTAGGGCTTGCGTGGCGGCTGCTATCTGGGATATATAGAATAAGTTCCTGCGGCAGAGAAAAGGGGGGGGACGTGCAGCGCGAAGCTGCGGTTGCTGTGCACAGGGAGAAAAAAAAGAGAGAACAGAGCTGCGGCGGTAGGAAAAATTGGAGAACAGAAGCAGGACGCAGTGCAAGTCGCAGTCACGCCATGGCAGATTATTTCTCCGTGAAATTTATGTTATCCATCCTGTACATGGGTAACTAAATTTTTAAGTGGGGTTAGGGATGAACTTGCACACTATATGGTTATTTTAATTTATTTTGATTCCTGTACATGGTTTTAATTTGTTAAATTCTTCGTTGATCATTCATAATTAATTGTTGGATTTTATTGTCCGAATAATTAAAGGTTTTTGTCCGTTTATAGATTCAGTCATGCTTTTTCTATCGAATGGATTAATGTTTTGATTATTTTTGGAACAATTAAATATTTATATTGATTCAATTCTCTGCTGCAGTATTGCTTGTCGGGTATATTGTCGTCATTGTATTTTTTCAATGTGAATAATAATTTGAGTGATTTAAAGATGATGAATAATTTTTCGAAGGGTTATTTTCAGTCTAATTTTGATGCATAATTTTAAATCTTCCGATTGAGATTTTTAGAATTTAATTTCTCAATTGAGTTATCTGTGAATTAAAAATAATTGAAATACCATATATGTGCAAGGGATTCCCGACACTCCACTGTTCGTTAAATTTGAATATTTTCTTCCATTAATTAATTTGTTTAATTTTTAATTTGCATTCAAAAATCACTTTTCTATATTTTTATTTTCTCGTTAACCGTCTAATACTTCTATAGTTTCAGAAATTCTGTTTATTGTTCTTTTAATCTTGTCTCCCTGTGGAATCGACACCCCAAAGCTACACTACAACTATCGCGTTATTCTTTGGGCGTAATCAAGACCTTTCATTGAATAAAGTTGGTTTTGCCACTTTTGGTAAGTTACTACAATATGTCCTATCTAGAGTATTTTAGTAATTTCTCATTTCGCCCATAGAGGGCATTTTCATCATTTGCCTATAGAGGGTGTTTTTGACATTTTTCCCATAGAAGACATTTTCGATACTTTGGTCATTTTGTCCATAGAGGGCATTTTTGATATTTTCGTCATTTCTCCCATAAAGGACGTTTTGGTCATTTAGCCCATAAAGAGCATTTTCTGTCATTTTGTCCATTGAGGCCATTTTTGACATTTTGGTCATAGTGCCCACTTAGGGAATTTTGGTAATTTATAGAATTTCCCTAGCCATTAGGGGTATTTTGGTAAATACAAGATTTTTCCTACCTTCTAGAGGTATTTCTGCAATATTGATGTCATTCTAACTTCAGAAAATTATTCAACACTGCAATAGTTTCCTACAAATTAATACTCAAGGCTAACTCCTCATTCTTTTTCTCAAAATGCTTACTAATGGCAACTTCCAATCCATCTTTTCCATCAAGTTCAAAAACTTCCTGTGCTAAAGAATCAATCACATCAATAGAATAAATAGGATTATCATCATTAAGATATTTCATGGCATCATAAATATTAAATTTAACAATTTCACCATCAAATTCCATGGTAAGTGTGCCACTATGAACATCTATCTTAGTCTTGGATGTCTTCAAGAATGGTCTTCCTAACAAAATAGGAGCAGTTTGGTCACTATTCTCCATATCAAGCACATAAAAATCAGCAGGGAAAACCAAGTCATTAACTTGCACAAAACCATCCTCAACTACACCCTTAGGATAGGCATTAAATCTATCAGCTAATTGAATCACAACACCAGTTTTATTCAAAGGTCCAAGTTTCAAAGAAGCATATATAAAATATGGCATGACATTGATAGAAGCTCCTAAATCTATCATGGCCTTCTCCAATCTAGTGTTACCTATCATGCAATAGATAGTAAACATACCTGGATCTTTGCACTTCGTAGGGAATTTTCTTTGAATAACTGCAGAAACATTCTCCCCTACTCTCACCTTCTCACATCCTTTAAGTTTTTGTTTCCTCTTAATTGTACATAGTTCTTTTAGGAATTTAGCATAACTCAAATTCACTTTCCGAAAAACACCAAGGTTGCAACGCCATCAACAAAGAACAACCAAGTTCTTCAAAAATCATAACATATCATGAACAAACATTCTTAAACAACTTACAATTACTTAGTAAGCATTTTCATGCGAAAATGGAGTAAACTAAATACGTAGACCCTCACGGAAATAAACACTCGACTCTCTTGTGTTTGAAAGGTATGTGTTTCGCTCAAATTCATTCCAATGGAAATGATCTACCATAGGCTTATATATTTTCTTATTCTCCACCACTGGGATCACATGCATAACACGGATCATAAGGACTTTTCAAGGGTTGTAACGAGATTTAGGATCAAGGTGGGAAATATTTTGGAATGTAGCTCAAAAGCCATCGAAACTAGTAGAGCAAAAACGAATCAACTCATGCTTGAATATATAAGACATGTAAAACCAATTACTCCATTCAGCAGCTTCTTCAATTTAGATTTAAGGCATTTAAACCATGTAAAACTCCTGTATTGAAAAAGAGATAGTTCAAAAGGAACACTTTTCGTTTGTAGTAGGGAACGATCCTTCGCAACAGCTTCCACCTTTGTATATATCACGTATAAACAAACCATTTTCTTGAAATTTTAGGAGAAATTATGAACATGGACAGTTTGTAACATTAAAAGCAATTTCCTCCATCACTTCCTTTTTCTTTTTTTTTTCACCAAAATTACATCAACAATGGAACTCACGAATTGAGAATGAAAACATGTTCCATTTCACCAGTCATAGCCATAATGATGAACAATGTTCCACTAGCTTTACGGCTTGGGTAAAGGCATTGCTTTTTGGGTTTAAAGCTTGTAATGTGGGTTCATAATAAACAGAAAAAAAAAAAAAAAACCAATAAAGCTCAAAAGGGTTCAACAAAGGAAAAAATTAATTACAAGGCAGGCTATTTGGCTTTTGTAGCTTATAACAAAGAGAGCCTTAATCATGATTATGCATGCATGTGTCAATATGACCTCAAAGAGAATCAAGGCAAGTTATAGAGAAACAAATCCATGGAAGAATATCTCACATGAAAGAAAATAGTGAGACTGACATGGATGTGTCAATCTAAAGGCTTAAAATCTCACCTGCTTTTGTCTACCAAATTTAGTCACTACCATTCTCAAGGAAAATAACTAGACTAATTAATTATAAGTTAGAAGATTACTTATTCAATCATGTTATGAATTTTTCAAGCTTAATTGAATCTTGCTCATGACATACATAACCTAAATTCGTTGAAAACAAAAAAACAAAAAGCAAAACTCTCTTTTTATTTTTTTGAAACTTTTTTTTTTAAAAGCACAGAATTAAAACACAACCTAAATCCCCTCCCCACACTTAAAACTTACATTGTCCCCAATGTAAGGTGAAATGCAAAGGAAAGGCAAAAATAACCAAAATATAAATGCAAAAATAAGAAGAAAAAGGAAAGAACGAACTCCCCTTGGGTTGCCTCCCAAGCAGCGCCTTTGTTTATTGTCGTTGGCTCGACTCAATGCTTCCTTCTTCAATCAGTATAAATCAGATCCTCAAGGTCCAATTTTTCCACATTCTTTACTTGGAAACCTTTATAGAAAGGTTTAAGTCGATAGCCATTCACCTTGAACACTTTGGAAGTTGCTAAACTTTGAATTTCAACTGTACCATGAGGAAAAACATTAGTAACAACAAAAGGTCCAATCCAACGAGAATGCAACTTACCCGAAAACAAAGGAAGCCATGAATGGTATAGAAAGACTTTTCGATCAACTTTAAACTCATTCTTAGATATCATCTTGTCATGAAAAATGTAATAACCTCAAAAAAAATTTTTTTTTTTAAATTTTGTTGGTTATTATTATTATTATTATTGTTATTAGTTAAAATGTGTATAAGTATGCATGTATGTGTGATGTAATGTATGTGAATGATGTGTGTATATGTGCATGAATATTAAAATGTTTATAGGTGTATATGTATATGTATATAAATATTTATAAATATGGATGCTTGTCAGCCGTGTGTGTGTGTGGAAACAAGTGACAATGTGTATACATGCTTATATTGGCAAGGTCAACTTTGCATTTAATGCAAAGCTGATTGTGGAGAAGAGTGATGGCTAGAGCAGGGAGATAGGTCAGAAACTGGGGGAACCAAGAGAGTGATAGGGGAGGCTACAGCCGTCTGGGCAGGAGGGATTGACGTAGGAGTATGTGTAAATATGCATGGGGTGTCCGTTGGGTCAGGATAGGAAAATCAGAAAGAAATAGAGGAGAGAGAGAGAGAGAGAGAGAGAGAGAGAGAGAGAGAAGCTGGCAAAGGGAGAAAGTTAGAAGGGAAAAGAAGGAGACCTGCAACAGGAGGAGGGAACCCATACAAGGTATACCAGTTCATTCTTGTTTTAAATTTTCCAAAGCATGATATTATTTTTTTTTTACTGTTAGGCCTGGTTAAGCATAAGAAATGGAAAAGATTATAAAAACAATCAGTTGAAATGGGTTAGAAACCAGAGAGATAGGGGTAGTTGCAGGCTACGGCCATGGCTGAGAGGGTTATTATTTTATGTATTAAACCTCAAATGAATGGTGGGAAATGGTAGAGGAGAGTTGCAGAAATTTTTAGGAAAAGGAAATGGATCAAAACAGTAGACGAACGATAGAGAAATAAGAGAAAAACCAGCTGGCCGGAAACTGGGTTTTGGCCGGAGGCTTGGGTGCGCAGGTCGGAGAACCAGTTGGATTAGGGCTGAAACATACTCCAACTAATTGCTTAAAGTCTTAGGAGTTATTTGGTGTAAAAATAAGAAGACTGGGATGTGAAAATGGGGAGGAAATGAGGGGTTTGGTCGCGGTCTCCGGCGACATGTCCGGAGAAGACGACCGGGGTTAGGCCGGAAGTTCGAGGAAGACGAGGGGGGTGACGGGCCTGTGATTTAAATTGTCTTGGGCCTGTTTTGTTGGACTTGGCCTGTTTTAATTTTGCTTTGGGTCTGGGTTGTTTTAAATTTAAATGGCCTTTGGGCCTATTCAATTTTAAAAGAGGGATTGAGCCTGATTGGCCCAACCTATTGAAAAAAAAAAATGGAAGTAAAAAGAAAAGGAAGAAAAGCCAGAGATGGGTTGCGGGGGGGGTTCGAACCCCTGACCTACGCGCCCACGCACCCCTTTCCTTACCACTCGGCCACGCGCACGAGTGTGACCCACTATCAACAAGATATATATATATATATATAATATATTTAATGAATATAAATCAAAAAGAAATAAAAGGTGCATTCTGCACCTACGGAGTTTCGAACGGAGGATGTATGGGGAGGGAGATGACACGCTGGCCAGCGTGCTATCTTATTCAACCTGGTTTTATATGCAAACTAAATATACATATATCCTACTAAATGGGTTTAATTTAATTAAAAAAATTAATTAATTAAATTAAATACTACTAAATGGTCCGACATCCAAATGAGGCAAGCCATATATGTTTTCTAACTATTTTAGACCTACTAAGACCAACGGTGAGGTCTGTGATATGATACGAGGTCCCGAAAAATAAAAGACCCGTGAAACCCTTTAAAATTACCAAAATGCCCCTGAGTCAAGACACAATCAAACGAAACCTGATTTAAATAAACAATTAGTGAAATCTTATTATCTCGAATATTTCAGACTCAACTGTGGAGTCTGATTTATGAGGAGAGGTCTCGGGAAATAGAAACCCGTTAAAGTGCAAAATGACAGTTTTGCCCTTTTTAGCTCGAACGTCCAAACTAAATTTCGCGAAAGCCCAAACCTATTTTCTTCGGTGCTTCGGATCCAATGGTAGGACTTAATTTAGCAAAACAAAAAGTAATGAAATAAAGTCATAAAATTTGATGAATAGCATAATTCAAATAAAGATAGACTAAATTATATTGTGTAATTTTAGGGACATCAAAAGGCAAGGAGAAGGAGGTTTGATCTCTTGCATCATCATTGTTAGTTCCGCCACCTAGCAAGCACTACATCTTAGGGTTGAGATCAACCCATCATGTATGGTATTTTGCTAAGTAAGAAATAGAATTGAGTTTAGGAGTAATTGCTATATTGTTGATTGGTTCTATGCCTATGTGTTTCTTATTGTCTTCCTGAATATTTGATTGAACGATAGATGTGAGCCATGACTATATGTGCATTCTATGTGTTATCATGGTGTGTGATTTATGGAATTGTTAAGATGATGATTGTGAAAACCAAGCATGTGATCAGATGGATTGTTCATGATATGTGGAATGGTGAATTGAGATGTTTGATTTGATTATTGCTTTAAGTAGAGTATGCATAACTTAAAGCATGCTTCATGTATTGATAAATTGTTTCGTTAAGATCGTATCATCGCATGGTGGAATCTGGGCATATTGGCATAGTGTGATTCCTTGAAGCATAGTATGAGTTGAGCACGTGGTGCTATGCATTATGAGGGTGCAGATCCTGTGGTGAAAAATCCAAAATCGGCCATGGTACTCATGCCAGCGGGGACGGACCGTAAAGTGAGAACAAGGTGACTCAGGCCTTCGGGGAAGGACCGTAAAGTGAGACATGGGTGTGGCATAGAGTTTGCATGGGTGCGTCATGCATATTGATCATGTGTTGCATGGATGACATTGCATGACATGTAGAGATAAATGTACACCTGCACACGCCACGTCCTTAATTTTGTTTCTTGCATTAGCACTCTATCATACCAGCAGTTGAGCTGACCCATTCGTGGGACACCGTATTACAGATGAGGATGCCCCTGCCACCTGAGATTTGGTGACTTCTTGATAGGAGACTGCACTTGGAGTGTTTTTGGCCCTTGGAGGCATATTTTGATGTGTAAGGGCTTAAGCCCAAATGACGTGTGAACAATGAATTCATGGGATGCAATTCGTGTTATTTTGATGTATTGACAGTAATGGATGTATGCCTAGTTAAATTTGTTTAAGTTGTCCTTTATTTTATTTTATTTATTATCTCGACAGTCGCGCCTCAGGTTTATTAGAATTCGGGGCATGACAAAAAACCTTCGTCTTTTCCTTGTAAATCCTTGCACTGTCGTAGGCTTCATTGCGAATTTCCTCTAACTCTTGTAGTTACAACTTCCCGTATTCTCCACTTTCATCTATCTTCATGTTGAAACTCTTGATAGCCCAATAAGCCTTATGTTTTAACTCAACTAGAAGGAGGCATGGTTTCCCAAACACCAACCGATAAGGTGACATACCAATGAGCATCTTATATGCAGTCCTATATGCCCACAAGGCATCATCCAAGCACAAACTCCAATCTTTTCTACCTGGATTGACCGTCTTTTCAATGATGAACTTGATCTCTCAATTTGACACTTCCGCTTGTCCACTAGTTTGCCGATGATATGCAGTTGACACCTTATGGGTCACATGGTACTTTCTCAGCAAAGTCTCCACAATTCGATTGCAAAAGTGAATGCCTCGATCACTTATTAGAGCTCTTGGAATTCCAAACCTGGAGAATATGTTAGACTTGAAAAAATCTGTAACAACTTTAGAATCATCAGTCCTGGTAGCTTTAGCTTCTACCCATTTCGAGACATAATCAATAGCAAGCAAATATTAACATAACCGAAAGATACAAACCATTATTCTCCATATCAAGCACATAGAAATCAACAGGGAAAACCAAATCATTAACTTGCACAAGAACATCGTCAGCTACACCCTTAGGATAGGCATTAGATCTATCATCCTAATTAAATCACAACACCAGTTTTATTCAAAGGTCCAAGTTTCAAAGGAGCATATATAGAATATGGCATGACATTGATAGAAGCTCCTAAATCTATTATGGCCTTCTCTAATCTAGTGTTACCTATCGTACAATGGTTAGTAAACATACCTGGATTTTTGCACTTCGCAAGGAATTCTCTTTGAATAACTGCAGAAAGATTCTCCCCCGCTCTCACCTTCTCACCTCCTTTAAGTTTCTGTTTCCTCTTAATTGTACACAGTTCTTTTAGGAATTTAGCATAACGAGGCACTTGTTTAATAGCATCTAAAAGTAGAATATTTATTTCGCATCTACGAAAAGTTTCATATAAATCTTTATTTTGCTCATCTTTTCTAGATTCTGCTAAAGCCTGAGGAAAAAAGGGTACTGGTTTATAATCAGAAAGAGGCAGAAATGTACGTTTCGTTACATCATCGTCATTGGAAATTTTTCTGTCTGCAACGATGTTTTTCTCATTTTCTTGCTTCGACGATGTAGGGGCTGCCTTTACTGGAATCTCAACCTCTTTACCACTTCTCAAAACGATTGCACTTTCATTTTCTCTTGGATTTACTACCATTTAAGAGGGTAATTTCCCTGAACTTTATGCCTTTAGCCGAATAATTATGGTTGCCATCTAGCCCATTTGATTGTCCAAACTTTGAATATTGGCCCTCGCCTCATGTTGAAATTGTTTCGTCTCCTGTTGAAATTGCAAAGTATTAGTGGCAAGAGACTTAACAATATCTTCTAAAGACAAACTAGAATTAAAAGTTTGGTCCGGTTGTTGTCTAAGGGGTTATGGCTGCTTATATTGCTAGCAACTTGGGCAGTTTTAAGTCGCGGGCTGATTTACTTGTGGATTCCCATAGCTAAGATTGGGATGATCCCTCTATCCTGGGTTATACATGCTTGAATAGATATCATACTTCCTTTGCGGTTTTCCAGGAAAACCACCTACCGCATTCACTTGCTCAATGGGCTCCTCTTGAACAGTTGGGCACATATCGGTTGGATGCCCTACTATCGAACAAATTCCACAAGCCTTCGCCGTTTGTAAATTACCTACAGCCATTTGACGAACAAGAGTAGTTAGACTCGTAATTTTTTGTTCAATAGAGGAATATTTACCTCATTAACATACTTAGATGGAGGTTCAAGCCTAGTGCCAAATTGTTGAGAATTGGCCGCTATATTTGCAATCAAGTTTCTTGCGGCCTCGGGAGTTTTATCCACCAAAGCACCTCCACTAGCAGCATCAATCATGCTCCTATCAATGGGTAGAAGGGCCTCATAGAAATACTAGATAAGAAGCTGCTCACTAATTTGATGATGAGGCCAATTTGCACATAATTTCTTGAAATGTTCACAGTATTCGTATAGGGACTCTCCGTTGTGCTACCTTACACCACAAATTTCTTTTTGAATGTTGGCCGCCCTTGAAGCTGGGAAATATTTCTCCAAAAACAACCTCTTCATCTCGTTCCATGTGGTAATACTCTCGGAGGGTAAATAATAGAGCCAATCCTTAGCCGAATCCCTCAAAGAAAACAGAAAGGCTCTTAATTTAATTTGTTCTTTAGTCACCCCTCTGGGTCTCATACTCGTGCATACCACATGAAACTCCTTTAAATGTTTGTGAGGATCTTCACCTGTAAGGCTATGAAAAGTGGGTAAGAGATGTATTAGTCTAGATTTTAATTCAAAAGTAGTAGTAGCATCTAAAGTAGGGAACACTATACATAAAGGTTGTTGATTCAAATCAGGGGTGGCAAGCTCTTTCAAAGTTCGATTTCCATCCATGACTTCCTCATCTTCTAAATCAGAATCGCTAGCAAATAGGGAATCAAGAGCAAGATCGTTCTCTTCAGAATTTCTCCAAACTTTCCTCCTTAACCTGCGCAAAGTTCTCTCTATTTCTGGATCCCACTGCAAATCACCTTGATAGGAAGATCGAGTTATAGTCATAAACAATCAAGGACACTCTAATAAACCATGAAAAACAAATCAAGAAAAATCTAGAGTAATGAAAATAAATAAAAATTGTACGCTAAAACACAAATCACCATGATATTTTTTTTTTAAATTAAGACAATCCATGTTTCTAAAATAGGAAACAATTAAATCCAACAAAAGCAAAATAACAATAACATCAATCATAATAAGTCATGTCTACCAAACATTCTTTCAGAACACCGAATAAAATCATTGTCTAGATTCACTAAATGAAGAGTACAATCAGTAAAAGAACCATGAGGACAGAGCCATAGGATAGCAACATAACTCAAACAACGGTCAGCGAGGACTATGGGTTCGAAAGTAAGATCTTGGGGGACTCCGACCAATCTCTCTTAGAGTTGGGGACCTGCGGTTTGACTAGTAATTAAGGGACTGGGAAATAGATCTTGATCGCCTTGGGGGCTTTTGGCTTGACCTGCATTTTTTTTTTTACTCAAAAACTTTAAGAATGAAATAAAGATCACAAAAAACACAAAAATCAACTAGAATCACTCCTCGGCAACGGCGCCAAAATTTAATGTGTTGTTTCAAGCAACCAAAAAATAAAACCTAAACTCCTAAAAATACATGTAGTAGTGCGAGGAAGGATCGTTCCCACAGCGAGTATCTAGCCTAGTTTTATGCTATGTGAACAAGGATAAGGGGGTTTGAGTATAACAAAAACAATTTTAAGAAAAACAACTAAGGAACAATTCAAATTAAAGTATCGAATTCAATCAAAAGAACAAGCCTTGGTCTAAGTCAACATCCACTATCGAAATTTTACAATTGATTATCGATGCAAGTATATATCAATTCACACTTTGAATATTCACCTTTGAAACTATTTTCCTATCTCTTATTTGTCGTAGTTAATTAGAAAACATGCAATCTAATTAACCCTAACTACTAAACAACCCAAGACAAGCACTAAAGGTTTAATCTAGTAACAGCCTTAAGAATTAAAGAGATTGATGAAGCTAAACAACACAAGCACTAGCGGTTGTATTAATTCACACTTTGAATATTTACCTTTGAATATTCAAAGATGCAAGTATATATCAATTCACACTTTGAATATTCACCTTTGAAACTATTTTCCTATCTCTCCTTTGTCGTAGTTAATTAGAAAACAAGCAATCTAATTAACCTTAACTACTAAACAACCCAAGACAAGCACTAAAGGTTTAATCTAGTAACAGCCTTAAGAATTAAAGAGATTGATGAAGCTAAACAACACAAGCACAAGCGGTTGTTTTTAATTTAGTCGAGCGTTCTACCTAAGATCTAATAATTTCTGACATAACAAATCATTAAATTTTAGTTGCTTCACAAATTAGAAGGATAAAACAATTACGGATTCGATATCTAACTTAGCAGTAGATTGAAACGAATAATAAACTAGTAGGCCTCGTAGTAATTAAATGAGACAATCATGAAAATAAGCACAGAAGAACATCCGATACTCAAAACATAAATTGAACAATAAAAACAAATTAGATCTCATAGTTTTATTGATTTTGAAGGCTTCCGTTTCCTTCGACCAATTATAAAAGTGTAGCCACGTAGGGCCATGATGAAAACTCGAAGGAGGGTTAGAGAAGAGGGGAGAGAGTGTGGCGTGTGTGTAGGTTGATGATTCCTTCTCCCCCTTTTACACGTTAATTCAGTATTAGAAGCCTACCAAAACTCCTAAAGATATTCTAAATTTTATCCTCAAATAACAATATCCAAATCTGACTAATTAAGGAAAATATTAAAAATAAAATAAGGTCCTAATATAACTAAAAAACTGGTGCTTTCAGCTGGAATTTTCACACACTAGATCTGGAAACTTCCAAAAATAAACCGCGTCAGATCCGTGCATTAGAATTGCAGGCTAAAAAATGTTCCAGAACGTCAGCAGTGTAGGTACAGCAACTTCAAGCCCGATTTTGACCTTGTTGTAGCCAGAATCTCTCAAAACACAAAACATGATAGTTATAGAGCTATTTCTTAGAGTTCTATAGCATCTTCAATCATCTCAATCGGAGCTTAGATAAGAGCGTTATGCCCACATTATGAAAAGATGTCGAAACTGTCCAAAATCGCCTAATTAGCTTCATTTTGCACTTAGCGCCTCCATTTGCATCCTAAATCAAAATATAAGAATAATGAGTACATTTGGGCATCAAATAAGTATAAATGATTAAAAATTAAGGGAGAAAAATATGACATTTTACATTTTCATCAGGACTCCTCCTAACAAAGTCTATTCCCGTTAAGACTATCTTGCTAGAGTCCCAGTTCCATTAGGACTCCTCTTGACAGAGTTCCAGTCCCATTAGGACTCTTCTTGATAGAGTCTTATTCCCGTTAGGACTCTCCTAACATAGTCCTAGTCCAAATAGGACTTTTCTCGAGAAGGTCCCACTCCCATTAGAACTCTTTTGATAGAGGCCTAGTCCAAGTAAGACTCTTCCCAACATAGTCTCACTTCCGTTAGGACTCTTCTCACAGAGTCCCAATCCATGTAAGACTCGTCCCGACAGAGTCCCAATTCAAGTAGGACTCTTCTCGACAGAGTCTCATTCCAAGTAAGACTCTTCCCGAAAGAGTTCCACTGACGTTAGGACTCTTCTGACAGAGTCCCAGTCCAAATAGGACACTTTCTTAAAGAGTCCCACTCACGTTAGAACTCTTCTGACAAAGTCCCAGTCCAAGTAGGACAATTCCTGGTAGAGTCCTATTCCTGTTAGAACTCTCTTGACAGAATCCGAGTCTGAGTCCTAGTTCGAGTAAGACTCTTCCTGATAGAGTCTCATTCCCGTTAGAACTCTCCTAACAGAATCCCAGTCCAGATAGGACTCTTCTTGATTGAGTCCCACCTTGTTTAGGACTATTTTAACCCATCAGAGGGCATTTCGATAATTTTGGCACCCTTTTGCCCACTAAGGACATTTTGGCAATATTGGCATAATTCTACTCTGAGTAGGATTTCGTAGTCATTTGAGGGGCATTCTCATAATTTCTATATCATTTTACCCACATTAGGGTAATTTGGTAATTTTAGTTATTTGGTGACAAATTAGGGGTAATTTGGTCATTTCACGCGTTTTGGGGGCAATTTGATAATCTTAAGTGATAGTAGTCTATTAGGCTTATTTAGGACTTTCCACTTTTAGAGTTTCCATAAATTTGGTTGTTTGATATTTACTCAAATGGAGATACATCGAACCTAGACGTTTTCATTTTAGAGTTTATTTTTTAGTTAAATTCTGATGTACCAAAAAAAGACAGCCCAACCTGAGTTTGACACGCGTCTAAGTTTTTTATGCACAGGTCAGAAAGTGACAGAGCAGTTCAGATTTGACGTTCACTCATTGAACAGAAGGGTGTAGACTTTCCCTACCGAGCAACGAGTTCGGAGCATATGCTTATTAGGGTACCGAGCTTATCACTGCCTTGCTTACCCTACCAACCTTAAAACAAGGAAATAGAATGCGACATGGAAACTGCCATTCTCTGATATATTCCGATCCCTATTTTTACGAAGATTAGAATAAAAATTGCCATCTTCAGATCACCACGAATCCCAAATCTCATGGCTTCAAATCCTAACCAATTTAGGAGAGGAGCAGCCTATAAATATAGCCCTAAGGTACGTTATTCAATTATAGTCAATTACGCTCTTTCAAGTTCAGTCTCTTTTTTTATTATTGACTTTATCATCGGAGCAGCTACCACCAGAGCCAACCCGGTGGCCCTCTGACATCTTTTTCAGAGTTCGTAACAGGTGACGAAGAGTGGAGCCCCACTAATCAGAAAGTGCAGCATCAAATTCTATTTTTCTTTTATCTCATTGGCTCTTGCATGTAGACACCAATTATATTGGTTCGTGCATTGTCATAATTATTTATTAATTCATTTAGTTAGGATAATCATTCTTATTTAATTATTTATTTATTTAATTAGATAATTATCACTCAAGAAATGATCCTAGCCCTCCGTTTTAGGGTTTCATCTTAGGCCGTTGGATCAAATCTCTATATTTCCCTATAAATAGAGCCCCCAAGCCATCAATTTTAGGGGACGAAATGCACGATTTACATAGCCTTACGCTACTAACATAATTGTAGAGTTCTCTCTACAAGAACTTTCCCTCTCCCGAGGTTGAAGCCCTACCGAAGTGACAACCTCCTTCATGAAGCAAGCCGAAGCGACCCTTTCCGAACCGAAGAACAAATCGGAGATCTGCCCGATTGAAGCCTCTGATCCAGATTTTCCTAGCCAAAGTGTTGTCTGACTACCACGACTGAATAAGGTACGCTTTCAAACCCTTAACAGATTTCTTTAAATCCGGTTGATCTCGCCTCTTTTATCACTCTTAATAAAAGATGGTAATCCGGAGAACTACGAAACTCTGATTCTGTTTTCTGAATGGATATGTAGGAAACCTTCAAGCTCGAGTCAAATCTTCTTCCTATCTAATCTTTTTATTTTGTTTATTCATGTTAAATTTTTTACTGTTTATCTCTTTTGTACTCATATCTCTCTTTTAAGTTTTGTCATGATAAAATAGCCTTGCAAGTAAATATTCGAGGTTGATCCATTCGGATCGGGCGGGGTGGGTGCCTAACACCTTCCCACTCTGTACCTTAGACCCCGAACCTGTTTCTCTTATGTTTTAATTTTATTTTAGTACTTTATCTTTATTTTGATCCATGTCAATGAATCTTTTAGTATGTATTTAGGATTAAAGTGATGTAATTTTCATTCCATTTCTTTTAGTTTCTTTCATATATATTGTTCAATCTGTAACGTGTTTGCTTGTTTCTCGCCCAAAAAAAAGTTAGCGACTCCTTAACTTCTCTATCTTTCATAACAAGTGTTCCTTCCCATGTTAAGGGAAGGAGATAATCAAGATCCCTCTAAATCCATAAAAAGGATGACATACTTTTTTTCCAGTGCTAGCGCCCACAATGTCATTATTTTCATTATCTCTTTCTGCTCACTCTCTCTTACTTTTGTCATGAAATATTAAGTATTGTGGATGAACACTTGAGGCCAGTCTATTCAGACTGGGCGGGATGAATGCCTAACCCTTTCCTATCTTATACTTTAGCTCCAGGATTCATATTTCTTTGGTTCATTGTAGGCTAGTTTTGTTTTACTTTATTTTAACCCATGTTAAGGGGTTTAGAATATAAATAAGATCAAAGCAATGTAATTTTAATTTTTCTTTGCTATTCTTTTTACATGTATTCTTCATGGTTTGTATTAGGTTTGCTTGTTATTTGGCCTAAAACAAGCTAACAACTCCTTTGTGTATTCATGTACATCCAAATCCAAAAAATGGGGTGTGTTCCTTTCGCACTTTAAAAGAGCAAACTTTAAAAACGGTGCCCAAATTCTTTTAGCGCTTGCGTTCACGATGTCCAAAGACCTAAAATCCTTTATTTCATGTGGAAACTCGAATGTGGGTCTCCTATGTAAAACATATAGTGATCCACACTCACACACACACACAATCACACATATATAAATATACACACGTTATAGAATACTCATATATGCACATAACCACTGGATTTAGCCTTTGAAACTAAATAAAAGGTTTCAAGAGTCCCTACCTCAATCAATAGCTCATGGTTAGAGAGAGAAATTTCGACTTGAGCTTTCATTGCTGCCACAGTCCAGCCTCTGTTATACCCCTCTACTCATCTTTTCCTTCTTCCTTTTTCCTTTTCTTCTTCCTTTTTTTTTTCCTGGTTCGTTGGTTCACAATGTCTCACTATGTGTGTCACACACAAACACACACATTGTATTACACACATAGTCACTCACTCATTTTTACACTCTCTCATTCACATCAACACTTTTTCTTACCCTTTTCATATGGCTATTTTACAACCTTCAAGCACACACATTACACACATATAACCACATATATACACACATAAACACATTCGGGTGTGTGAGAGAGAGAAAGAGAGTTGTGTGAGAGAAGAGAGAAAATCAGAAATAGGCGTTCTGCCTAAGAGAGGAAAATTGGGGGAAAAGGAAGAGAGAAAACATATTTGTCCCATTCATGTGTTCATATTGTCCCCCTACCATGTATGTTGTCTACACACAAACACTCCTAACATTTGATCTGTTTGCAACCAATCAAAATAAGACACTTATCAATGTTTAGAAAAGCCCACTCAAGCTTTTTGAGAAAGTTGTGCAACCCTCTAATGCACCATGTGGCCGGTTGGCCAAATGTGCGCACATAGGCACCCGAAAATAAACTATTGCAAAATTGCACCAAAATTGGCAACCTAGCTAATTTTGATGTGTTGATTTCAAATATGTTGTCCATTTCTCCAAATTCTCTCATTAGGATTTTCATATTTATTTGTGTTTTTATATGACTGTGTAGCATCGTGGCTTACACCAGTTCTGAATAAATCACTAAAATTCTATTTATTTTTCATTGTGTCATACTGATGACTTATCAATTGATTTCATAATCCTTCTGACACATCTCCAACTAATTACTTAGTTGACACTAATTTAGATTAAAAATTTACCAAATTGCCCTTTGCAAATTTTTTGGGTCTTTATAAGAAGGCTAGAATGAAGATCTATATTCAAGCCATAGATTATGAAATATGGAAAATCATTATAAATGGGCCATACATTCCTATAAATGTCGAAAGTTTAACTAGCACCACCAAGGCTGTTAAAGAAGAATAAGAATGGGATGAGAATGATCTCAAAATCATTCAAATAACCGCTAAGGCCATGAGCAGTTTATTTTATGCCTTAAATGCAAATGAGTTTAATTGAATCTCCACTTGCGTATCTGCAAATGAGATATGGGATAAACTTGAAGTTACCTATGAAGGTGCAAATGAAGTCAAAGAATCAAAAATTAGTATGTTAGTTCATAATTATGAACTATTTAAGGTAGATGCTATTGAGTTAATTCCCAAAATGTTTACTCGCTTTACTAATATTATTAATTCTTTGAAAACTATTGGTAAGAGCTACACTAATGTTGGGATGATAATAAAAATTCTTAGGTCTCTACAAAAAATGTGGGAAGCCAATGTGACGGCCATCCAAGAAGCAAATGATCTCAAGGAGCTAAATCTTGATGAGCTTCTCAAACTTCTCATAATCTTACCATACAAAGCCATGAAGAAGAGAACAAGCTAAAGAAGAACCTTACCCTTAAATCTTCATATCATAAAAGTGAAGATGAAGAAGAAGAAGAATAAGAGGATCGATGAAATGATGAGGATGAAGCCATCATCACAAGAAGTTCAAAAGCTACCAAAGAAGGAAGCAACAAAAACCAGAAGTAGCAAAAAGGGGAATCAAGCAAGAAAGGGCCCTCAACTTGCTACAATTGTCACAAATCGGTACACATAAAGGCGGGGTGTCCTCAAGTTAAAGGAGAATGAAGGAAAACCAAAAGAAGGTAATAAAAGGCACTTGGGATTAATAGTAAGAAGAATCAAGTGATCAAAAAGTGGCCAACTTTTGTCTCATGGCTTAAAAAGATGAGTTAAACTTTAACCTTGACCCATCTCCTTCTTATAAAGAGTTACAAAATGCCATTGAGGAATTATATAAGGAACTTGAGAAAATTCTTTTTAAAAATATGGATCATAATTAGAAAATCTATTATCTTTCAAATGATCTTCAAATTTAAAATGATCAAAATAAAATTTTAAAGAAAGAAAAAGATTCCTTGTATTTGAAAAAGAAATGATCTTAAGGAAAAAAACTTTTCTCTCAAGAAAAAGACAGATGATCTAAATTTCACTATAAGAAAATTTACAAAGGGTCGTGAAATTTTATATAAGATTATCTCATAACAAAGATATATTTTTGATAAAGCGAGTTTGGGATATAATACACATACAAAACGAAAGTCTTATGAAAATTTACTTGTTATAGCCTCTAATCCTAATGCAACTATTCATACACAATATTCAAGAAAATCTAGAAAAGACATGAAAGACAAAAGCAAAATGATTTGGGTTCTAAAATGAACTTGTTTACCTAATATTAAGCTACAATGACCCAAAAAGGTTTGGGTACCAAAATGAGTTACTTGCATTTCTTTTGTAGATGTGCTTAAAGTCTTGATCAAGTGAGGACAAATGGTTCCTTGATAGTGATGCTCAAGACACATGATTGGAGACAGTCAAATTCACATCTCTCACTTCAAAAGATGGTGGATATGCGAGTTTTAGAGACAATTTAAAAGGTAAAATTATTGGCATTGGAAGCATAGGTAAAAACTCTTCTTTATATATTGAAAATGTGCTTCTAGTTAATGGCTTGAAATATAACTTGCTTAGTATTACTCATCTATGCGATAAAATTTATGTTATTGTTTTTTAAGCCAATAAATGCTTAATTAAAGATGAATGCAATCTTGAAAATATTCTATTTGCTGCATATAGGGATAATAATATCTATTTATTAATTTTGATGATATTGTATCATAAAATATATAATGCTTCGTGACCATAAATAAAAATTGTTAGGACCTAAAACCCACCCTATGCTGATTAGGGGTAACGACCGATACTGCCACTTGAACAGGCAGTACAAAATCAATTGAATTGCACAAGAGTGATAATTTTTTTTATTAAATGCAAAAACTACACATATGCAACTCATCTGATAACAAATCAACTCTAATAACCATCAATCAAAATATCTCCAAGTGTGATTTTTAACCATCATAAATCACCATTTAAGTCTAACATTATCACTAATGTTACAATATCACAATACCTAATATTAGGATGGAAGTGAGCTAACTTAGCTCAGTGAGTAAATTCCTTCGCTCTGCCATGGGACAGGGTTAGTTTAGGTAACAAAATATAACCATATGGAAAGTGAAATGATATATAACAATAACCAGTCACAAGAAATTTAAATCAACAAAGATGACCCATGGGTCCAAAGGGAATATCCCAAAGCAATTTGAAAAATATGATGTAAACAATTTAGCAAGTCAATAATAAGGGTTTAGCCTATACAACAATCAGCTGAAAAAAATCACAAGATATCACAAGATGCCAAATCGAGTCCAATGATAAGCTTGCAAAGCGTATCAACAATCAAAGAGTGCATCATCAGATTATGATTCAAATAAAAGATATAAGATACTAAAAAAATAGATGTTATCAACAAATAGGTCCCGGCTACCCCCAAAAGCACTCATTCAAGTTTACCCCATTTCGCGTTCTTGAATAGTACTAGATCTCTTTATCAAATATCATGTCCTCTATAGACTAGGTGTTGGATATCACTCTCAATCACCAACCCGTAGGTCAATCAGCATCTATGGAATCAGGATAGGCGTTGTGGTAGACACAACTCCCCGGCACTCAAAATAATATCATAATCAACAGAATTTCACAAGGAATGTACATACATGTGGAATATCAAATTCTCAGCAATGAGACACATAGTAGTTTTCCAATATCCAAATCAAAGGTATAGAAATGTGCAAGTAATCACATCAAGATATTGGCAAATAAAATCTCAACATATCCACAAGGAAGTACAAGTGTCAAATTGTGGAATCAATTAATGTTAGGTATGTATAAGAGAACAAATTGGAAGCATCGAGAAAATATAAGTGTGACATGGCTAAGGAAATACCATATATTAGAGTTCAGGTTTACTTACATTAGATTCTTAGCGTCGCATTCTCACGCGGGTACCATAATAGCTATGTCATAGCTTTGTTTCCATTTTTCATCGTTTGGGTGATCCTATAATCACGGATCAAAAATACATTGCATAATGAATTAGTATTCATCATAATCTCAAACATTGTTATTTAGTGTTTTAAGTTCTTTTGAACTTAGTTTATTCAATAAAGGGTCTTTAAATTTCCCATTTAGGATTCCCTGATACCTTATAACTTATTTGGCCCTTCAAGAGCAAATTGGTAATTTATACTTTTTAATGTCCCATATGTTTCCCATACCCGATTTACGTATTCAGACTCCATTTTGAGTCTAGTTGGTCCTTATTCCATTTATGTGGACTTATTAATTTTATTTTTATACTTCTAGTAACTTCATTAAGTCCTAAGAACGTATTCGTCATTTTTTAGTTTGTTACCGAGTCTTATTTTCCTCAAAGGGACGTCACCGTCAAGTTCGAAATATCGAATATAACTAATTTAAGCTTTTTCGGATCTTAATTCGCATTTATATGACTTATATTAAGCCTAGGGGTATTTTTGTAATTTTATACTTTCGCTCGTCACATTTTTCGGTACTTTGTTTGCTAAAATAGACTCCACCGTTGAGTCTAGAATGTCAAATAAGTCAGAATATGTCACCTTTGATATTTAACTGGCTTTTGGAATACTAAGAGTAAAATGGTAATTTTGACATTTCACGTGCCTATTTTTTTGGAACTTCGTTTCAAAAAACGGATCATGCCATTGGGTTCGGAATGTCCCAAAACGTTAAGGTATGTATTTTTATAGTCATCGGGATTCAATTGGTCACTTAACTAATCGTTAGGACGTGTTTGGAATTATTCCAGTTTGCCCGTTCATTTTTTTTGGAATTTAATTTCACAAATTGGACTTCGCAGTTGAGTCCCGAATGCCCAAAAATATTGGGTTTCACTATTCTTTTATTTTAATTGACCTTCATTTGGCCTATTTTTGGCCTAAGGGCATTTTAATAATTTATCTCATAATTAAAAAGATTTAAAATAAATATTTAATTTAAATCTAGGCTATTTCATAATTAACAGAAACTATTAGGGGTCTAATTATAATTTTAGAAACTATTGAAATAAACCCATCGGTTTAATTAGGTTCTAAGTGAATCGGTCCAAAACCTTATTGAACCAACCAATTCATCCAGTTCAATGCATTATGCTGATGTCAACCCTATTTTTTTAATCCTTTTAAGCCAAAACGATGATGTTTTAAATAAGTGTTTTAAACCATTTTATAATTCGGTCGGGGCCCGACTCTAATCCGGTCTGAGACTCGACCTGGTACTATTCTTCTTCCCTATTACTCCGGCGAGGGTTCCGGTGGCCTTCTTCGGTGCCGACGACCATCGCCGGTTGAACTCCAACCACTGCCCAACGTGCTTTGATCCTATTTTTTATGAGGATTCCATTTTTATAAATCAAGTTTTGATTTAATTCACCTTGGCCCGTCGAATATCAGAATTTACAATCGGTTCGGGTGAGAGCCCAACTTTCCAACAACCTCTTATCTTCCTGTTTTGTTGAGCTATAGTGGGTGTTTTCACTCCATTTTTTCTCCATTCGATTTTTGAAACCTTAGGGAATATTTTCCCATTCCTAAAGCACAACAAAACAAGCTCAATCACAAGTTTTCAATTTTTCTTGCCCCAGCTGTAACCATTGTTTTCTCAATGGTTTCTTAACCATTTTTTGTGATTCAAGTTACAGAACACCTTGTTTCATGCACTTTTGGGCCTTGTAGTTAGTTTTAAGTTTAATTAAAGTTAACCCAAAAACTCAATTTCCCAATAATTCAGGTTTTAGGGTTTCTTAGTGTTTTCAAGCTCCAACCTCATCATTTTTCTTCTATTTTCTTTCCTCTACAACCTAAAACACATGCATATACTAATAAGCTCAAAATAAAGAAGCTAAACCAATGGTTTCTTAGAGAGATAAGTTACCTCTCTTTCTCTTTCCCCCCTCAGTTTTCTTCTTCCTCTTCTTCTCCCCTTCTTGGTTGGATCATTGGGTCTATTTGTTTCAGGCAGTGCAGCTCTCTCTCCTTCTTTTCCTTTTCTTTTTCCTTTTTCTCCTCTAGCTTTTCTCTCTCTCTGCAATTCTCTCTCTCTCTAGCCAGACCATTATGGTTTGTTTTTTCTTTTCTTCTTACACATATGTAACACATATATATATATATATATGCATATGTCATATATATAGATATATATATATATATAATTAGATTTTTGCATGAAAGATGATTGGTTCATGTGATGGTCCAATGAGGTATTGACACCTCAGCTCTTGAGCATGCAGACTTGAAGTTTTATGTAGCATATATATATTGTGAGATATATAGCACAAAAGTACTGCAGCCAAGTTGGATATTCTTTTTAGTATAAGATTATCCCTCTTTTTTTTGGTCTTGGGTTCAAGTCTTTGGGCTAACACTTTTGGCCTTATTTTCTCTCTTTTTCTCTTTTTATGCCTTATTTGGCATTTTGGGTGTGTTTCTTGAATTTTTGAAGTTGTATTTTAATTGCTGTAAAATCTCTTGGTATTCTCGCAAAACTTTTGGTTTTTGTACGCTTCATCTACATGCCATTTATTTTATTTTTTGTTGGTTCCAACATGTTTGGTTTATACCAAAAACATGTTATTCTTATCGAGAAATTCTCGATTAATTTATTTCTCCCTCATGTATTTGTATCACTTATTTATTCTTTTCCTGTGTCGATTTCATAAATTGAGATCTTATCAAGTTTTCATAGCCTTCATTGTCTCGTCTTGATCTATTTAAATGTATTTTATTTATTCTAATAGTCCATTATAATTATCGAAATAATTTTGATTAAACGCGCTCCCTTCATGTGTTATGCGAATCTTGCTCAAGTGCACTTCGTGCACTAATTTCTCACATTCAATTATGTGTTGATCATCAATTAACACTAGCCGTAACTTCTATCAAATCATGATCCTTGGCATTAAGTTGTATTCTCACATCGGTCGTCTCTAATTTAGAATTAATTATTTTCATCATTTATACCTCTGCTTCCGTATTTACGAGTCACTAGTCATAAGTAGCAGTTGCCTAAGGTTATTAAGCAAATTAGTCTTGTAATAATCACCATTATTGTTAATTACTTTGCTTAATTGGGTCGGGGTGTTATAAAAATAGTTGGTTATGGTATAGGAGATTAAGTCGTGCAAGTATGGACTTGATTTTCAATTCGTCTAGACATGAACTAGTTAGAGGCTTACCCTAAAACCAAATTTGTAAAAATGGTGTTTATGGAACTTGTTTACTAAGAAAAAAAGTTAAAACCTCCTTCAAAAAGAAAAATGGACTTTCAACAAGTAACCTATTACAACTCTTGCATTTTGACCTATTTAAACTAACTAGGGTTGCAAGCTTAGAATGAAAACATTATGTTTTTTGTAATTGTTGATGATTACTTGATCGCTACAAAACTGCAAGTGCACAGTATCATAGTTTTATAGTAAAGTGATGAAAAAAGTATCATCCTCAGAGATTGGTAACTTACTTTTGACAAATACCGAAATTATATTTATCTCAACTTTATTTAGAAAAATCACTAAGATTTTTTGTAATTGCAATTTAAAATAAAATCAATTCAAAGAAAATACTCAAAGGAAAAGAAAGATGTTGTTTGAAAATCAAATTAATGGGAAAGAAAACTTCTAGGAAATTGATTTCACCTAATCCCTCACTATGCTTTACTCATCTAACTAATTGAATTTAATTCTTTATGTTTGTTAGCAAATCTCCAATTTATCCAAAAGCCTCTTTCGATAGTCAATTGGAAATTATTCTTGTTCATCATTTTACATAAGAGTATGTAAATTAATAAAGCAAGAAAACAATAAAACCAATAATTTTAATACTATATAAGTTCATACAAGTCTTTCGATCTCTATATTTACCTATGCCTGTCACGCCCTGAATTGCGACGAACTCGAGGCGCAACTGTCGAGATAAAAGGGAAATAAATTAATAAAGAAGTAAAGGACGATAAAGTACAGTTCAACACTTAACTTAATCCACCATTTCTGATACAATGCATAAAGTCTTGTCCATTAGTTCACGACATACAAAAATAGGAAATAGTCTCGGGCTTATGCCCTTGTACAACATTAAGTGCGCCCCTCGGGCCAAACATAATCCATAATCAAGTCATCTCTATGTCTCGCACAGCTGGAGTGTCATCTGAAATGTTGTCCCACGAATGGGTCAGTTGCTGGTACAATATAATGATAATGCAAGAAACAAAATTAAGGGCGTGGCATGTGCAAGTGTACAGTTATATCTACATGGCATTCAATATCATCAATGCATCATATGAACAATATGCGTGAAGCACCCATGCAACTCTATGCCACCCATGTCTCGTCTTACGGTCCTTCCCCGATAGCCCGAGTACTAATATATGTCTCGCTTCACGGTCCGGAACCCGTCAGGCATGCGAGTACTTAATGGCCAATTTTGGGTTTTTAAACACAGGATCTGCACCCTTATAATGCACAGCACCACGTGCTCAACTCACACCATGCCCAAGGAATCACACTATGCCAATATGCTCTAATTCATTCATGCCACAATGTAATCTCAATGATGCATCTCATTCACACATGAAGCATGCTTTCAATCACATATTTCATAGTCTCAACAGTTCTCAAAGAATAGAATCCACACACTATACTAACACATGCGATATACACATAATCATCATCCACATTATCACCCAACTTTCAGCAAGATAGCATGAAGCACATAAGCATATGAGCAATCAAACAAACATGTGAATCATCAAGTCAACAGAGCAATTATTCCTAAACTCAATTCTATTTCTTACTTAGCACAATATATTGTACCTGGTGAGTCAGTCTCAACTCAGAAAAATGTACTCGTAAGGTAGCTAAACTAGTAGTAAAATGCAGAAGGTTAGATCACCTTCTCCTTGCCCTTCTGTGTCCCTAAAATCATAACATGTGACTCAATCCATTTGTTACTTGAATTATGTTATTCAACAAATTTTACGTCTTTATTTTATAAGTTTCTATTTTTCTAAATAAAACCCTACTATTGAGTCTGGAACAGTCAAAGAAAATAAGTTTAGGTTTTCGTGGAATTCAATTCGGACATCTGAGCTAAAAAGGGTAAAATAGTCATTTTGCACTTTTCACGGGTCCTTACATTTCGAGACCTCGTTCCACAAATCATACTCCATGTTTGAGTCCGCAATGCTCGAAATAATAAAGTTTCACTATTTGTTTACGTAATTCGGAGTTCGTTTGACTGCGTTTGAGTTCAGGGGTATTTTGGTAATTTTAAAGGTTACTACGGGTCTTTAATTTTTTGGGACCCCGTCTTGTAAAACGGACCATTACCATTGCCCTCAGAATGGTCGAGATAGTCAAAATACACTAATGACTTGTCCCATTTGAACTCCGGATTATTTTAGAATATTTAAATAATTAAATCAATTTATTTTATTAATTAATTTAATTAATATTTTATTCAGGTGGGGTCAGATCATAATAATTAATTGTTGGGGGGTCAGTTTGTAAATTCTGAAAGTTTTGGGTCAAAATACAATTATTTAAAAGTTCTGGGTCAAAGTCAATTTTCAAAAAGTCTAGGGTTAAATTTGTAATTTTTCAAATTTCCTATTCTCAATTCGATTAGCCAAACAGGGATTAATTTCCCGTTTCAATTTCAATTTTTCAATTTCTTACACCCGTAGCCAAACAGCCCCTAACCCATTTTAATTTAAAACCTAAAGGTCACACGTGGTAGGGGCGGGTCGCCCAAGCCCGACCCGAACCGGACCCGGACCCGACCCGAACACCCCCCTTCTTCCCCGTTTTTTCGGCGAGGCACCAGGTAGGGTTCCGGCGCCTTCTCCAGCGCTGGCGACAATTTTTCGATGGATTTTCACCGTTTCAAAAATGCGGTTCTCTTCAGTTTTCTCCCAAGGATTCCATATATAAGTTCGGTTTTGGATTTAGACCAGTGGATCATCACGAATAAAAGGTCAAACCTCTCGGTCAACTCTCCGGCCGACTCTTCTCTTTCATTTTCGTGACTATTTGGTCACTGTTTGGGCTTCCCCTTTAACCTAATGTGTTTCTGCACTTATGGGAATTATTTTCCCAACATCCAAACAAGGTTTTGAACAAGTTTTTTCCAACCAACCGATTATTCACCCTCACCTGCAACTCACTGTTTCTACTTCATTTCCTAATCATTTTGGTTGGTTTCTTTTGCAAAATAATCCATATTTTGTACACTATAAGGCCCTAGAATTAAACCAATTTAATACGCAAGGAAATGAAAAATCAGAAATGAACCACTTACCACTTTTCTGGGTTTCTCTCTCTTGCCGTGTGTCTCCTTCACCTTCTCGGCTCCAAGCTTGATTCAAGCTCCAAGATCTCCTTCCCCCTTCCAGAACTCTCTCTCTCTCTCTCTCTCTCTCGCTCTCTGTTTCTCTTTTCTTTCTTTCTTTCCAACCGACCGAGGTATATACACATACACAACCACTCTCTCACGTAACCACCTGCACAGCCCACTATTCTTGACCTTTCCTCTCTGTTCAAGCCACCCTAGTTCCCTACAAGGTAGCTTTGCATTAAATGCAAAGCTGACCTATATATATATATATATATATATATATATATATATATATATACATTTCCACTCATGCACACATCCGTAGACACACACACACTTACACGACACCACACATCAGACCTATATATATATATATATCTACATCTGTATATATATATATATATATCCATACACAATAGTTCACACACACATACAATTATACACACATACACATACATCATCCATGCATTTATAATATAACAATAATAATAATAAATATAATAACAACAACCATAATAATAATAATAATAATAATAATAACAACAATTATAAAAACTGAAAATTTTTCATAAATAAAAAAAAAATTTCAAGTTTTTACAATGCCAAAATATCCAAGATCTATCCTATAATTCCCTCTTTCAATAGCAAATCACAAGATCAAAATCATCTAATTAATGGCCAGTTAATTAGAAGCGATAAGCTCAGAATAAATTAGACAAACATGAAAGAGAGTTACTTCAAATTAGCATAGACAAACAAGCATAGTTCGAAACTAGATTACATCATTTTTCCAGAATAAAGAAAATTTAGTTCATGCTAAAAATTAAATTCAACTTAAACAAATTCACCATAATTTTTTCTGAGAGGAATGGAAGAGATTGAACACTAAAAAAAATACTAGTTGCAGTCCGCAGTGTTGTCCTTTAGCATCCTTCTCTTTTTTCTCTCTTCCTTCCATTCTCTTCCTATTGTTTCCTCTGCAAAGACCCGTACATTCGGCTCTCCTGAAAACCCTTATATCTCTTCGTATGTCAACCGCCCCCTCACGTTTTGCGCCTTACGTTCTCTCTCTCTCTCTCTAATCTTTCTCTTCCCAACCTTATCAACTTCCTCTTTTTGATTTTGAATTAAAAATCCTCGTGATCTATACCACCACCCCTTTCTGTCACATCCCGAACCCCACCCTACACGGATGTCGAGGACGTGATGCCAGTCAGCCGCCACGCTACCAACCGAAGGCAATTTCTGAACTTTCCAGTGAATTGCACTCCGACTGTAGGGTCAGATGCAGCGGAATTTAAAACTTTTTTTTTTGTCAAGGGAATGCAACTCATGTATTCACTGTAAGGTTATGTACCACAGAGCCAGTCTAAAATCCAACAGCTAACAATTCTAACCTCAGAGCATATCTATAATCCGACATATAACAACAGAGCAGAACTATAATCTCTAGAGTACCGTTTAAATCCATGAGCCATGTCTATATCTAGTACATATCAGTCAAGTCAGTCGTATTACGTCACTCACCTGATTAAACAGATTCAATCCTCAGTAATCCAGTCTCCACAGATCAGTGCCATCAGATCCAACAGATATTATTCCTGAAAAATGTTAGGGAATGGGGTGAGCTTCAAAAAGCCCAATGAGTAACACAGGTTCCCTGTCAAGGGTTTCAAAACCATTTCTTGTTTAGAAAGCACAAGGGTAGTTCAGTTGTTTCTGAAATAGCAGTTTTATAAATCTACTTTAAATGCAGTTTCAGTAGAATAAAACAGGACTGAACAAAATAAAACAACAGATCGGGACAGACAGAACATAACAGACCATATCAAGTATAACCGTACAGAACAGAACACAACAGGTCAGGACGAAGCAGAACCGAGCAGAGTAGGACATAACAAATCAGAACAGGATGAAGCAAAGCACAACAAATCAAAACAGAGCAGGTCAGAATGGAACGGGTCAGAATAAAATGGGTCGAAATAGAACAGGTCAGAACGGATCACAATAAAACATAATAGAACGGAACGGAACAGAACCTAACAAGTCATAACCGAACAGAACGGAATAAGTCATAGCAAATCATAACCGAACAGAACGGAATAAAACTTGACAAATCAAAATAAAACAGAACGGAACATAACAGAACGGAGCGGAAACAATATGTCAACCAGAGATACAGGTATATCATCAACAAAACGGAACAAGACAAAACTGAGTGGAAACAGTATATCAATCAAGGATACAAGTATATCATCAACGGAACGAAACAAGACAAAACTGAGTGGAAACAGTATATCAATCAAGGATACAAGTATATCATCAACGGAACGAAACAAGACAAAACTGAGTGGAAACAGTATATCAATCAAGGATACAAGTATATCATCAACGGAACTGAAACAAGACAGAACTGAGCGGAAACAGTATGTCAGTCAGAGATACAGGTACATCATCAAAGAACATGATAGATCAGTATTGAGCAGAACAGAACGGGACAGAACAGAACGGAACAGATCGAACAAAGCAAATAGGTTAGGACGGAACAAATCAAACATAACAAATCATGACGGATCAGGACGGAACAGATCAGACAGATTAAACAGAACAGGTCAGGACAAAACAGATCAAACATAACAGATCAGGACGGATCAGGACTGAATAGATCAGACAGATCAAACGGAACAGGTCAGGACAAAACAGATCAAACAGAACAGGTCAGACAGATCAAACAGAACAGGTCAGGACAGATCAAACACAACAGGTCAGACAGATCAAACACAACAGGTCAGACAGATCAAACACAACAGGTCAGACAGATCAAACACAACAGGTCAGACGGATCAAACAGAACAGGTCAGACAGATCAAACAGAACAGGTCAGGACAGATCAAACAGAACGGGTCAGACAGATCAACAGAACTAGGTCAGGACAGATCAGACAGAACGGGTCAGACAAATCAACAGAACAGATCAGAACAGATTAGACATAACAGTTAGTTAAACACGTTCATTTGAAACGGTATTTAAAAACAGGAGTACAGTTAAAACATCAGAGTAACAGAACAGTTCAGTTAAAACATCAGAGTAGCAGAACAGATCAGTTAAAATATCAGAGTAACAGAACAGATCAGTAATGAGCAGAGCAGAACAGTATAGCAGAATAAACAGTACAGTATGCACAGATTAAACAGTGCAGTATGCTCATATAATGCTCAAGACTGAGGTGGTACCAAGAATCAGTTGTTCTTTTTAGAACCAGTTAAAAACAGCGATAGGTTTATTTCAGTACAGAACAGAGAAGCCAGACAGAGTAAAAATCATGCATTTGAGTAAGAGCATGAAATCAGTGTATCAGATAAAACAGTACAGTACAGTATTTTAAAATACAGTAACTAGACAGTGTACTTATACACCAATTCAGGAGTCAGGGTTACTCACAAACTGTTACGGTTATCTCTTTGCATAAATAATCTGATAACCTCCAAGTACGTCAAGCATCACCATGTATATCCTGAACAATCATCATCAATTACAGACAGATCAGAATTTATCCATTCAGGTCTTATTCGTCATCTTAGGTGTCTATCGGATTACCTAAGATAACCTAGTAGCCTATCGCCCTCTCATCGGGTTTCATCCGGGGCTATTTTATTCTTAAATTAGGCTTAGCAGTCATCAGGATTATAACCTAAGTCATTAGACTTCAATCGTTATCAGTCGGTTACTTATTCAGTCTTAGGGGCAAAACGGTCATTTGTCACTTTTGCCTCGGACCCCTGTCAAGGTCCTCAGAATGGTCTTTATATTTTAAATATAAAGTTACACGTCTTTTGGACTCCAGTCAGTATCAGTTAGGTTCTTATTTTAGCGATAGGGGCAAAATGGTAATTTTGCCATTCTTGTCCCGGACCCAGTCGTGGTCTTCGGAATATCCCATATATCCTATATATGAAGTTCTAAATCTTTTAGACTTAAATTGCTATCAGTTAGGTGCTTATTTAGCCTTAGGGGCAAAAGGGTAATTTTGCCATTCTTACCCTGGACCTTATCATGGTCCTCAGAATGTCCCAAATATCTTGTACATAATTTTCTAAGTCCTTTGGACTTCATTTGGTATCTGCTTTTGGTCATCGGGACACATCGGTCATTTCTCATTTTTACCTATTGACAGTTCCGGAGTCTTATTTAGCCCTTCAATGTTCATAATTATCCTTATGATAATTTATCAGATCAGATTGACCATTATTTGTCCTCTGCTTTGCACTTAATGTGCTTAGGGGTATTTTGGTCATTTTATGTTTTGTGTAATTCTGACCCCGAATCGTCATTTAATCATCTATACAGTTTTACCAGTGTCTGGGCTCCTATCGGTAGCAGTTTCGTCCCACTCGGACTCCATTTAGGTTCTGTATAGCATCAGGGGCATTTTGGTAATTTCATACGTCATATTTTTCGGTGCCTCAGTTCACAGAATGGACCTCACCATTGGGTCCAGAGCGTCTGACATAATCAGAATAGACTGTCTTTTATTTTTATTTGGGCCTGGGTACCCTCAGGGGTAGTACAGTCATTTGTCACTTACAGGTCTGTATTTTTCGGTACATAATTTCCTAATTTGGACTGCACCATTGAGTCTAGAATATTTGAAATAGTGAAAATACACTATTTATTTGCTTTTTTTGGACTCCGTTTGACATGATTAATGTCCAGGGGTAAAATCAAAATTTTACCTATTTAATAAAATAATTAAATAATTAATTTATTATTTAATTAATTTTTCAGGGGCTTGATTGCACAAAATTTCAGAAATTAGGGCCACTGTGCAATATTCAGAACTATCAGGGGTAAATCCGTAATTTTCAGGAACATTTGGGGGGTTAAATATAAATTCAGAAAATCAGGGTTCAGACCAGAGGGTTCAGGGGTTCAGAAATGGAACCGGTCCAAAACTCAGAAAACCAACCGGTTCAGTTACTTTCAGAAAACCGGAATAGCATATTCCAGTTAATCCTAAATTGCCCTTATCCGTGTTTAGGATTAGGCAAATCCAAATTTTAATTTATTAACTGCGTTGCCAAACAGGCTGAATTCGATTTAAAATTAAAACGGTTAACCCTAAAACGACGCAGTTTCATTAATTCGGTGGCATCCTCACAGGCCGACACATGTCCAGAGTCAACTCACAACTCGGTTCGACTCGGTCAACTCGGCCGAGTCAACTCTGTCGTCCCCAACGAACAACTCAGTGTTGCCCTAATTCACAGTTTCACGATTTCTTCAATTCGTGAAGTTTCAGGTACAGTTTTCAATATGTTTTGATTCCAAAACATTCCTGGATGTGAGACCAATGATTTTGCATCGTCTTCTTTGATCGAATCAAGCTCAAGTGCTTGGTTTATGGAGGAATAGCCGAACTGAATAATTTGACAATACTTCTTTATTTCTCAACCATTTTTATCAAGGTTGAGTTCTGTGTGATCCTTATGATGTGTAGCACCCTCCCCCAATCAAGAAAATCAGTTTAAAGCATTCAAATCAAGAATAACATTTCACACCCGAACCTGCAACTGACTTTTTGAGGGTGTTGCATGGGGTTTTTGGGTCGCGGATGAGGGTTTTCAGAACCTTAGAAGAGTCTAGATGAGTTCTAGACCATCAGGAGTTCGTTTTATGGAGGTCGTTTCAGACCTGTTACCCAAGGTGTTTTAATGACGGTTTGCTCACGGTTTGGGGTCTCAAGCCCCATTCGAGCCTCCCAATTGATTCAGAATCTTTCTAAGGCCTCACAGGAACTCATTTATACCGTTTAAATGAATTAAAACTATCAGAACAGTATGTCAAATTTTAACAGAAAATTTTTCAGTTTAAAGAGGAGTATACCTTGGTTCAGGCCATTGTTCCTCCCTCCCATAGCTCTGTTCAGACCTTGGCACCTCAGGTGTGCCCCAGTCCCAGTCGTGCAGCACACAGCCCCCTCAGTTCCTCCTCCTTTGGGCACCTCCATGGACACACACTTTGTGTATATCTCTCTGCCCACTTTCTCACTCTAACAGATCTCATGCACCAATTTTCTGATTTCTGAATATTCAGCTCACACATTTGGTGTTATAGAGATCCCAAGCTCATGTGTATATTAGTGCACACTTATACACATACATAATCATACATGTAGGGTCTAGGTCTAATTGTAGACACTTGAGATGTGATGATGAGGCTGAAGTGTAGGGGTTTAGGTCATGATGGAGGTTTTGCATGTAACCTCATTGGTCAGTTTGGGAAGTGGCCCCACCAGAATTCTGGGTTATATACCTTTTATTGTATATTTGTACACAAAGACAGTAGTAGCCCAGTTGGTAATTTTTGGATGAGGTTTCTTTTCACTCAAAGGTCAAGGGTTCAATTCCCTTGGCCTCCCATTTGGCCATTTTTCCCCATATTTTCGGTTAAGGCCACGTTTGGTTGCGCAAAAATTCAGTTTCAGTATTTCCTTCATAACTTTCATTCCGTAACTCCTTTTTCGACACGGTTTGTTCCGGGAGTTTCATATTTCAGTTATCTTCAGTGTCAGAGGTTCCGTGTCATTTATTAAACATTCGGGATTTTTCGGGTTAGCTAATTCGGATTTCGTTAGTGTTAAAGCGGTGTTATTTCGCCGAATTAATCAGTAATTGGGTTCGGGTATTTTACCCTTTTCCTCCAGACATATTTAATTATTTTATCGGTCTATCATGACCGTCGGGATTATGATTAATTCCCTAGATCATTCTATAAGCCAGTATTAATTAATAATTAATAACTAATTATTAATTACACAAAGTCGGGGTGTTACACCTTCCTTATCTTATTATATGTTGATCACAAAATATATATATATATATATGTAGATATATATATATATATATTGTGCCACGCGATCCAACACGGCAGCATGTGTGTATTGATCTTCAGCGTGGCCTCTTGCCATTCTACCAAGTCAAATCTTCATCTTCAAATCTCACTCAAGCGTACGTCTAGTGTCTGATTCTCTCTTAGCTTTTATTTTTCAAAGTGTCTCTTCATTGAACGAGAGATAGTCCATAGACGATGGGCTGCTAAAATTAGGATCTTCAATTTCTTCAAATCTGAAATAACAAATAAAATTTAAATGATGACAATGAAGCTTAAAATCAACCAAAAAATAAATAAAATTAGACTAAAGTTTAAAGTTAAGAAGTGATAAAATATTCTAAATTATGCAAGTCATCATTACTCAAGATATACTTGGGTGTTATTTCTTTGTCACAAAGATGAGGCACACGATGTCTTCACAAAATTGTGTAGAAAAATCTAAAATGAAACTGTTATACCATTAACAATGTTAGAAGTGATAAAAGTAGATAATTTGATAATAAGGATATAGAAAAATATTTTGATGAATGTGAAAATGGTCACAATTTTTCAGCCCATAGGACCTCTTAAAATAATGGAGTAGTTGAAAAAAAAAATCATTCCAAGAAATGGCTAAAACAATGTTTAATAAGCATAACTTACCCAAATATTGTTCGAACGAACATGGAATGAGCTTTAAACTAGCAAAACTTTGAGGTTGCAACCCTTCGTTTGAATTTGGACATTTCGAACAAAAGAAAACAAGCAAATGACCTATCAATTGTTCGTTCGAATGAGCCACAATTTTGTTTGAACGAGCAATAGAAAGTGTTCATTCTCTGCTTTTCTTGTGAAATTAATTTTCCTAAGTGTTTGAAAGAAGCATGTTTGGCAAATCTATTTCACAATCACAAGACCACTTCCCATATTATGATATAAAATAAACTATATGTTATGTAAGCAATGTGCGAGTATGTGAGATCCAAATCACGACAAAAGTCTAAATTATCCAATTACCCTTCAAGTAGCAAGACGATCGGTAGTAGATCATGATAATGAAGTTTGAACCTTCTTGGCATAGAATGAACATTTGAGATACTCTAAACGTAGGACAAATGTAGTGATTACATTAAAAGCATGTTTTGTCAAAACTGGATTAGTCAATTTCAACAATGGACCTCGTGGTCCTGACATTGAAGATAGAATATAGACAAGTACTATTGTAATGAGGATTGTCTATTGGATCTCCTATATAATTGGAAACTCTAATAGTTAACGATTTAATGATAGGTTTTTTCCACCAAGTGTGACTGCATTAAAAAAAACCTATGAACTTTTTCTACTAACTATTATTTTAAAGAATGTAATTAACTTGGGACTGAATTGAAGGCCATTGTAACTGGTCGTAGCCCCTCATTCCGCACAAGGTATGTTTTGTGATGCGACAAGTGACCTCTCTTATTTTATCCTTAAGGATAATTATACTAACCTCCAATGTGATGTCTAATAATGTCAACCCCCGAATTTCCAACCAAACCCGGGGACGCGACTAAAGCGAAATAAAAGAAGGAAATAAATAGATAGACGAATAAATAAATAAATAAATACCAATTTAACTAATTTAGATACAAGTCTACATACATTCCTGTTTTATAAAATTTTGGCAGAATCTCCTTTGTTTTCTAAGCCTTTTCTCACCTAATATTTTGCAACAATTCACATATATAAACAACAGTACATCTCATCCTCACTCGATGGCCACAATCTCATCAAATTAAAATACACATCGCCTAATTATACAACCGAAGACAATTAAATAGGTACACACGTACATACGTTCACTTCGGTCAATATATATATACATGTCTTTGGGCTTAAGCCCGTACATCATAATACATGCCTCACGGGCCAAATATCCTTCTAAGTTTGGGTCTCCTCCGCTCTGTGAGACTTCCTCAAGTCTCAGGTGCCTGGAGTGTCATCTGAAAAATGTTGCCCACGAATGGGTCAGCTCAACTGCTGGTATGATACCATGCTAATGCAAAGAACAAAATGTAAGGCGTGGCATGTGCAAGTGTACATTTATCTCTATATGTCTTCTAAATCATCTATGCATGGCAATAATAACAATCCATATGCCTTCCACATCATCTATACAATATAACGACAATAATCTGCATGCTTTCCAAATCATGCATACCACATAATGGTAATGAATCCATATGTTATCCAATTGTCCATGCAATGTAATGACAATGCACATGAACCACCCACACAACTCTATGCCACATGACAATGCATATGAAACACTCACACAACTCTATGCCACATGACAATGCATATGAAACACTCACACAACTCTATGCCACATCCATGTCCACTCTATGCATGTCATGTCAACATCATGCATGTCATGTCTCGGTTTACGGATCGCTCCCGATGGGTACCCGAGTAACCAACACCTGTTCACGGATCGCTCCCGTTGGGTCGCAGGCACCAATGCAATGGCCAATTTTGGGTTTTTCACCACAGGATCTACACCCTCATAATGCACAGCACCTCGTGCTCAACCCACACTATGTCATCAATGAATTACATTATGCCAAATGCCATGGTTCCACCATGCAATGCCACATTCTCAACAGAACATTTCTTGCCAACCCGTGCAGTATGCTTTCAATAATGCAGCATATTTAAAAGCAACAATATCATCAAAATCTCAAAACTTCTTCCACAAGCCTGTATGCCATGAGCAGTCAAATTAAACACATGCTCGATTCACACATTCACAATCTCATTAAGTCACAAAGAACACATAACTCTATAATGCACCAATATATCAAACTATCGCACCTTTCAAAACGCATGATATATCGACACGAAAATAAGCCAAAACATAATAATTCAAACTCAGAGGTAAGATCCATCTTCACTATAGTGACAAATCATCAATTAATTCAAAGCACATATCAGAGTGCATAAGTTATCAATTCTAGATTCTTCAAGCAAGTATATCCTACGTGATTTCCTAATCATCAAATCAACACATGTACAAATCAATCAACATGCAAATCATTCCTAAACTTACTCCTATTCCTTACTTAGCAAAATATCATACCTGATAGGGTTGGTCACAACCCTAGTAAACTGTGTCCACTATGCAGTCCAACTAATCAATGAACAACTCAGTCCTCCTACTGTAGCTGTTTAGGAAGTCCTCGCCTTTCTCTTCGATGTTCCTAAAACCACAAAATGTAATTCAGTCGGTTGGTTACTTGAATGATGCTATTCATCAAATTTTATGTCTCTTTATGTTTGGTATCTCTTTTACTTAATTAGACTCTACCATTGTATCCGGGATGCTCGGAATAATTAGAATGCACCATTTTTTTATTTTAATCGGATTCCATTCGATTACTTTTTGACCTGGGGCCATTTTGGTTATTTTAACGTCTCTACGGTCTTTTAAATTTTTGGGGTCTCGTCTCATGAAACGGACCTCACCATTGGTCTTAGTAGATCCGAGACATAAATAAAACACTATTTATTCACTTAATTTGGACTACGTCTTAATTCCCTTTAATTTCCTTAATTAAGTTAATTTATTTAACAATTTAAATAAATTAAATAAATATATACAACCGACAATATATGCCCACAAATATATCAAAGTCAATCACTCATTTCATCTCCATCTCCATCTCTCTCTTTCTCTAAGGATTGATGCAGTCAGATATTTCCTATTGTTGCAAAATCAAATAATTCACACCGTTTTCTAGTTTTTCCCAACGGTTCGCACACTATTATGATTAAAACTTAATTCTATTAGAGATTTTAATTTCAAAAGAATAAGACCCATACCTGATTTTAGATTGATCGGGTCGGTAGAGAAGAAATTGAGAAAACTTAAACTGTAGTCTCTCAATCTTTGCTCTACTCCAACCGCTAGTAGCCAAGAGCTGCTCCTTACGTCCAGGACTCCAGCTGCTTCCATCTACCCATTAAGGTCAGTCCCCAAGCTTCTGTTGAATCAACCCATTCAAATCAATCAACCACTGTGCTTCCGTCTCTCCTCCATCTCCACAAAATCCAATAACTTATGTTGCTGCTTCTCACCTTAATTTATCACATTAACCCCACTGTCCCTGACCTTTCCTCCAAAATCAAATCCTCCAACCTCAACTTCATTACGGCAACTACATCTCTTCTAAACAATCTCTATTGCATTCACGGCTATACTAATTTTCCTGCTGCTGGAATAACACCCAACTGAACCAATCCAGCCCTGTAACAGCTGCAGGTTCTACCTCGAGTCCATCACAGGAACTGCCTCTGTTCTGCAATGGCCCTGCTGTACTCACGGCCTGTGCTTCCTCAAGCCGCAACTGCTACACTTGGTCTTGTGGCAGGAACTCCAAGTGTTGCAGGTTAACTCCAAAACCTATAGCCCCCTATAACCGCACCATCTCTTTTTCCTGGACGTATTTCACAACCCATCCTTATGGCCTTCCATTCTAAATTCATCACAGCAACCACTACACACACTGTTCAGCCGCATCAAAACCCCCTCTGCCCCAACGCTACACAAACATACACATACCCACACAGATATACGTATATATATATATATGTATATTCATCCCCCAAAAATCTACTTCTGATTAGCTGTAGTATCAATCTCTCTCTACCTCTGGTTTCCCTTCGAAAAGGGTCTGATGATGGGTCCGATGATGGGTCCGATGAGAGACCTGATCTGATCGGAACAATGGGAATCCGGGCAGGGGTCGGCCGTAACAACTGAACTCGGTATAGCCGATTCTATCACTGCTGATTTCAAGGTTGAATGGTTGAGTCGGCAATCGCAGAACATGGTTCGATCATTTCCCCCCAAAAAGGATATTGAATACCTTGTATGCTTCCACAATCGTAGGGACGACCGAAGATGCTGGAGATGTTGCCGGAGGTGCCCGAGTCTCCGATCTTCATGGCGACACGCCAGGATTCCCAAACGCTCCCTCTCTCTCGGCTGCTCTCTCTCTCTTTTTCTCCCTTTCTCTCTTTCTAATCTCTTTTTTTTTTTTTTTTTCTTTTGTTTCACTTTTGGTAAAGATATAACATATCATATATATATATAAAAGACACACTACACATACTCACACGTACAGTACACTTTGTACCCACTTAAACTCAACAATACCCACACCCAACAAAATAATAATAATAATAATAGAAACCTTACTTATCAAAAAATAATAATAATAATAAAAAAAAATTTTCCATGTCATACAAATAATTAAAGGGACTTCCCATATATCTTTGAAAATATAAAAGAGGTTAGCATAATATACAATGGTATTTTAGGCAAATAAAAAAATTAGTTGAAACCCTAACATCCTTAATGACGTATTTTCTATGAAAAGAGGAATCTGTATATTATTAGTATAATATAAGAGAGGTTAGTGTAATTACCACAATATAAAATTATTAATTAATTGTACATTAATCTCACTGGAGACAAATTCTAACTTTTTAATACCAATATCTAATTTATTTTTGAAGAATGATTTTAATAAATAAATTAAGAAAATAGTTATCAAATGTACTTTAACTTTTTAAGCAAAAAAGGAAAATTACACTTACTGCCCTTGGAGTTTTTGATAATTGCAGACAATATCCCTCTAATTTGACTAAGTACACTGTCCTCTCCTGTCAGAATTGTCGGCTTAACATTGTTAACAAAGATTGTACATTTACAAATTTTCCCTATATTTGTGTAATAGTTTTTGTAGTCAAATTATTTTCCTTTGTTCTTTCATTTTCTTACCTTTTCCTTTTACCTTTATTTCCTTTCCTTTCCTTCCCCTTTCTTTTCTTCTCTCTTTCTAGTTCTCTACGCACCATCAATCCTAACCCAATTATCGCACCACCTCTTTTGCCCCTACCATCACTACCATTATCACCAGCCACCCCCAATAGTTCCTGATGCCTTCCCGTACCCTAATCAACGTCACTAAATATAGAGGAAATCTTTACACCAAATCTGGAGAGGTCTTATTAAATTTAGTGGAATCAATTGCTTGAGTTTCGAACCACAAAGAAGTGATGTGGCATTATCTATTTTTTGTTGATTCAATCATCACTTGATACTTTTTTTCCCTAAATTAGCTCGAGCTCATCTCCTAGATAGATTCAAATCGGTTTATTTCCCAATTCATATATCTAGGGCTTCCATTTTGTTTCTTAGAGAATCAATCCTCTACTTCACCTGATTTTTAACTCACAAACACTATTTCTGATTCATACATAGAGGCATTAGAAAAACTCTTATATATTGTTGCTAATATATATATATATATATATAATGTAAATTGTTGCCCAAATATATACCTTAGAGGGGGAGGGTAAATAGAGTATTTTGCAAATATTATCAACTTCTACAAACTTTAAATATAAATGCAAGATAAGTGCAAAGTATATAAAAGAGTAGGAATAGAGAACAAACAAAACGAGTTTTTATGAGATTTGAAAAACTTCCTACGTCCTCGACCCAAGCTTCCCTGCTTGAGTTTGTCTACTATCTTGTTCTCCTTCGCAGGTGGAGGTCAAACCCTTACAACAAAAGCTCCTAACACTTTTACAAGCAAAATATCTCATTTCGCCTCACAAGGGTAGGACCTACCCACAATCTCACCGTAATAAGAAGATATAAAATTGATACCAATAAAAATTTTCTTCTAGAATTTATTGGTGCAATGAATGCTCACTTACTAATGATTGATCAAGTGTAAGCTTTGAGTATTTAAGACGAATGGAACTTTCAGATCTAGGTTTTGCAATAAATGAAATCTAAAGTCAAGATGAGAGTTATGGAAGTTAAAGCATGTGATTTGTAAGCAATAAATGTTGTAATGAAACTAATATTTATAGGCTTTTGAAAGATATGACTGTTAGTCTCAAAATATAGTCGTTCCATCTTTTTGATCTATTGAAAATTTAAATTTTCAATTGCCAGATCGACATAACCAATAGACTAGTTTCATCAATCAGTCAGCTGGATTAAAATCTAGTTGACTGACTAGCTCAACTGATTCATCCAAAGGGTTAAGTTTCAACTTATTCAAAACAATCAGTCGGCTATCCCTTAGAATCAGTCGACTATTTTTCTAGTACACAATTTTTCTTTTACGAATTAATCGACTAGTTTTAGGAAGTAATGGACTAGTTTGGACAATAAGTTCGTTTTGTGTACAAAATAATCAGTTAGTTGATTGGATCAGAAAGATAGTTGACTGGTTTAGATACTGTGAAAATTAAGTGTAGAGATCCGAAAAATGAAGGGTAAATTTTTTGTTTTTGAGGTAGAACACTTTGCATGCATAGTTTATCACTTTTGTCGATTTTATCGGTAAAGTACCTTTTTATACTGTTTTCACCGAACGACCTATTTAGAGACATATTTAGAGTGTGTCATAGAAGAGTAAAGTGCTTAGAATAATGTGAAGTATCCGCTGTACAAAAATTAACCGAAACGGAATGGTTTCCGGAATTGGACAAAAATGGTATTCGGGTGACCCGGGTGGAACGGGTCTAAGCCGACCTCAAATGAAAATGTTTCCTTCTAATAATTTTCATTTAAAATAATTTTATGAACATTGGTTGAAACAGAATTTCAATTTGAAGCGTTTAGGAATGAGCTGTAGAGTAACGAGGTTACGGCCTCATTAAGGGCAAAATGGTCATTTGCCCTTGCCCCTTTGATTCCCCACTATAAATACAGCTTATCTAGTCCATCCTTATCACATATACATTCAGAGATTTCAGGAATCTTGTCCGTATAGAGAGAGGGAGAGAAAAGCCCTAAAATTCCACATTTTCAAGCTGCCGGAACACACATTTCAAGCTAGGAATTTGGCCGAACTTCCTTCTGAGAAAGTGTTCAGCTCAACTGAGTACTATAGACTCACTGAACAGTTTAGACATCCAGAAATTACATCCTTCTCAATTTAAGAAAAACTTATTTTAGGTATGATGTAGTACTAATCTAGAAATAGATTTAAGTTTCCTTGTGTTTTTAATTAAGTTTAAACTGCTGTAAGTGTATAATTAAGCTTAAGAAAGCACCTAGGTGATAGCCCCTTTGAAAATTTTAGAGTTGGTAGTTTAGACATATATGTGTTTTTGGATGTTTTTGAGTGATTTGTTGCCTTGATTGGTGTTTAATTCATTGATAGAGTTGTATTATTATATTGTGAGCCTATGTACATATTGACACACCTTGTGACATGTGACATGTGATGGATTATTTAATTGAACCCATAGGGCTCTATCCATTTAATCATTTGAGCCAACTTTAAATTGAATTTATCTTGTTTCAATTTGAAAACTGGCCAACCTTATGGAACTATGTGATAGTTCTTTGAGTTTCTGTATATCTTTTTAATCATGGATTCAGTGATAGAAAATCTATGTAATAAACATTTAATGGTGAATGTTGACTATAGGTTCCTTGAGCTAAAGGCTTTTGAAAATTTATAGTTTGTGAGTACTTGTCAGTGTAAATTAAATAATTTAATTAATTAAATTAAATGTGCCGAAATAACCCGATGTCTGAATGGGACAAGTCATTAGTGTATTTTGAGTATCTTGGACCTTCTGAGTCCAACGGTGAGATCCGTTTTGCAAGACGGGACCCCGAAAAATTTAAAAGATTCGTAGGCACACTAAAATGACCAAAATGTCCCTAGTCAAAAAGTAGTCAAACGAGTCCCGAGTAAAATAAATGAATAGCGAATCCTTATTATTTCGACATTCCAGATTTAATGATGGAGTCGATTTGAGTAAAAGAAATACCAATCATAAAGAGACATAAAATTTGTTGAATAGCATAATTTCATAGAGTGACATATTGAGATGTGAATTGTGAATGTTAGGAACTCTGAAGGGGAAGGAGAAGGCGACTTGACTTCCTAGACCGACATAGTAGGAGGACTAAGTTGTTCACTAATTGGTTGGATTGCATAGTGGACACAGTTTACTAGGGTTGTGACCAACCCTATCAGGTATGATATTTTGCTAAGTAAGGAATAGGAGTAAGTTTAGGAATGATTTGCATGTTGATTGATTTGTACATATGTTGATTTGATGATTAGGAAATCACGTAGGATATTCTTGCTTGAAGAATCTAGAATTGATAACTTATGCACTCTGATATGTGCTTTGAATTAATTGATGATTTGTCGCTATAGTGAAGATGGATCTTACCTCTGAGTTTGAATTATTATGTTTTGGCTTATTTTCGTGTTGATATATCATGTGTTTTGGAAGGTGCGATAGTTTGATATATTGGTGCATTATGGAGTTATGTGTTCTTTGTGACTTAATGAGATTGTGAATGTGTGAATTGAGCATGTGTTTAATTTGACTGCTCATGGCATACAGGCTTGTGGAAGAAGTTTTGAGATTTGGATGAGATTGTTGCTTTAAATATGCTGCATTATTGAAAGCATACTGCACGGGTTGGCAAGAAATGTTCTAGTTGAGAATGTGGCATTGCATGGTGGAACCATGGCATTTTGCATAGTGTAATTCATTGATGACATAGTGTGGGTTGAGCACGAGGTGCTGTGCATTATGAGGGTGTAGATCCTGTGGTGAAAAACCCAAAATTGGCCATTGCATTGGTGCCTGCGACCCAATGGGAGCGATCCGTGAATAGGTGTTGGTTACTCGGGTACCCATCGGGAGCGATCCGTAAACCGAGACATGACATGCATGGTGTTGACATGACATGCATAGAGTGGACATGGATGTGGCATAGAGTTGTGTGAGTGTTTCATATGCATTGTCATGTGGCATAGAGTTGTGTGGGTGGTTCATGTGCATTGTCATTACATTGCATGGAAAATTGGATGGCATATGGATTCATTACCATTATATGGTATGCATGATTTGGAAAACATGCAGATTATTGTCGTTATATTGCATAGATGATGTAGAAGGCATGTGGATTGTTATTATTGCCATGCATAGATGATTTAGAAGGCATATAGAGATAAATGTACACTTGCACATGCCATGCCTTACATTTTGTTCCTTGCATGAGCATTGTATCATACCAGCAGTTGAGCTGACCCATTCGTGGGCAACATTTTTCAGATGACACTCTAGGCACCTGAGACTTGAGGAAGTCTCACAGAGTGGAGGAGACCCAAACTTAGAAGGATATTTGGCCCATGAGGCATGTATTATGATGTACGGGCTTAAGCCCAAAGACATATATATATATATATATTGACCGAAGTGAACGTATGTACGTGTGTATCTATTTAATTGTCTTCGGTTGTATAATTAGGCGATGTATATTTTAATTTGATGAGATTGTGGCCATCGAGTGAGGATGGGATGTACTGTTGTTAATATATGTGAATTGTTGCAAAATATTAGGTGCGAAAAGGCTTAGAAAACAAAGGAGGTTCTGTCGAAATTTTATAAAACAGGAATGTATGTAGGCTTGTATCTAGATCAGTTAAATTGTTATGTATTTATTTACTCGTTTATTTTATTTTCTTCCTTTCTTTCGCTTGAGTCGCGTCCCCGGGTTCGGTCGGGAATTCGGGGCGTGACATTAAGCCTAAGAATTAGTCGATTGGTCTTTAGAACTAGTCAACTGGTTTTGACAGTTTAAGTTTGTTTGCCTATTTTTACCAGTGTTTATTTTTCAAAACAACTTGGATTTTTCAAAACTAAAAGTATATCAATGTAGTGTTTTGAAAACTCATTTTATGATTGATTTTAGTTGATCGCTTAAATAATTAGAGCTTACACTTATGATCAATCAAAACCTAATTCACCTAAAAAGCCAAAATAATGGAAAAAGAATTTCTTCTCTTGACTTGTCTTGGTTCCTTGGGCTTTGAGTGTATCCATTTGCTTGGATGATGTTGAGTAAATTCCACTAGATTAAATTTTGACTTTGAATCTCATACTTTGAGGGAATCCTCCATTTGATGGACTTTAACATTTCTTGGTCAATCATTATTTTTCACTCAGATGACGTATTTGCATTGTCACTATATAAAACATTAGTCCTCATAGTCAATGCTTTGTTATCATAAAAATTGCTAAAATGCACTTAGTAGAAATTTTTTAAGGCTAACAATGTATATATTTCAATTCTGTATCTTATCACAAAGAATTGATATACATATATTTATCTTATGCCTTACTTAGAGAATTGATATGTGTATATGTGTGTATATATATAATATATAATTGATATATGTGTGTGTGTGTATATATATATATATATATGTATATTTATCAATTCTCTTATTGAATCTTATTAATCGATATTGTTTGGTAGCCTCATCGTCTCCATCCATTTCTTCTCTTGCTCAATAGAGATGAATATCACCGAAGACAAGTTTTCTTTTTCATTTTTTTACTTATAATTTTGGTAAGATAAATAATGTTTTTAACAATGGAGATGTTCATTTTTTTTGATAAATTTAAATTTGTGTTTGAAGGCCAACAAAGCTGAGAGCATGATAGGAAAGTGGTGAGATACTGGGAGGGAGACTAAAGATTGCAGATAAGATGAGGAAAAATGTAACGACCCGCATCCACTCAGCACAATATTATCCGCTTTGGGTCTCAGCCTGCACGGTTTTAAAACATGTTGTGCTAGTTAGAGGTGCAACCTTACTTATGAATCCTTCACATTTCCCTTCCCTAGGAGATGTAGGATGCATTACCCTCTCCCCTTTTAGGAACCACGTCCTCGTGGGCGGGCGTGCAGCCATCTCCACACTTCCGGTTGGGGTCCAACTCTGATACCATCTATAACAACCTGCATCCACTCAGCATAATATTATCCGTTTTGGGCCTCAACCCACACAGCTTTAAAACGCGTTGTGCTAGTTAGAGGCATAGCCTTACTTATGAATCCTTCACCTTTCCCTTCCCCAAGCGATGTGGGATGCATTACCTGAGGTGATTACTTGATGAGTGATGAATGATGAATTAGGACTTTGATTTTTTTTTTTTGTAATAAAACCTAGAGATTTAGGAATTTAGTCGTTGTTTGAATGAACTCAAGTGGAACTTAAGTAAATCTCATAAAATGTAATAAGACAAATATAGATTCTGTATATGCTTAATTGATTATAAACTATCATAGCATGACACCCACCGAGCATAAGCATACACTTTTATGCAACGTTCATGTTTCGTTTGTTTTAGTTATCCTACTAGGGTACTGACCCCTACCAGATGCAGGTACCGGGAAGGATCTCGCGTCTTGAGGAGTACATGTTGATAGACTTGATGTGTCTCTTCCTTTTGGGCTTACTTGATGTATACGAAGACAAACTATGATGTTAATGGAGCGTTCTCCATTATTTTTGTTAATCATATAGTATGGAATTCGTATATTTCTTCGGATATGTAAATGAGATTGATATGTGTTTTGGGACATGACGTAGTAACTTGAAAATAAATTTCATATATAGAAATGTATGTATTATAATATGCTAGAAATGAAGTATGTACTAAATTACATAATTGTTGTACATAGACTATCAGGTTGGCAAGTACCTAAAGAGTGAATGAGTGAAAAATTGCCTAAGTGTTGAACACTTGAAAGGCAAAACTAGCCAATAATTAGAGCGAACCCTTTCAATTTTTTTTTTTTTAAATCTTGGCTTTTGGAAACTCTCATATTGGTTATCCTTAATCGATTCCCACACTTAAACTTATATATCCTTTACTATTAAAATCTAGTGAGATATTTTAATTAATTTAATCATTTGAATTTAACTTAATTTAAATATCACACTTTCGGGTTATGGGGCTCGGGGCGTGACAAAGAAAATTGTTATAAGGGTAAAAAATTATTTCAATGGTAAAAATAATGGTAGAAAGGTCTATTCAATATTATCAATGGTAAAGTCACCATTTTGAAAATATTAATTCGCTAATGTCATCCAAACTAATTGGTTAGTAACGAACTGCTAACATAGGGGTAAAGTGTTACAACTTGTCACATCATAGGCGAGTGTAGTGTAATTAGTCAAACTAGAGGGCTACTCTTGTAATTGTTAGAAACCCTATGGGGTGGTAAGTGTAATTTATCCAAAAAAATAAATATAAAAGTTACCTTTTTTGCTTATTAAAAAGTACTGAAAAAGGCATTATCAAATGGGCATTAAATTAAAATTCATTGTTCCCTTTTATTTGAATTTTTGAATTGTTATAAATTTATCTTAAAGTGTTGTTGAGGACAATTTTGATCCTTAAATTCTATGCATTTGTTCATTTTAGGCATGCATGAATCTTACGTGTGAAATAGAGCATAAGATTTGACAATCACTTGTTTGTATTAATCTTCAACAATTATTGAGTTGCATTTATATAAATTTACAATTTGAATCTACCATAAGGTTATGCACAGAGAAAAAAAATTATGTAAATAAAGGTTTGAGAAGAGAGCAAAGTTACACATTATAAATTTTCATTTTACATTTATATCTTATATGATGCAAAGTAATATAACAATGTATCATTGTATATCATTAAGAATATTATTTAATGCATTACTAATAATACATTGTCACATCATCCCAAATGTAAAATTTGGATAAATAATTGAGAAGTATGAATTTTTTACCCAACTCGTGTTTTTTGAAACTTATTGACCCAACTCGAGCACTTTTAGACCTTATTTCTTGAACTCATGTACTTTTTAAAAGAGCATCTTTAAAATGCGCTTTTGATGTCAATTTTTTAGTAGAAACATATTTTTAAGATGTGTTTTTTTCACTCTTAAAAAGCGCATCTCCAAAATGTGCTCATTGTTAGGGTTTTGGGCGTAATACATTTTGTTAATTTAAAATTAAAAATGCATTTTGAAGATGCACATTTTAAAAGCTTATCTTCAAGACGCGCCTTTAAAATGTCACGAAATTTTTTTTCCTTTTTTTTCTTCCTCTCTCTCTGTTTGTCTTTCATGTACGCAACTAAGAATCATAATCACCACAACAAAATAATCGCCACTCCCACCTTCATATGCTTTTGTCAAAAGAAAAGTTAGAGAGAAAGAGCAAGAGAAAAAAAAAAGAAAAAAATTCAAAAAAAGGCTGCCAGCATGCCATGTGTAGGAAGGGGAGAGAGAGAGAGAGAGCAAGAGAGAGAAAATGGGGGTAATAACATCTATCCAAGACATGTTAGAAGATAAAGGAAGGAAGACAGAGAAAGAGAAGAAGAAGGAAGTAAAAGAAGAGGGGTTTCTGCTGAGTGCATAGGAAAAAGAGGAAGAGAGAGAAAGGAAGAAAAAAAGGAAAAAAAAAATTATCATCTGACACTTTAAAGGCGCTTTTTGAAAGCAAAGTTTTATAGAAACACACTTTAAAAATATGTTTTTGAGTTTAAATTAACAAATTTTAATTACGCTCAAAACTTTAGTTGTAAGTCTATTTTGAAAATATATTTTTTAAAAACACATCTTAAAGATATATTTTTGTTAAAAAAATTAGCATAAAAAACATATTTTAAAGATAGACTTTTAAAATATACATGAATTCAAAAAATAAATTTAAAGTATTTGAATCGGATTAATAAACTTTTAAGGGTTAATTACACTTACCTCCCATGTGATTTCTGATAATTGCAAATACTTCATCTATGGTTTGAAAACCTATATTATCCCCCTCATGCTTTGTATTTTAATTACAGATTCCCCCTTACCATTGTTGATCGATAGTTGACTAACAAAATTTAGTGATGCTAGCAAAAAAAAATTACTTGAAATACCAACTTTACCCTCACAAATAATATGGAGACAAAACTATCCTCAATGTCTCGGTCCAAATCTCTGTCAGCCTAGCCCAATCAAACTTTTACTTCCACCTTTTCCTTCTCCATTAACCTTTTGAACAAGGAGTTGCAGAAACAAAAAAAAAAAATTCAAAAAATTTCTTTTTCTAAAAACTAAAAATAAAAACTCACATCCACAATAGTAGATTTAACCCAAGAGAGGGGGGAAGTGGTGTGGTGTTTGACTTTGGTGTGGTATTTGATCGATCAATGGCGAAAAATGAAAGCTTTAGTGGTGACCACTTTGCCTACGGGAGCTTTTCGTAGTTCTTCTTCTCCGACAAGGTTATGGGTCTCGATACAGCCAATTGCTTCAACTATTCTTCCTCTTTTTGTGTTGAAAATCCTCCAAAAATGCTTTGATTTGGACATCATCATCAAAATGAATTCAATTTATAAGTTTTTGAACCCATAAGAATTATTGTTCAAAAATCTAGAGTTATATGTAGCGATTCATTGTCAGTTTCATCTACTAATAACATCAACTCTTTATCTAAATCCAATGTCAGTAACATTAAATTTACAATAAAAATAAAGGATTATTGGCAAATAAGATGTTGGAAAAATGAATTTTTGAACATTATAATTAGCTATCTTTGAGCTAAAATTAAAATGGGTCCCACAAATTAATTTTAGTGGGTTCACAATGGGAATGTGTTCTCTTCCTATGAGGAGATTAAGATTATATATTGGGTTGCTCAAAACTATTAAGGAGTGAATGAGAAATTGCCTCCAAACATCACCACTTGAAAATGGTAACAAAAGTTTGAAACTTGTGCAAAAAGCTTGTACCACATAGAATGGGTACAAGGCTTTTAAAGAGTATATACACACTTACCGTGGAGGAGGGTTTGGGCTCCAAGGGGTACCCAAGTTTTGTGGAAGGGGGAGGACCTAGCACATGCTTGGTTTACCACACACGCGCATGTGCCACCGCCGTTGCCCCGCACCGAACCAGGTCGGGTCGGGTCTAGGCTTGGGCTTAGGCTTGGCTCGTCGTATATATATCTTTTTGGAGAAAATTAATTTAAATCATTTTTCATTAAACGATTTCATTTTGTTATTGTTAAAAATAAATCAAAGCGCTACCAGTTTAATTACCAGATTAATTAAAACCAAACCGTTCTGTGAGTACGTTTTTTGGTTTTGGTTTAAATCCAAAACGACGTCGTTTTGCGATTGCGTTGGTTTGAATTTTGACTGAACAGTCGTCTTCTTCATGGGTACGACTGTGTCTGTTCACCATGAACAGACATAATTGAACCTTCATAACTGTACCAAACAGCCATGAAGAGGTCTATAAATATTCACACATTCACGGATTCGTTTTACACAAGTTTTTTGCATTTTGTGTTTGAGTTTGAGAGAAAGTTAACCACTATTGGTTCGACAGACTCACAAATTGAAGTGTTGCTTCTGTGAGATTTAGATCATTGTATCCCGAGAGGCAAACATCCAAGATCGTAAGCACCATTGGGAGGACAAAATTTGTCTTAAGGACATAGTGACAATCACTAGCCTTGATCTAGTCCAGTTTCTGTAAGTTTCTCTGTATACTATTTTCGTTACTGTATTATTATACTGTAATTTTGTTTATGTTTTCTATTTTCAATTCTGGTTAGGAAAATTGTCATTTTACTTTACTGCTTTAGAAAAATAATTTTTGTAGTTTTCTTATTTTTTAAAAAAACTAGTTTTTATTTTTTCTTTTCTGAAAGTTTCTATTTTATTTTTTCTATCAATTTATATATATAATAAATTCTAATTTTAAACTGATTTAAATATATACATATTGGAAATATATAGGGTGTGTTTGGTTACTGACTTCAAAAATAGTTCCACACTATTCAAAAATTCAAAAACTTGTTTGGATAGTCAAATAGTTTAACGAAAGGGATGTTGAACTAAAAAGCTTTTCAAAACATATCTTACTAATACATCACTTCAAAGTTCTATCTTTCTAACACTTTTCACTGTGGGCAACTTTATTCAAGGCTTTATCTCTCTCTGACACACAGATGCGTCTCTCTCCCTCACTTTCTCTCTTTCTTTCTCTTGAAACAAACTCTAGCTGTATCATTTCATATAGACTCCCAGTACTGTATTGAAAATGACAGACACATCGGCGCATCCATCTTTCATGTAGCCTAACCTCACTTTCTGCATCTCACTCTCTGCCTCTCTTTCTCTTTCTCTCTCTTTATGTAGCCCTAATATACGCAGGTTATGATTCGATTCTCTTTGCGCCTTCTCTCACTCGCTGCCTTTCGTGTTCCATCTCTCACTCGCACAGACCTATCTTTGATTTCTCTTTGACAGAGAAATCTCTCTCAATCTTATATTTCTCACAGTACATATTGAACTGCATGTGTAAAGAAGAAATGGAAACACTACGCTGCCAATTGTGGCGTTAGAGTAATGCTAGTTTTTATAGCGCGTACCACGAAAAATGATGGCAGGTTATTTTATCATTGTCCATTGGGGAGCCATCATCCTAGATCCTTCATATGGATAGATGAATATCAGAGGTAAATTGTGCGGAATATAATGAATCATTGAAATCAGACTGTAGCATCAACATCACCACGTTAGGGGGTGGTTTGTGCATGTTGCATTTGCAACATGATACTAGGATTTATTGTAATCTTTTTAATTTTGTGTATTATTATAAGCTGGAGATTGGATAGAGGTAAACAATAATTCAACTTTTTGGTGTGTATATATATATATATATATATAGTGTGGTTTATATCTAATTGTAGCCTTTATTCCATATGTTGTTTAATATATGAAAGTGAGTTGAAACCTTTATATTTTGTATTGTGCTGTAAAAGAATCTGGACTTGTTACAAGTTAAATGACTAAAATATTATTAATAATCTAGATTATAAAAATTAAATTATATCCAAATGCATTTTCACTATTTTTTATCTTAAAAAATATGAAACAAATTTTAGCAGAAATTTAAATTCAAATATTATTATATTTAAACGTATTTTCATAGTTTTGTTATCAGAAATTTAAATTTGGATATTATTATATCCAAACATTTTTACAGTTTTTAACTTAGAAACTGAATTCTGATTAGTATAACCAAACGCATTTTCGTAGTTTTAAAAAAATTAATTACAAAATGCTGGAACACATTTCAAAAATATTTTTCAGAAAATCATATCTGAATCACAATCCAAACGCAGCCATACAATCTGGTGGTGGGTAGATATTGATTTCAGCCGCATGAGAAATTGGTGACTTTAATACCCATACTGGAATTATTGCTTACATGTCGCTTTTGCTGCATGAGAAATTGCATTAAAGAAGAAAGAAAAAAAGAAATTTGGAAATCCTAAACTGGCAAAAATGAGAAAGATATGGCGTAATGGTTAGTGGTGGTTTGTGCGATTGACGGTGTTGGGAACGACAATATTAATGCTATGTTTAGTACGCTGGAATGGAATAAGACATGAATAGAATAGCATCAAGAATAGAATGGAGTAGAAATGGAATGAGAATAATTATTCCATTCTTTTGTTTGGCTGAATACCTAATAATAGAATAACAATTACATTCTTGTGTTTGGTTTGAATCCATCAAATTATTGGAATGAAGTTAATATTAAGTTAGATATTTAAAGTACTTGTATAAATTTCAAAGTTTTCATGTACAGTTTAATAAAAAAAAATTCAACTTACATTTTTTTTATTGGCAAAAAAAAAAAATTTTTTTTTGGTAAAAAATGAAATAAACATTCCATGACTTTTGATAAAGAATGGAGATTCTAGTTTTTTTGGGAATAGTCATTCCAAATGGAATGACCATTCTAACTTAAAAAATTTAAACAAATACAAAAATAAAATAATATTAAGAATGTGTATTTTATTCTTACCTTCATTCTAACCTGTCAAACTTAGCCTAAAGCATAGCGACTAGGCTTGTAAGTGGTTCAAATCAATGTTTTCAAAACCGGACCGGACCGGACCGGACGGTTCAACCGGTTGAACCGTCGACCGGTCCAAGGAACGGTCCAGTCGAACCTACAAACCCGTTCCAAACTCAAAATCATGCTAAAAATGGCAAACCGGCAGAACCGGGCGGTTTGATCGGTGAACCGTTCAACCCGTCACTGGGTCACCGATTCACACCGGTTCACTGCTATATATAAAAAACCAACGTAAAGTCGTAAACCCTCCCTCATTTCTCTTCTCACTCAGTCATTTCTCTTTCTCTGTTTCTCACTTCATCACTTGCGGTTGATCCAAAACTCGGCACGACGGCGACGGCGACTCGCACCGCATGGCGACAGTGACCGTCGACTCGTCGGCGTCGTTCGTCCTTCCTCCTTCGTCCGTTCATCAATCGGTTAAAATCTAAAGGTAAATCGGTAAACCCTCCCTCATTTCTCACTTAGTCATTTCTCTTTCTCACTTCATCACTTGATCGGTTGATCCAAAACTCGACGCGACGACGACTCGCACCGTTGACTCGTCGACGTCGTTCATCCTTCCTCCTTCATTCGTTCGTCGCTCGAGCCTTGATTTTTAGCCTAGACCAGACCTTCCTCCTTCGTTCGTTCATTGATCGATTGAAATCTCAAATTTCAAGTTTCATTGTTGTGGTGGAGGTTGGTTTTGATGGTGGTTGTCTTTGGGGATTATGGCGGTGGTGAAGGGAGAATTAACAAAAGTTGGGCTATAAGATGGTGATGGCGGTGGAGGCAATTTTGGACGATGGTGGTTGTGGGTGTTGAGACGGTGGCGGTGGCTAGTGAGACGGTGGTTGTGTGTCATGAAAAATCCCTGTCAAATCCATGCCCCCATGACTTTTCTGTTGCTATTTTAAGAGGGTTTTCAAAGGGAAGATCTTTAAAAAAAAATTATAGAAGGATCTTTAAAGAAAAATTATAGAGAGAATTGAGAGAGAGAAAGAGAGTTGCAGAGAAAGAAAAAAATGGAAAGAAATATGTTGGAGACATGAGTTTGAACCTAAAATAATAATAATAAAATATAAAGGTATTTTTGTAAATAGATGTATTTCATTAAAGGTGTTGAGTAGATAACACTAACAAGAAGGCCATTGTAATTAGGATAATAAGATGGGATTATCTGTAATTGTCATATTTTAAAATTTATATTTTAAATATAGAAAATTCATATTTTGTAAAATTTTTTATATAATTTTTGTATATTTTTTAAAATTTAAAATATTAATAATATATATTATTAAATTTATTAATTCCATAATTATGATATCACGGTTTAATTTTAGTTAATCCAACGATTGAACTGATAACTCATAATTTGAATAATTTTTCGATTCAACAAACCATCTACGTCTAAGAACATTGGTTCAAATCCGAATCGAATCATGGGCTATTACAAATGTAAACAAATTTTGAAAACGTCGACCGTTACGAAAGTTTGGACTTTTGCGTCAGTAGCTGAGAAGACGATTAATTAACGGCTATTGAATTCAGACAATTCTAATTACATAATAAATTTAGCTTTTACCAGAAAAATTCTTTGGCCGCTTGCTGCACTATGTGCTTCTGTAATGGTACATTTTCTGGTAATAGTCAAATTTTCCCCGGGCCCACAGAACCTCTTGCATCAGAGTCGGCACGCTACCCCACAATCACATCTGTATCTCAGCAATCTCACAGAATCAGAGAACTGAAAGCGATTTGAGTCGCCAAGCGACAAATTACACTACAGCGAAACCGCTCCGTTCAGCCTCTCTTCTCTCAATCTTCACACGAATATGGTCCGATCCCGACTCGTCGTAGATGAGATTGAAATGTTCGGGACAGCGACGAAGGCGATCGTCCTGGACGACGTTCCGTTTCTCCGCCGGTAACTCCTTCAGCGATATGCTGCCGGACTCCTCAGCCTTCATCTTCTGCCGCACTCTAGTAGTCGCACTCTTCTTCGCCGCCGTCTCTCTGTCTTGCTTCATCCTCTACAGAGCCTCTGAATCCGTTGGGTTTCGACTTCTCAACTCCTTCGATTCCTTCGATCCCTCCTCTGGTCTCCGCTACGTTTTCCCTTCCGTCGTCGACGATTCTCCACTGGTGATTAAATTTCGCTCTTCTTTTAACCTTTCCGTGACAAGTGAAGTCGTTTTACTCTATTAGTTTTGCGTTTTGAGCGTGTTCATGTATACACTTTTCTAAACATTTCACGACCATTTTTTGTGATTTTAGTTAACGTTAGGTTTGAGTTTTATGAAATTAAGGTTTTTAGCTGAAATTAAAACTATTTCCTTTTGAATTCTTTGCTCTTAGTATTCGAGTTAGAGTTTTTATATGCTCTGGACCTATAAGTTCAAGGTAATTTAACAAAAAATACTGTGCATAGTTGGCTTGAAATTCTTACAAAATATGGTGTATTGATAATTGAACATATTTGGCTTTTATCTTGAATTCCTAAAATTGCTGTGCTAAGGTATGCATACCGAATGTTTTGAATGCCTATGATCTTTTACCTATGTTTTGATATTTCTTCTGCTTTTAATGCCTATGATCTTTTACCTATGTTCTGACATCTCTTCTTGTTTGTTAATTTATCATGGTTGGAGAATAGAAATTTGACTTGTAGGTAAACTATGTACTGTTGACTCTTAAATCTCTAATAATTAATAATTTTGGGGGAACCAACTTTATTCTACTACACAATAATTAATTATTATCTTTTTGGAAAAATATTCATGCATATCTTATTTTTATCCTAAAAATTGTATAGTTTTGATTTTTTTTTTTTTTTTTGTTGTTAAAAATTGTAGAAAAACTTGATAATTAATAAATCTATTAATAGTATTTGGGCCTTCCAATATAATCAATTATTAGAGAGTTGATTGTAAGGACTTAATTTTTTTTGGTATTTTCCCTTGTTTTTTCCATTAAGTTAAAAACTCTGATTTTGACGAATGGTGTCTGGATTCTTTAATGAAATCTTTTGGATAAATAAGATTTAATTTTAGTAGATTTTAGTGTAAACTACCCATGCACTCAATGAGACACTTGAAAATGTTTCCATGTTTCTTGAAGCTTCTTGACACGTGGACCATTGCTACATATATTGGGAACTAGTTTGCAACATGCTAGTTACCCCTAGGGATGGCCTCAACCCAAAAATATGGGTAAGCTGCTTTGCCTCATCTCTACTGGGGTGGGGATGGGATGTTGTTTGGGGCTCATCAACTGGATGAAGCTTGAGGATGAATTGCAATGGTTGAACCTACATGGGTTCGGTAGGGGTAGTGTTTGAGCCACCTTGCTTGGCCAATATGTACTTTGTATAAAAAGCTTTGACCAAGCTCCATGTTAGGAGTGAAAACACATATACTATTATGAAGTTTTATTTTTTCAATTTGTTAGTGTTGGCATATTTCATGTGACAAACAATCCTTTCGGGTAATGAATTAGGAAGAGGCTTGAGTAATCGCCCCAAGGTCCTAAGTTTAACTCCCATCCTGAGGGCCACTTATCAAATAAAAAAAACCCCACGTGGCAAATTCTGTTGGTGAATTGAAAAGTAGCATTTCCATGTAATGTTGTAGATATTTTGTGTGATAAACACTATGTTGTAGTAGGTCTAAATGGGTGGTTGGTTGGTGAAGTGAAAAGTAGGCCTTTAGTTGAGTCCATTATATGTGATTCATAAGCCTTAAGTGTTGAAGCTTGCATGTTGAAGACTTCAATCCCAATTTTCAGGTGCACACTTAGGTATGTTAATTGGACTTAAAACTAATAGTAGTTTGGATCTCACACGCACTTGGTAATTATAAAAATGCTTTTAAGAAGCCTACTGTGATTGCTCATATTTGTTTTAAATTTAAAAAATGTTTTGAAGTGTTTTTGAAGAATCTAGCAGAGTAGGATTTGAACCTAACTTTTAGCGTTTGAACTTTGTTTGAGATTTTTGGTGTTTTTGAAAACAGTGGCATTCATTTGATGAATATTTGAACCAAGTTCAAACCTTGGCTTATGGATGGTTCAAATCAACAGTGGTAGGTTGCCCCTACATTCTTTAGCTTGAACGATATGACCTTATAGCATTAAAGGCCACGTTTGGTGATGAAATTTGTATTTTCTTGATCTAGAGCGCATATCTAGATCTGGTTGTAGCCTGAGTAAGCATCCATGAAGCTGAGGAGCTCATACCCTGTAGTGACATCCACTAGTTGATCAATTCTTGGAACTAGGAAGCTGTTTTTAGGGCAAAATTTATTGAGGTCGATATAATCCATGCAAACTATTCACTTTTTGTTCTTCTTCTTGGCTATAATGGACCAATCTGGATAGAATACCTCTCTGATTATGCCACCATTGAGTAGCTTTTGAACTTCCTCATTTATTATCTTGTGCCTTTCAGGGGTGAATGATCTCCTCTTCTCCTCTAGTTCTGAGCTTAGGACTGTTTCTTTCCTGAGCTCTTTTTGTAATTGCTATTTGGGGCTTTCTCTTTTTAAAGCTATTGCGTGGCACTCTTGTTAGGTCGATTGACATCCTCTGACCGTGATAATTCTGTGATCCAAGGTAAACTTTAGACACTGAAAGTAGTTAGAAGCGATGGTTTGCATTCTGTGGATTCAAGGTCTTTCGACAATCTTGTTGTATGGGGACTTTTTTTCTAAGAGCATCAACTCAGTCAATAGAGTCTTTTGCTTGTCACTTTCCATAGTGGTGACAGAGAGTTTGATCTTACCAATGGGGAAACTAAGTTCTCCATTGAATCCTTCCATTAGATTAGTGGTTGGGAGTATCTCCTTTGGATCTATCTTCACTTGTTTGAAAGGGTGGCTAAACAAAAAATTAGCTGAACAACCAATATCTACTAAAACTCTTCTTATTTCAAAATTAGCCACTTTTAGGATAATCACTAAAGGGTCGTCGTGTGGATGATGAACGCTCACTAAATCTTGATCGGTGAATGAGATATGTGGCACTAACTTTTGCCTTTTCTCAACTAGAGGGGAAAGGTTGCCTCCCGAAAATACCTCTTTCGAGTTCGGTTGGACATTCCTGTTCTATAGTCATTCGTATGCAGGACATATATAAATTGTTGAGGTCGGTTTTTGGGATTTCTATCATTTGGTTCCCTGTCTCTGAGGTAGGGTGTTACCCCAATCTCTAGGTATGTCATCTTCCTGACCATATTTTCGAACTTACCTTTTTCAAATAAGGTTTTCAATTTTCTGGTTCAAAACTTGACATTCATTAGTGGTATGACCATGATCTCTATGAAATTCATAATATTTGTTTCTATTTTGGCGATCTGGGTCTCCCTTCATCTTTTCTAGCCAACGGAGGCCTTCTCGAGATTGAATTTGATGAATTTTATGCCTCAAGAGAGCATTTACTGGTGTGAAGGTATTAAATCATTTAGTGGTGTGAAGTTAATAAATTTATTTATGAACTTCGCACTCAGATCTCGAAAGAAGCCCAGCTAATTTGGTGCTAAATGATGGAACCATTTCAAGTTTGCCGCTTTCAAGCTTGTGACAAAAGCCTGGCGCATAAGAGCATTAGCCCCAACATAGGGGGTCATAGTATGGTGACAGTGTGATAGATGATCTGCCGAGTCAGTTCTCCAGTCATATTGCTCAAACTTTAGAAGAACAAACTTTTTAGGACGTTCTTTCGCCATAATCTCTGTGGTAAAAGGAGTCTCCGTCATCCTGTACAGAGCATATAAATGTTGTTCGTCAAACTGTTGCGGTGCCTTTCCTTTTAGATGTATCGTATCGACTTCTTGGGAGCTCTCAACTACCTTTGTTCTGTGATCTTAATTGGTGGGTCTATAGGTCTCTATTGTCTTGTTTCTTTTGAGTATGATCTTGAGTCTCTTGTTCCTCGCCATCCCCAGAACGAGGAGGTGGAGGAGGAGGAGCGGGGATTGTTGTTGGGCTTGGACTAAGTTTACTATTGTCTGGGCCAAAGATTGACCCTTTTGGGAGAGAAGGTTGATCCTTTGATCCATAGGATTGACCACTAGTGCCTTTGGATTGGGGCACCGGGCACCCTTTGGTGGTTTGAGATTGCTGGAAAGGGACTGATTGGTTTCTTTGAGGATGTAGTTTTGGGGCCTTGTTGACGATTTTGAAAGTGTGAAATAAATAGATGACCGATTCTCATAGATGGCGCCAAGCTATTGTGGTAAAAAACTTGTCAAGGCTTGATCAATGGTTGAGATGGCTTATATGATTCTTGCAAAACAACAGGAGGCAAACAAGGTCACCAGAGAGGCCCTGGTGATGGCCACTTCAACAATCAAGTTAGAGAGAGAGAAAGCAATCATCTTGCTAGGAATTGAGTGGAAAAAATTGAAGTCAGGGTTCTATCCATACCTTGCCTCCATTATATAGCAAATTGGTTGCCGTTTCTAAGAGAATCTCTTGTAGAGAAAATTATGAAATTTCTATAATAATCAGATAAGTTCAAAGTAGCAGTTTTGTTGTTGGAGTCTATATTCAAGAACTTCAGATATGAAGTAATAGTCATGCCAACAAGTTTGCTTGGTCGAGGTAGAACTTGGTTATGCTCTGAGCTCAGTAGTCTTGTATTGCGAACAACCAGCTCTGGAAAAGAACCCCTCATGAGGGTGCTGAACTGATCTTAAGATTCGTCACTCAAACCTAGGCCCTTCTGACTTATTGGTTTCAAATCTGTAGTCAGGGTGATGCTTCCTTAGTGTTCACATGTTGTGGTCATCTCAGATTCTATGTGATATTAGGAAATGCGTGCATCAGAACTGGGGTTTATTATACTGGGAACAAAAATTATTCATGCTTAATATATATATTTAGCATGAATTTTTAATGCTTTTTCTTTTTTTGAACCTTTGCTCTTACCTCTAGGAATAAGTAGCAGGTGATGCCACGGGCCACTTCCCGCTTCGGCAAAATTTGAGAATAACACTTTTCTTTATTTACAAAGCATGCTTTTGTACTTGGGACTCTCATCTTTCACTTTTGGAACTGTGTTAATCCATGCCTTTTATATGCCTTTAAAGGTTGTTCCATTGTTTTGTCAAAGTCATCAAATCATGGAGCTCATCCAGAAGTTAGGGCGGTGAGTGTCTAACTACTGATTGAGCTAGATCATGGATTAAAATGTTGGGAGATATGTATTGTACTGATTGGTAAGTATCGGAGTTTGGGCACGCCAATACCAAGACTTCCCGATTTATTGGGTTATCCCAAAATCCTAGTCATATTGGCTGATACATGACTGTTGGTCCATAAGGACAACTGTTAGGGTTGTGTCAACCCCCCAGTATCTAAAAGCTCATTTGAACTTATTTTTCTGATTTTTTTTACTAGATTTCTTGTTTGTCTCTTTCGAAAATTCCTCCAAGCAGTAAATCAAGCTTCCATTTTTAGATTGCAAGCTTCTACACCATTTTCTTCTTTCCATTTTTTGTTTGTGGACTGGTGCTTGATTTTTTTTTAGATCTACGGATTTACTAGGTTTGCGTGTAGATCTACTACTACTGAGTATAGACCTACTGTATTTTGAACATAGATCTTGTTTTTAGAGCTTAGAAAAGGGTTACAACTTCACATTTGAGGTAAATTTTCCATTTCTTGAAACTTTATTTTGTTAGTTAGTTTTATGATATTAGCATGATTCCATGATGATTTTGACTTCGAGGTTTTTTTTTTTTCCTTTGCTGCATTAATTAATTATTAATTTTTCGTTCCATAATAATCACCTTAACATAGTAATACTATTACTAATTGATTATATAGTATTAGTAATTTAGTACATACAATTATACATAGTGAATTAGTCATTTAATATTAATCAAATTATTATTTTCCATGAATGCCGAAAATTTAGTTTATTGGAATTTTCTACCATTTCCATATAGAAAATTTTAAGAATGTAAAATTATTTCAATATGTAGCATGAGGTGTTATTTTTAAATGATTGATGACTGATGGTAGATAAGCTTGGGAAGGACCTCGTTGCATCTGGAGTTCATGTCTCTTAACCATGTATATGACTTTAACATGTAAATATTATTTGGTTACCCAATCCATGCAAGTAGATGTTTAAAGATCTTTAGCTTCACTTGGAAAAAGAGAAACATTTGAACTAGATGTAACTAGTTCAAAAGTTTGTTGCACTGATTCTTTCAAGTCACTGTAGTTGGTTTGTCCTGCACGTGTAATATTGACAGGTCCAATTAAATTTGAGTTTGACATTTTGCATGTCTGTGTGTGTGTGTGTGCGCTCACACGTGCATGCGTGCACACTTGTATTGTGTGTTACATGAATAACTTTTATTGTGGGCAATGAGCTTATGGAATTGGCATTTAGGGTTTGCCAATTGACACTCTGGCAGTCTGGTCTCTTCCATAAACATGCTAAATGCAAGATACGCTGGAAGAAGCTTGTTCTTGTCATTTTATGTATGCATAGCCTTGCAGTTGTGTCAGTACTGGCCTGTTGAGAAATTGGATGAAACCTATTGATATCTTTTTCTTCTATATTTCATGATTTCAAAATAATATTTACCACGTTTTTTTTTCTTATGTATTGAACTTTTATAACTATTGTAGGACAGTGACGAGTATAGGCTTGAAAGAGTTTTGAAGGATGCTGCTATGCAAGACAGAACGGTTATATTAACAACTTTAAATGAAGCATGGGCAGCTCCAAATTCAGTCATTGATCTCTTCCTTGAGAGCTTTAGAATTGGGGATCGAACCCGTAGACTTTTGAACCATTTGGTGATTATTGCGTTGGATCAGAAGGCATTTTCTCGATGTTTGGTTATACACACCCATTGCTTTGCCCTTGTTACTGAAGGGGTTGATTTCTCTCAGGAGGCATATTTTATGACCCCTGGCTACTTGAAGATGATGTGGAGGAGGATCGATTTCCTACGCTCTGTTCTTGAGATGGGATACAATTTCATTTTCACGGTACACTCTGTTTTCCTTTTTTACTCTCTCTCTCTCTCTCTCTCTCATGCAAAAAATCTTATTCAGCCTGCGAAAAGCCTGACCCTTGAATTGAATCAAGTTATAGAAAAATATGCTGTCAAGTTAGTAGATAAATAAGCACTGGCCGTCGCTGGTCCTTGTTAAATTAATGGATGGCCTTTTTGGCTTTCATCATGCATGAATGTATCTGTTGGGCCTTGACGTACAATGAAGAAAGCCTACCGACTTGTTTACTGAAACCCCATCTTTTTGGAAGTGACTAATGGATAGAAATGGAGCCATTTTGCTTCTTTATCCTCTTTTTTTTTTTTCTTTTCTTTCTGTGGCGATTTATGTGTTTTTTGTTTTACCCTTTTTATTTTCAATTATTGTTTATCAATCAATTTTCTTTTCCCCTCTCCATAGCAGCATCTTGTGGTTACAATGATTTAAAATTGAACTCTATTTTTGATTTATGAAAAAAACTGAATAATATTTCTGGTTCTTACTGGCTCATAAATTGATCTTCTTTCCTCCCTTTAGACTAATCTCGATATTTTTTTTTCCATACTTGTGGTCATTTTCATACTAAAATGGAAAAGCTCAAAGTTGTTTATATTATAATATTTATCAGATGCCACTACCAATGTCATTGTAGCACAGAGGGTTAAAGTGCCGCCTAGTGTTCTAAAAAGCCAAAGTGTAAGGCGAGCTGTTCTACTCCCTGTGAGGTGAGACATAAACCTTAAAGGCATTGAGGTGTAAACCTCTCGAGTTTTGAATTTTATATAAAAATATATAAAATATTTCTAAAAAACAGTTAACATGAATAAAAAATAATTTAAATAGAAGATTAATAACAGTATTTTATTTTAATACATGTAAAGGCAATAGACCACTACAACCGGAAGAATGAGTTTTGAAGGGGGGAAAAAAAACAATGGCTGAGTATGTTAGAAATGAGTGGGAAGCAGAAATAGGAAAAAAGAAAGTGAGAAAATGAAATAGTTGAAATTGAATGGGTCTTTGACTTTGAAAAGGGGACATATAACTAGTGTTATAAAGCCTTTTAACTATAGTTGACTTTCCAAACCATAGTAAACATCCTTATAATATATATTTTTTAATATTAGGAAAGTCAACATATATCATAAACAAAAGCACTAGGCGGGGGTGCCACCCTTATACAAAAGAATAATGAGAGCTACATAGATCCTTTAATACAATTAAGCTCTCCTAAAAAAATTACAAAAGCAAAAAGAGAAATGAGATATTTCCTTATAACCCAAAAACAAAGAGTGTTTAAAATACACCTTTTAAATTGTGAAGGGGATTTTCAATCTCCTCAAAACTATGTCTATTAGCTCCAACCAAATACTCCACATAACGCAAACATGGGCTGGTCTCCATTCCTTCCTATGCCTTTTTAATGGGCAATTTCCTCTCCATCAAGCCAGAAGCTCCTTTTAACCGAATTAGGCATAACCTATGAAATCTCCAAAGACTATACACAATAAGGCCATAGATCTCTCGCCACCAAACAATGAAGAAGAAGATGGTCCACAAATTCGGATGCATTCTTGCACATACAACACCAGTTGAGAACAATCTTCTCTCTTCTTTCCAAGTTATTAATCCTGAGACTCACCTTCCAAGCCGTCGCCCAAATACAGAATGAAATCTTTGAAGGAACCTAACTTCCAAATGTCTTTCCATGGGAAGCCTATTTTGGTATTACCATGAAGCACCCTGTAATACGACTTAACGCTAAATACCCCATTTGGGCCTGGGACACATTTAACCCAGTCTTCCCTATCCTCCACCAAATGACAACCATAAAGCAGCTCCAACGGAACCTCCACAAAAGGCAATCCCCAGTCTTGAAACGCCCTCGTGGGATTCCAAACTATGCCATGCTCTGAAAACTGAATATAGTCCGCCGCTTTAGCATCTTTATCCAAGGCAATGCGAAACAAGTTTGGAAATCTACATTTTATTGATATATATCCTCATGTCAAATGTCAAGCCAACACCTAATCTGAGAACCATTACCTACCACAAACTTTTAATGAGAATCAAACTCCTCCCACCCATTTTTATCCATTTCCACAAACTCATCCCAAAAGGCCTCTCATCCTCTTTAGTGATCCACCCCCAAGTGTTTGATGTAGGATGGGAAAGGAAAGAGAAGAGAGTGAAGAGGAGGAGGAGGAGAAGAAAGAAGTTTAAAGGGAAGGAACCAAGAGGAAAGAGAAGAAGAAAGAGAGGGAGAAAAGAGAAACCCGAGAAAGAGAATCAGAGATTTTTTTTTTTTTTGATAAGTAAGGAGTAAGATGTATATTAAAAAAGGAGCCCAAGAAGGGCACCATGGGCAAAAGCCCCATAAAGCTTTACATCGGTCTTAGCGACCCCCAAAAAATGAACGAAAGAAGAGACATTTGCAGGAAAAGCCTCTTTGGCCCAAAAAAATAATAAGCGCAAAAATGCGTCTTTAAAGAAAGGAGTAGAGAGCTCCACATCTTCGAAGACACGATTGTTTTTTTCAATCCAAATACACCACAAAAGGCAAATAGGGGCTAGTCTCCAGATTCTCTTAATCTTTTTGGGGAGGTTGCACCTTGTCCAAGCTAGTAGAAGATCTCTGACGGATCCTGACATAACCCAGAAGACACCAAACAGAGCAAAAACAAGGTTCCAACAGCTGCAAGAGACAGGACAGTGAATGAGAACATGATCCACCCTTTCCTCCTCCTTATGACAAAAATAGCACCTACTAGCTAAAAGAAAGCCTCTTTTCTTCAAATTATCTGCAGTTAAAATGGTATTCCAAAAGGCTTACCAGGCGAAGAAAGAGGCTTTAGGAGAGGCTTTTGAGTGCCATATGACCTTCCAAGGTAATAGAGGGTTTGTCGAGGCTGCCAAACACTTGTAAAAGGAGCTGACAGAAAAAGATCTCTTATTTGGCAGCCACACCCTTTTATCCTCCCTCCCTTCCATAGCTCGAAACTTACTAATGTGACTAAGGAAGGAACCCACCTCCTCTAACTCCCAGTCGAGGAAGTCTCTTCTAAAGCGAGGAGACCAGACAAGCATATTCCCAGCTCTCTCCAGGCACTTGCTCACTCAAGCTGCCTTATTACTAGCCAGACTGTATAAAATAGAAAATTTTACCCTCAGCGGCTCGTCCCCATTCCACTCGTCCTCCCAAAACTTCACTCGACCTCTATTCCCGATAACCTAACCACACCTTTCCTTGAAAATCCTCCATTCACTTCTTATGTAACCCCATGGACCACATCCCTTTGGACCCTCCGCATTGCCCGTAACACCAACCTCCATTATCCAATCCATACTTAGTAACAATGATCTTCCTCCAAATATCCCCATCACTTTCACCGAACCTCCATAACCATTTCCCTGAAAGAGCTGTGTTGAAGGTATTCAAGTCTTTCACCCCTAGACCCCCAAGAGACATTGGCTTCTTGATTTTGTCCCAAGCAACTAGATGAATCTTTTTGCACTCCCCTTCATGGCTCCATAAGAAGTCCATCTGAATCTTCTCTAGCCTTCTGCTAACTAACTTCGGCATGGAGAAAAGAGACATGTAGTAGGTGGGGAGGTTGGCCAAGGTGCTTTTGATGAGTGTGAGCCTGCCTCCCTTAGAGAGAAGCTGCCCTTTCTAACCTGCCAGCTTGCTGTGAAAGCTTTCAACCACAGGGTCCCAAACCCCAACTGATCGCGAAGAAACGCCCATAGGAAGGCCCAAATGCACCAAGGGGAAGCAACCCACTCTGCATCCTAATGTGCTGGCAAGCATGTCCATCTCTATAATCGAACCGACCGAAGTAATGCTGCTTTTTGCAAGATTGATCCTCAAGCCTGACACAACTTCAAAGTACACTAGAATGCATCGAACAAAACGTAGCTGGCGCACTATAGGATCACAAAAAATAATGGTGTCGTCCGCAAACAAGAGATGGGAAATGGCTACACCACCACCCCTTCTGTCCCCCACCTGAAAGCCTTTGATGAGACCCACCTCCTCAGCCCTGAACAAAAACCGACTTAAGGCCTCCATAGCTATCACGAAGAGAAAAGGGGATAGGGGATCCCCCTGTCTCAAACCTTTAGAAGAACGGAAGAAGCTTGCAGGGGAGTCGTTGACGATGACCGAAAAGGAGACGGTGGTTATACACGACATAATCCACTTTCTCCATTTGCTCCCAAAACCCATCTTACCTAGCATACCCATTAGGAAACTCCAACTAACATGATTAAAGGCCTTCTCAATATCCAGCTTGCAGACAAGCCCTGCCCTTTTTTGCTTCATCCTGGAGTCAATGCATTCGTTAGCAATGAGAGCCGCATCCAGGATTTGTCGGCCTTCCACAAAAGCATTTTGGTTAGACGAGATAATGCTACCCATGATCTTCTTCAACCTCAAAGAAAGAACCTTCGCAATCAGTTTGTAAACATTGCTTACTAGACTTATAGGGCGGAAATCCTTAATGCTATTAGCTCCTTCCCTTTTAGGAATAAGGGCAATGAAAGAGGCGTGGAGGCTTCGCTCAAAGCCCCCCTCCCTGTGGAAGGCCCCAAAGACCGCCATAATATCCGCTTTTAGGACTTCCCAACATCTTTTAAAAAAAGCCATAGTGAACTCGTCTGGGCCTGGAGCTTTATCCCCATTGCATGCATCTAAGGCTCTCACCACTTCGTCTTCTGAGAAAGGGAGCTCCAAGTTAGCAATTTCATCCCCGTTTAGCCTTCCCAAACAAATATCCTCCACCCCAGGTCTCCAACTGTGCGGCTCTGTGTAAAGGCTAGAAAAGAAGTTGACAATTCCTCTTCTAATGGGCTCTTCTTCAGCGAGGACTTGATCATCAATAACAATAGAGGTAATCTTATTCTTTCTGTAGTGGGAAGTAGCCGTTCTATGGAAGAATTTTGTGTTGCGGTCGCCTTCTCTAAGCCAAATGGCTCGAGATTTCTGTCTCTACGAGATTTCCTCCATCTTGAGAAGCTGTCCAATCTGGCCCTTTAAACCTTCTCTTTCCTCCCTTTTTTAAGCAAAAAGGGAGCCCAACTGATCCTCCTTGTCCAACTCCATCAGGCTATTCAGCAAAGACTGCTTTCTAACCTGAATTGAACCGAAAACCTCGCGGTTCCACTTTCTCAAGTCCTCTTCGAGGAGCTTCAACTTCTTGGCAATGCGGTAGCTTGGGGATTCGGACATGACATAAGAATCCCACCAATTTCTCACCAACTCCACAAAACCTTCCAATTCAAGCCACATGTTTTCAAAACGAAAGGGGCTTTTTCCTGCACTAAAACCCCCAGTAATGCAACATGATGGGGTGATGATCAGAACAAGGCTGCGGAAGACACTTTTGGGAAATATTTAAGAAGACATCCTCCCAGTTATTGGATACTAGGAATCTATCCAAGCGGGACATGGCCGTCTGGTGGCCTCCTCTGGACCAAGTGAACCTCCCTCCTTCCAGATGTAAATCCACCAGGCTTTGAAAGTTTATGAACTCGTTGAAACCCCTCATTGTCGAGGTCAGCCTACCACTCCTCATTCTCTCATCCGGGATCCGCACAACATTTAAGTATCCCCCAAGGCACCAAGGGACCTGCCATGGGGAAAGCGTTGATTGCAACTCTTCCCAGAAGGAGCCCCTAACTCTATCCACCACTGGTCCGTAGACACCACAAAAGCCCCACACCATAGAGTTGGAAACCAAGCTAAACTTGCAAGAGATCGAAAACTCACCCACTTTGTGCTCGATACTATTCACCAAGCGGGAGTCCCGAGCCACAAGAATACCTTTGGCAGTGCCTTGGGCATCCAAAGCAGCCCACTTAATCCATCTGGATCCCCAAATGGAATGAACCAAGCGCCTTGAAATGTTGCCTATTTTAGTTTCCTGAAGACGTATAACTGCAGGCCTCCATTCCTGCAGCAAACCTTTGATAACTAACCGTTTGTCTGGATCATTTAATCCTCTCACATTCCATGATAAAATTTTTAAATTCATATAACCATAGTAGCTATACCCTCTTGATGCCTTCCACACAGGCCTCCATTGCTTTGCTGCCCCCATAATTGACCGAGCAAGACAACTCTTTCATTACTCGTTTTTATTTTGATAAGTAAGGAGTATATAAAGAAGCCCGAGAAGGGCTAAAGGACAAAAACCCCAAGAAGAATTATAACGGCCTTAAAGATCCCAAAAAGTCAACCAAAGAAGAAACATTTACAGAAAAAGCCTCTTTGGCTCAAAAAAATAATAAACGCAAAAAGGCATCTTTAAGATAGGGAGTAGGAAGCTCCCGATCTTCAAAGACACGATTGTTTCTTTTTTTACAAAGGCACCACAACAGGCAGATGGGGGCTAGTCTCCAAATTCTCTTAGTTTCTTTTGGAAGGATGCACCCTTCCCATGCTAACAAAAGGGCTTTGACGGTCTCTGGCATGACCCATGTGAATCCAAAAATGGAAAGAACAAGGTTCCAGCAGCTCCAGGGAACATGACAGTGCATGAGAGCGTGATCCACTCTTTCTTCGTCATTCTTACAAAAATAGCATCTACTAGCCATCAGGAAACCTCTCTTCATCATATTTTCCGCAGTTAAAATGGCCTTCCAAGAAGCTTCCCAAGCGAAGAGGGAGGCTTTGGGGGGGGCTTTTGAATGCCAAATGAGCTTTCAAGGAAAGGAAGTGCTTTCAGAAGCAAACAAACTCTTGTAAAAAGAGCTCACAAAAAAGGATGGCTTATCCGGAATCCATATCCTTTGATCTTCTCTTCCTTCCACTGCCCGGAAATTGTTGATGTGACTGAGAAATGAGCCCACCTCCTCAAGCTCCCAATCAAAGAAATTTCTTCTAAAAGAAGGAGACCAAACAAGCGAATTCCCTGTGCTCACCACATACTCTCTAACCCATGCCGACTTGTTGGTAGCCAAACTGTATAGCCTAGGGAACTTCATCTTCAGAGGCATAACCCCACTCCACACATCATCCCAAAATTTCACCCATCACCCTTTCCTATGACAAACTTACATATTTCCTTAAAAGGTCTCCATTCTCTTCTGATGTAGCCCCATAGCCCACAGCCCATCGGCCCCTCTACGTTGCCCGAACACCAGCCCCCACGATCACTCCCATACTTAGACACAATGATCTCCTTCCATAGATCCTTATCACTATCACCAAACTTCCATAACCATTTTCCTAAGAGAGTTGTATTGAAGATTCTCAAATCCTTCACCCCTAAGCCCCCTAGAGACTGAGGCTTCTTTATTTTATCCCACGCCACAAGATGAATTTTCCTGCAATCTCCCTCATGGCCCCAAAGAAAGTCTCTTTGGATCTTCTCCAATCTTCTGCTCACTGTCTTCAGAATCGGGAAGAGGGACATGAAATAGGTGGGGAGATTGGCCAAAGAGCTTTTAATAAGAGTGAGCTTACCTCCTTTAGAGAGAAGTTGGCTTTTCCAGCCTGAAAGCTTGCTATGGAACCTCTCAACCATTCGATCCCAAACCCCAATGGATCGCGCACTAGCTCCCAACGGAAAACCTAAGTAAGATGAGGGAAAGCATCTCACTTTACAGCCCAAAGTGCTGGCCAGAAGATCCAGCCCCTGAATTGCCCCAACCGGATAAATGCTTTTTCATTACTCTTCTCAGCCTTTTTGCTGATTTATCCTCCTTTTCTTTCTCAGTGACATTACTATAACACTGTCTGGGTAGAGAATTACACATCACTATTTCTTTGAATAATTCCAGCAGTCTGTCCTCATAACCTGCACAGGGTACTCCTAGTAATTTACTTACCTTCCCCAACTTTCGGAGCACCCAGCCATCCGTAAGAGTCTGTTGATGACATAGGAGGTCTACAACTTGTGCCTTTTGAATTTGAGTGGAGTCATTGGAATTTCCAGGCGGCAGCACAATTGCTAACAGATTGTAGTCCTCGGGGTTCTCTGAGAAGTTTGGACTTCGCAGCATCACTGCATCCCCCTGGATGACTGCCAAAGGCTCCATGCCCTGAACTGTAGCCGATTCGTCTTCCACAATGAAGGAGCAGCTTGCTGCCAACTCATGATGAAAAGAATCTGTACAATAGCTTCTTTCCAGGTATTGAAGAAATTCACACTCGTCCACCATGCTGCTCTGATCAGAATCATGCCAATCTAATCTGGCCTCTGCCTGCTTCTCAGAGCTTTCCTTTTCCTTCCCTTTTCTTGCTCTTCACTGCGCAACCTGACTGTTCTCTTTCTTTTCATGTTTGCATCCTTCAGTTGATGCCACTGGAGGAGAGCTAAGGTTGGAGATGTTGGAGATGAAGCCGTTCCCAGCGCTGCGCCCCGAGTTGGGCGCGGTTACATCCAACTGGGCCGCCCTAGCCCATGTTGTAAGTCCTTCCTTCGTGTGGGCCATAAAAGAGCTACCTTTATTCCGGCCTTTAGTGAAGGCCCCAGACCTTGTTGCTTGGCCCAATCTCCTTATGGCTTCCCATTTCTTTTGAAGTGGGCCCAAACCATGCGGCCCAAAAGGGGTCGCGTTAGATATCCCAAAGCCCGCTAAGCCTCCTCTTCTCAACTGTTCTGGAGGTTTCCGAAGCTCAGTCGTCCATCGATCAGCCACAAGAGTTTTGAATGTCGAATCTCTTGATCTGACTCCAGGGAGGTGCCTTCTGCGATTGCCTCTTGGCCTGCCGTTTGGCTGACGACTGGACTTGACAGACGGCTGTCGATTGGACTGGGCCCCCTGTCATGCTGACATCTGACGATTGGACGCATCCTCGGCACGTGGGCAACCGGAGCTGCCATTCTGTCTCTTCCTTTGATCACTGCAACCTCCGACCGACTGCGATCATTGTTGATGCACCTCGGACTAGCTTCCGACCATATCAATAATCGATCAAAGTCTAAGTAATTCCATATTGGATATGCCTTTATGTAGGCAACTTCAAAACAATTTCAAATTAATCGAATCTCTATGAAATCTTATCCTAATAAATTCTAAATATAAATAAAAATAAAATTACATAAAAATATCCATGAGTTCTTGCTTGTTCCTGATAGTGTCACTTCCAAACTTCCTCTCTATAACCTCACGCCACTGATTGTTGGGCTGTACACCATATCTCCACAATCATTTTCTAAGCAAGGCTTTATTAAATTGGCTGAGGGACTTGATTCCAGAACCTCCCACATGGAACCAGGGAGCACACCTTCTTCCATGAAAATAAATGGAATTTAGCATCCCCCTCCAACCAAAAAAAAAAAAAAGGAAAAAGAATAAAACTCTGTAGTTTTTCCTATTAGAAATATTGTAAAATAATGGGTTTTCTTGTAATTTCCTGATTATTTAATATAAATAGAGAGGGTGTAAGAATAAGGGATATTATTCCACCCTATCTTTCTAAATCTCTTTGCTTCTCTTTTCTTCATTTAAAACCCTCTTTTCTTCATTTAAAACCCTAGAACTACAAACATCATATTTCAACTTGATATCAATGCTTCGATCAAGTTTGAACTTTGTTCAAAATATAGTAAACGATGTCATAGAGAAAATAAGGGCCAAATAGAGGTGCTGACGTCATTGTGGGGACGCTAGTATCAACACCCGAGGGCAGATGAACTCTATGGCTCAAATCATTCGGACATTGGGAGTCTTTTGGAAATTTTTTTTTTGGTAGCCATCTGATTGGTTTTTTGATTTTTCGAAAAAGGGAGGCATTTTTTTTTTCAATTTGGAGTTATAGTTTTTTTTTTTTTGGGAAAGTTTTTTGTTGCTTCAAACTGATTCATTGGGGTGTGTTTTTGGCCTGGAGCATTGAGTTTTCAACTACCCAAGATGATTAGAAGTGGTTTGTGATGAAAAAACCTTAGTCGGCCATACTTGGAGATCGGATGGTTGCTTCTGTATGTGCTTTGCTATGCGTGGTGACCCTTTGATGGCTTGAATCACTTTGTTTGGCTGTTATTTTGTGTCTTTTATTGTTATTTTGGCTGCTTGAGGCTTCATCAGGTCTTTAGAAATTGTTTGTGATATTTGGTTGGACAAAAGGTAGAGGGAAGTCATTTGCACTGCTGCAACAGAATGTTTGAAAGTAGTCAGAAGTCTGGTTGCTCTAGTAGTGGTGCATTGGCTTTTGTTATTACCCAAACTAAAAACACTACACTACAAAGTACGACAACTAATTACCTCGCATGGTCTCGTTTTGGTCTCTTGTTTATTAAGTGCAAGGCAAAAATGGGCTATCTTGATGGCACTGTTCTAGAACCACATAGTACAGATTAGTCATTTGCCAAATGGGATGCAGAAAATTCTAATGTTATTTATTGGCTTCTTAACTCAATTCAATCTGAAATTAGTAATGGCTATTTGTTTTTGAGGACGGCGAAGGAGATTTGGGACGTTGTTGCTCAGACTTACTCATAGATGGGTAATTCTGCTTAGATTTATGATTTGAAGCATAGGATTCACGAACACAAACCACGAGATATGAATCTCACTATGTATTATGACACTCTATGAGGATTGTGGCAAGAGTTGGATCAGTATCAGGGGTTTCAGGCAGATTGTCCTGGTGATGCCCATAAGTTTAAGAAGACGGCAGAGAAGGAGCGCATATTTGAGTTTTTAGTTGGTTTGAATATGGAGTATGATCTGATTCGAGTTCAGATTCTAGGACGCGACCCTTTACGTTCTTTCAATCAGGTGTTTGCCTATGTTCAGGGAGAGACAACAAAAGAAGTGTTATGCTTCAGTCATCGATTCAAGAGCGATGTGCCCTTACCACTGCCTTTGCTTCACAGAGAGAAGGAAAGGGATTAGTAAAGGCAATGATGGTGGTCGAGTTTTGGTTTCATTACCGATGATAAAGATAAGCTTGTGCGCGATTATTGTGGCAATTCGAGGCACACAAAAGAAAGTTGTTGGAAACTACATGGCCGTCCTACATGGGGTAGAGGGTGTCACCTTGGAGGAGCACCCAAGTCACATGCTCATCTCACCTTTGTTGATTCGCTTGTGACTACTTTTGCTGCAGTTTTAGACACTTATGTTCTTTCTTGGATAGAGATTGAATTTCGTAGACGTCTTATGTCTTAGCTGGGGCCTTCCTCTGTAGCCACTGCTTCCTCCACATTTTCTCACTCAAGTACTAATGCCAAGGCATACAGTGTTCTCTTCTATCTACTAGTCCCTCTTAGATCATTGATTCAGGAGCTTCTCTTGTCAAATTTGTTTTCTTCTTATAATACTTGTTTAAGTAGAGACAAGTTAGGATAGCAGATGGATCTTTATCCTCTATTCCTCGTAAAGGTTCTATTTCGGTTTCTCCATCACTATTCTTGTCATTAGTCTTACATGTTCCCAATTTTTCTACTAATATTTTATTCGTTAGTAGTTTCGCCAAGTCCTTGAATTGTAGCGTAACCTTCTTTCTTACTCATTGTGTTTTTCAAGACCTAGGCACGAAGAAAACTATTGGTAGTGGTAGTGAGAAGAGTGGTCTCTATCTTTTCAATTCTCTTGTTACTAGACCCTTTGAGAAGAAACAAGCTTTCCAATCTACCGGTTCTAGTGTTGATTCTCTTGCAGACCCAGACTAGTTAGTGCGATGGCATCAATGCCTTGGCCATCCGTCTTTTTCTTCATTGTAGAAATTGTTTCATGTTTTATTTTCTAAATCTACAAATTCTAGTATTGATTCTTCTGCAGACCCAGACTAGTTAGTGCGATGGCATCAATGCCTTGGCCATCCATCTTTTTCTTCATTGTTGAAATTGTTTCATGTTTTATTTTCTAAGTCAAATGTTTCTCAGGTTCATTGTGAAGTGTGTGAACTTGCAAAACACAATCATGTTTCTTTTCCTCCTAGTTTAAATAAGAGCTCTTCACCTTTTGCGATTATTCATTCTGATGTGTGGGGCCTTTCCCGTATTCCTATTGTGTGTGGTTATCGATGGTTTGTTACCTTTATTGATGATTGTTCTTGTGTTGCCTAGGCGTACTTACTTCGTGACAAAGTGAGTTTTTTACATCTTTTAAAACCTTTCATAACATGGTTTCAACGCAATTTGATGCTAAGATTAAGGTGCATAGGTATGACAATGGTAGTGAATATGGTGATGGTGCATTGAATCTGTATTTGAATTTGCATGACATTATTCACCAGACTACCGATGTTAATACTTTACAGCAAAATGGGATGGCGGGGCGTAAGAATCGACAATTGTTAGTAGTGGCCTAAGCACTTTTGTCCACCATGCATGTTCCCAAAACTTAGGGGATGCACTTCTTATGACAACCTATCTCATCAATTAGATTCCTTCTCGTGTCTTGTTCTTCAAATCTCCTTTGGAAGTCTTGGGAGTTTACTCTTTGTCTTCCCTATTCGCCCTTGTATATTTGGTTGTGTTTGTTTTGTTCCTATTCTTAGTCTATTTCAAGGCAAACTTGATCCTAGGGAAATATATTTTTCTTGGTTACTTTGCTACTCAGAAGAGGTATCGATGTTATCATCCTCCTACTCGACATCAGTTTGTCACTATAGATGTTACCTTTTTTGAGTCTACATCATATTTTCCTAGTCCGCAGACTCCTTTTCAGGTGGAGAATAGTGAAGAGTTGTCTTTAGGTCCTTTTCTTCCTTGACTTTTATCTCTTCCTCAATCTTTATCTTTTCCTCAATCTTTATCTCCATTTCCTATTTGTGAGTCTCTTATTTCAGAGGTGGAAATGGAGAAACAAGTTGTTTGTGAGGTGGACAGAGAAACATCGTGCATGGAGTAAAGAGATGTTGATGTATTCTAGGAGGAAAAAGGGTGAGACAAATGATCCTTTTCATGCGAACTTCTGGTACTTCAAATCCAGGTAATACTTCTACCTCTCCTGGTTTGGATGATATCGATCTTCCTATTGCAATTCGTAAAGGAGTTCGATTGTGCTCTCAATCTCCAATTTCGTATCTTATCGATCACTTTCTTCCTATTGCGATTCATAAAGGAGTTCGATCGTGCACTCAATCTCCAATTTCGTATCTTATCAATCACTTTCACCCTCCTATTGTGCCTTTGTCTCTTTATTGTCTTCTATGTTTGTTCCATAGGATTGGAGAATTGCCTTGGTAGATCTTAAGTGGAAGGAAGCGATGGTTGAAGAGATGAGAGCTCTCAAGAAGAATGACACGTGAGACCTAGTGACTCTTCCTGAAAGGAAAAGAACTAGGTGGCTGTAAATGGATGTTACTATGAAATATAAGGTTGATGGATCTGTAAAAGGGTGTAAAGCTAGATTGGTGGCCAAAGGTTTTACTCAAACCCATGTTATTGATTATGTACCAAGAGATCTTCACACTCGTGACTAAAATGAATTCCATTAGAGTGCTGCTCTCCTTGGCGGCAAGTTTGGGGTGGTCCCTTTAACAATTTGATGTGAAAAATGCTTTCCTTCATGGTGATTTGGAAGAGGAAGTGTATATGGATGTTCCTCATAGTTTTCCATCCATGTCTATTGAAGGGAAAGTTTGTAAATTGAAGAAGTCCCTTCATGGCTTGAAGCAGTCCCTTAGAGCCTGGTTTGAGTGGTTTAGTAGTGCTATGCAGAAGTATGCATATAAGTGGAGTCATGCTGATCATACTTTCTTCATCAAACATAGGCAAAGGAATGCCATTGTGCTTATATTTATGTAGATGATATTGTTATATCTAGAGATGATGTTGAAGAGGTGCAATTTTTGAAGTTTTCATTGGCCAAGGAGTTTGAGATAAAGGACTTGGGGGACTTGAAATATTTCCTTGGGATAGAGGTTGCAAAATTAGAAAAAGGAATCTTTCTCTCAATGGAAGTATGTTTTAGATTTATTGAATGAAACAAAAATGCTTGGTTGCAAAACCATGTGATACTCTGATTGAGCCAAGTCATATGCTTAGTGAGAGTAGTGGTGATACAGAAGTTGATGTAGGCATGTATTAGAGACATGGGCAAATTAGTTTTTCTCTTTCATACTTGACTAGATATTGCCCATGCCATGAGTGTGGTAAGTCTGTTTATGCATTCCCCACGATCATCTCATTTAGAAGCTGTATTTAGAATTCTTCGATATCTAAAGTCAGCTCCTGGGAGAGGTCTCTTATTTTCCAGACATAATCATTTGAGGTTGTAGGCATATACTGATACAGATTGGGTAGGGTTAGTTACAGATATACGATCTACTTCTCTGGGTACTACACTTTTCTGGGAGGCAACCTAGTGACTTGGTGTAGCAAGAAGCTGCCAATTATTGTGAGATCCAATGCTGAAGCTGTGTTTAGGGCTATGGCACATGGGATGTGTGAGTTTTTGTGGTTCAGAATTATGATGTTGGAGCTTGGTGTTGGTATATGTTGTCCACTAAGGCTTTATTGTGACAACAAAATGGCCATTAACATTGCACATAATCTAGTTCAACATGACCGAACCAAGCATATTGAAGTAGATAGACATTTCATCAACATGACTGATCGAAGTAGATAGACATTTCATTAAAGGAAAGTTGAACTCTGGTCTCATTTGCACTCCTTTTGTAAAGATTGGTGATTAACTAGCCCATGTATTTACTAAATGGGTGTTAAGTAAGGTGTTTCATAGTGTTTTGGGCAAGCTGGGTATGTGTAATATCTATGCCCCAGCTTGAGAGGGAGTGTTAGAAACATTTGAAAAATAATGGACTTTCTTGTAATTCTAAATTATTTAATATAAATAGAGATGGTGTAGGAGTAAGGGATATTATTCCACCATATCTTTTTAAATCTCTCTGCTTCTTTTCTTCATCTAAAACCCTAGAACTACAAACATCATATTTCAACTTTTCCTACCTTTTAGCAATTGAAGCTAGAATGGCAAAAACATGAAGTATGTGTGCATAATAGAAAGAGTACTCTTGCTGAGAGTCATTAAACTACGATACGTCCCTATACATAAAGTTAGGTTGTATAATATGAAAATTAAAGTTGAATAAGAGAAGAAGTGAAGAACAATAAAGAAGAAGAGAACTAAACAAGCTTAGGGCTTCATATATTTTGCCCTAAAACCTTGTATATAGATTAACACAAGATGAAAGTACAATAGTACCCTTATAGTGAAAAGACACATAGAAATAAAAGAAATATAGTAATAATCACTCTAACACAAAGGAAAAATGATATGTCACGTTAATTTGTATCGTTTTGCATCGTATCTTATGATATGGTTGCGATACGTTACCATATGTTATGATACGTTATATCGCATGAGACATGCAGGTATTGAAACGACACTGCTGGACATGTTGGTAGAGAAGAAGATGAGTATTAAAAAAAAAAGAGAGGAGAAATTGATTGAGAAGTGAGAAATCAAATTAGGTCTACCTAGAGACAACATCAACAGGTAGATTTGTCTTCTTCTTCCTTTATCCGCCAAGGATCAAAATTTCATTTTGTAGTGTTGTTTCGGTTACCTAGAAAACAGAAATATTTCGGAAACATAGTGGAAGCGATGAAAAAAAATTAAAATGTATAGAAACACTTGGAAATATAAAGTAAAATATATGAATGTGTAAAGATAAATATTATAATTAATTGAAAATATTTTAGGGTACATGTCCATCTATATAAGAAAATACTAGGGTGAAATTAAAAAAAAAAAAATAACGTAAATGTAAATTAGTCATTAATACCAAATAACTCTTTGCTTATTAGAAACTAGTATAAAATATTTAGAGCTAATTTGTTTATGTAATATGAATTTATTATATATTTGCTATAAAATATGTAAAATTATTATAAACCATAAAATTGTAAATATATATTGTGTAATATCCACGAATTAGACAATTTGACACCAGTTACATATAATATAATAATTAAAAATATAGTAATTTAAACCTATTATAATTAGTAACTAAGTATTAAAATAAATTATTTATCTACATTTTATTTTCACTACTTTTACTTCTCATTGTCTACTATTTTTGAAAAAAAATAAAAATATCTTCTTATAATTTTGGGTTTTAATATTTCAATCTCTTCTATTTAAAAAACAAATGAATATTATCTTTTACCAACTTTTAAAAGTATTGCTAGTACCAAAAAAATGTGTTCACTATTTCGGTATGTTTCTACTAGTTTCGGTATGTTTTTACGAAAACAACTTTATTTCCTTGGAAACATATGAGTTTCAGTATTCCACTAATGTTTCGTTTCGATTCACTAGGAAACGGAAACATTTCGGTTGCTTCGATGGAAAGAAACGAAATTTTGATCCTTGCCGTTCGGAAGTGATTGTCTCTATGCAATCTGCATGATCTCGGTGGTTCCCGATCCTCTCGCCCCCTCTTTGACGACTTCTTCTTCCGTCGGATGCTCTCTCTCTCTCTCTCTCTCCAATCAGTCTCTCTTCTCTGTTTGTGCTGGTGGTTCTCGATTCTTCCCCTTCTTACGTGTCCCCCTACCCCTGCTCTTTACTTTTGAAACCCACCTGATTGGGAATGGAGAAGGTCACCACTCATGAGATATATCTTTGATCTTGGAGGATAAGATAGGCTTTATCATTATAGTTTTGAATTTTATAATTTAGGTGTGTATCTTTTTGTTGGTTTATCTTTTGTGGTTTGTTTATAAAAAAGATGCTTGTAAAAATGAATTATCAGATTTTGATTGAATGAAAATTTGTTTCTCTTTGGTATTGGTGTGGATTCCATTACCCTCCCTAGGTGCGGATTTTTAGGGTTTTACAGCTTTTCCTTAGGTGCGGATTCCTAAAGTCGTTAAAGTTCTCCTGCATCAGTTTGGTATCAGAGCTAAAACGATCCTTTCACAACATTCGTCATTGTTCATTTAAAAAAAAAAAAAATTCCTTTCTTCACCCTTGTGACGCCATCATCATTCATCCTTCATCTATTGTCATCCAACATCACCAGCAAACACCATCTCCCACATCAACCTTGTTCAATCAGGGGCCCAAGACCATCAGATCACATCAATGACACTGGCTGTTCTTCATCTGCAATCAACAACCAAAGTGACAAGGACCATCACAGAACTCATCACTGCTGCAACCATCACTGTCTTCATTGGCGTCCATCAATGCACGCTCACTGGTGATCATGAGTTCCACTGTTATCATCATCACACTGCTCAAATAGGAGTTCGTAGATCTTGCTGTGCCGGAACCAAGCCGCGACCATCAACTAGTCGCGCTGTAGTACATAGCAGCTTCATCATCATCAATCACAGCGAATCGATTGCATCCTCATAGTCTTTGTCGCCTCGCCGTTACAGAACCCAGTCACTATTCAGTCCCGTCACTGTTGCTGCATCATCATCAGGATAGCACCTTCCATCGCCGTCAACGCTGCTCTCATCGTTGTCGTTCATTCGTCACCATCTTCATCTCATACACTCAGCACAGCATCATGAAAAGAGGGTTTCAAACCCCAAGTCGACAGAGAAGGGGGGAAAAAAAGGGTCCTGCCTTTCAATACATTTCAGTCCTTACCTGACCGGTTCTATTTTAACCCAGTTCCCTTATGTGAACTAGCTGGCCTCCATTAGAGCCAAGACTCAAGCCCATCATTCACTTAAACCCAGATTCAACCCAATAACATACCCAGGCCCATTTCACTAAACCCAAAAAAAAAGGGAAAAGGACAAAAAAGAACGAGGCCCGTTAAAAAAAAAAAACAACTCCCCAAGCCTAAGCCTAAAGTGTCCAACGTACCCAAATCTGGCCCAAGCCCATTCCTGCTACTCCAGCAAGGTAGCAACCAACCCCAAGACCAATAGCCCTTTTCTTTTCACCTGACGAGTTGGTCATTTATCTACCTTACGTTGAAAAAAAAAAGTTGGTCATTTATCTATCCCAACCAAACCTAACACCCAGATTTCAGAACAACCCAGCCAAGCCAACTATAAGACAACTAAGCCACCAGTTGCCAACAGAAGGGGGGAAAAAATCTGAAACTGATACCACCAGTCCTCTGCGCCAACACAAAGCCAGCCATCAGCCAAAAAAAAAAAAAAAAAGAAGTCTTTTGGAAACTGTTACAGCAGCCCAGGTTTTGTACAAATTCTCTCAGAAGGCTTTTTGGACCTCATGAAAAAAAAGGGTACATTTTCTATCTTGAAATATTTTGATTAGTGCTATGTTTCATTTGATGGTTGAATAAATTTTACAAAAGGTCCTACATTGAACCTTGCATTCTGAACATTGTTGAAACCCTCGTCTTTATTGTTCCTACACCACCATCACCCTACACTTTTGTTTCTAACCATGTCATGTTACATTAGATCTTTTATCATTTTTGTGTTTGTGCATATTGTGGTAGTTTATAATTTAATTTACTAAAGCAATTTTTAAGGTAAACATCGGTATCTTCCTTTGTTTCATTCTTTTCTTTTCATAGTTTGTTTTGCCAAAAAAAAAAAAAAAGCCAAAAAAAAAAGAAGAAAAAAACTAGAAAAAATGTCTCATCTTTATTCCATGAAACAGAGATTCGAACTTGTCAAAAGGAACATAATGGATTATTCTAGATCAACCCAACCATGGGATCCTCATGTTGATAGGTATCTTAGGTTTGGTAAGGAGACCACCTCTAGACTCATTCATCAACATGTTAGGTATCAAGATAGCTACCTTAGGCGTCCCACTCAAGAATATCATTTTGATTCGTCTAGAACCCAAAATTTTGAAGGGTGGTCCATTCCAATCGTTGTTCCTGACCAAGTAACTAGTAGTTTTTACACATTTGTCCATTCTGGAGAAAAGAACTTTCAAAATGGTCATTGATGAGAGTTTTCCTATGAATGTGATTTCTGCGTCTGGCATCAAAACATCAAACCTTGAAATTAAACCACATCCACGGCCATATGAAGTAACTTGGGATAACAAATCTACTTTTCTAGTCACAGAAAGGTGTTTAGTACCCATAAGAATGACTGATTTGTATTTTGAACATATTTGGTGTGATGTCCTACCCATTAAAGTTGGCCACGTTCTTTTTGGTTGTCCTTGGATAGAGGAATTTGGAGCATTTCAAGTGAAAGAAAATGCGTCTCAAATTTGTTATTAATGGTAAAGCTATCCGGATAATGCTTGCAACATTTAAAGACAAAGATAGAGAACCACAACTGAGTCTTTTTCTCAGGTGTCAAGTAAGCCAACCCTTCCCATTTTGTCCCAAAATGAGTCTGAACAAGAATTGATTGAGACTTGTCAAATGGAAGATTAAGAGGTTAGAGAAGTTCCCAATTTCCTGTCAAAGGAATTAGTTGACCCACCAGAGGTCGTTAATGTGTCAAAGGATTGTCAAGAAAGGACACCAAATGAACTACGCATTGACTTGCCTCCACTAGTAAGTGATCCCCTGTCAATGATTTAATCCTTTCACCATAGTTGTTTGATATTTCATATCCTCAAATGATTTCCGAGACCCATAATAAGTTGAATTGTCGAAAAGATGAATCCTTATAAAAAGACTTTGATTGTGAAAGCTCCAATCCAAGCATTGCTCATCTTCCTTTTAGCCCCAAGATGGATAATTCTTTTTCTTGTGTTAATAATAATGTCCTTAATTGGTAAGTCTCTTTCTGAAAGCATTCATTGGTTGTTCCTTCCCAAATCTAGTGACCATGTTCTGTTATCATCTAATTTTGTTTCTCTGTTAGTTGGTTCAATTTCTTCACTAGTGCAATTTAATCCATCTGTCCCTACATTATTTCTTGGCCAACAATCTCATGACCTTCATGCTGATGTGCCTCGTAAAATTGCTTTGGGTAATGCAAATTATAAGCTAGCTATAATATTGCACAAGAAGAAACAAGAGTTTTATGAAAGCTACTCTACCATCATTCATGTTCTACCATCTGTTCAAATCTAAAACCTTGATTATCTTGTCCCCTCATTGGACTTTCATTCAAGTTTATTTGACTTATCATTGAATATGGCTACTAATCTGAATTTTCATGTAGAGCATGTGTTTCCTTTGCGAGGCTTCTTTCAGCCTCTTTTGTTACCAGGTGTCTCAGCAGATGGAAATGTTTCTTCTTCAACATCGATGGTTATTTTTCCTTTATCTCAGTCCCTTCATTTGGATCTACTTGCAGTTCTTCTTGATCCTTTCAAGCCTACCCATAGTTCAAACTCGTCGGAGTTGAGTTTTTCTCAGCCGAGGAGAAATGATAAGGAACGGAAAAGATCATCATTCATGAGATATATCTTTGATCCTGGAGGATAAGATAGGCTTTATCATTGTAGTTTTGAATTTTATAATTTAGGTGTTTATCTTTTTGTTAGTTTATCTTCTGTAGTTTGTTTATAAAAAAGATAATTGTAAATGAATTATCAAATTTTGATTGAATGAAAATTTGTTTTTCTTTGGTATTGGTGCGGATTCCATTACTTTCCCGAGGTGCGGATTCTTAGGGTTTTACAGCTTTTTCTTAGGTGCGGACTCCTAAGGCCGTTAAAATTCTCCTGCATCACCAACCCTCCTTTCCCTTCTTAGTTTTAATTGGAAACTCCTTCCCCTTACGACGTGCCCACGTGTTCCCCATCCCCCCTTTCTTCAGTTATTTGTTACATTTTTTTATAACATTTTTAAAATTTGTAAATTAATATAATTTATCACTTTTTTTTTTTTTACCTGTTATTATATAAAAGTCTAAAAATAATACTAATTTATTTGTTGGGTCTCATAATAATAATAATAATAATAATAATAATAATAATAATAATAATAATAATAATTTAGATATATATAATTTTATAATTGAGTTCAAATGTTTTTTTTTTTAATCATTTTTAATCATGGACATAAATAAATTTATAAATATATTTTAAAATGAATTGCGTGTATCTTACGATACACGATATGATACACATTTTTTGAAAAACGATACATTTTCTGATACACGTTTTGACAACTTTGGCAAGATGCTTCTCCAGCCTCTCCATCACAGAATCCCGAACTGTCGTGGCTCTTGAAGTAGCCCCCAAGGGTAACACCGAATAAGTTATAGTGAAAGATCACACACCACACCCTAGATTGCCTATGAGAAGCTCCATGTCTTCAACCTCTCTAACTTGATCACCTCTGATTTTACCAAATTGATATGCAAGCCAAAAATTGCCTTGAAGCATATAAGGATGCATCTTAGGTAATGAACCTGTCTCTTTTCTGCATCGGAAAAAATGATAGTATCATTCGCGAATAAAATATGAGACACCGATTATGATTCCCTTGACTACTTCTAACTTCATAACCTATGAAAAGACCTCCTACAACTACCTTCTTAAACAATTGACTCAAAACCTCCATCACAATCGTAAATAAAAGATGAGACAACGGATTCCCCTACTTCAATCCTCTAGAGTCCCTAAAGAAACCCTCAGGCATCCCATTAACTAGAATCGATAAACAAACTACTGAGATACATCATTTTATCCAAGTACTCTTGTGATTGTCAAAGCCCATTCTTTCAATATGTGAGGCAAAAAACTTCAACTAACATGGTCATATGCCTTTTTCACATCCAATTTACAAATAACATTTAGCTTTTAACTCTTCAATCTTGAGTCCATAGATTTCTTAGCAATAAGAACCGCATCAAGATTTTGTCTTCCCCCAATGGAAGAATTTTGAGAGGGTGAGGTCACCTTATCTAACACCTTCAATTAACCATAGTAAATCCTAACTAGTAAAAATAAATAAATAAAAGGGGTCATGATTCTTCTTGCAGTGAGGCAGGTGTCTTTTGTTTCTCAAGCGCAAACACATGCCTTTTGTGCTTTATCCATGGTTGTTAAAATCACGATCCGGATCATATAATCGCATGATTCTACGATCCCAAAGAGCAAAATCGATCCGAATCGTGCTAAAATTTGTTGTAAAGAAGGATTGTAGTAGAATTGGATTAGGAATCGTGGATTGAGTCGTAGGATCATAAGATCCTACTCTTTTGTCTTTTTTTATTTATTTATTTCCTTTAGTCCTTTCTAAATAGTTACACCTAGTGACCAAAATGACAATAATAAATAAAGTCCACAATCTTGTAGAATGCCCTAAATCAACGAACTAGAACATAATTTATTTCCATTTGAACTGTTCAATCATATTCTAAATGAGCAAAGAATTGAGCTATTACAAACATCTTTGTTGATTTTGACCTTTATGAATTCTTTTATGCCATATTATATTTTGACCTCCATGACTTCTTTTATGACATATTATAATAGTGTTGATTGTCCTAAGAAGTTTGGAATAGTAGTTATTTTTGTTTAATCTTAATTTTTATTTGCTTTTGCAAAAATAGTCTACAATAGTTGCTGTCCTTTTTACTTATTTCTCCCAAAACATTTTTTTTCTATTTATAAAAATGATTTATTGCATTTTATTCAATTCATGGTTTAATAATGATTCTTAATCATTAAGGACTTCTGAATCCTATAGTTTGTAGTATTAGAATATTGTAATGATATATTAATGAAATAATAATTTTTTTTTAATCTATGTTAATTTTTCTTGCCTGCTACTTTAATTATCTCCATCTTAGAAGCTTATACATTCCAAATGTTTTTTCCCACATTTTTATTGAGTTTCAGGATTATTTTTAAGAGATTAATAATAATTTTAATATATACATATAGTTTAAGTTATTATTTTTTATCATTTATAGAATCTTACGATTCTCGATCCGATCCTGCCATTCAATCCTGATGAGTCCCTCACCGATCCAATATAGGATCCTAATTTCAACAACCTTGGCTTTACCCTTAGCCCCTAAAGTGTGTGCTTCCCAAGAGGTTCACTTTTTTTTTTATGCCTCAAAACTTTTCCTTGCGTTGCTCAAGGTTTGCCTTGGGGCTCACGTTGAAAATCCTTTTTAGAACACTTGTGGTGCAGCTTGGACTATCCACTATTGCCTTGATGCTGGCCTTGAAAATCCTTTCTAATACATTGATTGCAGCTTGGACTATTGTCGTAGACTCCTTATCCCACATCAGATAGGCACTAGGTTGTCTTGGTATAGTACCTGCACCTAATAGACTAGTCTTTTGGGTTGGAGACCCGATCCGTGACAAGTGGTATCAAAGCATTGTTACCACGATTTGCTCCTCCTCTAGCGAATTGCGAATTGGAATCACACGATCTAAAATATGGATCATTAGCGATTTAGAATACAAGATCTAATGTTTCAATCTAAAATGTCAAAAGTCCCAAAAAAAATCATACAAAATACACATGCATCATTGGGATTTTATTTTATAATGACTTGGATTCGTTGAAATCCTTTTGTTGTTTATATATACATTCCAATATTATTACAAATACAATCAAAAAGCATATCACGTTCCAAATAAACGTATTTCGTTCCAACGAAGTGATTCAAAGAAGCATACCCCTAATGTACCATGTTCTATAATAAGTGACAAACCACGTTCCTGGTCCCGTTCCCCATACCATAACAAAAGCATACTTTGTCTCTTATCCGGTGTCACGCCTAGCGCCCACACTAGAGGTTGTCTGTGTTGGTAGTGGGTTTACCCACCTATAGGGTGGATAGGTAGGTACTACATCGAGGACAATGCGTGTTCAGGTGAGGAAGGAAGTTATAGACTCCTTTTCCCACATCGGATAGGAATTGGGTTGTCCTGAGATTTATAAAGTAGGTATGGTGCTTCCCCGTAATAGACTAGTCTTTTGGGTTGGAGACCTGGCCCATGACAGCTATCCATTATCCACTATATGGCTCCATCCTATAGTAGAAGTTCTTTATTCCCTTTGGACTTTCTTGCCTTCCTTAACCTTATAGCCTAATTGCAAGTAGATTCACACGAAGTATTGAAAGAAAGCAAAAAGTGGTGATGGCATTCATCTTCGCCCCCTCTTTCCCCCCTTTCAATTTTCTTCATCTTGGGTAGAGGCTGGATCGGTGACCATTTGTTTTCAACTTGCATATGATTTAGTCTTCTTGTCAGTGCAGTGAAGCTTTTCGTAGCAGTCATGTATTGATTTGTGACCTTTTGTTTTTTCTTGTTTTGTTTTTTCCTTAAGGTTACAGTAGCAATCAAAGTGTGCACCAGGTGCTTCAGCTTTGGTTTCTCTATTCTGTCACTTCCTTCTCTTCTCTTTTTTCTTTGAGAAGAAAACCTCCTTGACCTGTACTCCTTCCCCTTCTCTAGAAAATTTTGCTTCTGTTAAAAGGATACTTGTCAATATAGATTAGTCATTGTTGTTTAGAGTCTGTTCATTTTGTACTAGTGTCCACATTTTTTCTTTTTTCTTTTTATTTGCTTTATTATTACTTGTGTTTGGTAGAATGAACACTTTTTAAAGCCACAGTCAAACTAGTATAGTCACCTTCTTTCAGTAATAATGTTCAACTTATCAAAAAAAAACTTATGTTCAGGCCTGGGTGATTACCCATTAACCATACAAGAAGTTGACACCCGTTTGGTGGTGGAATTTAAGGACATAAAATTAGTAGTTTGAAAGACACGATGAAGTCTTCCAATGATGAACTCTCGTGAATGGTCTGTCTGTCTGTCTGTCTGTGTATTTTTTTTTTTTGGGGGGTTGATAAAAAAGATAGCTTTATTATATTGAGATGAAGATCAATGGGGAACTTTCACCTCAATTACATCACAGTATAAGGTTGCCCTCATGCAGTCAAAGTCTGGAGGGCATACATTAGATACTCATAAGTCAAAAGCCTAAATTGGTCATAGTGTTAGGGCACGCATTTGATACCATCCAAGGGAAAATGTTTGTCACTTGCCAAGTGAATGGTGAGTAAAAATTCAAGCCTGCAGTCAAGCTTGACACCTAAGTTGGCCATAGTGTTCGGGCACACATTAGGTATCCATGGGTAATGTTGGAGTGTCACTTGCCATGGTCCCTGTAACAGCTCTTGCATGTCTTCTGGTAAGGCTGCATTTTCATTAAGTGCATGATCATCCTCTTGAGTTGAGGAGAGCTAGAATAGCCTGGTGTCAAGTTCCACCCGCAGTTGTTGAATATTGTACTACCTGTTTATTAAGTGCTGAATTTCTAGTGGTTCTAAGATTATCTACATTTGATGATGCAGAAGGAGCTACCACTTAATGTGGGTCTGAATCTTAATTAAGGGAGACCTAACTTTTTCATCAAATGTTGAGTGAGGGTTGATTTTGATTTTCAAGTTGAGCTGATAAGTTTTTCATTTAACATCCATTGCTAAAATTTTTTGAGTCTAAATTTTCAGCTTTATTAAACAGCATGTAGTTTGTATCGTTTTACTCGTGATTCTGAAGTCGTAGGCTCCCACCATTGTGGTCCTACAGGAAGCACATGAAATTATTCTTTCTTTCTAGAGAATTTAGCTGGAAAAATCCTTGTAGATAGCATGGACTCACCAGAATTTCCATCTAGTATTGACAATTTTGTGTCATGGTTGGAATGTTGGCTTTTGTCTTTGAGAGTTTCGATTTTGCTATATCTATTTCTGCATCCCACCCCCCTTCCTCTCCCTCTCCCTCTCCCTCTACCCCCACCAAGAGGTAAAAAAGGATAAGTGTAAGCCAATAAGGCCCATTGAGAAGAAATGGAATTTTTACCATCAAAATACACTGTTTTTCTGAAGTTTTCTGCACATCAATGATGGTATAAAACACTATCGCATGCATAGTTTTCCATGCGACTTATTTATGAGTCATTTAACAGTTTATTGGAAGACTAGTGTTATTGATGGAATGTTGACATATTTAGGTTTCTGCATGCTGATTTCTGTGTTTACTATTATGTATCTTGTCCAAATATAATTTCCCTTTTGATAATATTTTTGTTCATATTCAATGCTTTTTGGTTGTCTTTTCTTTTACTCCAGGATGCTGATATCATGTGGTTCAGGGATCCATTTCCGCACTTTTATTTGGATGCAGATTTTCAGATTGCATGTGATCATTTCTCAGGTAGCTCTTTGGATTTGGAGAACAGACCCAACGGAGGTTTTAAGTTTGTAAGGTCCAACAACCGATCAATAGAGTTTTACAAGTTCTGGTACTCCTCACGAGAGACGTATCCAGGAAACCATGACCAGGATGTCCTTAATAAAATAAAAAATGATTCTTTCATCACAGATATTGACCTGAAGATGAGATTCTTGAATACTGCTTACTTTGGTGGGCTTTGTGAGCCCAGCAAAGATTTCAATCTAGTTTGTACTATGCATGCAAATTGTTGTTTTGGTCTGGACAGCAAGCTTCATGATCTTAGAATTATGCTTCAAGATTGGAAACGATATCTGTCTTTGCCATTAAGCTTGAAGAGATCATCAATCTCATCCTGGCGGGTTCCATGGAACTGCAGGTATGATGGGTGCTTTTGGGCATAGTTCTCAAAATTTAAGCTTTTTTTAATATGTTACGTGCCATTTAATTTTGTTCTGAGATTTTATGCCTAACATGGTTTTTGTTTAATGGTATCTTTCTTCCAGTCTTGATTCTCTTCACCGCTACGATTCCGCAGAGATTGATGCTGAACAAGGATAGGAAAGTTGAACTGAACTGTGAATATACTTTTTAGTTCTTTCCCTCAGAAACAAATATGTGAAGGTAACTTCTTTGTTTCCGTGAATTTTAATGATTTTACTTGTATCGATGATGGCCGTTACATTTTCCTCTCTCTGTGAAACATGTTTACTATTAGTTAGGGAAGACATGCAAGATGTGCATTGTAATAGAGGGTAATTGAAGAGAAACACTTGCAGATAAAAGGTTAAAAGACGTCTCTTATGGGTAACAAAATGTCTCTTTACTTTTTGATGTCTAGCAAATGTAGATAGCACATATAATAAATGGTAGGAAGAATGATTTTGCTGACACATGGTTTGCAGTAACTCTTTAGTGTGTAAGGGATTTATTATGATTGGAAATCATGTAGACGTGGAAGTGATTTTAATTGATTAATGTGATATACTGAAACATAAGACTAATTTGACAGCTTTCTTAACATATTCTATGCATGAATTTATTTATCAATTTTTTAGTACTTTGCAAAAGTCATGAGGAGTTATAAGCTAGGCTGCTTAAGTTAGCACATCTCAATTCGAATCACACCTTTTCAAAGTAAGATGTTGCTTTCATTTATCCAGTATAGGTGTTAATTAAAGTTCTCTATTATATAGTATGCTCTCATTGATTTAATTGACTTAATTATTTGAATATAGGTTTTTAGCTACATTTTTAAATATTGAAGTTGTCTCTGAGATTCCTCCACGATGGCTGCTGTTCTCTTGGAGTGCCTATTCTCAAGTGTTACCTGTGTCGGGTTGGGTGATGCTGCCTTATGGACATGTTATGGGTTTCTAGTCTGTGCTTATGGGTTATTTTGTAGATAGGTGATCTATCCTCTCAGGTTGTGAGAGGTACTTTTTGTGTGCCTTAAGGCTTGTGTTGAGCTCCTGTTGTATTTTGAAAACTTTTGGTTTTTAAAAATTCAAAACTGAGGTGATCCTCTTCAAGGGTTGTCCTTTTGATTCACTTCTTTTTCTCCTTTAAAAGAAAATTTAACAAGTGTCCTTTTTTATGTATTTAAATTACTTAAGAGGGAAAGAATCAATTGATGGTGCCATCACCCAAAATTTATAGTGTCAGCTGTTAAGAGCTGTTAAGAGTAGTTTGCATATTAGAATATCATTAAGCGTAGTTCAGTATTTTCTTGTTATTTCTCTCAACCCTACTATAAAGGGTTATTTTGTTATCTCTTTGGATTGTGTGCTTAGAGACTGATATGAGTGAATAATACTTCTCTTCTTCTTCTTTATTTCATTTTCTTGATTGATTATGCAAAGTTATCATGGTATCGGAGGCGATTAAGATCTATTTTGGTTAGCAATACTGTAGAAATTATCAGAGGGCAAAAAGAGGGGCAGTTGCAGGGACGAGGCCACATGGGGCCTAGGGGAGGCAACTGCCCCCTCTCAATTTTTGGTTTTGTGATTTTTTTATTATTTTTTTAATTTTTTTTGAAATATACTCTTTTAATTTAAAATTTTGCCCCTCCTAGATTTAATTTTTTTTTACACTTTACCGTTATCTTAATTTTAATTTGACTCTTAAATAGAGCTCTTGTAAAAAAAATTATACACCATAAATATTTTTTAGTGTTTTTTATTTGATTGGATTTTTTTAATGTAATTTATAAGTTTCTTGTATCAATAAATTTTGTTATTTTTCAAAAACATTATAAACCAATATTAATTTTTTATAGTTCTTTAATTTTTTAAATTTATGATCAAATATTAAAAAAAAATTTTGCCCCCCCTTGCATGATTTCTTGCACTCTTCTCTGGGCAGTTGAGCTGCTGATGTCATCACGTCAGCAATTTCTAGTCGTTGACACTTGGGGTCTGATCGCCTCTTCGATCTAAGCAAGCATTGTGGTATTTTTTGAAATTCTTTGAAGCCATTTGGTAGGGATTTTCATTTTTCGAGTGTTTTAAAAAAAAGTGGCCTCTATTTTTCGATTTGCATTTTCATCGACTTTCGGGAGTTTTTGTTGCTTCGATTCAACTTGAGGAGGTGTGATTTGACTATACTAGGGTGGCTGGAGTGATTTGATAACATTTGCTTTGGTTTAGATCAATTTGGTGGATTTGGGGTGTCTGTACAGTGCGTGAGCACTGTTTGAGTGCTTCTCTTGCCTTATTTGCTGAAAGGGGCATGGTTAGTTGCTGATTTGGAGGTTTTTTGGCTGCATGGGTATTGTTTAACAGCTATTTTGAACATGTCTTATTGAGTGACTATACAGTTTGCATCTTGGGCAGTACTTGATTGCATATTGGATTTGTTTGGTATCTTACTTTGTGACTATGGCAAGTGGTATCTCTGATTCTCCTTAGACTATTAGTGTGAAATTAGTGGGAGATAATTATGCCCTATTGGGCATATGTGATGAAGAATTTTCTATTGGATAAAATAAAAATCTCAACACTCCCCCTCAAGTTGGTGCATGGATATCATACATGCCCAACTTGCCTAAAAACTTTGAGAACACTTGGTTTGAGACTGCTTTGGTGAGGATGTCGGCCAACTGATTTTTTGATTGAATCTTTGGCAATTCCACGCTTCTTTCATCCAACTTCTCCTTAGTGAAGAATCTGGCTACCTCAACATGCTTTGTACGATCATGTTGAACCGGATTATGAGCTATATCACATGCTGCTTTGTTGTCACAACATAGTTGAATTGGTAGACTAGATAAGCAGCCCAAGTCCGGCAAGAGGAGCCTTAGCCAGAATGCTTCACAAATTCCAAGTGCCATACCTCTATATTCAGCTTCTACACTTGATCATGCAACAACAGTTTGTTACTTGCTCCTCCAGGTAACGAGATTCCCACCCACAAAGGTAAAGTAACCCGAAGTAGATCGCCTGTCATCTATTGCTCCAGCCTAGTCAACATCAGTATATATATTTATATTTTGATTGTTTGTGTTTTTAGTGAACAAAATTCCCTTTCCAGGAGCAGACTTCAGATACCTGAAAATGCACATGACTGCATTCATATGTTGCTCTCTAGGATTATGCATAAACTGGCTGACAATACTCAATGCATAGGCAATATCCGGTCTTGTATGTGCTAAGTACATCATCTCCTAACAAGTCTCTGGTATCTCCCTTTGTCAACCGGAACCTGATCAGACTCAATACATAACTCCAAACCTTCTTCTAGTGGTGTATGAGCTGGTTGACATGCTGTCATATCAATCTCTTGCAATAGATCTAGGGCATACTTTCTTTGAGAGAGGAAGATTCCTTTATTAGATTTAGACACTTCGATCCCAAGGAAATATTTCAAAGGAGGGTCTTTCATTTCGAATTTTCTGGACAAGTATTTTTGTAAAGCCTTCGTTTCTTCTGGATCATTTCCTGTAACCACCATGTCATCCACATATACAATGAGTGCAATGATCTTTCTTTGTTGTTTCTTTAGGAATAAAGTGTGGTTTGAGTTGCTCTGTCGATAGCCAAAGGCTATCATAAATTTTGTAAACCTTCCAAACCATGCTCTCGGAGATTGTTTTAACCCATATAGAGATTTCTTTAATCTACATACCTTCTAACTGTGCCTCTTTGATTTCATGTATCTTGGTGGATGATCCATGTAGACTTTCTCAGACAACTCACCGTGTAGAAAAACGTTCTTCACATCGAACTGTTGCAATGGCCAATCCAAGTTTGCAGCTAATGACAACAAGACCCGCACTGTGTTGATTTTAACTATAGGAGCAAATGTTTTTGTATAATCGATCCCATAGGTTTGGGAGTACCTTTTTGCCACTAGTCTTGCTTTAAATCGTTCGATTGTACCATCTGCTTTGTACTTCACAGTGTAAATCCATCAACATTCAACTGATTTCTTTTCTTGTGGATGATCAACGAGATCCCAAATTTGATTCTTTTGCAAGAATTTCATCTTCTCATTCATAGCGGTTTTCCACCTTGGGTCAGTTAAGGCTTCCTGCACACTATTAGGAATAGATACAGTAGATAGTTGATTCATAAATGATTGATTTGATTTTGACAGACGATGGTTTTACACATAATGATTCATGGGATATTTAACTTTACTAGACAGTTCGGGTTCATATGTGGGCTTAGGAATACCTCTAGTGAGACGCGGTGGTAACTGTTTTCTGGATGTTTCAGACTCTAAATTCAGGAACATCCGTAGCAGGAAATTTGTTGGGTGTATCAGCTGCTTGTGGCACGAGGGACTCAGACTCAATCAGTGGTGGAGGTGGAGCCACACTTTCCGTTTCTTCCATACCTTTAGTTTCTTGGTGTTCATTACCACTTGAATCCAAGTTGCCCACACCATGGTTGCCTGATTCAGGGAATTCTCTTACCTCAGAGTTATGGAAATCATATTCTAGAAAATCATAGTCTAGAGTCTGAATTTCTTGCTAATACTCCCCCTGAAGTTCAGGCTCAGAGAAAAAATACATTGATTCTTCATGGAAAATAACATCCATTGATAACATCCGTCGACTCGGAGGATGATAACATCGGTACTCCCTTTGATGCTTAGCATATCCGAGAAAGACACATCGCAACGCTCGAGGAGTCAACTTGTTGCGTTGATGCTTGTGGAGATGTACAAATGCTACACAACCGAAGACATGAGGAGGTAAGTTTAGACTATAGGGGCAACAATTGCTTCAGCAAGTGCCTGGACTGATGTTCGGAAGTCGATAGAGCTGGAGGGTACTCGGTTGATTAAATATGCTGCAGAAGTAAGTGCTTCTCCCCAGTAGGATAACAACATATGAGCTTCTATTAATGAAGCACGAACAACTTCTAACAAGTGTCGATTTTTTCGCTCAGCGACTCCATTCTGTTGATGTGTATTAGGACAAGTAGTTTGATGAATAATTCTGGGTGCTTCCAAATACTTCTGAAGATCAGAACTATGGTATTCTCCACCATTGTCACTGCGGAGAATTTGAACCTGTGCATTGTATTGAGTGCCAATCATTTTATGAAACCTTTGAAACAACATGTTCACTTCACCTTTGGACTTCATTAAGCATAACCAAGTCATCTTGGCATAGTCGTCAATAAAAGTAACAAACCAACGTGATCCACCCAAAGTAGAGACTTTTGACGGACCCCAAACTTCAAAATGTATAACCATAAAAGGAATTGGACTTTTATTGAAACTCAAAGGAAACGAGGCACAATGGCTTTTTGTCAGTTCACAAACATCACAGCGGAAAATAGAAATGTCACATTTTTCAAATAGACTAGGAAATAATTTCTTCAAATAACCAAAAGAAGCATGCCCCAAACGTCGATGCCAAAGGAAGATGTTAGATTTCTTCTTCTCCCCCTTAGACCCATCCATAGTCAAAGCTTGTTGTAACCTGTCCGAAGTCTTTGACGCCAAGTCCAAATAATACAGCTTTCCTCGCCTAACACCACAACCAATCGTTTCCCGTGTTCGGATGTCCTTAAACACAAAATTTAGGCCAAAAAATTACAACACAAGATAAGGCTGTAGTTATTTGGGAAACTGACAAAAGATTATAATTTATGGATGGAACAACCAAAACAAAATCTAAATTTAAAGTATCAGTGAGAGACAAAGAACCTTCTCCAAGAATCGCTGTTGTAGTACTATTGGCAGTAGATACAAATTTTTGTAAGGATGGATTAAGAGGGGAGACCTGTCTAGAGTCAAATGTCATTTGATTTGTGGCACCAGAATCAATTATCCATGCACTATTAGAAACAGATGTAGAGATATGTAAAACCTTACCACCTTTGTCTGTAGTCGCTACCAATGCTGATGCTTGTTTAGCCTCATCATCGTCCAGCCTTGTTTCGACAACCGCAGCAGTAGAGGACGTCTTAGAATTCCTTTTCCATGGATCATGACCATGATCCCACAATTCTGGATAGCCTATAAGTTCAAAACATTTACTTTTGGTATGACCAGTTTGGTTGCAATGAGTGCATTTGTATGTAGACTTGTCAACACCATTGGCGGTTTTAGGATGATTAGGCCTTGCTCGTTCTTGTTGGTGCGAGCGATTTTTAGCTACCATGGCGGAAGCTTTAGAGTTGTCGGATTCACTTTTCAGAGTGGTACGTCGTACTCCTTCACGACGAATCAGAGAATAGCATTCCTCCAAATTTGGGACTGGCTCTTTGCGTAGAATCTCTTCACGAATTTGGTCAAAATCATCTTCCAATCCTGCAAAAAATGTGTACCCTCAGTCGTTCAATGGACTTCCGGTATGCTTTAACGTCATCCGGATCTTTCATGACACTTTATCACGGTGATCTAATTCTTGAAAAATTTCGGTCAACTCCCCATAATATACAGAGAGTGGTTTTCCAATTTGTCTAGTGGTGAAGGCCTTCTAGTTCAAGGAGAACACCTGTAATTTATCACTTCCATCATAGAAGGCTTTGGACAGGGCACTCCAAATTTCGTGGGCAGTGGGTAGGCATAAATAACAATTCACAATTTCTGAAGACATGGACATCAATAGCCACCTCTTGACTTTCTGATTTTCAGCATACTAGTTTTCATATCCATCTTCAGTCTGTAGGTGGATTTGTCTTGCCACGGATGAAGGAGAGTTTTTCCCGCTCAGCAATACGCATTTCCATCAACTAGGACCAAATGTCATAGTTGGATTCAGTGAGAATAATTCCTGCATTAAAAACACTTTCAGATTTAACAATAATAGGAATTGATTTCGTCTTAGATGATTCAGAAATTTTTTTGCTCTGTTGTTCTGGGTTTGGTTCGATTTTGCAGTTTCAAAAAATTCAAAGATGGGCTCTAATTCACAAGAGCTTTAGAAATATACGATCAGACCACAGACCACAAATATAGGTGGTCAACCTCCAAATAAATTTTGAATAGATTCCAGTAAAGGCGGCGTAGTGCAGCAGCAGCAGGCAGTGCAGTGTAGCGGTAGCAGGCAGTGGTAGCAGGAGTGATTTTGAGTGGGTCGGTGGGAAGTTGCACGCAAATGCGCTAGATTCTGATGAACTGGTAAATCCACCAAAGGTAGAAGAAAAGATCGGTGCTGTTCCAAGTGGTTTATCCACCGATTCTGATGTCGTTAAAAGGGAAGCTGAGTCGATCTCGAAGAGATCGCTTCACAGTATTACTGAGAAGTTCGAGTTTCAGGCTGAGGTCTCTCAGCTTATGGACATCGTTATCAACTCCCTTTACAGCGACAAAGATATTTTCTTGAGGGAGTTAATCTCCAATGCTTCTGATGCACTGGACAAGATCAGGTTTCTTTCTCTCACAGATAAGAAAAGAAATTTTGGTGGAAAGTTGCAGTCCTTGTCTGATGGCATTGAATCTGCCGATCATGCTTAGTCTTCGAGAACAATTGCTACGAGAACAATTGCTACAGTGCAGGAGCAATAAAGCTTGATGGTTGAAAAGGTTATTGAGCTTGAACAACAGCAAGCGACAGTGCGGTGATTGGTTGCCGATGGTCGCTGCAGCAACGAGATTCAACTGTTTTCAGAGTCTGAGACTCTGTTCAAAATAGAGAAGCTCTATTTGAGACTCTCTTTGATGCCGATGAAGGTCGCAAAGCGTGAACCTGGCTCAAATACCAACTTAAAATACAGAGAAAAAATTCTCTTTTTCATTCATATCATTACACAGAGTATGTACATGATTATATAGCACGAATTCCCACAATTCACGGGATTGACTCCTACAAATCTCGGATTTGATTCCCATAATCAATCTAAAAATAGAAAGATATCTACAAGAATCAATTACAATAAAAATAAAAATCTCAACATATTTCACTGGTGCTATACAAATTCCGACTGATAAAAAGGTAGAAAATTATGATCAGCTATTGTCTACTTGGGAAGTTGGTAATGCAAAGATTATTACATGGATAAATACTTCAGTTGACCAATCTATTGGGACTCATTTGGCTAAGTTTGACACAACCAAAGAGATTTGGGAGTATTTGTCTGAGTTATTTGTGCAATCCAACTTCGCCAACAGGTATCAGTTGGAGCATGATATTCGGGCTGTACGATAGGGTGATAAGAGTATACAGGAGTTAGTTGTGATTGGCTTTTGGGATCAATTGGCAGTTATCGAGCCTGCAGGGTTGAGTTTTATTGATTTATATCATGCATATAGAGAGGAACCAAGGTTAGTACAATTTTTGATGGCATTGAGAGATGACTTTGAGAGCCTTCGTGGTTTTATTTTTCATCGTAGTCCTCTTCCTTCAGTTGATTCAATAGTAAACGAGCTCGTAGCTGAGGAGGTGGGTCTCAAGGCCTTTCTAGAAAATGGTCTTCTTCCTCTGCCTACATAGACAGTGTTAGCTGTTCCACTTAAGGTCTAGTCTAGCACTTAACATAGGCAAAGAGTTCGAGTTGGTGTTGATGAGTGTAGTTTCTGTCGTGAGAAGGGTTATTGGAAAGCCCAGTGCCCTAGATTAGTGAATAAGGGATTTTGCGGACCACAACAATAGTCTTTTTGGGGTAGGGATTGTCCCACCGCCACTGCTGCCCTCCAGTGGATGAATGCTCTTCATCAGCTCTCTCTCTGTCTTTGATTACTGAGCAATTGCAGAAGCTCATCTCTACTCGTTTGCCTAATTCCCTTTCTATCTCTCCTTCTGGAGGTTTCGTCTCCTCAGGGCCTTCAGGTATTTCTCGAAACACTTGGGTTTTTGACTCAGGTGCTACTCATCACATGACTAATGATTCTTCTTTATTTGTATCTACTCTTTCTCTCCTTTCTGTCTCTGTCCTTGTTGCCAATGGCACTCATATGCCCTTGGCACGCATTGGATCTATTGTTTCTCCCCAGTTTATCTCTTTCTGATGTCTATCATATTCCTCAGCTCACTTTAAATTTGATATCTGTTAGTCAATTGTTTGATTTTGGCTTTTTAGTCCACTTCTCTTCTTCTAGTTGTGTTGTGTAGGATCCTTAGTCCAAGAAGCTAATTGGGACAGGCAGTAGAAAAGGTGGACTGTATGTGTTGTTGGAGTCGCATGTTCTTGCTGTTGCTGCTTTTTCTGTTGATTTAGCTTAGTTTTGTTCGAGTCCGAAGGCGTCTAATTTCTATTTATGGCATTAAAGTCTTGGTCATATTTCTAGCAGTCATTTACGTTTTTTAGTTTCTACTAGTAGTTTGGGAAATTTAGATAGTCATGATATTTTTGATTGTAGTAGATGCAAACTTGCAAAATTTACAACATTACCTTTTAATAAAAGTTCTATTGTTTCTATTGCACCATTTGATATTGTTTATTCTGATGTATCCTTTACCTCTTTCCACAAAATGATCCCAATATTATGTTTCGTTCGTTGATGATTATTCTCGGTCTTGCTCGGTTTGTCTTATGAAGTGTCGATATGAATTTCGTTCTATGTTTTCTGCCTTTTGTGCTATGATACGTACTTAGTATTCTTCTGTTATTAAATGCTTTAGATGTGATTTGGGATGTGAGTATTCTTCTACTCCCTTTCTTGACTTATTGAAATCTACGGGTACTATTCTTCAATCTTCGTGTGTTGATACTCCTGAGCAGAATGTTGTGGCCGAGCTTAAGCATAGGCACATTATGGAGACGACTTGTTCTCTTCTGCTTTCTGCTAGTGGTCCTAATACTTTTTGGGGGAGATGTTATTCTTACTGCAGTTCATCTTATTAATCGTATCCCTTTTATCATTACTTCTGTCATCTCTCCTTTTGTTTGCTTATGTGGTAAGCCTCCCGCTTATTTCTCCTTGCATGTGTTCGGATGTATATGTTTCGTTCTTCTTCCTAAAGTTACTCATACTAAACTCTCTACCCATTCCACGTTGTGTGTCTTTCTTGGTTATGGTGAGGGACAAAAGGGATATTGTTGTTATGATCCTGTTGCTTACAAACTCTATGTCTCTCGTCATGTGGTTTTTATGAAGCATATTCTTTTTTTTTTCCTTATAGTTCTACCGCTTTGCGCCATTCCGATCCTATTCATATAGACCGTTTTCTTGAAGTTGTCTCGTTTGACTCTTATGTCCACGATGTGATTGTTTTTGATGTATCTCGTTCTACAAATCCTTCTATTGCTCGTCCTTCTATTTTTCATACTTACTCTCGCAGGAATACAATTGTTTCTTCTGCAGGTACAACTCCTACGCCTCTCTCTACGGATTCCCAATCAGATTCTGCCCATGTGGATCCTACTTCTCGCTATCCTTAGCATCTTCGTAAGTGTCCTGATAGGTTTGGTTTTTCTAATTCTTATTATTATGTTGCTTATTGTTCTTTCTTATCTTTTGTTCATTCTCTCTTTGCCCACCTCCTATAAGGAGGCTGTTCTTGATCTTTTTTGATAACAGGCTATGAATGAAGAGCTTTCTGCTTTGCATAAGACTGACACTTGGGAGTTGGTGACATTACCTTCCAGTAAATAGGTTGTTGGTTGTAAGTGGGTGTATAAGATCAAGACTAGATCAAATGGCTCTATGGAATGATACAAGGCTGATTTTGTGGCAAGGGATTTACTCAACAGGAGACCTTTGCCCCTGTTGCATGACTATAGTTTGCACAGTCATTGCAATGGCTGTTGTTCGTCAGTGGAGTTGTTCTCAGATGGATGTCAAAAATGCCTTTCTTAATAGGGACTTGATTGAAGAAGTTTTCATGGTTTCTCCTCTTGGTCTCCCTCGTGACCCAGGGGAGGTTTGCAAATTACGGAAGGCATTGTATGGTCTCAAACAGACTCCTAGAGCTTGGTTTGATAAGTTTTTTGTTGTCATCTGTGACTTGGGCTTTCATGCTAGTGATCATGATTCAAACCTTTCAATTCGATCTACCTTTGTGGGTTGTTATATTCTCTTATGCTATGTTGACGATATGATCCTCACTGGTGATGATATAGCTAGGATCATGGTGTTAAATAACGGCCGTTACGTTATGTATCGATTTTTTGACCCTCTAGTACCTATACTGACCGATATATCGGTGTTACTAAAATTCATAGCCGTATCGGCTGATACCGTTTCGTTTCAGTTTTTTTAATTTTTTTTTATAGAATTTTTTTGATTTTTATTTTATAGCCTTTATATATAAGAGAGATACTTAACAAAATAATCCAAAAAAAATTAAAATAGGTTATCAAAACATTCGGGTCAATACGAACTCGAAAAGGCCTCTTGGCCTCAAAATTTTTAATTTTTTTTTATTCCTTAACTAAATTGATTTTCATGCTTATAATTGTTTTTTGTTATTAGTTATATTATTCTTTGTAATGCCACTCAAATTAAATGATATTTCTTATTAGTTTAACTTTAAAATATTCATATAAATTAATAAAAGATCTTTTTAAGTGTTATTTATAAAAATTAAAAATTAATAGTAAAAAGGATTAAAATGTGATGATTGTAATCAAGATATGTGTATCAATGACTTTTATGAGATTTGCTACTGTTTGAAAAAAAATCACGTTGCAGTTTTCGATTCCCGTTATGAATGACCCGATACTCTTGATACCGTTACACCCAACCGCGACCGATTCGTATCCCGCGATCGCGATTTAAATCTATGGCTGGAATAGTGTTGTTGAATTCACAGTTGTAAGACCACTTTGAGATGAACGGTCTAGGTCCTCTTTGTTATTTCTTGGGTATTGAGGTAGCCTATTCCCCTAAAGGTTATCTTATTTCTTAGTCCAAGTATGCATTTGATGTAATTACTCTTCTTCTGATGGAGTTCCATTGTTTGAGCCTATATTATATCGTGCTATTGTTGGGAGCTTGGTTTATCTTACTGTTACATGACCTGATGTTGCATATGTTGTTCATGTCGTCAGTCAGTTTGTTTCTTCTCCTACCACGGTTCACTAGGCCGCTGTACTTCGCTCCCTCTACTATCTTCGAGGTACTTTACATCAGAGTTTACTATTCTCCTTCTCTTCATTGGAGCTTCAAGCCTATTCAGATGTCGACTGGGCTGGTAACACTATAGATAGAAAGTCAACTATTGGCTTCTGTATTTTTCTTGGTGATTTTCTTATTTCTTGGAAAAGCAAGAAGCAAACTGTTGTTGCTCGTTCTTCTACTGAAGCTGAGAATCGTGCTATGGCCACTACTACCGTTGAGATTGTTTGGTTACGATGGTTGCTTGTTGACCTTGGCATTTGTTTTTCCGCTCCTATTCTCATGTATTGTGATAAGAAGAGTGCCATTCAGATTGCACACAACTCTATTTTTCGTGAGCGTACCAAACATATTTAGATTGATTGTCATTTTGTGTGCCATCATTTGCAGCTTGACACTATTTCTCTTCCATTTCTTCCCTCTACTTTGCAGTTGGCTTGACTTCTTTACGAAGTCTCACATGGTTATGCGCTTTTGTGTTCTGCTTGACAAACTCTCGCTGCTTTTTGCTGCTGCATCGTGAGTTTGAAAAAAGGGGGGGGGGGGGTGTTAGAGTAGTTAGCATTATCAAATATAAATCTTATTCTTTAATCTACTTTTTTTATTTTGGCGCTCTGATTTGTTAGCAGTAAGTATATGAAAAACATAAGTGCAGTGAATCAGCATTTTCGACAGAAGAGTTTTAATAGTTGTTGAAGAACAGGTTACACCTGGTCTTGTTTAAGGTGGGCTAGAAACCAAAATTGAATTGGGTTTACAAGAAAATCTCGTTTGTTTTTTTATTGAGAAAAATACAATTATCTGTTCGATAATATTATGTTACTAGAGTTGAACTAAGCATGACCTTTAGCACTCTCTTGCTTTTAGCTGCTTTTTGGTTTGTATCTTATGATAAGCATAAATTAACCATTGTGGAAGATTTGGTATGTTGTTGATTATTCAGAACTATTCCACTCTAATAGCATACATGGTATCTAAGAAGCACGGATACGGACACGGGACACGGATACGATTCGATACGACACGGACACGCAGACACGTTATTTCTCAAAAAAGTAAGACACGGATACGTTAGGGACACGTTAAATATATATATAAATGTTTATATTTTTTATATGACCATATAATAAAAATCTAATGTTATTTCAACTAAACTTGGCATAAAAACACACAAATTTTAAAAATATTATTAAGATATTAAAATAACAAAACTATTAAATAAAAATTAAAAAACTTCTTTATTTATTCATCAACATTCATGATTCAAGTGTCCGGACACTTGTCTGGGGAGTGTCCGAGAGTGTCAGTGTCCGACACGGACACGTGAGGCAAAATAGAGTGTCCGTGCTTCTTAGCATGGTATATTGTATGTTTGTACATTGTTATGTTCTGTAGTGGTTAGAGGAATGTTCCTTTCTTGAAAATAAATTCTTTTGTTAAGTCATGTATCTCTGTAAATATCCTCTTTTTTAATTTATGAGGGGACTTTCTAGGACCATAAAATAATGGGTGGCAAGGGGTTGCATTTCATAGAAGGTGCAGTGTCAAATTGTGAGCATAGCTAGGATAGCTGAACATTCTGTTTCTTGATCCTGTACATGAGTTGATAACACCTCTCTTTTTCTTAAATTTTCAAAGGTAGAACATCTTTCATTTCTCTCTTGGTTTGTTGTTGGATATTTGGCTTTCAAGGAACAAACCGATATTTGAAGCAATAAGAAATTGGGAATTAATAATAATTGTTCGAGTGTTTCTATTTCTGGGAGGGATGTGTGTTGTTTCTAACCAAGATGATATTGTCAGATTGAAAGAAGGATGAAAGCGAAAGGCAGGAGCTCGGTGGACAGCGAAGGAAGTTGCAGACAATATAACAGGGAAGGGATAGGAGCTGCGGTGGTGGCATCATCAAGCTTGAAGGCCGAGGTAAAAATCCTTCTGAGTGGGGCTAGAGAGGGATGATGGAATTAGATAATATATCGTATTAAAGCCATGATGGCTGGTTTGATATCCTGTAGAATTATTAAAGTTAGTAGAAATGTAATTCAGGATGCCCATAGTTTGTTTGAGTGAGAAGTGCATTATTAGTTTAGAAACGTTGGAATTGTTGGCAAGCAGTCCATTACTTGCTGTTAATAGTACGGCGTGAAGAACCAACCACAAAAGAAGACAATGGTTTCAATTCATAGCTTACCAACAACCCCATCTGATCTAGGTACATTTGGTAACAAGTTCTATGTTTGACTTCCCATACTAACTATTAAATTACTTTTTCTTTTTTTGTCCCACTCAGGAAAATGGCTCTTCTAACGAATTTTGTCTCAATTGTAGGTAAAATTTATTTTTTCATTATTTAAAAAAAAATAAAATAAATTATGAGTGTTATTATTCTACAATTATATATATATATAGATATATAGATATATATATATATATATTAATGGGTAGTTTAGGTATTTAAAAAATGTAAGGAGTATGACAAAAGGAATTAAACTTCTCGTTTTCAAATTTGTCCATAACTATTAGGGATGATAATTCAATCTAATTCATTGAAAACCAGCCATACCCTGTCCTTAATGGGACGGGATTGGGGTGAAAGCATCTTATTATTGTATGAAGTGATTATTATCTGATTCCAAAATGAGTTATCGTATATTCTGATCATTTTACTATTACATTAAACGATGACTGCCATCATTCTAATATGTTGATATATATAAATAGCTGAGATTTGATAGCCAGGAATTAAAGCAGGGCATGTTCAGAATTCAAGTTTCAGGTTCAAGAAGGGAGGACCTTTCATAACCCATTTTACCACAAAGTCAAGCTTTATTCAGATCCAGTGGCACCCTCCTCATTCATACAAACTATTTTTTACCTCATCACAACCTCCCAAACAAAATAAATAAATCAAATATTAAAGAATGTAAGTCTTATTTTTACATTGTCTTTGTGCATATGAATGTGAAAAGGACAATATTGTATAGGATTTCATCAAATATCCATGTCAAGTCCCTTTCCTCTTTTTCTTATTTTAAATGTCCGCATTACACTTTTACTCCTTTTAATTATGCATGCATGTACATCTATTCCTCAGTAGATTTAAAGATAGGTTTTTGAAAATATTTTACTTTTGGTTACTCACAATAAGCATTCCCCTTGTCTGTTTACAAAAAATAAAAAAGTATACCTCATGTATGTAGTTTCTTATATATATATATATATATATTTGGAATTTGAGATTTTAATATTGTCTCTTATTTGTATAACGGGTCGCCTCTCTCAGGTGTTTTTTGTAATACAATGTTTTTTTTAATATAAAAATATATTTTAGATTTATTGTATTAAAGGTTTGATAGAATTTTACTCAAAACAAAAGATAATTTTTTCCTTAAAATACAAAAGATAAAAAAAAAAAAATAAAGTGACATGTAACCACAAGGGTAGCTTCGAGGAGGTTTATTTTTGATCATGTGTCCGGAGGGCTCGGTTGGTAACAGTAATAAACCCTACCACGTTTTAATTAACAACTAAATTATATATTAACATTTCTTGTTTTTTAACGAACTATAACAAAGTCTACATTTATGCTTCAATATTTGTGTTGAGATGTTGTGGAGGGTTGAACTAAGATATATGCACTTACTTTTTGTTAATCAATTTATCGAAATTTTATTCATTGTTCCACAAGCTAAAAGTTGAATTGATCCCACGGAACTAATATCTTTCACTTCACTTGGAATTAATAGATTGTATCATTTTATTTATTTATTTATTTTTATAGATACTTTTTGATAATTGTAAAATTTATACTTTTGCAGTAAAAAACTTGGTACCAATTAAAAGTGTAAAATTTTATATTTTTTTAAAACTGTAAAATTCATGAGTTTATAAAAAAAAAAAATTGAGAGAATTCTTTGGACAGATATTGCATGGTTAAAACTAACGTTCAAGGTTGTGAACTTTTTCCAAAAAATCTGTGTTTAAAGAATAGATGATAAAAATCTACTAGTTGTGAGAAGTGTAAAATTTTAAACTATCGTTAAAAGTGTGAAAGTTTATGCATTTTATAAAAATTGAAAAAAAAAAAAATTCTAGATGAAGATAGATTTGGCTTCAAAAATTTATCAAGCTCTAAAAGATTGGACAAAATTGTTATGATCTTCTCCCCATTGTTCATTGAATCCATAAACCATTATTTAAGTGGCCAATTGTTCTGAAAGCCCCTTGACAATGGCGTCCAACCTATAGCCACGCACAACATAAAGAGTGATTGCCCACAACCCTTTATTCTATTAATATCAATATTCACCCGATATTAAAATCATGTGATTCAGCTTGAATAGAGTATTCAAATTCTTTAGTGGGTTCTTTCTTAATTAGCCTCACCACTGACTACACTTCATCAGAGTTAATAATCCTAGCAAGGTTCGTATTTACCGTCTTCGACCTAGGCAACACATAGCTCTTCTGATTGTTTTGAAATTGATTTGCTTTCAAAGTTGAGACACCAAAATTTGGTATTCCTAATTAGGGCTTGCGATTGGAGATCAATCAAGATCAACTGAGACTATTGCTTAGGTCGATGGGTGCTGCGTCGATTGGCATGTGGCTCGTGGGTTTGTTGCGGTGGAGACAGTGGTGCCGCTACCACCTGATTGTGGTCGGTGGATAGGTCGAGATGGTGGCGGTTGAATGGCAAAGGTGGCTTGTGGCGCCATTTCAACTTGGTTCGTTGTTGGTGGTGTGTATTGGCGGCCGTGAGTGGTGCCTCCCTTGGTGTTGGATGATAATGGCGAGTAGTGGGGAGGGTTGTTTACTTGTGTACAATAATCATTAAACATAAAAAAAGACAAAAAATTTAATAAACGAATAACAACAAGAGCCACGCTATTGTTGAAGACTTCTCACAAAAAAAATACTTTAAATAAATGTCGTTTAACTAAAATATAAACTGTTACATGTTTTAAAATAATAAAGTATCTTTTTAAAAAAGTTATGACTTATTAACTCATATATTATTATAATGTAGTGCTTTCCTGGCATTTTCTTTTTTATTCTTTACTCTTAAATCCCATGTGGCATACTCCTGAAAGCCATCTGCACTTTTCCTTATCCTTCCTTTACTCTTAATTAAATTTAAAATTAAATAAAAAAAAGTAGTTAGTTCAATACTTTCTTTCCTTTTTTATGGTTTCCGGAGACAAAATTATTCTATTAAATACTTTTTTTTTTTTTTTTTGAAATTTACTTTTCCTTCCTTCTTTCTCAATTTTTTAATAACTAAAAAAAAACACCTAAATAACCATTGGTTTTCAAAAAACAAAATTATTCAGTCAGATTTTTTTCTTTTTCTTTCTGAATCTACTTTTCCTTTCTAATTTTTTAATAACTAAAAGAAGCACCTAAATAACCCCCCCACGTTACTAAAATTGTATAGTAATTTTATCAAAATAAAGTAAAAATACTGTTTATCAAGATAATCTAGAATTGTATGGTAATTTTAAAATTTATCAAAATTATACATATCAAAATGAATATGGATTCAAATGATTAGAATAATGGGTAACGAGACATTTCTTTAAAACTAGAATATATCAATTTGAGAGTCGAGTGTCCATTTATTCTAACATCTCCTAATTATTAAAAATATTATTTTAAAATTAGTCTTCAATTCAAACTTATGAATATGTTAAAATCTCTTAATTAAAAATTATCGCGTTAACCAATTTATAATTAATAACCATATTAATAAACAAGAGAGATAGAGAATTTGTTAATTATTAGAATTATTAGTTATGGAATATTAAGGCTAGTTTTCAAGTTCTAGAATTTATAAATCATTGTAAATTAGTTTTTTAAATGCTTGTTTTATATTGTTTATTTTAATAATATGCGAGTTTTGATTAATTAGAAATGTGTTGTTTTTGAAATTTGTTTTCAAAACATTTGAAGTAGAAAAATTATCATGTTTAAAATTAAGATTCAATACAATTTAATAATCTTTTACTTTGAATGTAAGACTACTCATCATATTTACAAAAAAAATTTATTTTAGTAAAATGTATTCGTGAGCTGGTCTCACTCTCCCTATTTCTTCTAAATTCATTCCTTTTTATGCTCTTTTCTTTCTCCAATTCCCACTTTCCTTGCTCTTTTTTTACAAACCCAAATTTAAGTCACACAATCTTTATCTTTTAACAAACAAAATTTATCTCACTCAAACCCAAATTTGACTAATACTATCTCTGTCTCTATATCTTGTATTAATTAAAATTTAAAAAATATAACAAAAAAATCTATCTATATATCTAACGTAAAATAAAATAAAAAAAAAAAAGATAATCTATGTCTCTATCCATTAATAGTACTTATTATGACACTTCTCTTTTCCTATCAACCCTTCTAAATTCCCCTCATTCAGCGCCTATGCGATCTCTAATATAACCTTTCGCCATAAGTTGTCATTCATAGTTGGTGGGTCCATGTAACACCCTGACCCAAAAGCACCCGAACAATTTGGCTGGCATTACGAGATTAAAACTATAAGTTAATATAAACTACGAAAAATCGAGTGTCGGGGTATAATACGAATAAGTGAGCGATGTACGGGTATATACAGCTATGAGTAAGTACATACGTTTATATGTATGTGTATATACATGTATATTGATATATATATATATATATATAATACACACATTTAAGAGTGTATATGTGGGTGAAGTATGTGAAGGAAAAGAGAACTGTGTATGTCATATGTGTGTGTATATATATATATATATATATATATTGAATAAAGTTTGTGTTGCAGGATTTATATATATATGTATATGCATATATGAAGAAAAAAAAAGTGTACGGCAAGGTGTTGGTGAATATAGGGCTGTCGTCAGCCATTGTGTGTGTGTTAGTGTGTGTTGTGTGCAGTCACATATATATATATATATATATATATATATATATAAATAATATAAACAAAAGAATATAGGGCTGTAAGTATATAAATTACTTTATGTAAAATATCTAGAACAAAAACAATAAATGAAGAAGAAAAGAGAGAAAGAAAGCAGGGGGAAGAGAGGGAAAAGGAGAGAGAGAGGGGCAGTGTAAATTGTGTATATATATACATGCACTGTATGTGCATTTAGGAGAAGGAAAACAAGAAGATGAGGATATTTGGAGATTCAGAAGTGGGAAACAGAAGAGAAGAAAGAGATATAGCAAGGAAAGAGGTGAGTTCTGAAAGTTCAAAATTTTGAATTTTGAATTTATGGGTTTTATGTAGACTTGCTTAAAGCTTAGAAATAATTGTATAGCTTGAATATATGAAGAAAATAGAACACATAGAAAGAAACCGCATGTAAAATTGTGAAGAAATGAGAGAGAAATAGGAGTTGGTCAGAAAGTGTGATTTTTGAAAACTTAGGTTTTCAATGTGTTTTAAGGATTGAAATTGTTATATAAAGGTCATAAAATGTGTTTTAGGATGATTAGAAGTGAAAAGAAGCTTAAAAACACTTGAAAAAATAAAGAATTTTTTTTTAAAAATATAGCAGTCCGGTACACTGGAGCCAGAAAAGGTGATCGAAACTGCATCAGTCCTGCCATTGGCGCCAGAGAAGGTGATCGGAACTGCATCAGACCTTCACTGGAAAGTTGTAAGGGATAGGGATTGTGTGGGTCGGCTGGTTCGGGTTGGATCCTGCCTAAGCGTACCAAGAGCTAGTCTGCACGGCGTCGTTTGGGGCTGAGTTTTTAAATAAAAAATAGTTCAGTGATAAAATAGGAAAGTCGCGAGGGATAGAGACTGTGTGGGTTGGCTGGTTCGGGTCGGATCCTTGCCCAGACGTACCAAGGGCTAGTTTGCACGGCGTCGTTTGGGGCTGAGTTTTTAAATAAAAAACAGTTCAGTGATAAAATAGGAGGAAGGTGCCGCGGCTGGGGTTCAAACCCAGGACCTCAGGCGTTTGGGCAGCTATCCCCCACATGCCCACCACCGTGCCATTGAGGCACGTGTGGTTATATATTGGATTAATATATATATATATATATATATATTATAATATTAATTAATTAATAAATTAATTGTTAATTTAAATTTCGATGTCCAAATTTAATAAATGAATAGTATAAATCTACTATTTTGGACATTCTAGACCTAATAGTGAGGTCCGTTTTACTAGACAAGATTTTAAAAAATAAAGACACGTAAAAGTAACAAATGACCATTTTGCTCCTAGTACCCCCGAAGCCAAATAGAAGTTCGAGAGGGTCTAAATTGACTTTCTTCGACGTTCCGGACCCAATGGTAAGACCCATATTATGAAATAAAATACGAAAAAATATGAAACATAAATATATAAAATTACGAAAACGACCTTAAGACTTGATGAAGCTACCAGAAGAATATATTTAGAAAATGAAAAGCCTTAAGATAGAAATTAATTACATAATACTTTAAATTGTGCCATAGGTTGGGATTGATCTAAAACAACCATGGATGATTCAACTTGGAAGAAAGAAGTAACTGAAAGAAAGATAAGAACCGCCAAGAAGGCGGAGATCCTCAATTGGGAACCATTTATTTACAAGGTTCCTATCGTCCCAACGGGACAAGTAATGAAAGAAGAGGCCGCAAAGAAGCTGGCCGGAAGACTAGAAAGTGTAGGTGACAACTTTAAGAAAATTGAGTCACTCGAAGACATAGAACGAACAGTAAGATTTATGTTATCAAATTAGATACGGAAAAATAAAACATATGTGAATGCAAATTTGTAAATTGCTATGAGTAGTCCGAATTAAGAGGAATAAAATCTATCATAGGAATTAGGCTTTACACAATCTAAGAACATGTTAAGATAAAAAATTAAGTGATAATTGAAGTATATGTGAAATTTATGAATTCTTCATAAATTGTTTTAGGGACTATAAAGGAAAAGGAAAAGCACATCGGTAGCATTGACCCCAAGGACTAAGGTGAGTAATCTTGTATTTTGAAGTGGGCATTTAACTCCATAGATTTGAAGAAATTCAAAGTTTAAAATATCTATGGTTTTTAGATTGTTTCGGGATGAAAATTAGACTTCACTCATTGATATTTTTTATAATAGAATTAATTAATGTCTAGTGTGTGTGTAAGTTGACTCAGAATACTTTTAACCGATTCATAAAAAAAAAATAGTTAATTGGCAGCAATCCAAGTGCTTCAAACTTTTGAGCATCTCCTTAACCAACTAACCTAATCAATTTTCGATATATCAATCTATCAAATCCCTATAATAATATATCAACCTATCTATCAAATCCCTTTGATTGGTCTCATTTTACTAGAATTGATTTTAATTTACACAACTCTTGAACTTATGGACATTATATTACATTAGTTTTTTTGATTTTTTTATTGCTTCCACTTTTAATTAAAGACGAAAATTTAGGTAAGAAATAAAGACGAAAATTTTACCTTGGCGCTAGAGATGCTATTTAGGTAAGAGATAAAGACGAAAATTTCTCAAGCATTATTAAAAAAAATGGATATCACTAATTTTACCTTTTCAAAAAAAAATAATAATAAAAACCTAAATACATAATAAATCTTTTTAGACCATTTGCTGAGAAGAATTGAACTAAAAGATCATGGATAGTCAATTTCGCCTTGTAGGAAAATATGAAATATTTGTGTGGGATTCAATTGATATACAAAATTGTCCACAATTTATCATATTTGTATTATGAGCTTTCTTTATGAATGTTGTAGAGACTTTCTTGTCAATAGAGCGACTACTAGAGTCCTCTATGATTGCTCTACAATCCAAAACCATGAATTTCTTGATGGTAACTTAAGAGAGAGAATTCTAGAGAGAGAAACTAGGAGGGGAGTTATATATATATATATATATATATATTATGTCTCTCATCAATTGTATGTAATAATTTATGAAGCATATATCCAAATATATCTTAGAGTATTATTTTAATACCAAGTTGGAATAAAACTCTCATAGAGTTCAACCACAACTCTAATAGATTAGATAAAAATTAATCTTATATATTTTATCTCTTTAACTGACCTGAGTGGATATACCACAGGTTACAAGTTTGGAAAAATTCCTTACACAAATCCTAACATCCCAAATTCATCCACACAGGGTGACTTAGATATGTTATAACACGTTTAACATCCCTTATCTCTTTCGAGAACTAATCTCAGAGCGATGAATGAATTCTCAAATCTGTCTTGTACTCACGATCATATCAATAAACCCAAAAACACACATGATCACCGGGCTATGAGTCACAATAACATAGTGTATTACATAATCATTTTCGCTAGATACTCACACTAGTCCAATTAGACTTAAATCGCTTTTTTAAGAAACATGCCCTGTTGAACCACATCAATTATGTTTCTTTAGGTACATGTTAAAGTAGTGGCATCAAGTACTATCTTCATAATGTAGTCCTAGGTCATAAAAGCATAAGAGGAACCAACCTAAGGTGGTTGTTAAGCACATATGGTATGTAATGTATGTTACGAAGAAAGTCTTATTCAATTGGGCATGTCAAACTCACAAAAATAACAAAAACATCGTACGAATCTTAGTTTAGTCATTATCTCATCATCTAACCTGAACACTCCAACACAATCACCCTCTCAATGCCTATTTGAAAGTCCACATTCGGCTACATTAGGTGTATAGCCAAACTCTATATTTGATTTAAAAAAAAAAAAAAAAAACCTTATCTTGACCTTATTAAGGTGACATATATCATAAAAAGGAATTCTCCCATTATCTAAAAATTCAATGTATTATTTTATTCGCTATCCAAGCGCTAAGGTAATTACTTGTGTGAGAGAGACAATCTAAGGCTTGGGACATTTTAAAAAAAAATGTGTGCTCACATTATAAAAAATCATCTTAATATAAATGCGAAATAATATAATGATGAAATAATATCACAATGAACTGTTATTCATTGAGAAAAACAGTTCCATTGAAACAAATATGTTCCCACACAAACAGTTTGAAGAGAGAAACATGAGATTATGGTTAGATCATAATAAGAGATGCAAAAATCAACATTTCAATATGGTCCATGATCTTCAAGTGGAGTGATTCCTGGCATGGTATGTTCCATAAATTAAACATTTATTCCTTTACGTATAAAAAGTTGAAATTGTTATAAGATACATTAATACTGAGAACTTGTATCTCACTCTTAAGTGTTACTTATCCATATTATTCACTCTACATATTTGTCTTACCATTGAAAAACTTGCTTACAGGGAATTCAGAATTCTTCCCAAAAAAAAAACCTAAGACAATATAATGGGCGAAAAAAGAAGAAAATTATTATGGCTTTGAATGAAAAGGGTTGTCCAATTTAGGAGAAAAAAGGGTCCCCAAAGTTCAGGCACATTTCTTTTTTGGCTCATATAAAAAAAAAGTTGACCAATTTCGAATATTTGTTGGATAGTAAGCTTTTCTCTACAACTCCCCACTGGAAGGCTCAAGAAGGATTCATTTGTGCTCACTTATATAATTTACTACATTTGGTCAACATTTCTCCTTGAGCTGCTATATATTATTGCAGAAAAATCTTTAAATCAAATTCAACCCTTGCGAAGGATTCTTTTCCCTTAGCCATTTTTAAAAAGAAATTTTTTATTTCCTCGTAAAAGTGACCAGTGGATAGAGCTAAAACCGTGTGATTCGGGAAACAGCTTTTGTAACCTTACGACTAGTAGATAAAGCAATTATCCTGTTTACTTTGGGTGCTAGGATAAAGAGATTGAGGAGGAGAAATATGACATGTAAAGTACTTACTCCTCTCTCTCTCTCTCTCTCTCTCTCTCTCTCTCTCTCTCTCTCTCTCTCGCATTGTCTATTTCCTTTTCTTGCCCAAATAGTAGCCGGTACACACCAAGCTGATAATAATTGTAGCACCCTATTCAAAGGATGAATAAATACGTTAAAAATAGAAGCCGACATTGACATAAATTTTATCTTCTACAGAGTAAAGTAAAAATCATGCATGCATCAAGGGGGAGCGTAGCTAACACAGAATAAAAGAAGATTTGGGTTGATGAATGTAGATTGACATGAAAGGGAGTACAAAGTATAAACAACCTTGAAGAACTGTACATACAAATGAAGTTGCTGATACAATATACTCATTTTAGGGCAGGGGAGGAAAAATAAAAAGATCTCCGGCGGCTAATTTGGCAAATCAAGTGGTGATGGTGATCAAAAAATGCAAATTCCATTCAAAACTTCTCTCCTCAATTCCTGGAGACCATATCCCAACAGAAGGACGTTTTGACAAAAAATTATGGATAATGTTTTGTTGCCCAAATGAGAGAGAGCTATTGATTGATGAGATGATTTTTTTAAAAACAGCTGATGTGCAGTCAATGGCTCTCTCTAATTTGGGCATAGAAATTTGGGCCATAAAACACTACTCAAATTATATATACTTACAAAATTAACAGGTGAGTAACAGTTTATTCAGCATCAGAATCAGAATCCAGCTGCTTGCGGTTTACAAGAACACCTTCTTCCCATATCTCAAGAAACCTGAAAACATGGGAAATTATGTGAGCGAATTGATCATCTAATAACAATTACATGTTAGCATGCATGGTACAAGAATTCAGAAAATCTGATGTAAAAAATCAGCAGACTTTTGAAGTGGACACTATAGACTGCAAACGCATGAACTTTGCTGAACCGTGGGAAAGAAGAAGTTTTTGAAGTATATAGTTTTACAGCTATGATATGCATAGTTGATGATAAAATGAATATTCAAAACCTTGACATGCATACAGACTTCAAAATCAATGATTAAGTCAACAATTATTAGGGAGTCCTAAAACTAGTTTATCACCCTGCAATTCCATGTTGAATCCTTGCCGTACAAAGAAAATGGAAGTGTCTCCAAACTGCACTGCAGTCTGGTGTTTGCTTTTGCCAAACACAAATAAACAGACATTTAAGAGATCACAAAACAGAGTCAGGATAAAATTGCATTTGGGTATACACAAGGATATTATCATCTCATTAACATGAAAAACAAAAATAAAAACTTAAGAATGCAGTCCAGTGATGTTGCATACCAAGTACCCATACAAAATATTTTTGGCAGCACAAGGAACCATGCATTTACAAATGATCTGAATATTTTGGTCAAAATAGGCATAATTTCACTTAAATAATCTCACAATCATTCATTATGTACATTCGTAGAACAGGCACCCAAGTATTAATCATACCGACTAAATACTGTGGAAAGTGACCAACAGGTTGCAGGGAAAATGACCTATCATTTTGTAATCATAAAATGTCTCGAACTTTTCACAAGTTCCTGAAAATACATTTTTTGCTAAGAAATTTCATGGACATATTAAAAGGCGATAGGCCTCATGAAATTGAGAAAAGCGGGAATCATCAATTCATATTCTTAAATGTTGAAATAAGAACTCCTGCAATTTTGCAATGTTGTCAAATGAATGATCAAGTTTCTGCATACACTGATTTCAGGTTTGGATTGGAACAATCTTGAACCGCGATAATAGGGTCCCCTTCTGTGACTGCTGCAATTTTTGGGTTAAACGATATTGCAGTTTCTTGACCTGACATAGCCGGGCTGTTTGGTGACCCAGTCATTGTGACGGGGGCTTGTGAGCCTTGGGACATGTACATGTTCGATGCACCTCCCATGCCCTCTTTTTTATTATTATTATTTTTTATATAGGTAACACACACACACACACACACACACTCATTTTTCCCCTTAAGGGGACTTGAACACTCAACCTCCTATATGGGGAGGTGGAGGGTACCAACCGAGCTAGAGCTTCTTGTTATGCACCTCCCATGTTCTTATGGGCAATCTTTGATGGTTTGGTATCCTATCCTCTCAGGCTGTGAGAGATGTTGCCTTTGGGCATGTGTTGAGCCTCATTGTAAATTCACTGGAAGTCAGAACCCAGCTTCTAATCCAGTTAATGAACAGGCCCGAATGTAAATTATATGACTAGGACAACAAAATGAGGGTTTCTTGGCTATATGTTGCTCACAATGCTTTGACTTGCTGCATCTTAAGCATATAGCAAAACAGTGCAGACACCAAAAATTACAGAGCAGAAAAATAAAGTAAAAAAGGAAACATCAGAAAAAAATTGAATAAAAACCTTTCTCCATCGACATTGATACAAAGAAAGTGACCATGTCGCCATCCATCTTTGAAATGGCCAAAAAAGACGTCACCCAGCTTTGAATAGAAGCGTCCTTCACCGTTGGCCTTTCCCTTCCAAAAATTTGCAAACCATCGATCTCCACCATGAAAGTAAAACCATCCCTACAAGATCACATAAATCTAACCATCTCAAGGCTACCAAAAATAATTCTTCAAAGTAGAATCTGTGGATAGCAATGATACAAGTATCTGCTTTTGTTGAGGGGTTAGTTTCAACACAAACAAACAACAACTCCTTCACAGCAATAAACAAAAGGGACAGTTCAGAGTGACTATAATGGTAAATGCAGGAGATGAGCTAGTCTCAAAAATGCTGCATGCTTTTTTTAGACAAAGTGAACTGACAAGCAGACAATCTCTTCTAAGAAACTAAAACAAGATAAGAATGCAATATAGGAAGTTGCACTGGTGTGTTCTTGTTGAGTCGAGGTGTTTAAGACATCTATGGTTGTTTAAAGACGAGTAATATAACTATGTACATAAAACTGCTACAAGAACAAACCGGGTGGTGTAAGCCAAGGCAAGTTGCCTTTTAAAACCACACAAAAATGATAAAAAGCAACAAGATTACTGCTTTAATGGAAGGCCAATTTTTTTTGAACCAATAGACGATAGAATTGATAACAACAACCACATATATACATAGAAGATGTATATGAGAAAGGGCAGGAAAGTTGGAAAACACAGCAAAGAAGAGATTTACATTAATCTTATGTTTAAGTTTGAAGGTCCACAAGCCTCGTGATTAAAAGGAACACGCATACCTTGCCATGCATTACATCATCCCTCCATGATCCCTGGAATACATCCCCATTACTGAAGTAGAATGTACCTAGACCTGATTTCTTTCCATAGCGCCACATGCCATCATATATGCTTCCATCCCCAAGAGACAAACAACCCTGTAAAATCTGGCCTTATTTCTTTGATAAAAGAAGAATTAAACAACACCCAGAAAAGGAGATTTTCCTAGTGTTCCACAGCTGCAGCATACTACCTTCCCTTCAGGAAGACCACCTTGGCAACGCCCCCTGTATATTCCTCCTCTGTATTTTATCTCCGCTATGGGACTCCACTTTTTTTGCGAATCTCGTTCTGCTTCCTGCATGTAAAGTAGACAATCAGAACTATAGGGAGTTTGAGGAAAACTATGAAAATTGCATCAAGTGAATAATTTTTTTTACAAGTAATAAATATCATTAAAGGGCACTAGACGGGGTGAAACTTATCGACACACGTACACACGACGTATACCAAAAAACTATATAACTCTATAAGTATACAAAAGAATCTACATTTTTCATAAAATCTAAAAAATGGTCTAGCTAGGGGTTCACCCTTCCTGGAACCCAGCTATACAGAATACTCAAAAACATGCATTTAAATTTGTAAATAGGAAATGAAGAACCATGTCCCAGGTCTCCTTTTCTCAATCCATAGTGGGCTTCTAACTCTCCAAGAAAGAAAGAGATTGTGCATTGTTCTGGGAAATACCCAAGAAATCTCAAAAAGGATGAGCATAGAAGTCCACATCTCCCAAGCTACTTTACAATGAATGAGGAGATAATCAATTGCTGACTCACCACTCCACTTGCACATATAACACCAGTTGGGAATATATTTGCCCTTTAGAATTAGGTTGCAACTGTTAAACTCTTCTCATGGGCCGCTGACCAAACCATAAAAGAAAGATAGTAAATTTTAGTCTTCCAGACACCTCTCCATGGAAAGGACTTGTCCAAAGGAACCAAAAACTTCTAGTACAGGACCAGTAGAGTGAGAAGGGAATAGAAAAAGAGAGAAGGAGAGAGAAGAAGAGAGTAATGAGAGAGGAAAAATTCAATAACTAATATCTCAATATTAATTTAGTAATCAAGTCTGCCTATTCCATGACATCAAATGCCTTTATATAGGCAAACCCTAATTAAACTTTCTATAAAATAAATAATCCAAAATTTATTTAAAACCGTAAAAATAAGAAAGTATAAAATAACTAAAAATAAATTTTAAACCCTAATTTTTATTCCAAATTAATCATCCAATGCCTTTGCATTCTCCATCACTAGTGTAGGACCGGTAGAGCAAGAAGGGAATAGAAAGAGAGAGAAGGAAAGAGAAGAGAGAGAGAAGAGAGAAACTTGAGAAAGAAGAAGAGAGTAATGAGAGAGGGAAAATTCAATAACCAATATCTCAATATTAATTCAACAATCAAGTCCGCCTATTCCATTACATCAAAGGCCTTATATAGGCAAACCCTAATTAAACTTACCATAAAATAAAGAAACCCTAAAATACCAAAATAGGAATTACCAAAATTGCTTTAAAACCCTAAAAATAAGAAAATATAAAATAACTAAAAATAAATTCTAAACCCTAATTTTTATTCCAAATAAATCATCCAATGCCTTTGCATTCCCCATTAGCTTCCTATAGAAAAATTTCACATCAAAATTCCCTTCTCTATAGCCTTTCCACCTAATCTCATCCCATCCTCTATCCAACGATCAAAATATCATTTCGTAGTACTGTTTCGGTCACCAAAAAAATGGAAATGTTTTGGAAACATCGTGAAAACGATGAAAAGAAAAATGTGTGAAAATATTTGGAAACATAAAGTAAAATATATGAATGCGAGAAGATAAATAGTAAAATTAATTAATTGAAAATATTTTATGATACATGTCCATTCACCCAAGAAGATACTATAGTGAAATTGAAAAAAAAAAACGTAAATGTAAATTAGTTATTAATACCAAATAACTCTTTACTAATTAAAAACTTATATTAAAAATTTATAGAGAATTTTTTATGTAATATGAAATTATTATATATTTGTTATAAAATATGTAAAATTATTATAATTAAATATAATATCATAACATAATAGATATATACTGTGTAATATTCACGAATTAGATAATTTGATACAAATTACATATAAAATAATAAGTAAAACAAATAGCGATTTAAAACTATTATAATTAGTAACTAAGTATTAAAATACATTGTTTATCTCTATTTTATTTCCACTACTACTTTTCCACTATTTTAAAAAAAAATTAGAAATATTTTCTTGTAATTTTGAGTCTTAATCCTTCAATCTCCTCTTTTATTTAAAAAAATAATTGGATATTATCTTTTACCAATTTCTAGAATTATTATTGATACGAAAGAAGTGTTTTCTCTGATTCGGTATGTTTCGACTAGTTTCCATATGTTTCCATGGAAATAATTTTGTTTCCGTCAAAACATGTAAATTTAGGTATTCCACTAGTGTTTTGTTTCGGTTCCCCGAGAAACGGAAAAGTTTTGACCGTTTCGATGGAAAAGAAACGAAATTTTGATCTTTGCCTCTACCCCCAACTGCACTCTATGAAGCCTCCCAAGTTGTTAGGACCATGGGATCCAGTTTGTGAATTGGCTAATCCAGTTAGACAAAATGTGCTTTGTGTGTAATCCGTACATAAGTCCTTCGAGTTGAATACCTCGATGCCCGTTCTTACCCAAATTCGTCCAAGAGACATTACCGTGTATCACTACCGGTCGACCTGTTTTCAGAAGGGTAAAATGATCTTTTATATTTGATCGGCTCTCACACACTCACATCATGCATGCATAACATATAGATTTTATCTTACCATCATATATGTGATTGACTTGTGATTGTGAAAACTTTGTAATGAGAAACTTACTATTGCTCGTTCGAACGAAGTCCTTGGCTCATTCAAACGAACAACGAAGCCTTGGTTCGTTCGAACGAACAACAGTAGGATTTGTTTTCATTCGTTCGAACTCCTGTATCAAACGAGTTACTGCAGCCTCAGAGTTGTACTCGTTCAATACTCGTTACATGTTCATTCGAATGAACCTTGGACGGAAAATAGATTTATAATCTGATATCTTCTCAATTGGGGATTAACATAACTCTTTGCGAAAAATAGGCGAAAATATATTTGAGAGTAGTCAAAAACTGGGTGAGAGAGTCTCAAATTTGTGAGAGCAAAATTGTTGATAGATCCTGATGCTTTTGTGAGAGATTGATCATTCATGACATTCATTATCTTCTCTACTCGTTTTTGTTGATCCGATTTGATCAAAGCACACGATTCGATTAAATCTTAAGAGCCTCGCGTTCACGTCAAATTCACCATTGACGATTGAAGGAGTTCAAGCACGATGATTCGGCGTTAAGCGATCAGTGGATACTGAGGTCGTGTGGATTCATGATTGTTTTGGAGAGGCTTGATCGAAGAATTCTGAGACCGTGGAGGAGTGTGGTTGTTTGAAAGATTGACTATGATAGCTTGAGGATTCGAGAGGAATTTGAAAACAATCGGTGAGATCGGTGCTAGAGGTACTTAGATCGTTCGGAGACTCATTGTATTTCACTTTCCATCATAGTTCATCACTTCCATGAGCATTGGCCTGGTTCCAGAGTTTTACTCCAAGGATTGTTATTCCTGGCAGTTTTCTCTGTCATCAACCAGTGTGCAATTTCTTCTCTCTCTTCTTTCAATTTACTATATGCTTGATTTGGATTGCTTCCACTTTATTTGAGAAATTGAGTTTTTCATGATTTCATAATTGTGCATTCAATTGAGATAATTGAAAAACTTAATTTAGTAAATTGATTGAAGAAATTGATAACTTAGTTGATTTTGAATCGAATTGTGAAAATTGTTATAAAATCAATTTAGTTGTTAATTTTGGTGAATGTTGAATTAGTTGATTCTTGGTGGTTTCATTAGTGGAAGGGCTTAAACATTGGATTAATCAAGTTGAGCGATTTTTTGATTGATTGTGTCATCATTGTAATTAACCAAGAATTGGAATTAACGTGAAATAAATTTTTAATTCTAGACCTACCTATTCAACCCCCCCCCCCTTTCCCCTTCCCCTTTTCTAGGTAATTCACGACTTGGGACCTTGAGTGATATCCATGCAATATCCCTCTGTGCACAAAGTGGTATCAGAGCTTTCTTTCTAAGACATTTGATTGATATCCTAAGTTGTGAGCAATGAAGGGTGATTATCTTGAGATGTGTGGAAAAGAAATTGAAGTCAATTTAAAAAATGCTTATGATGAATTTGCTAAAGAATTTCTTAATATCAAGAAGACTAATGTGAGATTGGTCAAGAAATTAAAGTTGAGTGAAAGGAAAAAAAGGCCCTGATCAAACCTTGTTGAGTCAACTTAAAGAAACTAAGGCCACTCTCTTAGAAAATCTTAAAAGTTTAGAACAAGAGAGAAATTTCCTATTGGGTGAGGTAGGGAGTCTAAAATCATCCTTAAGAGGCTTGTAAAATTGAAAATGAGGAATTATGTGTAAAATTTGATGAAGAACTTAAATTGGTTAAAAGTGTCAAAGACACTAATGGAATCAAGTCAAGCAAGTCATTTTCATCCACTCAAAATATTCCTTCTACCTTTAAGCAAGCCTAAGTTGGTTACTCTTCCCAAGAAAATAGGGATGATGCTTCCTCAAACCAACACTTAACATCGTGTTAATAATCAATCTCAACTCAAATTCTCAAATTGCTCCTTGTGTGGAGTTGCTGGTCATATTAAAAGGCTATGTAGAGTCTCAGGAAACGACATGGACAACATCAAGTCACGTCAAATGAACACAAAGAGGAATTGTCTTTGGTAAAACAAAAATTGAATTCTTATGTTCAAATGCTAGGAGTATGTCTCAAAAGTTCATGGAAATGAAAAAGCTTATGAAACCTCTAACAACTCCTAGACCTCAATCAAAGATATCCAAAGCCAATTTACAACATGTTGTATCCATACTCAAAAAGAATATAAAGCAAATTTGGGTAAGAAAGGGAACCATGGACTTAGGTGATTTCCCTAAATTAAACAATGTGTTGTATGGTGAAGGACTAAAATCTAATTTAATTAGCATTAGTCAACTAGGCGATGACCACTTCAATGTCATACCTATCCCCAAAAAGATTGTAAAACAAATTTGGGTGAGGAATGTCAAGTTGAAGGATCATGAGAGAGAATGTGCTAGTCACATCTCACAACTTGATTCTTCTTCATCTCTTAGATGACTAAGAGATTCTACAACAATTTGGGGATTTCACTCTTCACTCTCATCTTAGAGTTTCCCTATGAATTGCTTCATTGCATCTTACTCTAATTTCACTAATTGAAAATCATCTCGAGTAAGTTGTGTTCTCTTCCATAGTCTATGTGATTCTTAAGTTCTCTATCTATTCTAGGTCTATAGATTTTATTTTATTTTTTGTTTCTTTTTGTGAATTTTTGATCCTTCATAGTTAGGTGCATTTTATACCTTTTTGAACTCAATAATCCCAACATATTTTTCTCTTGTTTTTAATTGCTAATGGTAATCCCAATTTTTTTTTAAAGAGAATTGTATTAAGTGCATTTTAAGTGATTAAGCCTTGACATGCGAACTTTATCCTAACAATATCTTCACTTAGTCTTTTTCACTTAGGTGCACACAATCTTTCAATCTACTTGTGATCTCATAGGTGCTAGTCTTGCATATTTCTTGCATGAGAATGTCTTGTAGATATGATGGATTTAATGGTTTTATGTTTTCATCTCAATAAGTCCATGACTAGAAAGATTGACTTAGGTTGAAAAAATTAAAAGACTAAAAGTAAAAGCCTAAAAAGAAAATGGCGCACACAAAAAAATTCAAGAGTGGAAGGAAAGGGCTAACCCTTGGGATAGTGTGTTGCTAGCATTGGAAATCCTTTGAAAAGAGCAGCCTACTGAACTGTGTGAAAGCCGCCTTGCAAAAGGAGAGACGAGTGCAAATTCAATTTACATATTTTTGCTTTTAAGTTGAGAGGGAGATTTGATTGGAAATGATCAAAAATTCCTAGGTTGATTGACTATGGTTGTTTGCTCTTATTGATGTGAAAATCATTCAACACCATAGAAAGTCAACCTTGATACAAAGAACATTCCATGGTTGAAATTAATGTATATGTCTAATAACCATGAATGAGTGAGTAGAGAGTGAGCTTCTATGTGTTTTAGTGTTCTAAAATCATTTAAATGTATTGATATTATGTAGAACACATGTACATCTCTTTAATTCACTCAAAAATGTTATTTAATTTCAGTTTTCAACTCAAAAACATTGGGATTATTTTTAGCTTTGAAAAACAATTGATTCATCTTAAGGTTTTTAGCTAAAATGTGCTTTTCCCTGAACATTCCCTATTTTTCCCTATTTTATAGTTGAAAATTGCATAGGATTCTGAAACAGAGTAGGACACTCTGTTTTTCTAAGAAAAGAGCAGCTCCTGGAGTTCGTTCGAACAAAGGTCAATCATTTGTTCGAACGAACAACTGCTCAGGTTAAACACACGAGAGATAACCATGAATGAGTGAGTAGAGAGTGAGCTTCTATGTGTTTTAGTGTTCTAAAATCATTTAAATGTATTGATATTATGTAGAACACATGTACATCTCTTTAATTCACTCAAAAATGTTATTTAATTTCAGTTTTCAACTCAAAAACATTGGGATTATTTTTAGCTTTGAAAAACAATTGATTCATCTTAAGGTTTTTAGCTAAAATGTGCTTTTCCCTGAACATTCCCTATTTTCCCCTATTTTATAGTTGAAAATTGCATAGGATTCTGAAACAGAGTAGGACACTCTGTTTTTCTAAGAAAAGAGCAACTCCTGGAGTTCGTTCGAACAAAGGTCAATCATTTGTTCGAACGAACAACTACTCAGGTTAAACACACGAGAAACAATGCCATTTTTTTGAAAGATCTTGGATTTTCTCCTATTTTTCTCTCCAAATCCTCTAAAGTCTTGTGTCTTTTTTATCCCGGTGTTCGTCATTTGTTGATTCTACTCCGATTAGAGTGTTTTACTCTTCATGGGCTTCATTTTCACCTATCACTTCATGATTCCGTCCGCTAGTCAATTCGGTAAGTCCTCAAGTCCATTTCTACTTTCTAGTTAGTTTATTTGACTTTTCATCTAGACTAAGGGTTAGTTTGGACTGTAGTTTAGTCTCTTGACGTAGTGTCATCCTCGGTTCATCCTATATTTCTATTGTCATATACTAAGTGATCATGGCCACCAAGACCGTGCCCATTGAGTAGCGACACTTTTCTTGTGCCATTCGCTTGGGAGCTTTGCCTCGGCACCTTGTTCGGTATCCGACACAAGTTTCCCAATTTTGGACAGGGACCATGATGTTCTGACTTGTCCTTGTAGAGTGAGTATGCTTTTTAGATGATGTCCGTGAGACTTTAGCCTATAGGCTATTTGACTCATGTGGTTGGCTACCCCTCCTTACAATCACGGGTCCGGCCAACGAGACCCTAGTTTGAGAGTTCTACTCGAACCTCAGTTCTCGTGATGCCCTGGGAGCCTTCCCAATGGCTGTCCGCGGTGTCCCCTTCTCTCTCACCGCGGAGATGATTGTTGAGACTCTTGGTCTTCCTAGAGTCTAGCAGCCTAGCTTCCCATACCCTTAGGGTGTGGCTCTTCCCTCTGCCAGCCTTATCGCTTCCAACTTTCGAGTTGACAGTTCTACCGTCTTCACCTCATGGGGGGCGACCCTAGAGCAGGGTTATCTTCACGAGGGTTTTCGAATCCTCAATCTCATTGTCTACAGTGTGTTGCATCCTGTCAGCCACACTGAATAAGCTGACACTCACCCATGCCACACTCCCATATGCACTAGGTGCAGCTGTCCCCATCAATGCTCCCTCATACATACTTCGAGTCATCGATACCTCCACCACCAGCATGAGACGCACAGCGTCCTTACCATTTGGCAGCCCGATCACTCAGATCTGTGCTACACAACATGTTCCATTCTACACTGCTGATATGCTCGTCCTCCTACCGGGTCCAGTTTACCAGACAAACTCTATCTGGTCATGAGGTCATGTCATCACTCCTCCCGATGAGGACGATGTTCTTGATGAGCAGTAGGAGCAGCAGCCCCAGTAGGCAACGACATTGGCTCCACAGCAGCAACCACACGTCGCCGCAGCAGTAGTAGTCTAGAGATCAGGTTCACATAGAGGATTTCCTTGTTGACCAAACACCACTGTAGTTCCGTACCCCCTTGGGTGCAGACTTCCAGGCGTCAGCAGGAGCTTCCTCTTCTTCCGCCGGTCAGCCGATCACTAGGGATGAGATCGAGGAGCAGTTATAGCTTCACCATGATCAGATCACTACTGACATAGATCACAGGCCGGAGTAGCATTATCTTTGGGTCAGATCAGATTACTTTATCCCAATGTAGGAGACTGCCTATGTGCGAGGAGCCATTCAGGGATTGACAGAGACTATAGCGCGTCTTTCCTCCTTCACCTCTGCCTGCAGATGACCAGTAATGTTGTAGCTAGTTACATGAGTGAATGAGTGTGTCTGTAGTGAGGTTTTTACCTGAATTTTTGTTCTCATTAGCTACATATATTTTTTATGACAGTACTTCTCCTTACCTTTTTGCTTATTTTTGTTGAGATCGATGATAGACCATTTTATTTGATATTCCTGATATATATCTATTGTCTCTATCATCTTTACTATCAGTACTCTGTTATCTCTATATGAATGTCTCGTAGTTGATATTTTACTTCCTTTGTCACCGTGACAAAAATGGGGAGATATAGTAATATGATGGAGTTATATACAAAGGGGGAGTATATTTTGAGCATATATTGAGGAGGAATACATATACTTTTTTGTATATGTTGAGATAGCTTTAAGTCACTTTATATTGTTCATATCCTATTGCACATGGCTTTCATGTTTACTGCACATTGTTCTATATTGATACTCATTTGACGTGTGATCTCATTGTTTTTATTTGATATATATCTTGTGATGTGATCTCACGTGGTATAGTTGAGGGTGTTGTACAGGAAACAAGTCAGCTACTTGTTGAAGCAGTATTAAGTGACATTTTTTAGTATAGGATATTGAGTCAAAATGTATAATTTCCTTCTATTTGGCTCATTGGGGATTACAAATTTTGGTATTGTATTTCTTATACTTTTTGCAGTTTTGTCATAGATTGCCAAAGGGAGAGTTTGTTAGGATCAAGAGGGTCCAATTTGTAAATTGACTAATACGATTAGACAAAACGTGCTTTTGTAACCCGTACATAAATCCTTCGAGTTGAGTACCTCGATGCATGTTCTTACCCAAGTTTGTCCAAGAGACATTACTATGTATCCTTATCGGTCGACTTATTTTTAGAAGGGTAAAATGGTCTTTTGTATTTGATCGGATCTCAAACACTCACATCATGCATGCATGCATGCATAGCATATAGATTTTATCTTACCATCATTTATATGATTGACTTGTGGTTGTGAACTATTTTTTCCAAAATGCATCTTCGAAAATAAACAAATAGAAAAATTCAGTTCATAAGACAAGCTTTGAATGAGGAGCTCACTGTTGTTCGTTCGAATGAAGCCTTGGCTCGTTCGAATGAACAAAAATAGGGTTCGTTCTCATTTGTTTTCATTCGTTCGAACTCCTGTATCAAACGAGTTGTTGCAGCCTCAGAGTTGTACTCGTTCGATACTCGTTACATGTTTGTTCGAACGAACCCTGGGCGGAAAACAGATTTATAATCTGATTTCTTCTCAATTGGGGATCAACAAAGCTTTTTGCGAAAAATAGGCAAAAATATATTTGAGAGAAGTCAAAAAATAGAGTGAGAGAGTCTCAATTTGTGAGAGCAAAATTGTTGATAGATCTTGATGCTTTTGTGAGAAATTGATCATTCATGACATTTATTATCTTCTATACTTGTTTTTGTTTATCCAATTTGATTAAAGCACGCGATTCGATCAAATCTTAAGAGCCTTGGTTCGCGTCAAATTCATCTTTGACGATTAAAGGAGTTCAAGCGCGAGGATTCGACATTGAGCGATCGGTGGACACCGAGGTCGTGTGGATTCACGATAGTTTTCAAGAGGCTTGATCGGAGGATTCCGAGACCGTTAAGGAGTCCGATTGTTTGAAGGATTGACTATGATCGCTTGAGGATTCGAGAGAAATTTGAAGACAATTGGTGAGAATGGTGCTAGAGGTACTTAGATCGTTCGAAGACTCATTGTAGTTCACTTTCCGTCATAGTTCATCACATCCATGAGCATTGGCCCGACTCCGGAGTTTTACTCCAAGGATTGTTGTCTTTGGTAGTTTTCTCCTATCATCAATCAGTGTGCAATCTCTTCTCTCTCCTTCTCTTTTAATTTACTTTATGCTTGATTTGAATTACTTCTGCTTTATTTGAGAAATTGAGTTTTTCATGATTTCATAATTGTGCATTTAATTGAGATAATTGAAAAACTTAATTTAGTAAATTGATTGAAAAAATTAATAACTTAGTTGATTTTGAATTGAATTGTGAAAATTTCTCTAAAATCAATTGAGTTGTTAATTTGATGAATGTTGAATTGGTTGATTCTTGGTGGTTTCATTGGTGGAAGGACTTAAACATTGGATTAATTACGTTGAGTGATTTGTTGATTGATTGTGTCATCATTGTAATTAACCAAGAATTGGAATTAACGCAAAATAAATTTTTAATTCTAGACCTACCTATTTAAACCCCCTCCCCCCCGCCCCCCCTTTTCTAGGTAATTCATGATTTGAAACCTTGAGTGATGTCTGTGTGATATCCCTCCGCGCACAAACACAGGTACATCTCCCACCACCTCCACTTCCAATCATTCATAACTTTGCGAATGCAAACATCCCAGCTTTCACCACTCCCTTCACTACAAAAATTAACAGCAATCTAAGCATTGTCATTGGCCATGATTCTATACAATTGAGGACAAGTGAATAAGTTAAAGAACCAACAATTCATAATGTTAATGATGTATAAATAAAAGGAAGACCATCAATACGCCATCAATGTTTAAAAAACTGAACCGGACCAGGCGGTCCGACCAGAAAAACCAGAAACCGGAACCAAGTCCAGTCAGTTTAACATGACAAAATCGTAATTTTTAATCAAAACCACTTAGACTGGCAAACCGTTAACGGTCTAATTGAACCGCCCGGTTAAAAAAAACACTATTTACTCAGTTCCAAAAATTTACTTTGGCCCGTTTTCAAGTTTGCACGCATCTCTATGCGTGTGTTAAATTAATTAAATATAAACTTGAAAAGTTCAAGGCAGTTTGACTGCATTCATTGAATGCTCTGCATATGTAATAGTCGAATTTGCTCACCACATGACACATGACCTTATAGGCGTTGGAAGCTTAAGCCATCAACTTTCTATCCAATGTGGGATGGTAAAAGGTTAAGGTTTTACAGATTCAGAAAACGGTGTGCTTTTATAAGCACAGAAACTCTTTATCTTAATATCTCACATCCGATGTGGGACAATTGGGAGAGTAATATCTTTAAGGTTTGTGCTTTGCATCAATCCTTTTACAGCCAAGTTGATAATCTTTTGAGGAGTTAATTTTATCAAAATTTTCTTTCATACAATGTGCATTTACACCTTTTATAACTTGAAATTATTCTTTTACAATTCTTAATCTATTCTTATTTGTGATACAAAATTTTTAAGTTTTCTATTTGTAAAAAATATCTTATGAACTTATACATTTTGTAAACTTTTTGATGCAATATATTATTTAGGATCTTCTGATATTTTTAAAAAAATTATGTATTATTAATATTAATAACAGATATTTATGATGTCACGGTTCGATTCTGGTTGACCCATTGGCTGAACTAGTGACCCACCTGGTCTTTTTTCCAAAATAAATGTCTCATAAAAGTGTCTTATGCATTGGAAAGCACCTTAGCATATTGGAATGTAAATTTCCGCTATCAGCACATATCAATTGATAAAAAAGTGATACATACTATAACAAAGGGGATGGATCAATGTACACACGATGAATATACCAGAATACTAAACAAAGTGTACCCATAACCATTAAGTGAATATGATGTCCAATATTCTTTCTTTTACTCGTGTTTTTTGTGTCAACTATCTGATTTTGAAACCAAATAAGCCTTTCAAGTAAAACAAATGTCTCATAAAAGTGGCCTTATGCATTGGAAAACACCTTGACATATCAATTGATAAAAAGTGATACATTGACTTCTATAACAAAGGGGATGGATCAATGTACACATGATGAATATACCAGAAAACTAAATAAAGTGAACCCTCATCTCACCCGAACAACCCATAATGCCATAATGGGCTACACTGCTTTGTTTCCATCCTTTCCACTCTACACCCTCTCAAGCAACAAACACAACTTTGCCAATCTGGGCATCACCCCACAAAGAGCGGGAAGGGTCCACAATTTTCTAGCAACCAAACAATTAAGCAATAGATGAATGATAATCTTTTCATTCTTTTTCCATATGTAACACCAATAATTAAGTATTGTCTCTCTCTTCATCAAATTCTCACCAGTCAAGATCTTCCAAAGAGTTGCAGTACATCCAAAAAAACGACTACCTCTAGGGAGAGAATTTGTCACAAAGTAGTCTTCCAAGGAATGTTCTTATGTCCACCACCTTGGATCACCTTCCAGGAAGATCTCAACTTGAATGATGCCCGTCCCCAGTTCCACATCCACCTCATAGCAGCCTCCTCTCCATCTATAGGTTGTTCCTCTCAACTTTGTACCTCCACAACCATTTATCCAAGGGGGCTCAACATTTGTAGATCTCTGATCTGAACCCTCTTTCAAGCATGGTGTAGCAAATCATTTTCAATCCACCAAATCCTATCTAAACTTACCCTAATCCTTAATACCTCTCCACAGGAAATCCTGTACGACATTCTTTAACTCCTCATGATTGAGAAAAGGGACACGAAATATGTGTAGGCGAGTTGGATAAGCTACCTTTAATTAGGGTTAGCCTTCCTCCCATTGCTAAGTATTTGCCTATTCCACCCCACCAAGGCACTTGCATCTTCTCAAATCACTCAATCACTACATCTGAGGTAGAAGTAGCTTTAAACAAAGAGGCCCAGGGAAGTCCCAAGGAAGGAGGCCTATCAACCTATACCCCAAAGTGGCTGCCAAGCTATCCAGGCTCTCCACCATCACAATTGATTTGGCTCACTCTTCCTCAAATTTATCTTCAGGCCTAACATTGCATGGAAGCAAATGAGAATAAACCTTAACTACTAAAGTTGATCCTCCTCCACCTCGCTGAACAAAACCATATAATCTATAAATAATAACTGAGAACTAACAAATGATTTTCTTTCACAACCGTGACCTCGGGTTGTCCCCACGATGAGACCTCAGGTCATCCCACATGGAGGCCTCGAGTCATCCCAACGGGAAGACCGCATGTCATGCAGCTCAGTCATATGGCTCTTCTAGGAACTTTAGGTCATCCACACAATTCATTTGTGGCCTGATTAGGATGCCTAACTGGACACAATGCATGATGCGTAACTTTGTTCATAACTCCAAGCAATGAATTAGCACCTGAAGCACCGCTCCCACTTCTAAATCTGGAAAGGACAAGTCAGAAGAGTTTTCATGATCAAAAGGACTTCCACCTAAGAAGAGGAGGGAAAAGACTATTCAAAGGGTATGCAATCAACAATCCTGTCTCTGAATACACTGCCATAATTCATTCTAGCATGTGACTGAGTTGATTGTCGGACAGTCCTTGGCCGACACCACACCAGTGCCTTCAGACTCTTCGCATTGACCTTTATACAAGTTTAACTTATCTTAGCAGTTGGTCAGTTTTCTGAATTAACAGCTTGGCACTATAGTGGGAAATGACTGGGAATTGATTTTGCTCTTTTGATTAAAGTTTTCCATCCATCTATTGAATCTATGGCAGTGATTTTGTGATCTGTACGACCATTGCAATCAGGGTGACGCATATCACCAGACAACAAACCAGAAGTAGAAGCTCCTCCTTTACCCCCAAACCCCCCCTGCAGAAGTTGCAGAGGCATCCACCGGAGTCTAACCCCAAGCTTTCGCATGGAAGGTGCAAGCCCTCTCCCGAATGGTTGAAATGTTGGTCTAAAAGGATTCTCACACTCAGAGCTAATCCCGTCGATGTTCCCTTTCTCCTATATTGGATAAAGATAAAGAATAATCAAGAGAAGATGGTGGTTGGGAGGACAGGGCCAGGCCATGAATGAATGGGAGTATGATCGGGGCTCTAGGTCGCGGAAGAGGGCATCATGACCTTTTACAACACAAGACTTTGCTTGAAGACATGGTGGGGTCTATGGTAGTAAAGCAGGCTGAAACTTATATTAGGAATTCTTGGAGAAGGGTAAACCTTGATGTTGATACAAATGACAGAACCACCTTTTGTGAAAGCAATCATGAGGGAGGAATTGCCAAAAAGTTTGTCCTCGTGAAGTTTGAATAGTATGATGGAAGGGGAGACCTTGCCGATCATCTCAGCCACTACCGCCACTCTATTGCTTTCTATGGAGGGAGTGACGCAATAATGTGCAAGGCCACTGTTTCAAGCTCATAAACTTCCTCCCCAATCGGTGTGCCATCATTTTATGACCTAGGAGTGAAATTTATAAACTATTTCATTAGCAGCAAGAGAACCAACAAAGAACCAAGTCACCCCCTCACCCTCAAACAGAAGCAGGGGAAACTCTTCAGAAATACATCTCGCATTTCAACAACGAGTTAACCCTTATTGAGAGATGTGATGAAAATCTCGTTGCTGCAACCTTGACAACAGGGCTTTGGCCAGGGAAGTTTCATGATTCTCTGACTAAGAATCTCCCAAAGGATATAGTAGAATTATTCTCCTCGGCACAAAAATATATAACCATAGAAGATGTTAAAGCTACCCTCAAGGAGAGGAGGGTTGATAAGGAGAATACTTCCCTCAAACACGTCCTACACCAGATCCAACACAAGGCACCACTTTGTTGGCCTGAGCGGATGAAGGGGAACCCCGAAAAGATGGACATATCTAAATATTGCAATTTTCATTGCAATCACGGCCATACAACTGATGAGTGTAACGCACTGAAGGTGGAGATTGAGGAACTCATCAGACTAGGGAAGTTACATGAATTTGTCTGAGGACAACCTGGTGGAAGAAATAACTGAGGAAGGGAAGAGAGAATTGGGAATCCTCAAGGTAAAGAAAACCAGGAGAATGAATAGCCTCAGCAGGTGATCTACACCCTGCGTGCAAGTTCGAATCCATCCGGATCCTTAAACAAAGAAATGAAGAGATTGGCAAGAGGGGCAAGTCATCCTCTTAACCACCAAATTTACATGACGAAGAAAGCCAAAAAAGTACCAAAAATTTTCTCTATAGATAAGGATATAAAGGGAGTACAACTCCCTCATGAAGATGCCATAGTGGCCACCTTGACAGTGTCAAACTTCATGGTGAGAAGGATTCCAGTGGATACTGAGAGCTTAGCCAACATTGTCTTCACAATTAGCCCGGAGAAAATGAAGATCCCAGAGACAGAGGTGTCTCCAACCAAGACTGGTTTTAGTGGGGAGCCATGTTCCCAAAGGGACCGATGAAATTACTAGTAACACGGGAACACAACACGATGGTTTTTCTGGAGTTCATGATCGTGTGGACTCCCCTTCTCCTTACAACATGACCTTGGGGAGACTATTGCTGCATGTTATGGAGGTTGTTGCATCAACCTACCACTGGTGCCTGAAGTCCCCGGTGGGCAATCGGGTGGAAATAATGAAGGGAGAGTGTTTCGCAGTAGCAATAGAAAGTATTAATAACAATTATAACACCTAAGGGAGCATACCTTCTTGTCAAACTAGAAGAACGATGAAGGGTTGGAAGAAATATTGGAACTTCATGAAAAACCCCCTGGTCCCAGGGATCGTTCAAGCATAATACAACCCCAAGGTGAACTTTTAAAAACTCTTATTGATATTAATCGACCTGATCGAGTTGTGCAAGTAGGTTCAGACCTAAAATTGGAGCAAATAAATGAATTAACGAACTTCCTCACCTGAAATAAATATATGTTTGCATGGACGGTAGAGGGCATGGAAGGAATAGATCTGGTTCATAAGCTAATGGTGGATCCGTCTTACCCACTAGTCCGCCAAAAAAGATCATTCTCTCAAGTAAAAAACAAGTCATAGACGAAGAAGTGCAAAGGCTTTAAAAGTTCTTCTTGGTACTAATCAACCTGGTCAAGTTGTGCAAGTAAGTTCAGACCTAAGATTGGAGCAGATGAACGAATTAACGAACTTCCCCACCTAAAATAAATGTGTTTGCATGAACGATAGAGGACATGGAAGGGATAGATCTAGTTCAGAAGCTAATGGTGGATCTGTCTTACCCACCAGCCTGCCAAAATAGAAGACCATTCTCTCAAGTAAAGAATAAGATCATAGACAAAGAAGTGCAAAGGTTACTAGATGCGAGAATTATTAGAGACGTTCATTACCCAGACTCACCAAACACAGTCCTATGTTTACAAAGAAGAAGAATTGAAATGGAGAGTCTATATTGAGTACACAGATTTGAACAAGGCTTGCTAGAAAGACAGCTTCTAGTTCAATGGATAGATTAGCTTGTTAACGCCATGACAGTGCATCAAACACTTACTCTAGTTATAACTAGATTACGATGTACACTCACTAGACCGGGACAAGACCGCCTTTATTACAGAAAAAGGCTGATATTGTTATCAGGTGATGATGCCCTTTGGTTCAAAGAATGCAGGGCTAACATACCAAAGAGTAGTCAATAAAATTTTCACAAACAAATTGGAAAAACTATGGAAGTATACATAGACAACTTGATGGTGAAGAGAACATAGACAAGATCACATCTGACAATTGTCGAAGATGTTTCAGATCTTGTGAGTGCATCACATGAAGCATAACCCTACTAAGTGCACATTTAGGGTCACTTCGAGTAAGTTCTTAGGCTATCTAGTGAATCAAAGGAGAATAAAAGCAGACCTTACACATGTTAGGGCACTCTTGGAAATGATCACCAAAATAAAAAAAAAAAAAATGTAAAGTTTAACTCAGTAGGTAACAACTTTAAACTGCTTCATCTCGATATCTTTTGAGTGTGGTTTTCCTTTCTTCAAGGAGGACAAGGAGAACAAAAACTATGAGTGGACTGAGGAATGTGAGAAGTCAATCCAAGATTTGAAAAGGTACCTGGGATATGCATGCAAAAACCCTTTTTGGGGAAAACTTTACTTACCTAGCCACGTTAGATCATGCAGTAAGCTCAACCCTGGTCAGATAAGAGTGGGGGAGACCGAAGCCCATGTACATCAGCAAAACGTTTCAAGGAACTGAAATTCAATATCCCTTAATAGAGAAACAAACTTTAGCTCTGATTACTTTTGCACAAAAGCTCAGGCCTTATTTTTAAGCTCATACAATTGTAGTAATAACCGCTTCTCCTCTCGGGTCAATTTTCCATAGACTGAAAACCTGAGGATGGCTCATGAAATGATCACATGACCTTAGAGAGTTTGATATACAATATAAATTGAGGGTGGCAGTAAAGGCCTGAGCATTAGTAGACTTCGTAGCAAAATTTACTAGCAGAAAAGAAGACTTGCCACCAAGTAAAGCCCTATGACCGTGATCAACCAGCTAAAGACCCAAGATAATTCTCTTAGATTCTTTATACAGATGGATCTTTAAATGAAAAGGGAGCAGAGCAGGTTTCGTGGATTCCAACAATGAGGTTGAGTATAAGGCCCTCATCTTGGGATTTGAAATGGTCAAGGAATGCGGTGTTGATCTTTATATGAAAAAGGGAGCAGAGTAGGTCTAGTAGCCTCCAACAATAAGGCTGAGTATGAGGCCCTCATCCTAGGATTAGAAATGGTCAAAGATGTGCTTCTCAAATTGTGGTAAATCAAATGATCAGGAAATATATGGCTAGAGATTCGAAAATGGCAGCTTACCACCGAAGGGCAGTACAATTAACTCATAGCTTCAAAGAGTTTCTTGTCCAGAGGCTACCTAGGGAGGAGATTCAAAAAGTGAATTCTTTAGCTAATTTGCATTGTCTATTGAGCTGACCGATGAGACAAGTGAGATAGAATGGTTGCTAGAACCAAGCATCAGCTCCAAATCATCACAAGTAGAGGCCTTGCCGGTAGATCATAAAGAAAGTTGGATGGATCCAATACTCCACTACTAATGCAATGGAAGCATGGTGTACCCAATCAATCAAGTATGAAGATAATTTCATTTAAACTTATAGAAAGCAAGCATGTCAAATTCGAAGTTTAACCAAAAGCAATGAGCACAGTGCATGGGTGGAACAAAGAGACATTTAAAAAAAAAGTATGCCTTACCAGCATAGATGCTGCACGAGCAGAAAGACCTTGTTGCTTCTTAGAAACATTACCATAGTTTTCCTTTAACAAAGTAGAAGTAAGCTCAGATTGCGCTTTCATATCATCCTCGGTTATTTTCTCTGAGTGATGTATAGTTTTTGAAATAATGGAACTATCTTCCAACTCTTCTGAAGGTTTTACACCAACTGGAAGTTTGTAGATGCTAATGCTATCAAATACAGGGGCAGCTACGGAGTCATTGGCCCGTTCCTTGGACCACTCCAGTGCAACCTGGTATCCTGGCCCCAAATTTCGCCTCATGAGTGTCTCCCTTTGAAAAGCAGGTGCTCCTAGATAATGCATTTTAACGATGATTATTCAAATGAATCAATTGGTTTACTGTTCCATTTTATCTTCAAGTTAGATAAGCCAAACAAGGCTCATCAAACTGCAGTTATTTCATTCAAATTCACAAATGTATAGAAAACTATCAGTATTCTACCTTCAGTATCAAAGTTGTAAAAGTTGGAAAAATCAGTAGTAGCCTCTGAAACGTCAACCTCACTTTGTTCAGAACTACCACCAGAATCACTACAATGACAATATTAAATAAGTATCTTTGTGATACAACAAAAAATCTTTTTAGCTGAATTAAAGCATGAAGGAGAAAATAATACAACCTCCAAGAATATAGTTCAGCACCATTATTGCTCAATAGTGTCTGGATTTCTGTTGAGTAAATGCCAAAAACTTCAGTTGAGGCATCTCCAGGAGTTTTATTTGGCATTTCACCAGAGTCTGGTGAATTTATCACCTCAGAAAGACAAGGGTTTCCAGGTGAAAAGTTTTCACGAGTGTCGTGATATTGTAAACTGTTCCCCCTCAAAATATTAAAAATGAAAGGGAAATGCTGGGCCAGTTTAGAGAATATGCCACTTTTCTGAGGAGCCTGTTGTCCAGTGTGACTGATTATCACATGAAATGTAAGCATCAGAAAATGAGAAAAGAAAAGCATAAGCTAATCCATATTCAAAACATACCTGGACTTGGCTATAAGCAGACAGTGATTATTGTATATTATTGTTATAAGACACTGAACATGGGAAGCAATAGCAACTAAGAAATAGAAGACAGTTAAGAAGAGAAAGGGGAAAAAAACATCTTAACAATATTAGGAAACTTAGCAACAGTCCAGATAGCCTTCAAATTGATCTTGTTCAAAGGTAGAGTTGAAGAAGGAAAACTTGATTTGATGAGCAAAAATAACAATTAAAATGGATTGCAGATAAAGGGAAAATACTTGTATCATCACTAATTCTCTGAATTCCAGTATATCCATTCGCTCAACTTCATGTTCAACACATATCACCGAAAGACTTAATCCAAAACTCCAAAACCATATCTTTTGTCACTTTTGAACCCCATCCACATCATATTTCTAATTCAGGTACAGGTAACCTCCTTCAACCTTTTCTGTGTCTGGCAATAACTCATGGAAGTTCATAGAAGTCTTAAATAATAACTCGAAGACCCAGAACCAAGTAGCATTTAGTTGCAGAAAATAGTTTGACACAGACACATACAAGGATGTTCAACATTGATCTTCCAATACCAAGACACTTTGAAGAATTTGTTCTCCCAATGCCATTCACTGAAGGGATTGTAAGATAGTTCTAATTGACAATAAATGTGTTGATGCACAAAATTAGAATGTTAATTTGTTAAGTTATGCGAAATTTGATAGTGAAGAGGTCTATGATCACATCAATTCACTTGTCTCGATTAATTGCTAGAATGGAAACATTATTATCAGAGGTGGGTGAAATGTGGTATTGTTAACTTCCTTACACATTACAATGATCCACCAGTTGGTTTATGCTGGAGTCTAAAGGTTTGAAGGTACAAGACTGGGTGATTCCTTTACCACTTTCTTGTTATCAAGGTTCAACTTGTATGATATCTCATAGTCAAGGGTTCTTAGTAATACACTACCAATGTTTCCTCAAGGGTTGGCCATCACTTTAGAAGGCTCACTTGTAGTTTGTGATACTTTGTGAGGCTTCCCACCCACAGTTGGATATCGCTGAGGTTAGTTGAAGATTATTGAGCAAGCAGTGCACTGAGAGAGTGAATGAGAGAATTTTCGGAGCTGCTAAGTATAAGTATTCAATTTTGAAAAAAAAAATTGGTAATTAGTGCAGGAATTCATGGTGAGGAATGGGAGCAGAACCACTTATATTATGAAAACATAATCTGATCTTTTGACCAACTTGCCCAATCTATCTAATCCCACCCCACAACTGAATGACTTAACATACCAAATGGAAATTAACTTAAGATGAAGACTGAATGTTTCAAATATCATTCTGTGATATGAGGATGACATTTGCTCTCCAAAGGCCGAGGCCTAACATGCAAACATTGAAAGACACTAGGTGCAAAACAGTCAACCTTTCTAAACAATAGCACTTCATGAGGATGGCATACACTCTCTAAATGCAGAGGCCTAACATGTATCCACATTGTTATCAAGTGGCCCCAAACACTTCTATAGGAAAATATATCTGCCTTCAGGTTCTTTTTGTCAATACTTGGGAGTGCATAGTAAGGACAATGTTGCAGACATTTTAGCCAGTAACGAGGGACCGTTAACATGGTTAAAGCAAAACCATTTGAAGCCTAGACAGTATGATACTCTTTCTACCACTGTGTTAATACAGAGATCATAGCACAGTCCTAGTATCTGCTTTTCCTATTTAGTTGGATCAGTATGGAATTGAGAAGTTCAATCTCGTCCCAACATAGCCCTTCTCTCTCCTTACAGTGATTACAAATCATGGAACCTGCAGTCTTACATCATAGGCTGACCGTAGAAGCATTTCGTGTGGGACGGTGATGTAGGGCAGCTTTAGAAAACTCTGCGTATTGTAGGTTTGTTCTAAAGAGTAGAAGAAAAGATATACAGTTTGTGGACAAAAAAAGGGAAATTGGTATGAGTTTTAAGGTGAAAAATTACATGATTTTCAGAAATTTGGATGTTGGAGTTGCTGAACAGCAGCTAATTTTTGTATGTGGGTGATAAATTGAAAGCCAGCGGGTAGGGGAATGGGCTAGGGTTAATTATGGCTGGATATGGTAGGGTATCCCTAGAACAATTCTGGATTAGAGGAAGGAAAATAGAAGGTGAACGTGAAGGAGAAGAAGAATAAACATAAATAACATAAATACTTGTTTAGATTAAACATAAACTAAATCTCAATTTAACTCTAAACTTAATTATACAAAGTCCAAAGCATGCTCCGTGTGAAATTCCCATATGCCCTTTTTCTTGTTAGCATGCTCTGCATCAGGTGGGCTGTTCTTTGTCTCCTTGCAATCCAGGTAACAATTTAGTATCTAAATCCATGAACCTATTCCATGAAAATGTTTTCTTTCACAATGATGGGTGAACATAAGCCTCCTACAACAAGCTCATGAAACATTACTCAAGCTGCAAGTTTTGAAAAGAGAGTTAACCTCTACATCCTGTTCAGTAATGGAAGATGACCGCCAAAACAGCACCAACAACTAATGTAAGGAAAGAAAAACAAATATTCTAGCTTTGATTTTTGCAATACATGCAATTCTTGTAGGTTTCCAATATTTAGAGATCAAAATTCTGTGTTAGAGTACAGATTCATCAGAGATGTGAGAGAAGTTGATGCAGAAATTGAATTAGATGGGCATGAAAAAAAAATCCATTAAAATGCACATAATTCAGTTGCTTAATTTTTGTCAACTTCAACTTTCAAGAATAAACAGTGAATCTTTTACGGAAAACTGAACCAACAGCAGCTTAACCTATAGGGCTAGACAGCTTATTAGCTATTATTCTACTCCTGGAAACATAGATTCTCACCTTATGGTAATAACTGTTGTCACTATTAGATTGGGCTCCAGATTAGGTTGATGAACTATAGATACTACAATTTCCCCCATGCATTCTGTAGTTTGACGAAAAGTCTGCAAAAAGGCCTGCACATCACTGCTGTCAATAACACCTGAACTTGCAAGGATGCATATTACGACACCATTCAAGTCCTGAGCACCAAAAACAGTAGAGGAGTAGGAAACTTCAGAATAGTGGCACAGACGCATAAGAAAAGCTGAAGATTTCATCTTAACTAAAGATTTGAAGAAAATAAAACTTCATAATGCAACATAAAATGAAATATACTAACAGAAATAGTATTTTAAGTAAATAAATTTTAGTAGCTAAGAAATCTCATGAGAAGAAATAAAACATGTTTCTTAGACACATAAAAAATTGAAGAATAATATAGAAATAAAGAATTAAATTGTGCATCTTAATTCAAATTTTTCGTACCTTTACAGCCACACTAAGGAAAGGGCAATCATATATAGCTCGCATAATTGAAGTTTTACTGTTATAACCAGCTCCAAATCCAATTTTTGCTTCTTTTTGGCTTTTCAGAATCTGTACATGGTTGCATTAGTTTTCCATTGGTCGACGAAAAACAAATATTAGACGTAAAGAACAGATACGCAATGTAGGAAATTAAAAGGAATCAGAAATTCAGTCCTTTCTGGATTGATCAAGTTGAACAGAAAAATGCGACAAACTGAGATGTTACCGGACAAAAGATGGAAATGAAAATAACTATAATGATCACAAGTGCTTGACTGCAAATGAGATTGTTACAAAACTCACTTCTATAACTTCTGGAATTTTGAGTTCTTTCATAATATTATCTGGTACATCTAGAAATTTTCTGTGCATCTCCTGTCAACGACACACACATATCAAAATGCCCATTTAATATTATTTAATACATTTAGAAATTTTCTGTGCAATTACTCATCAATAACAAAAGTTTGAGCGCTAGAGAAAATTCAATGAAGGTAACTTACAGATATGAGAATAGAGACAGCATTTATAGCCATTAAAACAGCATTGTTTGCAGTTTTTAAAGCCTCATCCAAAGTTACCATATCTTTTTTTAGAAGTGCATCAGTGTCAATCACTGTGAGCCAAGAAAACAACACAACATGCCACTAGAAGGTTAGTACTGGGGTCTCTCAGTAGAGAAACAATTGATTAAAGAAAATAGTAAAGTTTTATTATCAAAACTAGCAGAAAGCTGTAATGGTATTAGAAGTAGTCATTAAAAGTGGTTGAGCAGTCCATATAAAAATAGATTCTTACATAGCTTGGGAACAATATATTGTAGAGTAACTGAAATGAACATCTTTTCTGCTTTTATTTATTGCCAATTGATAAGGAAAGCATCCCACCATACAAGATTGACAAGTACATGGTTTACGAAAGATAAGTATGCTATTGATAAGTGATAATCTATGAAGCAAGGACACTCGAGTTGGCTCTCATGTCTGATACATGTCGGATACCTACACTCTCGAACACTTCCTGGACATGTGTTGGACATACAAAAAAGAGTATTCATTTTTTTTTTCAAAATTTCGGACATGTTCCAGACATATTGTAGACATGTTTTCTATTTATTTCTTCTTTTTTATTTTTTTTTCCTCCTTTTCTCCTTAGTTCTTTATTTTTTTTGGTTATATATATAAATATATATTCATATATACACACACACACACACACACATATATATATATGTTCTATGTAATAGTTAGTAAATTTGTTTTGGAATTTGAATCATGGATGTTGATGATTAAATGAAGTTATTCTTTAATTTTTATTTAATAGCTTCTTGTTTTAATATCTTAATAATATTTTCGTAATTTGTGTGTTTTTATGCCAATTTTAATTAAAATAATAGTGGTTTTTATTATATGGTCATTTCAAAAATATAAAAAATCTATATATATTCAACGTGTCTTTGCCCTAATTTTTTGAGAAATAACATGCCTGCATGTTTGTGTCGTATCCGTGCTTTGGTAAAAGCAACAATTCTAATATTATTCACCCTGCAAATGATGGCTGATTTGAGCTGGAAAACATAAAGGAGAATGTTTCTGACTACTGACTAGTGGGCTACTTGCACTTCACAAGTGAATACTTTACAGCAACAGAAGTTCTGATATGGGGGACAAATAAACTAATAGAAAAGTTGGTGCCAACCTAGGCAATGTTTTCAAAACTGGACCAGACCAGCCGGTTGAACCGGTTAAACCAGGGACCAGTCCAGGTTCCGATGTAACATGATCAAACATGACTCTGGAGGAAAAGGGGAAAATGGTAATAATAAAATAAAAGAATTCCCATTTGTAGTACTGGTGTTATCTAATCACATTTTGCAAGAGACCCAGTTAGGGCCCCTTGGGTGATGCAATCAATCCAAAAAAATTATAAAGAAAGACAATAAATGAGAGTTGGCATCTACATCTTTGCAGACCATAATGAAAGGGGGAGAAGGGGATCTACAACTGGAAAGGGAAAAAATCATATGATATGCTCAATATGTCGAATGCCAATTTGGCAATGAAGTTTTAGGATTCACTATATGTCCAAACATCGAGTTATAGGACTTGATCCTATCAGTTGAATCTTCTTACCGTAATAATGTAAGTGAGTGGCATACAATGCTTTCAAACTTCTTAATTATTAACTAAATAGCAACAAATCTTCAACTAACACAAGACAACACATACCGATACAAAGATTTGTGTGCTCCTGAAGTTTGTCTGCCAATTCCTTGACCTGCAAATAGGGTTAATTGTTACAAAATTCTAATTAATTTTTCAAACATAAAGCAGAAGACAGAAGAATAACATTTTTTTGATTAAAGTATAGAAAGTGTGAACATATAATTCTCAACAGCCAGAAAAAAATTAGTAATTAAAGAATCTCATGTAAATAGTAGGTTTGCGGACAAAATGAAAAATAATCAACAATCTATATCAACAGAACAAATAGTAATGGCATAAGCCTGATCATGAGAATTGGACAAGATATAGCAGCAAATAGTCATTATGGTCACTTTTGTTGGGAACCCCTCAATATTATGTTCACTTCATCAATAAGTTGTGGTAGATTATTGGAAGTGAATCCCAGAGGCAAATTATGAACAAGTACAATGAGAAAAGGCAATATAAGAAACTATAAAGAATGCTCTTGCAAAATGCAGATCAAGTAGAAAATAGATCACAATCATTTTCATGTTTCATGGAACTTTTGTACAGTATAATTGGAGAGAGCTATAAAGCTCAACCACGCATTCAGTCACAAAATAAACCTTTTCACCATGGAAACTTCAGATTGTTGTTTGTTTCTGTAAGACAATCTGCCCATGGGCTGATTGAAGTGTTCCCTCTGATACTAAATTTATCCAGCCAGAATCATACATCACAAGATAACAGTCTGAACTTATTTGAAGTGCATTCAATTTGGAACTGGAATTTTTTGAAGTGAAATAGATTCATGGTAAAATATGGAAGTTCCCATGAGTTCAAACCATGTTGATGCCCAAACTCATGGTCAGACTATGATGCCAATGAACAGAAATATAAAAAATTTACTAGTTTTCTGAACTTGTATTTTTCAATTTGGAATCTAAAGGTCATTTTACCTAGTGTAGGTCCACCAATGTGGGGTGCTAAAGAAAAAGAATTTTGTGATAATCCATCTCAAAACAAATAAATAAATAAAATTTTCAAATAGATCTGAATCCTTCCTACCAAAGCATGGACATGTTTTTTTCCAAGTCTCAACTAGGAGATGAAAGGCTAGAGGGGCCAAAAACCAAATCAATGTCTAAAAGAAAACTAACCCTACACCTTGAGCAGTAAAAAGAAGAATTTCAAATTTGAATAAACTCTCCCTTCCCCTCTTAAATGCCTTCATAAATGGGAATAAATACTTATGGGCAAAGCAGATGTGATAGCCCTAGATTGGTTTGAGAAGACAACCTCTTTGGAAGCCAGAAACTAAGCTTTGGTCCCCACACCAATCCACAAGTTACTTTAGTCTGAGAAAAAGTGTCCGTTGTAGTTATCAGTCCTTTAGTTATTTCAATTTTGAGTCATATTTATTGAACTTTTTTTCTTAGTTTTTATAGATAAAAAGTAGATTAGTATCTGTAACAACTAAAAATATTGTTGCGATTTAACAAAGCATTGTAGCATGGTATTGTCACTGAAACTATTCATGCAACTATGGCCAGTTACCTTTTACACTACCTTAGTGGATTACAATTAACAATATTCTAGCAGTGAACTGGTTTGGTTCCATTTGTCTTTTAAGGTTTCGTAAATTAAGTTGTCGCTTCAAGGCTGAGATTAGTTTAGCTAAAGGGATAGAAGTTGTTATTAGAGTTATAAAGCATGGAAAAGTGTTTCTGATAGTCTCTTTTGGATTTAATTAAAGTTGAATTGAGAATTTTGCCTTTTTTAGATAGGTAATAAGTATGCATCAAACTAAAACATACCTGTGAAGGCACAACCCATGCACATGTGTAGTATACAGGAGTATTTTTGTTTGTGTGTGGGGTGGGGGGAACAAAGCTCCATTATAAGCTTAAATCTCCTATAAAATCTACAAAAGAATGTAATGACACACAAAGCTTCCTGAAAATCCAAAATTGGGAAGTATTTAACCAAATCTTCTTAAGCAGCTTAACCATCATTGAGAAATCCTTGTGTAGTTTCCTCTCTTTACAGGTACACCATATAAGACTTAATGCAGCTTACAGGCCTGCTTCACTCTACTGCTACCACAACCCTGAAAAAAGTCCATACAACAATAGTTTCCCACTTTTACGATACTACTGCTGTTTAGATTTTTCTTAGTTTAGTTGTTTTTATGGCCCCAATTTGTAATCTGCGGTCCCACTGACAGTACTGAAAATTTATCCCAGAACCCCCCCCCCCCTTCTCCCCCTCCCTTTGTTCTAACAACAAATAAGCTCTGCGACCCCACAACAGTTCAACAAACCAAAAACAGCAAACAGACATACTCCAAAATCTAAAGCTACCACATAATGAATAAGGAGATGGAGGACAAACTACTCTACTACTCTATAGGCCTGCACATATAGCACCAACGTGGGAGCATCTTCCCCTGTCACCTATATTATAATATAATGGTCAGAATGGCACCAAAGCATTAGTCCAAATAATAATAATAATAATAATAATAATTATTATTATTATTATTATTAGGGTAAATTACATTGACCTACACACGGACTCCTGTGGTTTGAGAAATTACACTGACCTCCCTTGACAGAGTTTGTCGGACGATGGCCCAAATAGAAATTGTAAAATGTCTCTTACGCCCTTCAATTATTTAAGATTATTAAATTGAAAAAGTTGTTTTTTCTCTTTTAAAAAATTAACACAAGTATGCCCTTTGCATATTAAAATTATTAAATTGTTCAATGTTATTTTTCTCTTTTAAAAAATCAACAAATAACAATAATCTTCATTACGTTTGGATAAATCCTCATCTCTCCTGCTTTGGCATTCTACGTCTCCCTAATGAATCAGGCCGAAGGAGAATAATCTGAAGGCATAATCGAGAGCAAGCTCGAAAACTTCAGCAGAGTTGGATTTAAAGCCAAGAACAAGGGGCTGTACCACCCGAATTCGGCATTGGAGGGAGAGAGTTCGTACAAAAGGGAGCAGGAGGTGGGATCGAAGGAGTCGGAGAGGGTTTCAAGCTTGATGAGTGTGGATTTGCAGGCATGTTGTGATCTAAATTGATGGTTGGATAATCTGATTCCCATGGAGCCATCCATGGAGGAATCACTTATTGATGGGGTTTGGTGGTGATTTAATAGTGATTTTGATGGGTGGCTAGTGGTGGTTGCCAAACTGACAGGTGGATGTGGGTGGAGGTGGTTCGTCGGTGATGGCGGCCGGCAGTTGTGTGACATGGTGGATTGAGTAGTGATAATGATAGTATTGGTTTGAATATTGCCAATTTGATAATTGTTGATCAGTGCCATAGCTTTTTATTTCCTCTTTCCTCTCTGTAATGGCAACCAACCATCACCATAGCCACCTCCAAACCCACAATCCTTTCAAAATACCCAATGCCTAGATTCAAATCACACAACGGAAAAAAAAAAAAAAAAAAGAAGAGGAAGAAAAAAGCAAATCTCCTTACAAATTGAACCATCTGCATATGTGAGCAAGTGAACGCAAACATAGCTCCTTAGCAATTGAAGCTGGTAAAGAAATGAACACCATCAATGAGGTATTGCAAGGCCGCAACACTTACACATTTTTTTTTTTTGTTAAGTAATATTTAAATTAAAGATTGCCAAAGGAGGAGGAACCCAATACAAAAAGAAGCTCCAAATTAGAGCCTTAATCAACCCAAAAACTCTACAAAAGAATTAATATAAGTTGGGTAAAATTCAATTACCCAAACTTATAAAGATCTTAAAAAGTTATCTTTTAATCTACCAGACGACATTTTCTTCCTTTCAAAAACCGTACTATTTCTTTCAGGTCATAAGCACAAAAAAAACAGATGAACAAAGAGGCACTATGTCCTAAATTTTTGTAACATTACACACAAGCACCTCACCATCCATTAAAGAACTCCATCACCAAGCTTGGCATCATCGAAGCGCAACAAAAAAGCGAGAAGAGAAGACACCATAAATCCCTCACGAACAAGTGATTGGTGGTTTCTTCCTATTCTTGACATATAGCACCAATTGCCAATCTGAAGCCCTCTTTTGAAGATTGTCCATCATCAAAATGGTCCCCAAGCAACCACCCAAGAAAAAAAGCCACCTTCATTGGAGCTTTAATGCACCAAATCTCTTTCCAAGGGAAATCTCTAGCTCCTCTCCTACCCAACTCCAAGTAAAATGATCTAACCGATAACTTGTCCCTACTAATCACTCTCCATCTAAGATTCTTCTTTATATGATCTTGTCTTTTATCAATTAAGGAGCTCCATCAAGCTCACAGCCTCCTCTAAACTCCCAAAAGTCTCTTCTAAAGCAAGGCTTCTAAACAATCCCTTTCAGTGTAAGACATGAAATCCATGACCAAGGCATTTAAGGTCAAAGTGATATGAAATAATTGAGGGAATCTATTCTCCAACATTGTGTCTTCACGCCAAGTATCCCTCCAAAACTTAGCCCTTGCCCCATTTCCCATGTTATAACTAGTAAACCGAAAAGAGTCTTAAACTCCCTTATAGATTTCCATAAACCCACCCCCATAAGGACCATCCACCACCATGGAGATTGGAGACCCTCTTCCTCACAACCAAATTTGGCTTCAATAACCAACCTCCATTGAGCAGGCTCCTCTGCAAATCTCCACAACCATTTCTTAAGAAGAGCCTTATTGAAAACCCTCAAATCCTTTATCCCAACCCTCCCTTCTTCAAAGGAAGTTTGACTTTTCCCCATTTAATTAGATGAATCATCTTCCCTCTCCATAGAAAGTCCCTATGCAACTTATCCAATCACTTCTCCACACACACTAGAATAGGGAATAAAGACAGAGAATATGTTAGAAGAGTTCCAAGCATACGTTTTATCAACATAAGCTTACCACCTTAGAAAGATTTATTTATTTATTATCATTAAAGGTAATTTCATTAAAAAGGGCTCCCGAGAAGAGAAAAACCCAACTTACAAAAAAGGGATCGGCATCAAATTACAACCTTAAATCCCCCAAAAAACCTATAAATGTATCTAAATACATTGGACATTCCTCTATGTACCAAAAGCAAAAAAAAACTCAAAAAATTATTTAAATTTCCATATGGCTGCCTCTTCTCCTTCAAAAACTCTTCTATTTCTCTCCTTCCAAATGCACCATGTTAGGCATAGAGGAGCCATCTTCCATGCATGCCAAAGATCCTTCCTTAAGCGATTGCAACTCCATCCCAAAAAGGCATCTTTGATTGTTACCGGCATCACCCAACTACACCCAAAAAGAGCAAAATTAAATTCCAAGTATCCTCCTCTTTGCACATACAACACCGACTCGGAAGGTGAAATCCTCTCCACTTTAGATTGTCCATGGTCAAAATAGCTCCCCACGCCATCGAGCAACGAAAAAACGCAGCTTTTTTCTGAATTTTAGTTTTCCAAATCAACTGCCAAGGAAAATTGTCCTCCTTACACCAAATGCTTATAAAAAAACACTAACAGTGAACTGCTTCTTGATGCCACCACCATTCCACATCATCATGTCCTCCCTCCCTACTCTCACCACCCACCTATTTAATACCCCCATCAACAACTACACCTCCCTCAATTCCCAATCATAAAAATTTCTTCGGAATCAAGGGCCCCACACCATAAGACCCCCTTTCCAATCAACACAATCTGCTACCAGCGCTCCCTTATTGGAAGCCATTCTGTACAAGGACAGAAACCTCTCCCTCAACGTTCTGTCACCACACCAAGCATCATTCCAGAAACTCACCCTCACACCCTCCCCCACCTCCAATCTCACCAACCAGCGAAACTCCTCTCCTACCCTTGCTAATAGCCCTTTATACCCCACACCCATAAGCCTCTCTAGGTTCCTTAGTAGACCAATCCCCTCCTCACACCCATATTTGATAGACGGCACCCTTCTCCATAAAGCCTGCCTCTCCTGGGAAAATATCCACTCCCACTTTCCTAGCGAAGCTTTATTAAACAACTTTAAATCTTTCATCCTGACAATATTTTCTAAAATATAACCACCACTTTGTCCCACAATACTTTGGCCTTGGTAAAGGCACCCCATAGGCAATCCCGGGTATACCGAAGGAAAAGAACCAACCTTGGAGCCCAAATTACAAGCCAACTTCTCCAGAACACACCCCCCCCCCCCCCCCAAAAAAAATAAATAAATAAATAAAAAGAAATGAGTTCACTCTTGCCTAAGTTCACCATAAGCCTCGACAACACCTCAAAGCATAACAGAATATATCGTAGGTACCACAGTTGTGATTCTCCCTCTCCACAAAAGATAATCGTGTGCCTACAAGAAGATGGGAAACTCCCACTCTTTCACCTACATTTACATGCATCCCAAAACACCTCAATCACCCTTCACAACTCTAGCCATCATCACGTATCCACCACAAAAAGGAAGGAGAAAGGGGGTCCCCCTACCTTAAGCCTCTAGAGCTTCTAAAAAAGCCTGCTGAAGAACCAATCACCAAAGCAGAGAACAAAATTAATGAGATACACAATTACATCCAACTTCTCCACTTATTCCCAAACACCATCCTCTCTGGCATATACAAAATGAACGGCCAACTCACATGATTGTAGGCCTTCTCTAAATATAGTTTGCATAAAATTCCCTTCCGCTCGCTCCTCCCAGAGTCGATGCATACATTAGCTATCAGCACTGATCCTATAGGGTTATGTTCTTTCTCAAAGGGAGAGATGACACAGTAGCCATAGTTTGGTTAGAGAAAAACATACCCCTTCCGAAAGCCAAATTTTAAGAATTTAGTCCCACACCAATCAAGAAGTTATTTTTGTCGAAAAAAAATTTTTATGGTAGATTTTGGTCCCTTAGTTTTATTAGCGGAGAATATTTAATGCAAAGCATGCGGATAAAGAAAAAAAGAGGAAAATTGGATTTCCATACGAGACTTTCCTGTGACCTTCTGATAATCATTTTTTGAGTTGAATCTGATTCTTTCCTGTAAACAGTGTGAATTTTGTATTTTTCCAATTTTCTATAGTTTCCAATTACACTTGTCTAGACGAAGGATTATTTCTCCTGTCAATTCTGCAATGGCTTAGAGTGCTATATTGCAAGAGGCTCACTTGGGTAAGATTTGACTCCCTTGCTATGTTGGCTTTTGCCTTGCCCCTTATAATAATAGTCTAGCAGATGCAGCCTACATTGTACTTTATCAATTTCTATTAGTAGAAGCTATGTTACCCTCCAGTTGCGTCTTGTTGCTTACAATTGTTGCTTTGTCATGTGCGTGTACTTCCAAGGTTCACATCGTTGGAAGGCTTGTTTAGCGGTGCCCAAGAGAAGCACCACACGGCTCCTTACTCATGCCTACAAATGTGCTTAGCAAGTGTCATGGGGCGCTAGACAAGCAACCAGTGACACCTACTTGAAATTTTTGATAAGTGAACATAATGCAACAAAATAAGTGAACGACCTGTAAACCATTAACAACATCTTGATATTATAAGCTACTTGCAAAAAAAAACTTAAAGGTGAAATACTGCTCTGTCTAAATCATGAGAAGATGATGGAATAAAATTAACTAGTCTTTCAATGAGTGCTTCACATTTTCCTTCTTTCTTAATTTTTTTTTATGGTAAAAGAGCAAGAAGAATTGTTCACTGAGTAAACCCTACCTCATCTTGGCGCCTTCGTCCTTCAAAGCTGAAAGGTTTCAGAATGATACCAACAGATAATCCATTTGCAGACTTCACTGTCTTAAGAATATCAATGGCTGTATTGTGATCTGAGCCATAAGCTACACTAGCCACCTAGTGAAAACAGAAGAATGAAATAAATTCCAAAAAAAAAAAAAAGATTTAATTGCCAATAAGTTTAATGCAAGTAATGAAATGCAGTAATAAGGACAAGTTATTAGACCAATTTCATTCCAAAACTAACCTATGCTCTTGTTCAAAAGTGAACACTAATACTTTGTGACAAACACAGGGAATAATCATTTTAATAAAAAATCTTTCTTGACCTCATACTTATAGCCACCAAATGCCAGCATTGCAATACACAAACGAAGAAGAATGCTTATACACAACCTACTCAATACAAAAAGGCAAAAGTTACTCTTGCCTAGAATTTACAAGTAACAAGCTTAGTAAATGACAATGAGGTGTAAAGATGATATGTTCATCTTTTTTCCTTTTTCTTTTCCTCCTTGCTAGTATATCCTTTGTATCCAAGCACCTGAGGCCCTTTATTAGACTTCTTATTACTTTCACACTAAGAAGCACCTGACACGGGGCACAGATACACACGAACACGAATGTCATATGACCATATAATAAAAACCTAACATTATTTTAATTAAAATTGGCATAAAAATACATAAATCACAAGAAAAAAAATTATTAAGATATTAAAATAACAAAGCCATTAAATAAAAATTTAAGAAATTCTTCATTTAGTCATCAGCATCTATGTTTCAAGTTTCAAAATATATTTACTAACTATTACATGGAACATATATATGTATATATATAACCAAAAAAAAAAAAACAGAGGAGAAGAGAAGATAGGAGGGAAAAAATTTTAAAAAAAAAAGTCTAAAATGTGTACTAACATGTCCCAATGTGTCCATAACATGTCCGGAACATGTCCAAAATTCATAAAAAATTTGGACACTCTTTTCGCTTGTCCAACACATGTTTGGAAAGTGTTCGAGAGTGTTGTTGTTCGACACAAACACGTGAGTCAAAATAGAGTGTCCGTGCTTCATAGCTTTTGCATAATTTCAGTAGTTATATTCATTTTTTCCCAAACATATAGAAATAGCTATTTAAATACGCTTTCGAACACTCCAAGAGAGAGAGGGAGAGAGTACACTTTCAGATGTATTATAGAAGTCTCTGAGTGAGAGTTTTTCTTAATGAGGTCATATCATACCAGCTGTGTGTTTGTTAGCAATGATGCAATGTAATTTACTAAAAATATGAGGAAAGTGACAATATAAGGTAGAGAGTATGGTGAAGTAATGAAAAATTTCCATTGTAGCAGGAGGGTCAGGAATGGCCAAATTTGGGCTCAATCTCAGATGTTTACATGCATAACGTGTGAGAAATTTATCCGACACCAGAAAATGTATGGTAGTGTTACTTGAGCCTTGAGGTAATGACCAATCTCAGAATACAAGTGTAAAAACTAATTTTGTGACAAGATTTCTGAAGTTAGATGTGACAAGATTTCTGAAGTTAGATCACCAAATACTAGGCAGTAGTTAAAAAAAATCTTGTAAGAGTTCAAGTACTGACCAATATCATAGCATGTGAAGTTACAATGATTCTTTGGATAAAAAATCTTCCAAGGAATATGGAAACACTGGTTTTTTTTAGCACCAATATCTTTCTCATTAAAGGTGCATACATCTAGTAAAGCTGCAAAGCTATACCAAAGTTGGGAAGCTTTTGTTTATATTATATATAAAAACTAATTATTTGACATTTGGATTTTCTTTTCTTATGTTTTATTTATTTATTTGCTTAAGAGAACTGTCAATACTTGTTCGTAAATTTTAAAATGAACTTTAAAATTACTATCATTTAGCCTAGCCAAACATAATAATTTAGGGAACAGTTTTGATGGCAGAGTAAAGAGCCAAAGTTACCCCAACATATATAATTCCTATTACTTAAAAGAGGCTGTAAGGATCAATGAATATCATCAAAAACAGTAAATGATGCCACATGAAAATGTGCAGGTTGAATCTGTTAGTTCCAGCATCCCTGGCACACTTGAAGTAGTCCATGAAAACAATTATTGAAAAAAAAATAAAGCTCTCAAGTTTTTATATGATGACAGCTGAATTCTCATTTAGTAAGACTAAAAAGCAATCAGGAAAAATAAGAAGCCATCTGGAATAAGATGTCAATTTCTAGAAACTGGAAGTTGAAAATGAAGAAAAAAATAAAGCAAAAACCAGACTGAGGAGAAAACAAACTAAGAAGATTCTAGTCATGAAATATATCAGACTAAATATAGGTTTGTTAATCAAATCTCTAACAACTTATCAAATATAAATTTTTATTTTTGACAAATGAAAACAAAAAAGAAAAAGTAGCAGTGTAACAAGAGTCCAACACTCCCTCAGAGCTACAACAAAAGCAACTCAATCTCCAAACAACATGAGAAGAACGAAACCTCAACTAAACTTTATTGAAGAAATCTTAATCCCAACAGCATGGAATCACCCACTATGATTCATCTTCACCAATTGGTTCTTTGTAAAATCCAAGGCAACCATGTCATTGGATTTTGAGGAGACCACAAAATAAGACTTGTCATGAATATATTAAATTATCTTCAGGCATGTTGATCAGATCTAAAACAACTCATCAAACATTTTGTTTTTATTTTTTGACAAATGATAAAGTTAGCAAAAAGGGGGGAAAAAAAGGAGGCAAGGTAACAAGAGGCCTCTACTCACTCAGAGCTACAAGAGATGCAACTCAAGCTCCAAACAAATATTAGAAGAACAAAGCCTTGATTGGAACTTTATTCGACAAACCTTAATCCCAACCACATGGACTATTCTTCTTCTCCAATTGGCCTAAAGTAAAATCCAAGGAACCACATCCTATCCCACCCATGAGCTTCTCAGTCTTCCTCTTGTCCTCTGGATGTATCATACTACTTAGTACAAGTGCCTTGTGTAGGTTGCATATGGTAAAACATCTCAAATCACTTTCATCATTTTATCTTCGATCAATACCACTACTAAGTTCTAACTTTCTATGAAGGATTTCATTTCTTATTCTATCTTTTCTTAAACTGGAACTTATTTGTCCTGACATCCTCAAGTAAGTTAAGACCTAGTTTTTCAACATTTTTTTCTCAATGGTACTACATTATGCACCATAAAGCATAGAAAAACATAACACACCATAGACCATAGTTGGCCTTGTAACTATGTTATAAAACTTCTCATTTAACTTGGTAGGAACTTTATGGTTGTAGAACACTCTAAAAGAACTCCATTTCATTCATCCGACTCTAATTCCATGAGCAATCTTCCCCTCAATCCTCTTCCTTACAAATAGTCAATTCAAATAGTGGAATTGATTGCTCTAGTATCTATTAGAATTTCACTATACCTCATTTCTACTTAAAATTTTGCTGAAATTACACTTTCATATATTTTGTCAGAATCATGTTATAACTAAAACCTCTATATTCTAAAGTACCTTTCAGTAGTTCTAACTGGACATTATCCTTATTCCTTACTATAGTTTCATCAACTAAAATGACATCATCAACAATCAATACGGGACATCCTCTTAAACATGCCTTGTAAATTCATACATGACCAATGCAATCAGTGGAAATTTATTTGCCTCCTCTTGCAATTCTCACACCAGTTATTGTTCTATCATAAATGTCCTTAATAATATCAATATATCTAATTAATAATGCCTCCTTTTATACCTACACAGTATCTCCATAGCGACCTTATCATATGCTTATTCTAAGTTAATCAACACCAGATGGAAAAAAAATCTTCGCTTTAAATTGTTTTCATCAATAACTAAAGTAAATATAGCCACCCTAAAGCAACCCCACATAAAATCACATTGATTTTTTGATACCATCATCTTGTGTCTTAATCTTTCTCTTGTAGTGTTTTTGGAGAGGTGAGTGTAGTTTTGTATAGTTTTTTTTTTAAAAAGTAATAATTTCATTAACGGCACCAAGGGGGGTGCACCCATATACAAAAAGGCTCAAAAAAAAAAAACTAACTTCCCATACTCATGGAATACAAAAAGGTGAGTGTAGTTTTGTATAGTTTACTTATCTATACTTCATGAGCATATGGTGCACCCACCTTTTTTGTGCTTTTTAATGATAATTAGTCTTATTAAAAAAGTTCTATTGTTTTTTTATACAATTCTTTGGTACCTCAGTTATAGTGCGTGCAGCTTGATACACCACCTTTGTTCTTATGTAGTAGTTAACTAAACTATTTTTTCATTACCCAAAAACTCTCAAGCTATATTAGTTCACTCTATTATTTCATTTACAAATTCCATCCCCATACAAGCCCCTATTGAAGTGTCCCAAGTTGCTTGTCATATCCTAATCTCTTGGACTAACTTCTTTACCCACACCGCACTCATCCATTAAAGTGTATAACCCTTGCTTCTCACTGCATTTGAGCAGTAATGTAGCACACCATCTTAATGGAAGCTACATGAAAGAGTAACTCAATTCAATTCAGCAAGCTTTTATCCTAACCTATGAAGCACAGACACTATTTTGGTTCACATGTCCGTATTGGACACGTGTCGGACACCGACACTCTCAAACACTTCCCGGACACGTGTCTGGACACTTGAATTATGGATGTTGATGATTGAATGAAGAAGTTCTTTATTTTTTATTTAATAGCTTTGTTATTTTAAAATCTTAATAATATTTTTTAAAATTGGTGTGTTTTTATACTAATTTTAATTGAAATAACACTAGGTTTTAATTATATGGTCATATAAAAAGTATAAAAAAATTATATATATTCAACGTGTCCGTGTCCTACTTTTTTGAAAAATAACGTGTATGTGTCGTATTCGTGTCCTGTGTCCATATTCGTGCTTCTTAGATCCTAACTATTTGGGGTCTGCTACATAAATCATGTTTCGCCATTCCACTCTTCCTAGGGCCATAGATTCAATTACACCACAATTATCGCTTCTTTCTTTGTTACCTTAATCAATGTTAATTTTGTTCTTCCCCTTCTCCTAGCATTACCCTTGACGTGTATCATGTACTTTTCCTCACTGAAACAGTTATTCCCCGGAATAGTTATAGGCCTTTGTTGTACATGACCAAGCCATATCTTAGGCAATTTTCTCTCATTTTAGCAACAATAAGGGCTACCTCCACTGTCTCATGAATAGGTGCATTCTTAATTTTATCATTTCTTGTCTCGACACATCCATCTCAACATTTTCATTTCAACTACACTCATTTTATGAACATATCTCTTAACTACCCAACAATTTGTCTCGGAAAGCAGAGTTGGTATAATAGTTGCTTTATAAATTTCACTTTATGAGTAACTGTTTATCACAAAACATGCATGAGGTACTCCTCCATTTAACCCATCCTACTTTAATTTTTTGAGACAAATCATTTCCAATCTCTCCCTCATGAATAATAGACCTGCATAATGAAATTGCTTACTCTCTAGAATCTCAACCTTCAATCTTTATTATATCTCCATTGTACAAGCATAAAATCAACTCTTCAATAAGAGAATGACACCTATCATATATCAAAGTTAAATGACCAAACTACCCCAACGGACTAATCAGAGAGCAAGGCAACACAACAGCCCTCGAGTAGAATCCCTGGGCAGACCACTCGCGATATTCCACCTATCACGGGTAAATCGGCTAGCTCATCTGCACTACTCCGAACTTGAAGCTGGGTTGACCAAGTTTAAGCCATTAAGGGTACGTTTGGTACGCTAGAATGGAATAAGATAGGAATGGAATAGCATCAAGAATAGAATGGAGCAAGAATGGAATGGGAATAATTATTCCATTCTTTTGTTTGGCTGAATACCCAATAATGGAATGACAATTACATTCTTGTGTTTGGTTTGAACCATCAAATTATTGGAATAAAGTTAATATTAAGTTAGATATTTAAAATACTTGTATAAATTTCAAAGTTTTCATGTACGTTTAATGAAAAAAAAAATTCAACCTACATTTTTTTTATTGGCAAAAAACAAAAAAAAAATTCAACTTGCATTTGTTTTTTTGGCAAAAAAAAAAAAAAAAAATCAATCTGCATTTTTTTTATTGGCAAAAATAAAAATAAAAAATTCAACCTGCATTTTTTTATTGGAAAAAAAAAATTAAAAATTTTGTTAAGGAATGGAATGAGCATTCCGTGACTTTTGGTAAGGAATGTCGATTCCGACTTCTTTGAGAATAGTCATTCTATTTGGAATGAACATTCCGGCCTAAGAAGTCTAAACAAACATAGGAATAGAATAGCATCAGGAATACGCATTCCATTCCTTCCCTCATTCCGGCCTACCAAACATGGCCTAAGTGTAGTCTTATTAGGCAGGATTCCGATCCCTAATAAATCAAGGGAACGTAACTCCATGCATAGCGCCAACCATGGCAATAAACGGGGATCAAGGGAGCTATCTCCGCATCGCCACTAACTATTTAAACACCAGGACCCCTTGTTCAAAGGTACACGCCAACCTTGGTACTTGCCTTCTTGCTACCTAACTCAATACTCAAACCAACATCACGCTAACTTAATCATTGGGGAACCCTTGGCCGACACCACACTGGTGTCCTCTTACCTACTCCAATAGTCTTTTTCCTTTCTTGCAAGAGGATGCTTATTTGTGGATGATTTTTTTCCTCACAAATTGATGCTTTTGTTGAGAGCTCGAGAGTCTTACACTCAAAGAGTCACTTCCATCCTTTAGCCAAGAAAACCACCATTGAATGTCTGAAAAAGATGGCTGGTAACAATGCAAGGAAAGGACGAGGGCGAGGTGGAGCATCACACCTAGACTCTCACACTGAAAACTCAGAGAGACCCGAACCACAAGGTGATCAGGAGCAGCAGAATAATCCTCAGCCGCCTGAGGAAGCTCAACGTGACTTGGCCAACTTCTTTATCACACAGTTCAAAGAGATGGAGGAGTTAATACAATAACTCAAACGGCAGATCAACGAAGTACGTCATCAACGATCCCTTGATCATTGATGACAACCAAGAAGGGTCTGCAACCAACAACTGTATGGGCGATGATATAACCCAATGGAGCAATTGCAATGTACGGCCAGAATCGTCTACACAATAGAAACGAGGACCAGTGTTCCGGGGGGCAGGAACTCTCCCCAAAGAGGGGCTAATCACGGCGAAGCATTAGTCTCCCTGCGATGACCCATCCCATTGGAAAAGGAGATTGAAGGAATCCTTGATCGAAAGATCAAGGAGGCCTTACGGGCAGTTAGAACAGGACATAATCAACTCCACAAAGAGCTCACTTTCTAAGGAGATCTTGGAAAAGCAACCGCCAAAAAAGTTTTTGCTCCCCAAATTTAAGTACTACGGGGGTACAACAAATCCGATCAACCATATCCGTCACTTTTGACAAGTAATGGCCCTCTATAAGGGGGAATATTTTCTGCTTTGCTAGGTTTTTCCTTCCAGTTTAGAGGGCATGGCACTGAACTAGTACCATAGCCTAGTAACTGGCTCGATCCGCAACTTTGCTGACCTGTGTTCTAACTTCCTAACGTAGTATTCTACCTGCTGAGAAATCAAAGAGGACGCAGAGCATCTCTTTATTCTACAGATGAAGTAGAACGAGTCCCTCTGGGACAATGTGAAGAGATTTAAATAGGAAAGGGCGAGCATTAACCGATGTAATGACAAGCTTGCCATGCTGGCATTCAGGAGGGCAATGCTGGCATCGCATCCTCTTTTTGACGCCCTATTCATAAAGAAGCCAGATAATATGGCAGAGGTTTTAATCCGAGCACAAAGCCATATCACACTCGAGGAGGAGAAAAAGAGCCTGGCATGTCGGTCCCCGAAAAAACATGCTAATAAAGATAGCAAAGACTAAGAAACTAGCAGAGCAGCAGAGCAGAGATCACGGTCGTCCAAAAGGAAGAAGGAAGAACATCAGCCAAGAAAAGGCTATACCATGCTCACTATTCCGATCAATCAAATCCTACACCAGGTGAAAGATCAATCCTGGGTAAGGAGGCCCCCTTGATGAAAAGTGACCCAACGAAAAGGAACTCCAAGAAATATTGTTCCTTTCACCGGGACAACGGGCACTACACCTGGGACTGTTAAGGCCCTATGGGAGCACATCGAAGAATTAATCTCCCAAGGATATCTGGACGAGTTCGTCTAAAACAATATCGGGGCAAGACCACTGCGATAGTTGGACAGAGAAAGACAAGAATACCGACCACGGAACAACCGACATTCCCCATCACCACCGGGCGACAAGCTCTGAGTAGTCAACACTATCTTGGTGGCAACGCCACCTAAGGGAACATCAAATAAAGAAAAGCAGATATACTGAAAGAAGGCCATGGAGGTGGCCTTGGCCGAAATCCCTGATCCATTCGCATCAAGAAACACCGAGGACTTGACCTTTTTAGCCAAGGACCTACAGCAAGTACATCTCCCGCACTACGATGCCTTGGTGATTTCTGTCTAGATAGCTAATTGCTTAGTCCGTTGGACATTAATGGAAAATGGCACTACAGTAATCCTCCTGTTCTTACATGCACTAGAAAAAATGAGGCTAAAGACAGATCGCTTCACCCCCAAGAAAGAACCACTTGTGAGCATAGTGTTAAATAACGGCCGTTATGCATCAGTTTTTTTACCCTCCAATACTGATACTGGCCGATATATCGATGTAACTAAAATTCACATTCGTATCAGCTGATTCCATTACGTATCGGCCGCTATAGCCATTACACAACTGTTATGACTGTTTTATTTTATTTTTTTCAAATTTTTAATCTTCTTTTACTTTTTACTTGTTTTTATTTTCTACAGAATTCTTATTATTTATATTTTCATAAGATTTATATACAAAAAAGATACTTAACAAAATAATCAAAAAAATTTGAAATGGGTTACCAAAACATTCGAGTGAATACGAACTCAAAAAAGTCTCTTGAGTTCAAAATTTTTAAATTTTTTTTATTCCATAACTAATCAACTAAATTGATTTTCATGCTTATAATTATTTTTTGTTATTATTTATATTACTTGTTATAACGTTATTCAAATTAAATGATATTTCTAATTAGTTTAAATTTAAAAAATCTATATAAAGCAATAATATCTTCTTGAGTGTTATTTATAAGAAAAATATTTTTAGTTGTTAAAAAATTTAAAAATAATAGTTAAAATGTGATAATTGTAGTCAAAATGTGTATCAATGACTTTTAAGAGATTTGCTAGTATTTGAAAAAAATTCACGATTACGTTTTCAAATTCCCGTTACAAAGGACCCGATACCATTACACTACGACCGAGTCGTATCCTACAACCACGATTTAAGTCCAGTTTCGATGGGGGAGTGACATATTCGAGAGGCAACATAACACTACCCGTAGTGGCTAGCCCAACCAACCTAATGATAGAGTTCTTGGTGGTAGATGCATAATTAAGTCAAACAAATAATTGATGCTAACCCTCAAGCAGTTCTTCTAACTATAGTCACAGCTCCATTATAAATGCATTTATCATATCAATATACCTATTTGTGATTTCTTTCTTTTCCAAAACCCACCATATTATATTGTAGGGACCCTATCATAAGCCAAAACCAAATAAAGATCATTCTTCTTCTCTCTACACCTTTCATTAATCTTCTCAGTTAAAAGTCTGTTGTGGACTCCTGGCATAAATTCAAATTGATTTTGATTTTCGGAAATTGTTGTCTCAAGTCTTTGTTGCCAGTCAATCACTCTCTCTAAAAGTTTTATAGTATGAATACCACAATACTCTGTACAACTTTGAATATACTCTTTATTTATGCATGTACCAAAATACTTTTTCGCCACTTATCACGCATTTTCTTAGTTGATATGATTTTATTAAACAATTTCATTACCAATATACACCATCATCTCCTAAACACTTCCAAACCTCAACAAGAATATTATTTGAACTAAGATTGCTTCCTTTTTTCATATTTCTTAAAGCATTTCTACCTTGGACACCTTAATCCTATGAAAAATTTGTATTGTCTAGTCTTCCTATTTTTCCATATTTTTCTAAATCTAAACTTCATCTTTATTTTCATTCAACAACTTCTTCAAGTAGGTTTTCCACCTTTTCTTAATTTTCTATCTTTCTCTAAGATCTTTATGTCCTCTCTCTTTTTTTTATACTTAAATCTCCAGTTTTTTGTCTCTCTTATCTTAGCTATGTGAAAGTTAAGATAGTAAAAATGATTTAGGCAGAGTTAGAACAAAAGATGAACAACAAGTCTAGTGAAATAGACCTTGCTGATAATTATTTATTATACATCTATTTATCGACACATCCACTCCCCCCCCCCCCCCCCCCCCCCCCCCCCGCGGGGGGGAAACAAAATCCAACACCAAAAGGCAATCAAAGAGGCAGGCTCTTGATTTATTAGTAGTTCTATGGATCACAAAATCTTTGATGGTGAAAATTTTGGAGTTCCTCTCCATCCAAATGGCACAAATGAATAGATGAGGAATCGACTTCCATAATATCTTTCCATTTGGACCAAAATCCTCAATACCATAGCTATGAGAGGAGCACCCAAGGAGGCAGAAAGCATGAGACTCCATACAAGTGGCAAACAATGGAATAAATTGCAGCCAGAAAAGAACCAGAAGATGGTTAACTGGTTCTTTAAAACATGAAAATGCCAATTTGGGAAGAAGAGGACTCTCCTAGTGATGATCTGCAATGAGGACTCTACCCAACTTAGCTATCCAAATGAAGAAAGACACTTTATAGGAAACATGATCCTCAACTTTTCATCTGAAAAATAAAAGACCACTGATCTGTCAATATATATGGTAGTAAGAAGATCTAATAGAAAGCCTCCCATTGGATTCCGAGATTCACTAACAAGTTTCTAGTTCTCCCTCCAGCAAGGCCATAGATAAAAAGAAATCCATTAAATCCAAAACATTCCCAATCACAATGTCAACAATTTACTCACCAAGGAAAACCTTGAACGCTTCAGTGAGCAGCAATAGCCTCTTTGCTTTCAACAATCATAAACAAATGAAGGAACATATCCTTCCTTCACGTAGTCTCTCACCACCCGACTCCCAGGACAACTAAAAGTACATTTTTTCCACATAAGCACTTTGAACCCTCGTATATAATCCTTGATTCATCGTATATTCTCAAGATTGATTTGACCTACTTAGTTTGCCAACATTCTTAAGTCCACTTTCCCAAATCCCTATTCCATCTTCTATTGAGATGAGGTTGGAGAAGCTTCAAAGAGACCTTTTTTTGAATAGTTCAAATACGACTTGATGGACTGGGATATAGTTTGCTCCCCTATTAAGGTACAAATTTAAGAATGTTTAATCAAGTTCTTTTGGGAAATGGTTATGTCAGTATGGGAAAGAGAAAAACAATCTTTGAAGTTTGAAGAGAGTGCTGGAGAGAAAACATGTCAGTGAGGGATTAGCAGACGATGGAGATCCAAATCTCTTATGAGTGGGGGTCTGGAAGACCATTAAGAAAGGATGAGAAGAATGTTCAAAGGATATAAGCTTTATGGTTGAAAGTGGGTAGGGAGAGATTTTGGCTTGGTCATTGGTAAGGTGAGCGCCCCTTGCATTTGACTTTTTTGGACTCTTCAAAATCGCAGTTATTGACAGGCAATTTATAGCCTGTTGCCAATTTCAAAGAGTGGGGTGGTCCGGGATATATGCTTCCTTGGCCATCTTTAGGATTGGAAGTTGGATGAGATAGAGACCTTCTTTAGGATTTTATATACTAGGGCTATTGAGGTGGACAGAGGAGGAAATTTTGAGGTGGGTAGAACTAAGGTAGGGATAATTTGAGGTGAGATATCTCTTCAGGGTGCTCAGGGGAAGAGCCATCCTAGATTGTCTTGGAGGCAATTTGGCATACTAAAGCTCTTTTTCAATTGCTTTATTTGGATGGACAACATTGCTTGGAAAGAGATTTATCATTCACACCTTGCTCAGAAGAGGATGAATGAAGATTTATAGCTAATTGGTGCTACATGTGTGAGAGGGATGAATAAATGATTGGTCATTTGTTGTTGCATTGTCAGAGAGCTAGGAATTAGTGGTCCAATTTGTTATGTCTATATGGAGTTCAATAGGTGATGCTTGGATTAGCAAGGGATATGCTTTCCAAAAGGAGAAGATGTGGAGTGAGTAGGAAGGCAAACAATGTGGCAAGTGGCCGCATTTTGCCTAAGAGAAATATGTAGCCTTTTGAAGGGGTGGAATTGCCTAATTTGAATTCCATAGGATATCGAGCTCCCTTTTTCTTCCAGTTTGATTGATACTTTTGTAGAGCTTTTAGGTGAGTTGAGAATATAATTTGGTACAAAAACTGTCCATGTACATCATATTTACAAGGGTGCACCCCCGTTGGTACTTACATGAGAGAGAGAGTATTGGGAAAGATCACAGCAGTTTGTCCCAAACATTGCAGCTCCCATTCTTTGCCACGATAACATTCCTCAACAAGGATGAAGGCTCAAAACAAAATCTCCAGTGCCACTTTTCCAAGAGATTAACTAATGAAATGAAGGAGCAGATTCTGAATCCTCCAACCTACGTATGAGAACAAACATCCCAATTGACAATATGATATTGAAACTTATCATCTCAAAAACAAATTCCCAAACAAATGTCCTATTTTCTTGCCACCTACTTAGATTGGGTAGCAAGAAAAATGATAAAATATTCGAAACATGCAAAGAAAACATATTATGGAAGTAACTGTATGATCCTCCAATAGGAATTCGCCCTTCTAGGATGAAAGAAGCTTGGCTACTTTTTGCACTCTTTTCTTGGATGGGTACTTTTGGCACTCTTTTGACGACTGGATTCCTAATATTATTAACTTTACAACTGTGAAATTACCAACTTATCTAAAAGCTTAAGCTATTAGAGAGGATGTAATATTATTATTATATTCTCTAACAAACCCCTCACGTGTGACCAGGTTGAGCCTACACGTGCAACAATTCATATTATCGGTTAGACGGTGAGGTTTGAACACAGGACCTTTTTGCCTGCTCTAATACCATGTGAAATCACCAACTTATCTAAAAGTTTAAGCTATTAAATAGGGTGTAATTTTATTATTATATTCTCTAACAACAACTACCTCGTGAAAGAAAACCAAATTACAAACCCCCACTCATAAGAGATTAAACATCTCAAGTTCTCAACATGTACCTTGCACGTAACAATTGAGTATGAAAGGTGACACTAAAAATCAAAGCATCATCGGCAAATTGAATATAAGAAACGTGAGGCCTTTGCCAGTTTAGAAGAAATCAAGTGGAAAAACACCATCAACAGTTCAAGAAAACCAACTGTTAAGGACCTCCATAACAAGGATGAAAAGGAAAGGAGTGAGAGACACTCCCTGTTTGACACCCCTAATGCTACCATTCTGAAAAGAAAATGATCAAAAAACCCCAACTGAAAATAACTATAGGCCATTTTGTGCCAATAATTTTGTAATCACCCCAAGTGACCCCTCTCACTTTACTGTGCCACATTCATAAGTGATAAGCACCTCTTCCAAGATTTTTCATTATTTGACAAATTTATTATGAAAATCAAAATACTAAAGACTCTGTGACAATTTAGATCCAAGTGGAAAGAACCCTGTACCCACACGCGGTGGGTTCACAATCCACTTAGCTACATCTACTCCTCTACCATTTACATTACAAAAGACTCAAGTTCAACCATTAATCAATAAGAACTTGTAAGCAATTCCCAACAAACTACTAGAACTATTCTTTAGGGATTCCACCTCAACCTTTCTTAATTATCAAACAGCTTAAAAAATAGAAATTAAAATTATGTGCCTTTTGTAATACTGTATCCATAAAAAACTCCACATTAAATATCATTAAGTCCTCTTTCCCAATGAATTGAAATCAATATTATATTCCTGTCCCATATTGATTATCATCAAAAATCCAACTTCTTGGTTCATTTAGTTAAACATTTGAATGTACAGAGATACTATTTTCATTTGACTTCATTAATGAAATGACTAATTTACAATATGCTTCTAGACCATGTCTTTACAATTTTATAAGGTTTTATTCCATAACAAATATAAAAAAAACCTAACAATTACAAAGATAGAAGTTAAAGAATGTACAAACAAGTATAACAGCTTTAGAACATGACTGCAAGGCTAATGGAGCTTCCACAATTCTTGGAGTGATATCTGCAAAATGTAACATGAGAAAACAAGAAGTATTAAAAATATTTTTTTTTGTGTGTGAATGAATGATATTGTGTCAAGTCACAAGTTACAAAAGGATGAGTACATGGGCATATGTAGGTCTTGCAAATGGCAAAATCCAGAAATCTTAGAAATGATTTAATTCAAACAATTTGATATGCCTCTCCTCTCTCCTTTGATGTGAATCTTGTGAGTCGTGATTGACAAATCACTCTATGATGATGTGATCCCATCAATGCATGCATACAGCAATTAAGGTGCTGCTCAAGCCACAAGGTTCTATCAACAATCTAAAGATCTCAACTTCCGCCAATTGATTGTAGAAACAAAATTACTAATTTCCAGTGGGAAGTTGAAGGACGGTAAGAGAAGCAAGGATCATAGTTTGAGTCTAACATCATTGCAACAAAAAAAGGGGGAAAAACCTAAAAAAATCAATCTCTTTTCCTGGCAAATAATTTGCCTATATTAACTTTGAGCCTCAAAAAATTGCTTCAAAAGATTCCAACATTTACTTATTATTATTATTATTTGATAGGTAAATGGCCCTTGGGGTGGTAGTTGAACTTCGGACCTTGGGAATATTACCCAAGCCTCTTCCCAACTCACCCAACCCCAAAGGTTAAAATTACTTATTATATCCAATTTTACCTATAAAACAAATAGTTACGGATCTTATGCTACACGGAATAGGAACAAGAACATAATACATTACATACTCTAAATTGGTACGATAGGGAGTAGACTTTTATAGATGACATAGGTGCAATATGATGGGGTAGGTCTAATTGTAATAGTATTTTCCTATTTTTACCTAAATTTGAGTAATGATAAGTTGTCCATATAATTATGGAAATTTATTATATTGGAATAAAACAATGAACTAAGAATACCTACCTAGCTGGTATCTTGATTTGCATTGGTCCTTTCCTGTTATTTTTCTCTTAGATGCAAAATTAAGGAAAGAACTAAGAAAAAATTTCTCAGATTGCTAAATTTAGTGTTGTGGAATGTAAGTGTTACCTGTTTTGGAATGTGTGTACCAAAACAATGATTGCTAGGGTATTAGCAATTTCTAGTAATTAAAATTATATCTCTTCTGGTTGTAATTATATAATCCACTAAATTTCAAGAGTAAATAACAACCTACATTATATCTCACGGTTATTTTATACTCAGTTTCCTAAATCGGAGGCCTAAAATTGGCTAGGTTGGAGAGCATCCAACGGCCAATACATTTTGTAATTGGCAGACCCCGCATTGGGGGAAGCCTCTCGGATTACCCTTTTTGGGTGTATTTTATGTACAACAGGCTCAGTGAGCAACACTATTCTAGAACAGGGTGAAGATTGTGGTTACAAAACATAGGTATTTCATGGTAAGAGTTGAGAGGTAGATCTCAGTTTCTTGTAACCCTAATCTTCTGTTGCCTATAGATTTGATCTCCATCTCCTCCATGGGTGCAAGCAACTTGCCAAACCATGTAAGTAGTGATTTTTCTCTACTACTTTCACCTTTGATGTCATGGTTGTGCACAGCATAAGTCACCTGATAAAATGTGGGGGACTCTTACTTTTTAAAGAAAATTGAATCAGCTACCATGTTGACTTATGAAAACCCGAATTTCTTTATTACTTTATCGATCCATTCACCTCCTTTCAGCCACACCTACCTTTTCTATTCTCAGAAAGACTTCACTAATGCTTTGTATGCAAGGTGTTCAAACCAGGCAAAAGGGCCAATGCAAGAATACTGAACTTTGAAACTAAAAGTATGAACAAAACTGTTAAATAGAAGAATTTAACCTTTTCTAATAAACCTTTGTTGTAATTGCACCTTTGTTGAATCTTCCATGAGAATATTCCTGCAATATAATTGATTTAATTTAGATAGACCAAAATAGATTTCCTAAGAGATGCGTAAGGAATCTTCACGTTCATTATAGATGGTTATCATACAGCTACAGTAAAAATTTATAAGTAAAAATTTCAAGAATTTTTATCTATGTTGCCTTTCCTTTATTTTTCATTTTTATCTCCCGTTTTATGATATACGGAAGGCATCTTGGGTAATAGATGCTCCATATTACTATACCCATGATTTGATGCCTCAAGTTGGATAAGAACTCTGAAAATCAATTGTCACCTTGAGCGTATTATGGTTTTTTCTCCCTTTATTTTTGATAAGTGAGTGCATTATGCTTTGTAGATGGAAAAAAGAAATATTATAATACATTAGATTTGAAAGAGTTAACTGACAAGGTCTTGAAATTTCAAAAAATGCCACCAGAATTGCTGCACAACAGCAATTTAGGAAGTTCAATTTAGATATTAGGGTAAGAGTTTATAGGGTAGGGAGTATGGAAAGGGTTTGGGTTATGGAAGCAGGTTTTAAGTTGAAAAACCCTTGAACAAAAGAAAAAGAAAAAATAGGGACTAATGCTGATTAGAAATTCATTTATTGTTTATTTATCTTTCTTTTGGGCAAAGATTTAAAGAGAAGAAAGTGGAGCTTTAGACATCACATTAAAGTTAGGACTGCATCACAGAGTCACCAAAGAGCTTCAATAACTGCTACATTATTATCTAAATCAATCACCATTGGATTGAAAGAGTACAACCTGTAAAACCAATCTAAACCTATGTAGTAGCATGCGTGAAGATCCAAAAACCAAATACAACCCCACTGGAAATCCATGGGCCAATATCATAGCATAGGCCCACAAGATCACAAAGTCCCAAATGGAACAAACATCTTCTAATATGTGCCAACTAAAATGGTGGGCCTTAGAAGCAACCATTCTTCACTTTCTATACACTTTGATGGCTGCTTTTGTCTAAATCTATCACTACATCAACCATAATTTCTAAATTTTATTTGACCAACTCTCTCATTTGAGACCACAACCTCTATTTTGCACCTGTCCATGCATATGGGAATTGATTGTGCTCATTATCAAAAAATGAATGTCAGTGAAAATTTCTGGACTAGGATCAATTATATATTCTATTTCATCCATCTATCATATGGAAAAGGCTAGATTTTTTGCCAACAATTCACCAGATTTAAATAAATTAGAACATCGAAAATAAAATACATTTCGCAGGATATTAAACTTGCTCAATCACTATTTTCAAGAAAAGAAGTGCTAAGGTAACTCGCAAAGCCCGGAAATTTGTGCATCCAACAATGCGTGTTACACATGCACCATTGGATGCACAAATTTCCGGGTGTCATGAGTGACCAAAGAGTTTCTCTTTCCAAGAATCAAAGCAACTGCTTACCCACTCTCCTTAGCTACACCTCAATAAGAATGTACATCTCCTTAGTTACACCTCAATAAGAATGCATATCTTCAAGCATTGGAGTGTATATATCTAGTTCTAAGAAAAGGCTGACTGCTGAGATAAGGACATAAAGGAGCTATAAGGCTAATGGAAATAGGTTAGAAATCCATAAGCTTTTAGGCAATTCTTATGGTGAGAATACGAAATGCATGTGCACATAAGTAATATTAAAGGTATCTTTCTTCAACCAATGAGAAAATTAACTTGAGGCAATGAAATGGTGTTCTAGGGTAGAATATAAGTAGGTTCAAGGAAAGAACTAAAAAAAAACTCAACTATTTCAAATATAGCTGTCAAAGGAGAACACTATAAAATCATGCTACTATGTAAATTCATCTGAGAGTGGAAGCAATAAACTAACCTATAAATCAGATAGTTTCCACTCCCCCATTCCTAGTCTAAGCTGATGTATGACTTTTAAGTAAAACATGATGCAAATATTTCTTATGCCTTTAATCAAGCTTTTTAACTACTACACAGCTACAGAAATAGATATACACATACATATGCTACTGAAATACATCTACACATACCTATCATTCGCATTTTATTCAACTTTATGAAGAACACCACGTCAATTATGTGAGTAGAAGACAATTAGACCATACCAAAATCTCAGGGATGAGACACGGAAAGGCGAATCTAGGCAGAAGTCAAGAACCGCGTCTTTCCTACTGCCAATGCCGATGACTTCAACAAACTCAGAATCTTCCCATAAATTCCCAGAAACCTCTTGATTCAGGCAATTTTGATTTTTACTCACTGACAAAAAATCTTTCTCTGAACTCAGTTTGATTAGAAGAGGCTTCACAGTACACTTCAATAATCTTCTTCGGAACATTCCGCGACGAAATAAGTAGCCGTTCAAGAAACATTTCAAAGAAGAAGGGCACAAGGAGGCACGAGGCAGTGAGGGGGGACTCGTGGAGACGGGAAGCTCCATAGAAATCAGTGAAAGTTCGTTGTCATTAGGGCGAAACCATCGCAATTAGCGACCAGTTCTCCCCAAGAGTCGCCCTAAGTTTTTCGTGAAATAAATCTGTTCAGACTTCAGACTTTGATTGCATTACTTCCAACCGTTTGCGAACAAATGATCGAAAACTAGAGCAATGTCGCCTTTTTAACAGGAACGAAATATAACTGATATAAATGGGTATAGACTAATATACTGGAATTTTTTTACAGAACCTTACTCAAGTTGCTTTTAACTTATTTTTAAAATTCTATGTTATTTTTGAAATTACATCATATTTTTAAAATTACATCTTAAAAATATAATTTTAATGATAATTTTTTAACAAAATTATATCTTGAAAATATCAGTAGAATGTGTCAATCAGGGTGAGTCAGTCCAGACACGACATGTTAACAAGCAGCATGGTACGGCACAATGGTCGGTACGCCAAGCCAGGCATGGCACAACTCGGTGAGACGTGCCAAACCAGCCCACTCAGGCACGCAACACAGGCAGGGCACGCACGAGCACGACCTAGGCACGAGTATGGCCCAACACAGCGACCCGTTGGAACGGCACATTAGGTCTGATTTATTTCTTATTTTATTGTCATTTATTATTATTATTATTATTATTATTATTATTATGTGAATATATTTAAGCAAAATATTACAATAATTTTAAAAAAATACAAATATAAACAAAATATTATTATAACAAATAATAAAGTGAATAATAATATTAAACTATCAAATAATAATGTAAAAAATATAAAAGTTAAACAAAATATTATAATTACAAATAATAAAATAAAAAATAGTAATATTTGTAATTAAAATAACAAAAAATAGAACATTTAAAAAAATAATGATACATATTTGTAATTAAAAGCAAAAAAACCAAGTGACCCGTGGGCTGGGATGGGCCAAGTGATTTGGTACATGGGCCCGGCACAATACGGCCTGCACGGTGGGCCGACACGGCCCATTAGCCCGAATGGGCAAGCTGAAATGAACCGGGCTGCCCATTTAATACCTCTAAATGCAAGTTTGAAAACAAGAATTTGAGAGTCAAATTTTTGTTGGTTTGAAGTCCCAAATCTTGAAAATGAGATTCTTTTTAAAATTATCATTTAAATTACATTTTCAAAATACGATTTTAAAAATAACATCAATTTAAAAAACAAGTTAAAAACAACATATTCAAATTAAAAAAATACAAAATTGCTAATAGTGAGCTGAATATAGGGCGCCTTTCGAATCTAGACTATGTGAAAATTAGACTTATTTAATTCCATTTAAATGATTTATCATGTGTTTGGAAGATAAAATGCATTCGGATTATTCGGGATGATCGAATCCCAGAGGTGGTATCATAATTCCAAAATTATTCGGTTTGAATTAGATTGTGAAATAACAAAATTGCCCATACCGTATAACACCTTTTGTTGCCTTAATTACTCATTTTTGCGAAAATCAAGTGAGAAGGATTTAAGATTAGCGCTGCTGTGAGTTCCAAGGTTGAGTTTGAAGCCATTTTGTTACAATTTTTTGTTTAAATCTTCTTAGTTTCGATGTTTCTTCTCTTTTTGATGTTTTTTTTTCTTTCTTTTAACAATTCTTTTTTTTTTTTTTTTTTTGAGTTTTTCATAGTTCCATAGTCACCATCTACCCCACTAACGTCTTCAAACAATTGACCGGTGAGCTCTAGTTCGTGGCACCGATCTAGAATCATAATAGATTTTTAAATTTATTAATTAATCAGTTTATTCGGTGACTTTTGGATTTAGTGTTTTCACTTCATTCACTTGGATACATGATGCAATAATATTGCTCTATTTTTTTTTTTTTAATTAGTACTAGTATACCAGATTCACCTCGTAGGCTAAAAGTAACGTGTGGCAGTTGTGATTGAAGAAATAACATCCAAACATCATCACTCAGTCCTGAGATACATAGGTGAAAAGTAAATTATTCAGAAATATGCGATAATTGACCAAGTCAAAAAAATTAAATCACATCCCTTACTTTTTTTAGAAGATCTCAACAAGCAAGATATTTATCATCTATAAAAAAGGTAAGACCTCATACAGATAGAGTACGCTTTTCTCTTAGTAGTTCTTTATTCAAGCTACTAACTTAACTGTCGGAAGATTCTTCGTCGGACCTCCACTAGTGATCTTCTAAGCCCTTCTTTGCAGATACCCCATAAAAAGGAATCTTGGGCATCGACTATCGAACACAGAAAACTGACATCATCAGTTTGGCGTCATCTGTGGGAACTCAACAAAGTTCTCTTCTTCAATAAAATCTACCAAACAACCAAATGGCTAGAAATTTAAGACCAAGGCAACTTGCCTCGGTCCAAGCGCTGGTTCTTACGCCAAGGCAGACTGTTATGCATCAGCCTCGTCCAAACACAGCTGATTGAAAGATAAATACCATGGCTCAACAAATTGAGAATCTGAGCCAAACTATGGCGAATTTAGTTCACAGTCAGCAAGGTTAATCACATAGATTCAACAGCTGCACCAACCAGTCTAGTGGCCGCAACTGACTTAGAATCAGCAGCCCCCACATCCCGTTCAAGACCAGCAGCTACCACAACCATTCCAAAACTAGTAGCTGCCGCAGCCGGTTCAAGACCAACCAATACCCCAGCCAGTTCAGAATCAACAGCCTCTAAATGGCCAAAACGATAACGTGCTTCTTAGGCAAGGGCCATCTCCTTAGTAAATAAACTAACTAGAGAACCTAGATCAATTAAATGCTGGGGTGGCGCCTCAACAGTCCAGAAGTTACCATCATTCACAACTGAGCTGAGATCAGGAGGCAAAGTTAGAAATCCTTGCCAGGTTTGAAGTAGCCCAACATACGGCTGAACAACTCTACAATTTGTTCGGCATACAAGGGACTCCCTTAACTCCGGCCATAATGGCAGAGGTACCTCCAAGGAAATACGTCCGTCCAAAAATCAAACTGTATGACAGAATCACTGACCCCGTGGACCATCTCTCTCACTTCCAACATACTATGGCTTTCCAAGGAGGTACAGACACACTGATGTGCAGATCATTCGTCACGAGCCTTAAAGAAACAGTGCTGGAATGATTCCACCATCTACCTCCAAACTTAATCTCAAGCTTCATAGATCTGAGTAGCAAGCTCTCGAGCAAGTTTATCACCAGCAGGAGGTTTAGGAGGGGCCCTGAGTTTCTGTTAACAATCAAGCAGAACAAGGGCAAATCTCTAAAGGACTTTATAGGAAGACTCAACAAAGAGCTCACCTCGGTGGAAAGGTGTGAAGAGCAATTTTTAGTCACAACTCTAACCTCCGGTCTCTTTCTTGGAATATTCAGGGATTCTTTCGTCAAAAGTTATCTGACCAACATGCCTGAACTGATGGTAAAAGCTCAAAATTACATCACTCTGGAAGACGTAAGGTCTTGAGAGGCGCTGAATGGAAGGAATTGCCAAACACCCCAAGAAAAAGTAACCCTACACACCTCTGAACGCACCACTAAGGCTTATTCTCCATCAGATACAATCATGAGAAGAGCTCAAATAGCCGTAAAGGATGAGAGGAGACCTTGGGAAAAGGAATCAAAGTAAATATTGTGATTTTCATAGGGACCACGACCATACAACAGATAAGGGTCAAATTTTGAAACAAGAAATCCAAAGCCTAATTCGTAGGGGGAAGCTATAAGAGTTCACCCAAAATACTTAAAAGACTGACACCCGACCACATAAGGGCGAGGAAGACCAACAGAGACCCCTTCATAGGTAGTAAGGTCCTAAGTCTGATGGACCAAATGACAAAGGTGGGGGCAGAACCTCAACACCACATCATCTATGTCCTCCATGCAGATAGCTAGAGGAGTGGGATGTCGAATAGGGCTCAAAAGAGGAATGCCCAAGAGGCCAAGCAACAACCAGAGGTCTTTAATATCGACGCACTTGAGAAAAAGTGTAAAGTAACCCCCACACTCCAGTTCTCAGACTTGGACCTAGTAGGGGTACATTTCCCCCAGAATGATTCGCTCTTAATATCCCTTCAAATCTCAAACTTCCATATCAAAAGAGTGTTCATTGATACTCGGAGTTCGGCAAACGTATTATTTACCTCTCATTTTCAGAAAATGAAAATAGATCCAAAAGAACTTCAGCCAACTACAACGGTGATGACAGGTTTTAATGGTGATATCAACTCTCTACTTAGGACCATCAAACTTCCCATCATTATCGGAGAGTCCGAAGATCAAAAAATTATATTGATTGAACTCATGGTCATTGATGCAATTTCTCTATACAATTTGATCTTTGGAAGACCTTGGATCCATGATTTTAATGCCATGACCTCCATTATGCATCAGTGCTTAAAATTTATTCTAGAAGGAAAGGTGGTAACCATCAAAGTCTGCCAGCCTACATCCAAGGAATGCCAAGCTACAGCTTTAAAGCCTAAAGCAGAGAAATAGCAACTACAGAAATTTGTTGACTCCGTCAGAACTCCAAGCTCAGATCTGGACGAACTATGTCAAGAGGAGTTAGGGAAACTGCTCAACCCAAGAGGGACAAGCAGTTCGCTCCAACCCAATAAAGAGGTTCGAAAGATCCAAATTGATTCCCAAAACTCTAGCCGGGTTGTCCAGATAGGCTTAGCTCTGAGCCTAGAAGAATCAAAAGATATAATAGTTTTCCTAAAAGACAACGCCTCAGCCTTTGCTTGGAAGGCGAAGGACCTGAATGGCATCGATCCTAACTTCATCAGCCATAAACCTATGGCTGATCCATGCTATGCCCTAGTACGTCAGAAAAGAAGGATGTTCATACCACAACGACACAAAATAATCAATGAAGAAGTTGAGGGACTTCTAGAGGCTGGGATGATCAGGGGAAGTCTATTACCTAGACTAGTTGACCAATACAGTTTTAGACAAAAAGAAGAATGAAAAGTAGAAAGTTTGTATTGACTATACCAACCTCAACAAAGCATGCCCCAAGGATAGTTTCCTAGTCCCCAGAATAGACCAACTAGTTAACGCAACTTCAAGGCATCAGCTCTTGAGTTTTATGTATATATACTCATGGTATAACCAAGTGCAAATGTACCCCCCAAACCAAGAGAAGATAACCTTCATGTCTGAAAGAGGAATTTACTTGCTACAAGGTAATGCCTTTTGGGTTGAAGAATGCGGGAGCAACCTATCAAAGGCTGGTCAACAAGATATTCCAACCTCAAATTGGTAACACTATGGAGGTTTACATAGATGACATGTTCGTAAGAAGTACAAATCAAAATGATCATGTCCAACATCTGGCTCAAACATTCGAGATTTTGAACAAACATGACATGATATTGAATCCCACCAAGTGCACCTTTGACGTAACAGAGTGAAAATTCCTAGGGTACCTAATCTCTCAACGTGGGATAAAAGCTGACCCATCTCAGATCAGAGCCTTGCAAGAAATGAGCTCCCCTAGGACCAAGAGAGAGGACTAGAGCTTAAATAAAAGGATGGTTGCTCTAATCGTTTTATCTCCAAATTAATTGACCGAGGTTTGCCATTCTTCAAAGCACTCAAGGGAGACAAGTCCCTCGAATGGACCCCAGAATGTGAGCACACTTTCTAACAACTAAAAGATTACCTCGGGTCCCCTAGAACTCTTGTCAAAACCAATTGTGGGTGAGAAATTATATCTTTATCTTGTGGTTTCAGATCATGCAGTCAGCTTGTATTATTGAGGGAGCACAACAAAGTCCAAAGGCCAATCTTTTATGTTAGCAAAGCATTCGTGGCAGCAGAGTCTAGATATCCAGATCTAGAAAAATCGACCTACGCATTAATTATCTTAGCTCAAAAACTCAGACCCTACTTCTAAGCACATACTATAGTTATGCCTACCACATACCCCCTTTGGAACGTGCTCCACAAACCAGAACTCTCTTGACATTTGATGAATTGGTCAGTGGAATTATGAGAGTTTGACATTCAATATGAGCCCAGAACCATAATGAAAGCATAGGCTATGGACGACTTCTTGGTTGAGTTTTCCAGAGTGCCGCAATAAGACAACAACCAACCCCTATCTCAGATTTGGATCTTCCATTGACAAAGGCACTGGTGTTGGAATAGTCCTACAGACCCTAGAAGGAGATGTACTAGAAAGAGCCGTATCCTTGGGTTTTCATGCATCTAACAATGAGGCAAAATATGAAGCATTAATTCATTGGAATCAAGGTAGCTCTAGAGTTTGGAGCTCGGGACCTGAAAGCTTACTCTGACTCATAACTTATGGTTATCCAAATATCTAGGAGAATTCACTATTAAAGACCAGAGAATAAGACATTATACCGAAATCATTAAATCTTTAGGCAAGTCCCTTAATAACTTCTCTCTCGAGAAAATATTCCGAGCTGAAAATTTGAGAGTAGACGTATTAGAAAATATGGCAGCCTCCCTCAGCTCAGAGGTTGCGATGAGGTCCCTCACCACAGAATCTTGGGCTAATATTAAGATATCATTCCAAGGGGTTCTAAGCACAGCCTATGATGAACAATCCTATAAATCGATGAAGGAAATAACTGGATGACTCCTATTATCTAGTACTTAGAAAATAGAGTCCTACCTGAAGGAAAGGATCAATCCAAACAAGTACGAATCAAATCAGTTCGGTACCTAATTGTCAACAACAGGCTTTACCGAAGATCTTTCACTTTACCCCTACTTCTATGTTTTACTCTAGAGGAAACTCATTATACACTAAGAAAGGTACACGAAGGGATATACAGTAATCACAATGGGGCAAGGAGCCTAACCCATCAGGCTTTTACATGAGGATATTATTGGCCGACTATGCAGAAGGATGCTAGAAGTCATGTTAATAAATGTGACAAATGCCAAAGGTTTGCACCTTACCGGTATCAGCCCTAGCAAGAAATGATCCCGATCACAAGTCCTTGGCCATTTGTTTAGTAGGGAATGGACAACTTTGGACCACTCCCAAGGGCACCTTAGAATAAGAGATTTCTCTTAGTGGCTATAGATTATTTCACCAAATGGGTAAAGGCTCGCCCCTTATCTAGGATAACAGAGTTTGAGGTGAGGAATTTTATCTGGAAAGAGATAGTATGTAGGTTCGGGATACCTAGAGTATTGATCTCAGATAACAAGACTCAATTCCAAGGAAAGATCTTCAAAAAATTCTACACCGATCTCAGTATACTCCAACACTTCTCCTCTCTAAGGCACCCACAACCAATGAATAGACAAAGGTCACTAATAGATCCATTTTCGAGGACTCTCAAGAAAAAACTAGAAGGAGCAAAAGCAAAATGGGTCGAGGAATTACCCGGTGTTCTTTGCGCTTACCGAACCACCAGGAGAACCTCCCACTAGGGAAACCCCATTTTCCTTAACATTTAGAAAGGAAGCCATCATACCCGTAGAGATTGGCCTACCATTCCTTAGAACTAAGATGCACTAGTCAAATCAGAACGAAAACCTACTTTTGAAAGAATTAGACCTTTTAGAAGAAAAGAGGGAGCAGGCCCAGGTCAGGATGGCCTTCTACAAATAAAGAATGTCAAAGTATTTCAACAAGGCAGCAAAGTCCGTCAGTTTCCAAAATGGAGATCTCATTTTAGAAGGGTTTTTTCAAATACTAAGGAGCTTGGTTCCCCCAATTGGGAGGGTCCCTACCAGGTAATAAAATCATACAGAATGACCACTTATTGGTTAGAAGAACTGAATGGGAAGCAAATTCTGAGACCTTGGAACATAGAGCACCTGAAGAAGTACTATCAGTAAAAATTCCACAAAGCCTATGAGTTCAGGATGTTACAACTCTGATTGTTAATTTAAGCTTTAAATTCCATGAAGCCTGTGAGTTGGGATGTTACATCTCTAGTTGTTAATTTAAGATTTATATTCCATGAAGTCTATAAGCTTGGGATGTCACAACTCTGATTGTTAATTTAAGCTTTAAATTCCATAAAGCCTGTGAGCTTGGGATGTTACAACTCTGATTATTAATTTAAGGTTTGTATTCCACAAAGTCTATGAGCTTGGGATGTCAAAGCTTTGATTGTTAATTTAAGATTTAAATTCCACAAAGCTTGTGAGCTCGGGATGTTACAACTCTGATTGTTAATTTAAGATTTAAATTTCATGAAGTCTATGAGCTCGGGATGTTACAAGCTCTGTTTGTTAATTCAAGCTTTAAATCCCACGAAGCCTACGAGCTCTGGATGTTACAACTCCGATTGTTAAAATTAAGCTTTAAATTTCAAGAGACCTATGAGCTTGGGATGTTACAGCTCTGGTTATTAATCTAAGCTTCAAATTCCACGAAGCATGTGAGCTCGGGATGTTACAGTTTTGCTTGTTAATTTAAGCTTTAAATTTCACGGGATGTTATAACTCTAAATGTTAAGAACCACAAAGCATATGGCTTCAGGATATCATAGATCTGGATCTTAATTAAAGCTTTAAAAATCCAAGAAGCCTCTGATCTCTGGATGTTAAAACTTTAAATGATTTAAAGCTTTGAATACTATTAGGCATTTTAACTCATGTTGTTCTATAAAAGAGAAATTAAACCAAAAAAGAGTTATATAGATAGAAAAAAACTGATCTGAGCAAAGAGAAGTTAAGAGTCTTAAATGATAACATTTGAAGTCACTACAAAAAAGAAAACTAATAGAAGCTATAACTAAGAGGCAGGGGAGCCATCAAGATCGTCATCGTCTTCGTACTCCCCACTCTCGTCATCAGAAACTTCTATTTGGTCCAGCAGCTTGGTATCAACTTTGGGATAAGCCTTAGCTATTTTCTTAAGGCAAAGATTATAACCATCAGAAGCAAGCCTCTTCCCAAGCTTCAAGATTTTATCTTTTTTCTTTTCAACTACAGCAACTTAAGCAGCTTTAATTTCAGAATGGTGTCTCATTTTGGCCTTAGAAGCTGCAGTTTCGGTGATGGATAAGTCTGATCTGAGCTAAGATATTTGTCTCTTCAGGTAAGCAATTTCATTACCAATTAAGGTTATCTCTAAATCCCGAAGTGAAATAGCATTGGAGGATTTGACTACCCTGGACGAAAGGGTGGAAGTTCCAGCAATATTAGTACCCCTAACAATTGGGGATCTCGACAGATCACTTCGGAAGGGAAGAACTGAAGGGTTATGAACGTCTTCTTCTATCATGGTCATCTCCAAAGAGGAACTATTTCCTAACGTCACTCTTTTGGCTGAAATTGAAGCAATAGGCTCCCCAACTGCAACTCTCTTCTTCTTTAAAGGTTGGAAGCCTGAAAGAACCTACTTTCAAAGATCCATGTCTAGAGCTTGAATCAACCCCGCTTTGGTCAAGTTATCAACGTTCAAAACTTGATGATGAGATCATGATGTTGACTTTAGAATCTTCTAAAGTTTATTCCATTGATCCTCAATAAGTTTCGTGTATCCTCTTGTATTTTGAGCTACCAAAAAGTAAGTAGCACCAAATAATCAACCTACCAAAAAAATAAAACTCAAAGAAAAACAGAAGAAAAAAAGAAGGTGTATATCACCAGTCCTCCTTGGGATCAGGGGAATCACCCCTGAGTCCAGCTCAGAGCACTTTTGGCGAAAAAGTACCACTTTTACAGGTCTTATTATAAGTTTGTACCGAGGTGAGAGGTTTGAATTGAGATGGGAAAGATAAGTAGTATGGGCCCTCATTGCTCTTCTTGAGGTCCATATGGCACCTCAGAAAGGAAAGGTCAAGTTTCATTTTGTTCAACAAAAATAGAACCAGAAAGGCCATAAGTTGCCTCCACCCATTGATATTCAGGTCGGTAGGGCAAATACCATTTAGGTAAAGAAGCATTTTAAGAAAGAATGAAAAGGAAACCTAAAACCTAAATTAAACCACTCTTTGTACACATATATTTTATAAGGCCTAGGGGTATTAGGGCGTTCATTTGGTTCAGGGACCCTATATGCTACTGTCGTTGGGATTTTGTAAGTTACCTTAAATGTATTTAAGGTATCAGAGGTAAAATAACTGGCTTCAGGATCCCTCAACTCAGAGGCATCCCCAACGTTGAAACTGTCAATGTCGTTATTGGGTTCGCCAAAATCCTCCTCACCTTCAATTGAGTTAGAGGCATTGAGCCTAGGGTTTTCCTTCTCTTGATGCGATATGGTACAAAATGAAATAAAGAGAAAATAATTAGGGTAAAAAAGAGAGATCTAACCTCTAGAATTAGCCTAGAAATCTCTGCGAAGAACACGCTAAAAAACTACTCAAAAATAGTCACCGAAGACGAAGAGACTTGTTTAGAGAAAATCGCTGAAAAAGAATAGGTCTGGTCGAAAATCACCTCAGCCTGATGGAAGTTTTTAAAATTCTTCTTTAAAAATGAAGTAACCCCTCTTTTATATATCCCTTCATATAATAAAGGGCCATAATTGTCCTTGAAATCTGAAGCAACATCACCTAATAAATAAGTGGAACGAATTTCAAATAGACGAGACGGTTGAATTTTGAAGCGACGAGACGGTTGGTCCCTCAAAATTTGAATTGACAGTTCACCATAGAGAATGATGGAACACTGAACTGAGACTTTGGTATGGTAGCCTCAGATTGTGAGATCTGAGTATGGAGGAGGGAGTAACTGGTATACCTAGATTCACCTCATAGGCTGAAAGTGACACGTGGTAGTCGTGATTGAAGAGATACCATCCAGATCTCATCACTCAGTGCTGAGGTACACACACAAAAAATAAATTATTCATAAATATGCGGTAATTGACCAATTCAAAACAATCAAATCAAACTCCTACTTTCTTGGGAAGATCTCAACATTAAGATATTCATCATCTATAAAAAGGGCAAGACCTCAACCAGAAGGGGGACGCTTTTCTCAAAACTTTACACTCCCTCTTAATAGTTCTTTGTTTAAGCAACTGACTTGATTGTCTAAGGATTCTTCATTGGACCTCCATCGGTGATTTTCTAACCCCTTCTTTGCAATACCTCATAGAAAGGATTTTTGGGCATCGACTATCAAAGACAGAAAACGACATGATTAAGTATAATTTTGGATGTTCTATTATTTTGTGTTTTTAGGATCTATATTTTTCAAGCAACCAAAATTGTGATATATTTAATGATTAAGATGAAATAATTGCTATTTTTTCTAACTCCATATGTATCAAATATATCAAAGCTGGGAATAAATATAGGCCAACCCTTACATGCATGTTGAATGTGAATATGCTCATGAGCAATCCTGGTAATTCTCTTCTAGCCTATTCCAATCTTCACTTGAAACTCTAATAATATGCTCTTCCACTAGGAATGCCCCAAACCACAAACCCACAATCGCAATAAACAACACTTTCTAGTGTTAATCTACAACAAATTTGCTATATGAAAAATTGTGTAGTGATTGTGTGTACTAAATGAAATGAAAATCTCACAAGGAACTATTCCTACTTTTACCACAACATAGTCTTGTACCAAGGACAACTCTCCAGGAGTCTTGCAGAAGAATGATTATATGCTCTCTAATAATTTTAGATTCACTTAAGAATCATTAAAGATATACAATAATCATAAAGGCCAACTATAAACCTAGACAGTTTAGACCTTGAAACAATCAAAATATAGTCTAAAATAGAGATGTAATAGTACGAAGAATATGCATGTTCAAACAATAATATTTTGATGCAATATTGTTCAAACTAGGATATATTGGGTTCAAACAGTGAACTTTTTATTTTAAAGGATAAATTACATTGACCTCCCCTTAGATTTTTGACAATTACACTGACCTTACTTGAGGTTTCTGAAATTACACTGAACTCCCTTCCAATCCAATTTTATTAAAAAAAATGACAATATTTTTGCCCCTTTAATGTTTTTTTTAAAATTTGACTAATTCTTTCTTACTATTTTTTTTTTCATTTTCAAATAAATATTAATTAGAATAATTTTTTGCTAAAAAATAACAATTATTTATTTAAAATTTAATTTTATATTAAATAAAAAAAATCTTTAAAAAAAGTTAGAAAAAATAGTCAAAATTAAAAAAAATAAAAAACAAATAGAGAGGGGCAATTTTGTCATTTTCAAAAAGAAATTGGACTGGAGGGGAGGTCAGTTTACTGTGTCAGAAAAAGTAAAAAAGGTTTGTATAATTTTAAAAATCTCAAGAGAGGTCAGTGTAATTGTTAAAAATATCAAGAAAGATCAGTATAATTTACCTTATTTTAAATTATGTCAAAATAATCATTGTTTAATGAGAAGTAAAATACACTTCAATTGAACGAATCAGACACTAAAAGTGTCATGTGTTAAAAAATTTCTAGGGATGTGCTTGAATGAGTAGCCTTCTGTTTTGCTACTTGATTTTTACAAATACATAGAGAAGTCCCAACAAGTTTTAAAGGGCACTAAAGTCAATTCTTTTAGTTAATCTAGCCTATAGATAAACGAAATCAACTTATGTCATGAGCCTAATAAAACCAAAACTCAACTACTCTTAATGTGTAAAAGTGAACATGCGTAAGTATTACCATCAAACATAAATTTGAATTGCAGATTTACGTGCGTATTAACTCCAAAATCTCACTAGTATTCAGCCAAGCTTCACTTAGGTCTTCAATCTTGATAAACTAACTAACCTATAGACCCATGCTAAGCCTAATAATTACAAACAAATATTGTGAAATGAAATGGCAACGAAAAAACAATAGAGACATTTTTCTTCACAATTGTGTCTATAGTCATCCAAACCAAATTACAAAGTCATGGAAGCATGAAATATAGAAACCAAGTTGCAAAATGAACAAAAGTCTTAGAGTGAATAATTAACTTCAAGATTACATGAATCTATGGATTGATTTTTCTATATATGAACAAATATATTAATTGTGTGTAACATTAGTTAAGTCAAATAAATCATGTTTGTAAAGTTTATTATCTTATTATTATACATGTTGGCATCTTCTATAAGATAAAAACACACGGTGTAGTGGTCCTTTTCAAAGTGTGGTCATTGATCCACTAAACATATATGTGAAGCACAAAGATGGAAAAATCAAGATTGAAGCTTTTTGAGACGACCCTATAGATTGTCTAGATGTGAAAATTAGACCTAGAATGGGGTGAATAGGTCAAAGTACCAATTTTAAAAATTAAACTTGTCTGATTTTAATTGCTTCGAATATGATTGAGGTTCGAATTTGATTATGTGCAATTATGGTTCTTGTATGTGCAACTACAATAGTGATATAGAATAATATAAACAAAGTAGTAAAAAAAATTGTACACAGATTTTTGTTGATGAGGAAACCATCACAAATCAACTGTATCTCCTTTGGAAAAACCCTGGGGCTCTTACCTAGATGCATATAATCCACTAAAAGAACTTGGAAAGATTACAGACACTTATATAAAGCCTAACCTAGTATCTCAAGCCTGTATCATGGTTTGAACCTCCTTAGTCTCAAATCCACAAGCGTTCTTCACGTGCCCACCGCTTTAAATCCTCGAACGGTTCTCGAGCACAACTGAAAATTCCCACAATCTTGAACTTTTTTGATCACACAAGTCTTCAACTCTACAAGCTTGCACTCCACAAATGGTATAAATGATGATGGAAGGGTTTTTGATCTCTATGATAGTGATCTATGATGCACACAAGATGTAATAAAATTCTTTTTGGAAAGGTTTCAAATCCTAAATGTGAGCATCCAAAATGTCTCCCTCGTATTGTCATCGAAAGCCTTTTATATCTAGGGTAAAACATGAAAATGCAATTTAAATTACAAATTAAAAAATTGCTAATGCATAGGAGCTCGCTAAAGTGAGCTATCTAGCAAACTAAGGCGAAGACCTTGTTCGAGCCATCTAATGGGCTAACTTCGACGATCAACTTTCTAGAGCTCGCTAGAGTACTAGAGGTAGCTCACTCGAGCTAGCTTTGCCAAAATGCATAGAAACAAGGATTTGAAGTGTTAAGAAATATAAATTTCACCACATCATAATTTTAACTCACTCAAGCTAGCTTTTCCTTTCTATAGGCAGTCATTTATCATGTGTCTAATTTCACTACATCGATAGCAACCCTTCGAACCTCTTTTGCACTCCCCTTGATAGGTTCTCTAATAGGAGGAACATAATGGTGTCTCCTCTTTCTTCTTGTTATTTTTTGGAGTTCCCATCTTTTACTTTTTAGGAGGCTTTGAACCTTATTCATCCTTTGTACCCTTTCCATGCTTGTTCTTTTTCTTATCTTCTTTTTCCTTCGAGATCTCGTCCAAACTTCTTTCTATTACAATTTCCTTATTCATTGCTCCCGCGTTTGTGGGTAACTCAAAAGCGGTCACCTTGCCACACAGACTACACCACAACCCTTGTTCAAACTTTCGTGCCGTCCAAAACTTATCTAGAATAAAAAAGGGAGCAAAGCGCGACAATTGGCAGGAAGTAGATACCAACAAATAGTTTCATAAATCTTGTCCACCACATTACTGGCTTTTCCCTATTTTCCATCATCCGCCACTAATGGGCTTCCCCTTATAACATGTAAGCAACCAACCTAACTTTTTGCTTCTCCGTACACAAAGGATTTTTCCATAGACAGGATTTATGCTTCAGTAGCCATGGGATTTGCAATAGTACTAAAAATGGGTGGTTTTAACTTGTGAAACTGATTTATCAAATCATTACTTAGAACTAACCCTTGATTTTGGGTCGATACAGGCGCCTATAGTGGTACTAACATTGGATTTGGAGCTAGTGTTGGAGCTAGGGCTTAGTATAGGCTTTATACTTGTTGAATGCATAGGATTTCCTGTGCCAACCCTTTCATAGTCTACCCGAACTGTGTCAGGCTAGCCTCAATGGTACGTAATGTAGGGTTTGTATTATGAGCGTCGATATCCCTCGATACTTGATTTTGTAACACCCCTATCATGACCCAAAACCCACATTATGCGGATCTCGAATGGACGATCGCCACCCTTCGGCCCGGGGGCCATCGGGTAAGGCTCACACAAGCAACTGGTGCCGGACGGCGGTGCGGCCTGTATTTGCGGAAGCGTGAAAACCTTTTTCTTTTCTTTTCTTCTTTTAAATTTCCCACACATCTGCCCAGTACTACCGTTCTTCAAAGCTGGTACATGTAATATTCCCGACCCTAGATAAGGCACGTAAACCAAGGTAAACCCGATTGAATACACGTAAATCGAGATAAGTCGAGCCGAGTAGCGTAATACACGTTATAACCGAACATAAGTTTCGAATAAATTTATATAATTTCATTTTATCTAAAAGGGTCAAATAATAATACCGAGCTTTAACCAAGCTATGATTATAATATCAAGAGTAAATCGAGACCGCTTCAGACCTAGAATAATAGACCCCGAGATATACCAAATTATTTAATGAGTAATATACAGTGACGGGTACGATTACCGAGGTCATCAGTAGAAGTTTATAATCTCATAAAATTACAAGATTAAGAAAATCCTAGTACGAATAGACCGAGCCAATAAAAATAATACCCGACATATACCCGAAGCATCGAAATAAATAATATACGTTAGTGGGCACGTAATTCAAGACAAATAGCGAGAATCACAAATAAGAATAAAATATGATATTTTAATACACGAGAAGCGAATTTTAAATAATTTCGAGTATCCAGGAGTACCGTATAATAAATCCCGAGCAACCAGTAGTATCGTATAATAAAACCCGAGCGGTACGGAGGTTAGAGTACGTAGGCCAGTGTAAGCCTCGATATACGTGCACAGTGTATTAATAAATGCAAGAATATATATATATATATATATATATATATATATATATATATATATATATGAGATAACCCTAATGTGGGATGACGTCGAGTGAAGGTTATCTTTTAAACCCTAACGTGCAAAAAATTTAAAAGATAACCCTAACGTGCGATAGGTCGGGCCCCGACCCTGAACCCGAATCCAACCCGAGACTGACCCAAACTGTTCATCTTCTTCCTCCCTTTTCCCCTATGTTGCCCTAATTTTTGCAACTTTTCATTTTTAATTTCATGCTTTTCTAGTTGATCTTTCTCTTTGCTCTTCATCCCAAATCATTTCTGGAAAAGCAAGGATTGTTTTAGTATTCTTTTAAGAGTTCAAATCGAGCTCCATAGTTCGGTTAAAGGTTTGATAGTCAAACCTACAACTCGATCGTTCATGCTCATTTTTGGCCCAAAATTCTTAGAGTTTCTTCTATTGTGACCTACTGATCATGGGGTTTAAGTCTCTATTCTCAAAATTCGTTTTTGCAGCAAGTTTGTGAGGTTGGGTTTCAAAACCCGAACCTGCAACTCCAAATTTCATGGTCATCCTAGGTCTTTGGTCACGACTTAGTAATTTTAAAACACTTTGGGAGTCTTTTTGAGGTCTCAACAAACCAAATTTGGTTTGGCTTCGGTGGGTTTAGGCCTGCTCCAACAGAGGTCTATCCATGGCAGCCATGTACGACTTTAGGGTTTTGGGCTGTTTTAAGGTCCACATTTCTTGTCTTGTTCAAGTTTTTATACCCTGGATATTATGCATGCTTAAGAAAACCTAAAACAACTTGTATATATGCATAAATCCTAGAGAGGGAAAATAGTGAGTTTTGTAATTTTTTCACCTATTCTTGCTAGTTTTTCTCTTCCCTTCCCTTTGCTTTTCTTCCTTCCTGAATATCCCAAAACTTGACTTCAATTTTCTCTCTTTCAAACGCACATTCAGTGCATAGATATATTATATATATATATATATAAAAACCATCACATGGCTGCCCCTCTCTCTCATTTCTCTCTCTTTGCCTCCCTTCCTTGACTTCCTTCTTCTGTTTTTAATTTTCTCTTTTTCCTTTTTAGCTTTGTATTAAATTCTTAGTTGATATTTTGTGTTATATACTTATTATATAAAACACACACTACACACACTTACTTACACACACACATTTTGGCCGACACTTCTCACACACCACAAATACACACTAGATTCACACACAGCATATGTAGTGTGTATTGCTGTGCCTCCCCCCTTGTATGTTTGTATATCATATACATGTATGTATAACCGTATATGTATACATATATACATATGTATATATTTTTTTTCTTATATATATTTTAGGATCATATATATACACATATATACCCATATATACGTCTATATTAAATTTTATGTGCGTATACATACACTTATATTTTATGGTACACACACACACACACATATATATATATAAGTATATACTATTCATTATAGTGTTTTTTAAGTCCTCTTAGGTTAATTATTCATTAGCTTATATACCGAGTATTCGTTATCCAAAACAGTTATAAAAATTATATTCTCGAGCCTTAAAATTCCTAAGAAAGTCTCATCCTAAAGTTTCTTAGTCATTTTAATGCCTTTAAAACTCATGAGGGTATTTTCATAATTTTATCAAGCAAGTTTCACGTCTACCAAGATCCTGTCCCTCAAAACCAACCTTGGAATCGAATCTAGAGGGTCTAGCAATCCGAAATATGTCCTCTTTATATTTTATCAATGCTTTTAGGTATTTGTTCTATGTTTAAGGGGCATTTTAGTAATTTCACATTTTCATGTGGGACTACTCCAAGTCCCTATTTCTTTATTTTGATATCATCTTTGAGTCTCGGGTGTCGAAAAATATTAGAAATGCCTTTTCTAGATCTTAATTCGGCTTTCAATTTCTTAATGTAAGTCTAGGGGTATAATTATCATTTGCTCACTTTATGAGGAACCATCACCTGGTTCCCATTTGTTCAATCTGATCATATATTTGAATTCTGGGAATCCAACTACTTTGAAATATCTCCTTCTGAATTTTAATTAGCCTTTAAGTTTCTTAAACTATCATCAGGGGTATTTTCATAATTTCTCATATTCATGTGGGACCACCCCAAGTCCCCGAATGTCTAAACCGACTCTGCCATTGAGTCTGAAATACCCAAAAACCTTAATAATGACCCCTCTTTCATTTTAATTGGTTTTGATTTCAATTTTATAAACAAGTGAGCCTTTTATAATTTCTTTATAATTAGTTCATTGATTTATAATTAACTCAAACAAGTCAACCCCTTTTTGATTTCTTTTAAATCAATTTTTAATCCCTGTTGCCAAATAAGTCTTAATCAATTTCAATTTTTGGAATAGGGACAACCCTGTTCCTGTTCCAATCAGTTTTAGAATTCCAATTCAATAGTAACCAAACAGACCCTCAAACCCAATCACCCATGGGCCAGACCCGAACCCAAGACCCAACTCGGTCCCTAACTTGAGACCTGAACCGGTTGACTAGTCAACTCACCGGAGTTGACTGCCACCGACGAGGCTTCGGTCACCTTCTCCGGTGAACCTCACTAGAAACGTAAATTTTTTAAATTTTCTTCTGTCATTTTCTTGTACTGTTTTCGATGGCATTTCACTCTAAATCACTATACTACTTAAATCTCATTAGTTCGAATGAGTCCCACCAATCAAGAGTGACCAAACCAGTCTCGATAACCAGACCACGATTTTCTAGCAAGAGACTTGCAACTCATCGTCTCTCAGCCCACGACCTCCATTTTTGGTTGCTTTCCTCTCTATTTGTTACCAAGAACCTAGGGGGTTCTTCCGCAATGCCCAGAATCTCTCCAAAACCCTCTTTCTTCCAAACCCAAGTCCACAGCCACAACTCTATATATATAAATATATGTATATGTATACACATAACACTACACAAGCAACCAAGTATACATTCAACTCAAGAATACGTTTAGGACCAAGAAAATGAGTCTAGAAGTCCTTACCTCGTCTACTATTGCTTGCGGTTTAGAGAGAGAATTTAGAGATAGAAAGCTCCGAAGCCATCAATGGCTGCCCTCCTAGTCCAGTCCCAATACTTTTTGTTCTTTCTTTCTTTCTTTTCTTCCTCTCTTTTTCCTCTTCTTCTCCATTTTGTTTTGGCTGCTCATTGTGTGTGCAACACACACTTACATACATGGCTGCACACACATACCTATATTATTTCCCCTCTTCTCATGCACACATTGCATCCACTCCCTTCCCCTCTCATGGCTGTTTCACAACCTTCTCACATATCACACACATATACACACTTTCAAGTATGTGAAAACGACAAAGAAAGAGAAAGAAAATTAAAATAGAGGAAGGAGAGAAAGAGAGGTCTGTTGAATTGGGGGAGGAAAGGGAGAGAGAAAAATAGAGTTGTCCATTTCAAGTCCCATCATGTGTCATAGTGTTCCCCTATGGTGCACCTCACCCACATTAAATAATACCTCAACATTAGATCCCATTTGGCCCAATCAAAATAAGACACATGTCATTGCCTAGAAAAACTTAACCAAGCTTCTTGAGGAAGCTTTGCATACCTTCTAATGTGCCACTTGGCCAGTTGGCCAAATGTGCGTGCACACACACTCGAACATGAACTATCTTGAAATCGCACCAAAATTTACACCTTGGCTAATTTTGGTGCTCTAATTCCAAGTACACTATCTATTTCTCCAAATTCAATCATTTTTATTTTCATAAGTATCTATGTCCTGTAAGACTATATAGTTCCGTGACTCACACTAGTCTTAAATAATTTACCAAGATTCTAATTTAGCCTTACAGTGTCACATTGAGGTTTTATTAGTCGATTTCATAATTATTATGTCACATCTTTAATTGATTTCATATCTGTCCTTAGTCAATGTTGGCTATTTACCAAATTGCCCTTTATGATCTTCTAAATATCCTTGCAACCTCTACCCCTTATGAGAATTTTGTCCTCAAAATTCAGGCCATATTTACTATCTCGCCAATCCGACCCATTGAGAGAATCCAAACTCTCTCCACCCAATAAGATCACTCAATCTTGCCTTGTAACTACATCGTTTTATGTCTATCACAAACTAAGTTTGAGCATACTAAGGTTAAACCACTAACCCAATCCAATTGACCATAAGACCGATAAGGTCTATCGTATGCCCTTTCCAAGGCAACAATCAACTTTAATGAACGGGATACAATCCTAACCAAACATGGTTCACAAACTGTACACCTTTCGATAAGAGATTTCCACATAGAGATAGTTTTATACCCTCAAGCATAGCTATATTGAGCAACCACTGCTCAATTCCAACCACAGTGTACTCAATAACAAGTTTTATTCCTTACTTAACTTTGTTACTATTTTATGTGTTTTGTACTTTATGATTTACGACCTTCATCGCATTTTTTCATTTGGTACTTCATATTTCTTTATTAACTTCTCACTTTCATAGCTAGGTGATAACCTCTAATGGACCACAACTCCCTTTGTTATTAGGTGATGAGGCGCCATCCATCACTTGTAACACAGGACCTATGTAACACCCCGACCCGGAAACACCTAGACAATTTGACTCGCGTGAAAAGATTAGAATTTTATAGTTTAATCTAGACTATGAAAAACCTAAGTACCCCGGGACTAGCCGGTCGAAGAACCCGATAGTACGGGAATTCGTGTGTACGCGAATATGCATATACGTACATATGTATATATACACAAAAATATATGATTTATGCATATATAAATATATATATATATATAAATATATAAATACACGTAGATATATATATATATATATCATTAATATGTATATATATATATACATGTTCTAATATGTATGTGTATAAGAATATATGTATATATGTGAAGAAATATATATGCATATATATGTTGCTGTACGTGTGTTCAGAATTGTGAGGGGTTGTGGGAGTGTTGGCCAAAGTGTGTGTGTGTGTGTGTTTTTAATATAATATATATATATATATATATATATAATGCAAAATATCAAGGGAGCATTTAATGTAAAGCTGGAAAGAAAAGAAAGAAATCAGAGAAGAAGTCAAGAATGGGAGGAAGAGTAGAAAGGAGAGAGGGAAGGAAGAGAGAGAGATTTGGCTAACTTGAAAAAAAAAATATATATATATATATATATATATATACATGCACCGAGTGCGTTTTTTTAAGGGAGAAAATAGAAGCTGAAGGTCTCTAAGTATTCAAAAGAGAGAAACAGAAGGAGAAGAAGGAAAATACAACAAAGAAAAGGTTCGAGAAAAACTTTGTAATTTTCAAGTTTTAATTTCTGGGTTTTTCATAAAGTTGCATGAAGCTTAGAACTAATTGCATAGTTAAATTCTATGAGAAAAATGGAACACATAGGAAAGAAATCGCACGTAAAATGGTGAAGAAATGAAGAAGATATTAAGGTTTATCAGGAAAATTTAAATTTGAAAACATGAGATTTTGATGTGTTTCAAGGGCTAAAATTGTTATATAAAGGCCCTAAATGTTGTTTTAGGATGTTTAGAAATAAAAATTGGCCTTAAAATCAAGAAAAATGAAAAAAAAAATATACATATAAGTGGAGTCCGGTCACCAGTGCCGGAGAAAAGTGACCTGGAGTTTCACTGTTCAAGTCATCGGAGAATCGGGGATGAGGGAAAGGGGTGCCAGGTCAGGCCTCAGGTCGGGTCGGGACCCGCCCAGGTGCACCAAAGGCTATACCTCACGGCGTCGTTTGGGGCCTAATTGATTTGTTTTTAAATTGAAACAGTGAAGAAGAAAAATGTGGGAGACTACTTTGGCCGAGAGTCGAACCCTAGATCCGCATGGCATGTGGGCACTTATCCCCCACACGCTACCACCATGCCACATGAGCTCGTGTGGACTTATATGAAAGCAATATATATTTAATATATAATTAGTTAATTTAATTAGTTAATTATTAAAATAGCTCCCGATGTCCAAATTTAACAAATAAATAGTGTAAACTTACTATTTTGAACCTTTTAAATCCAATGGTGAAATTAATTTTATGAGACAAGATTTCAAAAAAAAAAAGACACGTAAAAGTGTAAAATGACCATTTTGCCCCTAGTACCCCTAAAGCCAAATAGAAGTCCGAGATGGTCTAAATTGACTTTCTCCGATGTTCTGGACTCAATGGCGAGACCCATATTATGAAATAAAGTATGAAAAAATATGACATGTAATTAAGTGAAGTTACGAAAATAACCTTAAGATCTAATAAAGCTACCACAAGAGTATACTTAAAAGGTATAAAACCCTAAGATGGAAATTAGGATTTAACACGATCTAAGAATAAGTTAAGAGCATCAATAGGTGATGATTTGAAGTGAATGTGAAGTTAATAGACTCTTTATAATTGTTCTTAGGAATTATAGGGGAAAAGGGAAAGCGCACTAGTAGCACTGACCCTAATGACAAAGGTGAGTAATCCTATATTTGAAGTGGAGATTTAACTCCATGGATTTGAAGAAGTTTAAAGTTCAAAATATCTGAAGCATTTGAATTTCAAATTTAGTATCTACATGATTCCTGTTTTAAGAATTACTGTTCCTTTTGAAAACCTTATTGTGACATGCAAGTGACTTCTTTCTACTACAGACTCTCTTAAAGTATGTTTCAGCATGTTTAAGTTTTAAAATGCAAAATATTATCCAATGTTCTGAATTTGTATATTCCAAGTATTTGAAAACTCTATTATGAATTCATGAAAGTCATATTTTAAATGCTCATGAAAAGCATCTATTTGAAGAAGTCATATTTCAAATGCTCATGAAAAGCATCTATTTGAAGAAGTCATTAGTTAAACGCTTTTAAATGCAACTACAGGGAGGCCATGTTTTAATGCTTTTAAATAGCATCTACTTGTAAATGTTTATAATCCTCTTATTGCCACTGGTAATGCAAGATAAATCGTGCATAAGCATTACGTGTGATTCTGGGTTCCTTTGGAACTCAATTAACATGAAGAATGCCAGGTAGCAAGATCTAATCCCCTAGGAATGAGAATCTCCACAGGAAGTAAGACTGGAGTCTGGTTCGAAACAGATTTTCACATAATCAAAGTGAAAAGATGAGACGTTTAGAAATGGTAGTAGGTTTATCCCTCAATTCCTAAATGTACTATATGTGTTGATTTCATGAACTAAAGTTTTCATGTTTTCATAAGAAATGGCAGAAGGTTTTTAAACCCCCATTTACGTGAAGAAGTATTTGTTTTTAAGGAAATAACCCAGTTTTAAAATAAAGGGTCATAGCCTCATATTTACAAGAAGAAGGATTTTTATTCATCCTATTGATAAACAAAATATTTAAACTCTTTTGGTCACATTTGGCCACTATATACATGTTTACAAATTTTACATTGCATATTGCATACCTTACTCGAATGCTTTAAACACTTCGTGTGATATGTTTGGAAGATTCTTACACTTTGTATACGTGAAATATTTTTTTGCTCGAATGCTTTAAATTTCTTTGTGTTACGTGTTTTGAAGCTTTCTATACTCTATATTTGAAGAAGTACATGTTTAGCTTGAATACCTTGAATGTTTCAAAGCAATCTGTTTCAAGAATTCCTATATTCTGTACTTGAAGTATACGAACAATTGGTAAAAAATGTTTTTATAGCTCTCTTATAACTAACCCACTTCCAGTTGAAAACTTATGACAAATACTGGAATTACTCACGAGCTCAGTGAAGCTCATACGAATTTATCCGACATATATACAGGTATTTGAAGGCACCCATGACTCTTTTGGTGATAAAAATGGTTAGAGCTTTGCCCATTTTGAGGAAAGGAGTAGGAAGCTCCATACAGGATTAACAGTTGTTTTTGGGAAGTACTAATGACTCGTAGTTAGTCACTTTTGTTATAGTAAATGTTAAACTGTTATGTAACCAAGTCCTGAGGGACAACTAGATATGTATTATGTATAAAGTTTTAAAAGTTTTTATTTTGCTCTAAATGTATGTCATGTATACCGTTCTGAAGAGCAACAGTACCAGACGGATGTGCGCAAAAGTTAAAAGAAGAAAAAGAAAAACTTTTTCATGCTTCCGCAAACACAAGCCGCACTGTTGCTCACGTGAGTCCACCCGACGGCCCCCGGGCCATAGGGTGGTAGTTGTGATTCAAGATCCGCATAGGGTGGGTTTCAAGTCATGACAAATTAAGACTAATCCAGTCTGTATAGCATATCATAGTCCAAATAATGTAACCCGTGAATACTCGGGTACTATCCTAGAATGCACGGAGAATTAATCAATCAACAGGTAAAGCTAGTACATAACCTACCACATAAGTACAATAGAACTAAATGTGTCTCAAAGATATGCACATATACAAGTACGTAGTTCATCACATAGACAAAATATATTTTCTCTTGACCATATAAATAATCAGGCACACAGCCTATCCCACAAAACCTATGGTCTATCACATAGACATAAGAATTTAACAGTTTTAACCAAATCAATCAACCAAGCACAATATGCAATTTCTAGTTAATAAGAAGTCAAGTACATCACACAATGGTAAGCACCAAGTGCAACAAGCACACACAACAAACAACCCAAACCAACCCAGGTAATCTAAGGTCTAACCTTTCCCATTGTCCTAGGTATTCAAAACCTAAAGCTCTAATACCATTCTGTAACGCCCCAGTCCTGGATAGACCGGATTGGCGGGTCACCGGGACGCCGAACTATAAGATAGGTAGGTGATTAAGACTAATCATCCTAGCCAAATGAATAAAGTAAATTCTATTTTTTTATTAGTTTATTTTCTTCAAATAATTTTCCTTTAATTTGATTCGGTTCGCTGACAAGCTTATACTTGTTCAAGTCCCCTAACAGGATTTAATGAAATAGGTCATAATAAAGTGAAACTGAACTAAAAATATTCATCAATAGTGTATAACAAGGTGAAGTTCAAATTTGACTTTAACAGTCAATATACAACATATATGTTATGTCAAAGAAGGTACCGGTATAGGCACCGTTTACAATATACAAAAATTGAATACAACTATCTAAAACCAATGCTACTTAAGTCTCTACCCTTCTCGTGCTGCTCCAACAGTTGTCCTCTACAAGTCCAGTACCTGCCATTCCCATAAACAGTAGGGGTGAGCCATAACGCTCAGTAGGGATTCCCAAAACACATAAGCAAGCAGCATGAAAAAACTAATGCAAGTCTGATGAGGACAATTCCTAATATCCAATATGAAATACCAAGCACACAAAAATTTCATCAATCAGATCACAGGTATAGATATAACAGTCAAGAGAATAAGATACCACTCCACGTGATACAACAACAGTGATAAGGCATACAATATAAATTGAACATAAAGTATATCAACATATACAAACCTCATGGAGCACCTCAATTTTCTATTCAAATCAGTCAGAACAATGATATCCAATACGAATCAATGACACAACCAGTCAATAACGTATAATCACTTTACCATTATATAGACAACAAATATAATCCATAACATAATAAGTACGAATAATATCAAATATACTCATTAATACAATTCATGTAATGCTATGATGTTCAATGCAGAAAGCTAAACGTGTATGATTTAGACTGTGATCCAAACCCTAACTTCATCTCTCTTAATTCATAATTCAATCACCTAATGGCCCTCGAAAAAAGCCTGATGCTTCTTGGGGTACTAACCTAATGGCAATGCACCACCACTCTTGTAGGTTTATGGTTCGTAACCGGATGGAGACATAATCCTTATCACAAAATAATTTCAGTCTCTAATAATGATCTCATCTATCCTATGAATCCATCCACACCACTTAGGTGACCTCAATCAATACCATAGAGGTCCGCAACATAATTCCACATTATCCGTCATGTAATGCAATACATGATATCTAAATGTACAAGAATACACAATCATAGCAGATTATAATGATAGTAAGCACCGAAATAATAATGAAAATCTCATCATAATAACATCACACAAGATTCAAGCATCAGAATAGTAATGATGGTCACATCATAAAAATCAATGATAAGTATGCAATACCAACCGATCATAATGTAATCCTAGTCCCAGTCATCACCTAACTATAAAGAGACACTACTTGTGTTTATCATAACGTATATTAGAACCTCACACACTTCAAGTTCAACTCGTGAGACCACCTCGACCCTTAACATTAAGGTTCTATTATATTTCTTTAAGTCCTCTTAGGTTAATTATTTATTAGCTTATACACCGAGTGTCCGTCGTCCCAAACGGATATAAAAATTGTGTTTTCGAGCCTTAAAATCCCTAAAGAGGTCTTATCGTAAAGTTTCTCTATCATTTGAATGCCTTTTAAATTTATGAGGGTATTTTTATAATTTTACCGGACAAGTTTGACATCTACTGAGATTCTGTCCCTTAAAACTAACCTTGGAATCAGATCCAAAGGGTACGACAATCCTAAAGATGTCCCTTTTATATTTTATCAATACTTCTAGGTATTTGTTCTATGTCTATAGGTATTTTAGTAAGTTCACAATTTCATGTGGAATTACCCCGAGTCCTTATTTTATTATCCTGATATCATATTTGAGACTCGGACGTCCAAACACATTGGAAATGCGTCTTCCGGATCTTTAAAATTAGTTCACTGATTTGTAATTAACTCGAACAAGTCAAGCTCTTTTAATTTCTTTTAAATCAATTTTCAATGCATGTTGCCAAACAGGTCTTAATCAATTTCAATTTCAATTTTTGGAATAGGGATAACCCTATTCCTGTTCCAATCAGTTTTGGAATTTTAATTCAAATATAACCAATTAGCCCCTCAGACCTGAATGCCAGACCCGACCCGGTTGACTAATCAACTCGCTGGAGTTAACCGCCACCGGCAAGACTTCAGTCACCTTTTTCGATGATCTTTGCTGGAAACCTAAATTTTTGAAATTTCTTTCTTTTCTTGTATTGTTTTTGTTCGTATTTCACTATAAATCACTCTACAACTTATATCTCATCATTTCAAATGATTCCCTCCAATCAAGAATGACCAAACTAGTCCCGATAACCAGACCATGATTTTTTTACGAGAGACCTGCAGTACATGGTCTCTTACCCCATGGCCTCCATTTTTGGTTCCTTTCCTCTTCATTTGTTTCCAATAACCTCGAGGGTTCTTCCCTAATGCCCAGAATCTCTCCAAAACCCTTTTTCTTCCAAACTCGAATCCACAACCACACCTCTATATATATAGATATATGTATATGCATGCACATAGCACTACATAAGCAACCAAACATACATTCAACTCAAGAATACGTCTAAGACCAAGTAAATGAGTCTAGAAGTCCCTACCTCGTCTGCCATTGCTTGTGGTTTAGAGAGAAAATCTAGAGAGAGAAAGCTTCAAAGCCATCAATGGCTACCTTCTCAGTCCAATCCCGAACCTCTTTCTCTTTTCTTTCCTTCTTTTATTATTCTTCTTCTTTTTCTCTTTTTCCTTTTCTTCTCTATTTTGTTTTGGCTGCTCATTGTGTGTGCAACACACACTCACACACACGGCTGCACACACACACCTATATTATTTCCTCTCTCCTCACACACACACACTACACCCAGTCTCTTCCCCTCTTATGGCTGTTTCACAGCTTTTTCACATATCACAGACATATACACATACTTTCGGGCGTGTGAGAAAGAGAGAGAAAGAATTGAAATGGAGGAAGGAGAGAGAGATGTCTATTGAATTGGGGAAGGAAAAGGAAAGGAAAAAGTGGAGTTGTCCCTTTCAAGTCCCATCATGTGTCATAGTGTTCCCCTATGGTATACCTCACCCATACTAGATAATACTTCAAAATTGGATCTCATTTGGTCCAATCAAAATAGGACACATGTCATTCCCTAGAAAAATCCAACCAAGCTTCTTGAGGAAGCTTTGCACGCCTCCTAAAGCGTCACGTGGCCAGTTGGCCAAATGTGTCAACATTCACGCTCCGAACATAAACTGTCTTAGAATCGCACCAAAATTGGCACCCTAGCTAATTTCGGCGCTCTAATTCCAAATACACTATTCATTTCTCAAAATTCAATCGTGTGCATTTTCACAAGTATCTGTGTCTTGTAAATGACTATGTAGTCTCGTGACTCACACCAATCCTGAATAATTTACCAAGATTCTAACTTAGCCTTACAATGTCACATTAAGGTTTTTTTAGTCGATTTCATAATTATTATGTCACATCTTTAATTGATTTCATATCTGTCTTTAGTTAATGTTGGCCATTTACCAAATTTCCCTTTATGATTTTCTAAATCCTTACAATATTATTTCAAATTTGATGAAATGTTACTTATGCTCTGCCAGGTGTGACTGTATTCAAATAAAAAGTTTTTACAAACTCAGATTTCCACTGCATATTTTTATATGATTGAATGCAATCTACTTTGATATGTAAAGTGGCCTTCAGTTAAACATGTCATCAATATGCTGAAAAGAGTTAGTGCATTGGAGAGGTGTCTAATTGGCTGCCTATTATCCCTAATTAGCATAGGGTGATATATGGGATGTGACAACATTGGCCGTATGCTATACGCATTACTCATATCACCAAATGGATTGAGACCATTGTTATCCAACCCAAGCTGTAGATTACGCAGCTCATTTGTAAACCAATTTTGATTTCTATCAAATTCACCCCAAGCTTGAGAGTTTGTCGAATGCATATATATATATTTTCCTCGCTAACACGTTTCTCGCTATGCCATTGCATCTCTTCAGCTATCTTTTGAGACATGTACAATCTCTTTAGCCTCGGTTTTAACAGAAAATATCTCAGTACCTTGTGCAAAATTTTCTTGGTCATATTTTCATTCACCTTGTACCTAGGTTCATGGCACACTACACACTCAACACACCCTTCAATCTCCTTCTAAAATAACATGCAATCATTTTTACAAGGATAAACAGGGATATATCTAAGGCTTGCCCAAGTCCCTCAACTATCTTTTTGCCTCGTAAAGCGATTTCAGAAGGGTTTCCCATGTGGGTGGTGCTAATTTAAATAATTCAATGGCCATATTGAAAGATTTGTTTGTTTATTGGTTAATGGTATTAATATGAAGGAGCTTCACAAAAAAATCAAGTTTCAAAAATGTCTCACAACATGGATATAATGGTTGTCATACTTCCCTTAAAAAGGGATCCGAAAATGTTTTTGATTCTTTAGTATCACTCCTAGGACCAAGATTGAGGCTTGCAGTTGCACCCCTTTGCATGACAGCCAGTATTTCTGGCAATCCATCGTAACCAAATCCAAAATTTTTACCCAAGTCATCGTCGTCGTTTTCATCACCTTCATCCTTGTTCACCACTCGTACTTCATGTTGTTCCCTGTGAAATTCCCAACACCTATATGTTTTGTCCATGCCATACTTGAGTAGGTGCACTCTAACCTCATCTATATGCGTATAATCTATATTATTGCACCTCCTACCTAGACATCTTATCCTATTGCTCCCATCTGTAGATGTGCGAGAAAACTCAATAAAATCCTTAATCCCTTTCACGTACCCAACTAAATACCTACCCTTCAAGTCCATCCAACTCTTATCCATTTTCATCTACCTAACACAAGTCAAACACATTACTTATTATAAATATAAAACATGAATCGTAACACCTCCAACATCTCTTTAAAGGGTAAGGTGGTCCTATCCCATTCAAGAATGCATAATTTACATTACAATCAGCAACTAGCAACTCAAATGCTCGATTCCACTCGGAGAAAATTTCAACAGCATTTCCCCACGGTTCTTTAAGTACACAAGATAAATGTTACCATGCCTAAATATATGCCCAAAGAATAATAAGAGACCGTGCCAAAATTTTCTTTGACTAGAATCAAGCATTCGCTATTGTTTGCAATGTAGATTTATGCATTCCCAAACTACCCTACTTTAGACAATTCAAGAATCAATTTTCGTACACACAAGCCTAATCACTCTTAGTTAAGAGACATGATTCATGAGTGTTGAAAATGACTGCCGAATGGGGCTATAGATACATGAGTGTAATTACTTATACGATTTCTTAATCATTTAGTTATAATGACAACAGATTCAATTTACCCAACCTTTTACTAATTAACTAGATTCCAAATGCTAATTTATTTTCTTTTGGTTTAAACTTGTTTCTAGTTAAACTAACAACTTAAACTCCCTTTTTATTAATAATAATAATAATAATAATAATAATAATAATAATAATAATAATAATAATAATAATAACAATAACAATAATTATGATTATTATTATTATTATTGTTATTATTCATAGTCTTAATAACTTTTCAATTTTAAAGTGCATGTGTATGAAACCTCAAACTTGAACAGTTCAAAAATGACACTTTTACCATCCTTGGTGACAAATGGTCACCGTCGCATTAAGCATTAGAGAGAGTAAGAGATCAGGGAGTGAGAATGGAGAATGAGAGAGAAAAAGAGCCAACGACTTCATTGGTCGAAGCTTCACCATCGTTGGTAGTGGCTGGTCACCATCACAATGAGTGTAAAAGAAAGAGTAAGAGATTGGGGAGTGAGAGATAATTTGGGGAAAAATAGACAGACTTTTATTAGCGGCATGCGTATCACAAAACAAAACTAAATGGTTTTGTTTTATTAATTGCACTATTAGCGATGCACAATAGTACGCCACGAAAGGAATTGATTATTGGTGACACACATGTGCATCACTAATAGTCTATCGAGCATCGCAAATAAGTGCGCGCCAACATTTTTGCGCAAGAGATGTAATTTTTTTATCACTTTCAGTGACATTCACACATGCATCGCTAAAAGTCACTATTAGTGACACTTTTGAGTGAGCCGCTAATAAGTGATTTTTTTGCAGTGTCTTTCTCTCTCTCGTGGATGTTGTCTTGCTTGGTCTAGTGGTATGCGTACATATACTAATATATTCATAATTACTTATGTGTGTGTATATATATACATATATATATATATATAAATATAAATATATGTATCTATGCAGATATGTATACACAAATATGTATCCGTATATGGTATTTTTCAAGGTCTTAAAACTATCCATCCGATTTCAAGCTTCTAACTCATGCCATGTGTCCAATCTTAGACTATAGGGGTTTATTAAGATTTGATTGAGTAATGTTTTTGTGTAGGTTCTGAATCTAATATTAGATTAGACAAATTATGATATTAAAATTGAACTTATTTTTTCCATGTCCTAATAATGTAAATTTGTATACTACCTCCGTCCCATATTAAGAGTCTCTTTTTGAAAAACCAACTTTTTAAGAAGCCATGTATTTAATGCTTTCACACTTAAATAGGTAATATAATTTGACAATACTAACCTTGTTTCACTTTGGCTATTACTGTAATACCCCAATTTCGTAACTGACATGTTTTGTATATGAGAAAACTGTTTTGGGAATGAAATGTCAGGTTTAGCTAATTTAATGCCTATTTTTAATAGTGATAAAACTCGAATTAGCTAATTATGGGAAACTCGAGAAAATAAAAACTGACATTGGACCTTGGTCAATGGAAGATATTCTGAGTAGGAAGTGACAGAAAGAAACTGCACTGAAAAAGGAGTTACAGATTGGGAGTTAATGCCAAAACAGTGAAACTGGAATTTAGCGACAACCAAACAGGGCCTTAACCAGAAAATAAGAGAAAATGGTCACTTGGGAGGCCAAGGGGAATTGAACCCTTGACCTACCAAGGTAAGCAACTTTGTCTCAAAAAGTTACCAACTAGGCTGTTGGTTACTTTGTGCATAAATACAGCAATATATGTATATAACCTATAATCTGCTCAAGCCACCACCCAAATTGGCCAATGGCCTTGCATGCATTCCCTTCATCATAGCCCTCCATCACCTCCATCAAGTCAGCAGTCACAAACCCACTAAGGGTAGAGATACACTCATATGTGTATAGCCCTATATGTACATATATATATACATAACTTGCATCAGATTCTCTCCTTAGAGAATTCTGAAATTCTAAAACTGAGTCATACGTGAGGGATTGAGAGAGAGTGAGGGTGAAGTGTGGAGAGAGAGAGAGAGAAGGGAGATTGTGCATGCAAGTGAGAGAGGAAATTGGCAATTGAAGTAAAGGCTTGAGGATTTCATGCATGACCTGAGGAACTTGAGGACACTGTGAGAGGTCTGGGTCGAGCCATAACCGAGAGGGACAGCACTGTGAAGGTAAAAAATTCTAAATTATCTTCAATTCTTGTTTTGTAGATTTTGAATTATTTTTGATGAGTTGCTACGGGTATAGACTACATGCATGCCTCATTATTGACTCTAGGAACTGTTTTGAGTGTATAGCATGGCTTAGAGATCTCGGATAGGTCAAAACCCATGAAACCCGAGACCAACCTCCATTGATGAACCTTGGAAAACCCAGGTCTGAATCGACCATAAAAGTTCAGAGTTTTGAGTGTCAAGGCCTGAAATAGACCCCAAGAGGATCTCAAATATGTACCTACGCGACCTCGAGACTCACTGTAGCCCCACGAAATTGGAAATGAACCTACGGGTTTAAAATCCAATCCGTTAAAACTCGAGACTAAACTGAAATATATAAATAGGGTCTTGATCCTTAGGATTTGTAGGTCACGTAGCTTCAAACCACACACGAAATGGTTGAGAAATGAGGGTGCTAGATCGAGTTGCAGGTCACGGTTACTCTCTTGAAAACAGAACTTGTTGGGTTGATTTGATGCCCAAAACCGATGCCAAAGTGTTGGTGTGACCCTCAGGAGTCGATACCACCCCAAAACAGCAAGAAACCGTACCCTAAAACTCACGAAATAGAAGCTAAAAATCTGCAGAAAATAGGGCAACACCGAGTCAGTTTGTGGAGAAGACGGAGTTGACTCGGCTGAGTCGACCGAGTCGATCGAGTCGAGATGGGTTGGGCCGAGCCAACTCGGACACGTGTCTGTCCCAGGGACTGCCACTGCATTAATAAAGCTACGTCGTTTTGAATAAACTAGTTTTTAAATTATTCTAGGGCTGACGTCATCATGACGTCAGCAATGTAACAGACCGGTCAGAACCGGACTGAACCGGACCGGTTCAGTTGTAAAGAGACTGAACCCTTTGGTTCAGTTTTGAACTTTTAAAGATTTGCAAACCGACCCCCACTGTTTGACAGAATTATACTAAGGCCCAGATTTTTAAAATCTTTTGCAATTATACCCCTGCAAAACTAAATAAAATAATAAAATAATTATTTAATTATTTTATTAAAAGGGGATAATTACTATATTGCCCCTGGACCCTAAACGAGTCAAACCAAGTCCGAATTTAATGATTGAATAGTGTAATCTTACTATTTTGGGCATTCCGGACTCAATGGTGGAGTCCGATTTGTGAAACCAAGTCCCGAAAAAATACAGACATGTAAAGGGTAAATGACCATACTGCCCCTAATGACACATAGGGCCAAATTTTACTGAAAGATAGTCCATTTTAACTATGTTGGACATTCCGGACTCAATGGTGAGGTCCGTGACTACAAATAAAGTACCGAAAAATACAACATATGAAATTACCATAATACCCCTGACACTGTACAAGGCCTAAATGAAGTCCGACTAAAACGGAATTAATACTAGTGATTGACCTGACACTTGTGAGACTGTATACATGATTAGATGACGAATCCGAGACAGAAATTATGTGACGGCAAAAATGACCAAAATACCCCTGATATACCCGAACCCAGATTTAAAAGCCGAGAGGGTCTAAATTGACTTTCTTCGACCTTCCGGACTCAATGGTTAGGTCCATAATATGAAAATCAGAACCGATAAATATATGAAGGCATCTGTTCTAACATGTCAAACTGTGTTCTAGGTAAAAAGATATCACTTAAACTACCATGGACAAACAGGGCAAGAAATTCACCATCATGACTAAGGCAGAGAGGTTAGCCGATAAGAAACAGCAAGAGTTTATGCAAGAATTACTGAGGCAGCAAAGAGTTATAGAGCGCCATATTAGAATAGCTAAGTCCACTGAAATCGTTTCCATCCAGCCCTTCATATATAAGGCACGTACTAAGGAAATGATTGCCGAGGCCAAGATGAAAAAACAGGAAGATACTGAAACCCTAAGCCAAATGCTTAAGAGGTAAGACCTATGAACTAGCCACTATAAGTTAGTTCCATGAAACCCACCATAGGGTAGACTTACTCAGTCTAAGGTCATGAGTTGATAAATCTTTATAAATTGTTTTAGGCTTAAAGAGAAAAAGAGGAAGGCTCCGTTCATAGCTTCAAACTCAAATATTGAAGGTGAGTAACTTCTGACACTGTTTTAGTTACTGCTCCTTGATCTGTTAAATTGTTTCGAATACCATATGTTTTAAATGCAATTGTTTTAAATGCATGCTTTTATCACCGATGACATGGTTTTTAGTTTCTCAAATGATTAACTATACTTCTGATTGATATGCTAGCACTCTGAACCGTTTATCTGTTTTGATTTATTGAATTTGACTTGGATTTATTGAACTATTAATTCCAAACTGATTTAATTACCATGTGATTTAAGCAAAGATTGGATTCGAAACTCTTGCCTGGATATCTGTGTTACTCACTGGGCTTTCAAAGCTCATTCCATTATTTTAATAATTTCAGGGGAACTCTCAGATGGACAGGTTTAGCAAGTCCAGAACTTAGCAACACAACAAATTGATAAAAAAAGGTAATTTGAAAACTTCACTATAGTTTTATGCATTGACTTTTCAAACGGGACTTTCATTTTGGGACATAAAAAAATGGAATAAGGGACTCTTAAATTGGGACAGAAGGAGTATAAGTTTATGATAGGAAAAGGACAGTACTCATTTGAGTTTCATACAATTCATTTAATATAGTACTTTTACTAATAGGAATATAGAATGGTACTAAATATTATTTTTCTAAAAATTCTAGGTTATTACCTGAGTAATCCTCTTGCCTCAAGTGGAGATTCCTCAAAAGTTAGTGCTTTAACGAAATTAAATTTGAAATATAATTTAATTTTAAATAGTACTTTATTTACTTTTAAATGAAATATGAGTACACTGATTTTGAATTATCTTATAAAAACTTTCCTAAATTGCATTTTGAAATCCATGGTTATCCTCAATTAAAGTTACATTTTTAAATTATATTTTTGAGTTATGCCATCAATTCTATGATAAGTTTGGATTCAAATACTTTAAAGATTGGCATATTAATATTATGATAAATTTAGACAGAAAGACTACAAAGATTAGGGGAATAATATTATGCATTGAGATCTTATTTATATAATTGAATATGATTGCAAAATCTTGAGGTGTGGCTTATTATGTGTAGTAATGGGCATGCGCCGAATATAAAGTGTGAGGAAAAATTATGCAATTGTATATTGAAATTCTTTTCAAAACGTTGTAATTCTTTAAAGTAATAGGTGTTGAGTCTAGTTAAATCATATGGATATCGCTAGTCTAAATTAAAGAATCAAAAAGTCTTGCAAGTAGGATCAAGTCTAAAGATGTGTGCAATTAAAGGTAATGTTGTTATGCATAACACAATAGATACATGACCCTATGTGTCACATCCCAGAACCACCTTATGTGGATTAGGGATAATGACCTGCTAGTTAGATACCTTGCCAATACACTAACTCTTTTTAGCATGTTAATGACATGTTTAACCGAAAGCCTCTTTATATAACCAAGTAGATTGCATTCAATCGTATAAAAACTTGTAGCAAAAATTTGAGTGTGTAAAAACTTTTTGTTTGAATGCAGTTACACTAGGCAGAACATAAGTAACGAAACATAAGAGTTATAATAATATGAGCCTAACATTACATTAAACATAACTGTCTGCACTATTACATCATTCACCTTCTATGCTTGTTCTAACATGTCACAATAATATGGTATTTGCCACCTTAGGTTGGCACTCCTATAGCTGGGATACTAATCCTTTTCTAGTTATAGTCTCTATTCATCATAGCTCACTATCATCTGCATTTGTAACTTTTTAGTCCTTCTTGAAAATACATAGGATGAAACTTATGAGCTTTATGAAAGCTCATGACTAACACAAGTTCTCTATTATGGGTTTTTGGAAAAATCCCCTTTTTAAAACCTTTTGTGACTTTGCATAAGCTTTCATATACTTTCATAACATTTAGAAACATTTATGATTTTCATAAATGTTCATGGCTTTCATAAACGTTCTTAGCTTTCATGGATAGTATTTAAAAGGGCAGCAATAAAAGCTATTGGCATTCTTAAAATGTACTCATATAACTTATTGCAAAGCATTTGAGAAAATGCATATTCTTTTGCCAGATAGTTTTGCAAGGTAAAAATAGTAAGCATAAAGCTATAGTTAAAAATTAAGTGATGAAACAATGTATGGGCCAATCTCTCTTCCTTTAATCTTGTATTATATAACCACCTGAGTGGCTATTTAATCTTTTCTTGCATAGTCATTTGGGCAACTAAGTGTCATCTAGAGCTCTAAGCCTACACAGCCTAGCTTAACCCCTCAACCGAGCATGACTATTCGTCATGTACTAAAATATTGTAAGGCATATAGTTTCATGCTAAATCATGCTTGCAAAACTTTTCATTAAGTTGTCCATATCATATAAATCATTTGAAGATATGCTAATAAGCATTTAAAAATATGTTACTTAAAAGCATGCAATTCAAATATCATTCAGTGTATTCTGAAAACTGTCATGCAGTTAAAACATTAGATATAACATTATAAAATTGTAAAGGTATTGCATATAGTATCATAAAACTGCAAGAATTGTATTTAATGGAAAATCTCCATTTCAAGGTTCAGGGTTACTCACCTATGGTGCAGAGTCCATAGTTAGTTGCTTACTCAGCTTGCCTTGACATGCCTCTTATCTCTATTTCTTTGTTGGTGATCCTAAAGCATGGATTAGAATACATCGATACTATTAGTACAGATACTTAGCTTAATCTTTTCTTACTTAATGTACTTAGTATCTTCTGGACCTAGTCCTACTATTTAGGATTCCCTTATGGTCTTTAATTAGGGTTTCTAACACTTCTTAATTCATCATGTGGCTTACATTAACCTCTAAGGGCATTTTAGGTCATTTGCCCATTATGTGTCTTGTATTGTTCAGTACTTCATTTATGTTATCGGACTTCATCTTCGAGTCCCAAAGGTCTTTCAATCATAAGATAGATCCTTCTTGTACTTTATGAGTTCATTTGAGAATTTAATTAAGGTCTAGGGATAGATTTGTAATTTTACCATTCATATATCTTGCTTTCGGTACCCAATTATCTTAAACCAAGCTTATTTTCAGACTCGGAGGCCCCTATATCCATTGGTATGGTTTCCTCTTTATGTCTTATACTCTTCTGGTAGCTTAATTATGTCTTAGCGATGTGTTCATCATTTTTTAGTTTGTTTCAATATTTTATTTTTCCTAAACAAAAATCACCGTTAGGTTTGGAATGTCAAAGATACTAAATTTAGCGTCTTTTGGATTTGAATTAGCCGTCTTGTAGTTTACTTTGGCTCTAAGGATGTTTTCGTAAATTTGTAATTTCATACAGGACCATGTTCGGGCACCTGGATGCTCAATTAAACTTCACCATTAGGTTCAGAGCATCCAACAATGTTAATTTTGGCCCTTTTTTTAAATTTTTGTAATCAGTTTGGTAGCCCGTGTATCATTAAGGGCAGTTTGGGAACTACAAATTTTTATGTGTCTGTATTTTTGGTATCTCGTTTGACGAAACAAACTTCACCGTTAAGTTCGGAACGTTAAAAAACCTTTGGCTAGGTACCCTCGTAGTCATTGGTGTTCATTTGATAGTCAAACTAATGCAATAGGACACACTTGAAATTAGTCCAGTTTCTCTGTTTACATGTTTTAGGGATCTCATTTCCTAGATCGGACTCCGCCATTAAGTTTGGAATGCCCAAAAACATTGGGTTAGACTCTTTTTGCATTTTAATTGGCCTTCGATACACTATATTTAGGCCTAGGGGTAAAATAGTAATTCTAAATGATTAATTAAGGGATTAAAATAATTATTAATTATTTTTCCTGGGCCCTAATATAATTCTTCCAAATATTTGGGGTGTAAATGAAATTTGGGAAAGTTTCGGTTCTGCCAACTAGGGTTGAACCGCTGGTTTAGTTAATCTATAAGTGAACCGGTCTAATTTCCTTAAGAACCAACCAGTTCAGTCTTGTTTCAAGTGAACCAGTTCAAGGCCCCTTAGAACTGACCGATCTAGTCCGGTCCACAACGCCATCATAACGTCATTATCCACTTAACCAAACAACGTCGTTCCATTAAAGTTTACTATCTGTTTGTTCGATTGGATCCCGACCTGAACCCGAACACTCAACCCAACAACCCGCTGACCAACACGTTAACGAGTCAAAGAAAAGCTCGCCAGCCCCGATCGTCTTCTCCTGCGACGGTAATTGCTGACGATCGTCTTCTAGCGTCGACTCCAACTGATTCTGGATCGTCTTTACCTAAAGACTTCAATTCCAAGGTTATTTTCTGGTTTAGGTTCAATTATAGACGTTGAATGGCTAGTTACAACTATGACTTCGGTGAGAGTTTATTTTTTCGGTGAGGAATTTCCTCTCTTATTTCGTGACGTTTTACACATTATCTCTACCCCATTTTTCTTCTATTTGATTCTTATAACCTCGGGGAACATTTTCCCGTCCATGAAACTAAGAAAAACAAGCCCAATCACCCATTCAAATTATATCTCCTTCAAATTGTATGTGGCTATTTCTCGGTGGTTTTTGGACCATTTTCATTGGTTCAAGTTGCTGTGAGTTCTATTTTGATGCTCTTTCGAGCCATAATTCTAGTTTCAAGTTTAGTTCATTATGGGTTCAAAACCCAGATTCACTAGTTCGGCCTCTAGGGTTTTCTCATGTTTTCTTAGCTTGTTTCTTAGTGTGTTATACTCATAAATATTATTTCATGCATAATAAACTCATTAATAGCCTAGAAATAGTAGCATTTTCAATAAAATCCTAGAGAGAGAACTTTTGAAGTTTTTGAGCTTACCTCTTCAATGACAGCCTCCATCTATGCCTTAGCCTTCCATTCCTGGGCTCCCAATCTCCTCATCACCTTTCCTTGGTTCTGTTTGGTGTAGCACATGCACATGTGTACACATTTACATGTATACATATTAACATTATTTTCTCTCTATATTCTATCTCTCTCTCTCTCTCTCTCTCTCTCTCTCTCTCGCTCTCCCCTCTTGATGGTTGACTTGCACTTAGTGCAGCTTGGAGTGGAGTGTGGGTTTGTGCAAGGTCACCTTCCCATTTTTCTTCCTTCTTTCCCTCATCTTTTTCCTCATCTTTTTCTCCCAACAAGTTACCTCATTACTTTTTCATTTTTCTTTTCTTTTGTGTATATATATATATATATATGATTATATACACACACCAACACACCTTCATGTGTGTGATTAGATTTTTCCCATCATGTGCAAGTCATATGGTGGTCAAAAATATTCTTTATTCCTTTTACATTTTTCTCATTTTTCTCTATTTATGTGCACACACATATTTATACTTGTCCACGCACTTGGTGTGTGTATTAGGGTCTCTTGTATTATGTATAGGTCACATAATACTTAAAATAATTTTCTATATTTTTATTTTATTTTTCTTTGCATTTTATGCATTTATTTAATATTTTCTCTATTTTTTGGTAATTAATAAATAATTATTATTATGTATTAATTATTGGTGATGTGTCACCGTTTTAGGTTGGTGATGCTTGGATCACTGGCCAGTTGGCTTTAGTTGACCTTGGTTAGGTCAACTTGACTCATGACCGGTCAACTACTACTTGACCCGATCTGATTTTTGATATTGCAATTGAATGCACTGGTAAGCTCTTATTTTGGTTCTAATGATATGGTATTTTTTTAACTCCCAATTTCGTTGAAAGTGGGTGTTACATTCTCCTCTTATTAAAAGGAGTTTTGTCCCCAAAACTTAAATGGTTTATTGGGAAATTCATTCTTACATTTGTTTCATTAATATGTCCTTGTTACTCATTCTCATAATATCTTTACTTCCTGCTATCTAACCAGTAGTTTTCTTGAGAGTGAAGGTATGGTCAGATTTTTTATTTACACTATTTGAGTGTATTGACTTTTTTTATTTAATAATTTTCATTTTAATGAGGACTAACTTTTCATTTAATCCTTCAAATTTCACGTTCTCATCGCGTTTCGTTTCACCATAGATTCCTTCATGCTTAACTCACCATGTCAATTGTTTGTTTTACTCATTTGGTTCATCATAGGACAATATGTCTTTAAACGAGAAGTCTCTTTTAAATACATTTCATCTTCTTTCATAGTTTCCATTGACTCACTCAGTAGTGGTTTTCGAAAGTCAAAGGTTTGACTTTCCAATCCTTACTTTAGTGCTCTAACTTCTTGCTCACAGTCTTTCTGATGTTGAATTAGTAATCTAGTGTTCTTTCTATTTGCCCTGAAATCCATGGTTATGAGTTCATTATGCTTACATGGTTTGGTTTGGTTTGAACCATCCCTTACGGTTTTGACTATTTCATTTCTAGTTGTTATATTTATTTCAAAGGAGTAAATCGCGATTGCATTACCCTTAGGAATTTCTAGTTCTCAGTCGTTTGAGTAGCGGTCTCTAAGAGCTATAGATCTGACTAGACTATGATATTTTCATCATTCTGAGAGTATTTACCTTCTTGATTTTGGTACTTTTATTTTGTTTTAAAGGCGTAGTCCTTAGCTAGTTTTCTCTTTCTAATCTATTTCTTGGTTGTGAATCCTTTCACGGATTTGCTTGTAGGTTTGGTCGTTTGACCTACAATACCATTTTCATCAGCTTCCTTTGTCTATTTAACTTCATTATTGGAGTCTTGGACATCTTATTACTTCACTTTCATGTCCTGAGTACCCTTGCTTCTTTTAGGGTTAATCTGCACATGTGTCCCTCGCATTATGGCTTTATTAATGCAATAGGAACTTTAGTCTTTATTCTATTTGCTCATTTGGGATTCTCATATGTAGGTCTACTTCATGAGTTTTTTTTTTAAAGTAAGTCAATCCTTTTTCTTCTTGTTTCTGGGGTGACTTATTGGCACTGTGCCCTTTATTATGCTTTATTTTGTTTCCATGTGTACCCATTTCATAGGTTGGAATGATCTGAGGAAATCATTTCCTCAATTCCTTTTGTTTCATTATTTGGACTTTCCATCGACATTTCTATTTCATCATGAGTCGAAGCATAGTGGTGTACTTAGCTTCTTACTTCTTTAATTCTAAAAAGACTTATCCGAGGGTTTTTATGATATAAGAATACCCAAGTTCTTCTAATTCCCTTAACTTTTATTGTTAGTTGCTTTACAAGTATATTTGTTAGAGTTTATGCTTGGTTCATTGTTGAACCCCATATTTCATTAGGAGTTTTCATTCCTGACTAACTCTGATCTTGAAATTTTATGGCCTCTGTCATTGTTAGTCATTTTCTTAATTATTCGATCTATGACAATCCTTAGAGTTCTTCTAATTCGTTAGTTTTTCACTTGTCGTTCTCGTATAACTAGCTCATTTTTGTGTTGTCCGATAATGGACCTTATTTCTATTTGATCCTTGGATCGTATTTAGGATTCAAAGGTCGTCAATCATAAAATGATATTTCTTACTTTTCTTTCATAGTGAAATTTCTCTACTATTATCTTTGACAGTAGTTGCCCCTCATGGTTTTATTCGTGAGCGTTGGATTCTTAGTTCCATGAGTATCCCTAGGTTAGGACTAGTTTTACCCATGATCTTTTCTTGTTAAGTTTCTCTAGAATACAGAATAACTTTCCTTTGCTTCGTATCTAGGACTCTTAGGTGTGTCCCCACTTTTGTGGGTTAGTGAACCCATTATGTCTCATTACTTACAAGACTTACATATCATTCATCGTTATTAAGGTTTCATACTTGGCTTATTCCAATGCTTATAGGTCATTCTAGACTTAACTTTAACTATAGAGTTCTATATTCATCCTATTAATGGTCATTTCTTAACTACTGAATCTTTCATATTTTCATTCTTTAAGTGCGTCAAACCTAGTTTGACTACTCTTTCCTTGCTTTTCATAGTCCATTCCTGTACTCCGGGAGTTATCTCTTTGTAGAAGGAAATAAAAAATCTACACCACTTTATCACATTTCATCTATTCCTCTTTTTATCCTTACTAAGCTTATCCATTTGAGGTTTCAACTCTTTGGTTGGATAGGAAATGTTGTATATGTTCCTTAGCTCCAAAGTTATAACATGAAGTGGCCAGTTTTATCCATAATTGAGGATCTATCAACATTCCAACATGTATCATTATCCTCTCATACTTTTCTTCATTTGGGTATTTATCAATAATTTGTATCTCTGTACATTTCAATGCATAAACATTCCTATATTAGTGGGTCATCTCTCTTTGTCATGGATACAATAATCTCAAAAAGTGTCATTTATCATTAGGTATTGCTATCAAAGGGCTTCATTAACTTCAAAATCTTTGAATTGCCTTTCTAGACTTATCATTATGGTCTATTAGATAATCCCTATCAGGGTTTGACTTTTATGACTTCAAGGGTCATTTGAATCATTGTTTCTAACTCGTCCTTAAGTCATCTGCAACGGGTAATCTAATTAACTCAAAGAGTGATCCATATAATCATTTTCTTTCATTACTCCGTCATCCACTTCCTTGGAACCATAATACTAACTTCATACCATTTTTTGTACTCAAGGGTTAATGGATTCCAGATCCAACCCCTCATTAATTGATACTTTCATTCCCTAGGTTTCATGTACCTAAGGTTCTGATGGTTTCTAATCTCTAAGGATTCCTATGAAACCATCTTCTAACAGTTGCCTAGGTCATAGTGACCTAAACTCCAATTTACCGATTATATTCGGCTACTCTTGGTTTCGTTAACTCTAACTCTAACGGTTACTTGGGCTCTTGTAACCTTAGTTACCCTCTTTGGGTAACTTTTTCTTTGATGTGTTACTTATGTTAAGTAACCTTTAACTCTGATACCAACTTTGTCACATCCCAGAACCACCTTGTGCAAATTAGGGATAATGACCGGCTAATTAGAGACCTCGCCAATACGCTAACTCTTTTTAGCATGTTGATGACATGTTTAACTGAAAGCCTCTTTACATAACTAAATAGATTACATTCAGTCGTATAAAAACTTGCAGTAGAAATCTGAGTGTGTAAAAACTTTTTGTTTGAATGCAGTTACACTCGGCAGAGCATAAGTAACGTTACATCAGAGTTACAATAATATGAGCCCAACATTACATTAAACATAAGTGCCTGCACTATTACATCGTTCACCTTCTGTGCTTACTCTAAGATGTCACAATAATTTGGTATTTGATACCTCAAGTTGGCACTTCCATAGCTGGGATACTAATCCTCTTCTAGCTATAGTCTCTATTCATCATAGCTTGCAATTATCTGCATTTGTAGCTTCTTAGTCCTTCTTGAAAATACATAGGATGAAACCTGTGAGCTTTATGAAAAGCTCGTGAGTAATGCAAGTTCCTTGTTGTGGGTTTCTGGAAAACCCCCCCTTTTAAAACCTTTTGTGACATTGCATAAGCTTTCATATACTTTCATTATCACGCCCCGAATCTTCATAAACCCGAGGTGTGAATGAGAATGATAAAATAAAAGAATTAAATTAATATATTTGTTTTGAATTGACTTTTAATTGTTAATCTCCAAGATCACGTCTTATACTAGCTTAAAGTGTAGGCTAAACATAGCCTAGGTGCTTTCATAACCTAACTTCAAGGTAGTAACCAAGCATGGTCTAAGTGGTCACTTAGCATAGCCTAAAATGATGAAAAAATATGGTCAAGGTTGGTGGCCCAATGTGGCCTAAGTAAAGGTTAAATATTTTCCTAAGTAGTGACCAAACATAGTCCCAAAAAGTGGCCAAACATGGCCCAAAAGGGTGGCCAAACATGGCCTAGGAATTGGCCAACATGGCTTAGAGGTTGGCCAAACATGGCCCAAGGCAAGTGGCTAAAGGCTGGTGGCAAGGTGCAAGGGGCTAGGCGAGCGCGGGGGGCGCAGTGGGCCCCTGAGGTACCCGCAAGCAACAGACGCGCAGGTGTGCGCATGGCTGGGCTACTGCGGGGCATGGCTTGGTGTGCTGTCACTGTAGCTACAGTATAATTGCTGCAATCTAATTTCTTCATTTTCTGAATTTTTTTCTAAAGTGCTACAAGCTGATTTTTTCAATTTTTAACCTACTTTCTCAAGGTTTTTAACCCCTATTTTTTGGTACTTTTCCTATTTATATATGGGCATTTTACACACCTAACAACTTTTTTTAATTCACAAAATTTTGACATGGTCTCCTTTGTTTTCTAAGCATTTCCCACCTAATATTTTACAACAAAATCCATCACTCTTAAACTAACTACCAAACTACCTCCTCTTACTCAACTAAACTATTCATACATAATTTAAAACAACAAAGTCATTCATACATAATTTAAAACATACATCCACCATATATATACATATATATATATATTTATATACTTGAAACTTAAGTGTCATGAGCTTCATGTTCATTACAAATTTAGGGCCTTGTCCATTGTTTCCATGCTATACAAAATTTTATAAGCTAATACATATGTCTTAGGGCTTATGCCCTCATACAACCAAAAATATGCCCTAAGAGCCAAATATCCCAACTTCTATTCTATACTCCCAAGGCATGCCAAAAGAATCACCTAGGTTTCTCCAAGCCTTATGCTTCCTCGTTCTCACCTGAAATCGTTTCCCGTATAGGGTGAGCACGACAGCCCAGTATGACATAATGCTAATATAAGGAACAAAGGTAAGGCGTGGCACGTGCAAAGTGAACATTTATGAGTTATAATCTTTCCAATTTCTTAATGCAATGCAATGGCAATATGCATAACACACACATATAACTCTATGCCCAACACACGTCTCCTTTCACAGTCCTTCCTCATTGGATTTGTGAGTACCACTTATATATCTCGTTTCACGGGCGCGCTCCCTTTGGATTAACGAGTACCAATCATTGGCCAGATTTTGAGTTTTTCACCACAGGATCTACACCCTCATAATGCATAGCACCAAAGTACTCAACACACTCCATGTTTCTAAATATTCACGTATGCCAAGATGCCTTGATTTTTCTATGCAATTTTAATGAAGCATTTATCAAACCCATGGAGTATGCCTTAAATAATGCATCATACATAAAGCAAAGTATAACTTTTAAACCATAAAAGTTTGTCTACATGAACATAGCATATAATCCAATCAATTACATGTACAATCATATTACTTATTCACAACCTTACCAAATTCTCAAAGATTACACAAGTACACAAAGTACCAATACATTAAGCAAAACACAACTTTCAAACTACAAGACTTTGTCTACACGAACACAAGCTAGAATGCAATAAATTATACATATATTCATGTTACATATTCATCACTTCACCAAATTTCCAAAGAATACATAAGTGCACAAGGTACCAACCCTAAGTTTTCAAAGAAACTATATGCTAAGTACTTTTCTAATAACAAGTAAGCATGCAAGTCATACAATCAACTTATAAAAATACTCCTAAACTTAACTTTATTCTTTACTTAGTAAAATATCATTCCTAGAAGGGTTTTTCTCAACCCTAGGGAGTTGTTTTCACTTCAATGCCAAACCAATTGGTAGGATCGTAGCCCTTGAGGTGGGGACCAACTTCCTAGAAGGAAGCCTTGAGAGATCCTAAGGCTAGAGATGAGTTTTGGAAGGTATAAAATTGAAAAACCTAGGTTTCTCTCACCTTTTCTCTCCAAGCACGATCTACTGTCTTTTCTTAGACCAATTCTGAGAAATTTAACTCTCAAGAGCTGTATTTATACTAAAGGGCCTAAGGAGTGAAAAGATCATTTTGCCCTTAATGAGTCGCGGGACCCCGTTACACTACAACCCGTCCTGAAACATCTCAATTCGATATTTTGCTTTAACCAAAGTTCTTAAAATTATTTTAAATGATATTTTCCTAAAAATTATTTTCGCTTGTTGGCGGGTGCGGTCGGGTCCATCCAGGCCACCTGGGATGCCCTTTTTGGTCCATTTTTTAAACTATCTCCGATTAGGTTCAAATTCTCACAGAAGGTGTATTGTAACATTCTAAGTATATTTTCCTTCTATGGCATACTCCAATTATGCTTCTAAGTATGACTTATGTCTAAATGATGCATGTACAGTGCCCTACCGGCAAATAATGCATGAATAGTTTCCTGCCAGCAAAAACAAAAAATTTATCCTGATTTTTCAGATCTTTACATTCATAACATTTAGAAACATTTATGACTTTCATAAACGTTCTTGACTTTCATAAACATTTTTGGCTTTCATGGATAGCAGTTAAAATAGCAGCATTAAAAGCTACTACCATTCTTAAAGCGTACTGTATAACTGATTTCAAGGCATTTGAGAAAATGTAGATTCTTTTGCCAGATATTTTTGCAAGGTAAAACATAGCAAGTATAAAGCTATAGTTAAAAACTAAGTGATGAAACAATATATATGCCAATCTTTCCTTTAATCTTGTATTGCATAACCACCTGAGTGGCTATTCAATCTTGTCTTGCATAGTCACTTGGGCGACTAAGTGTAATCTAGAACTCTGAGCCTACACTGCCTGACTTAACCCCCTAACTAGGCATGACTATTGTTCATGAACTAAAACATTGTAAGGCATATAGTTTCATGTTAAATCATGCTTGCTAAACTTTTCATTAAGTTGTCCATATCATATAAATCATTTGAAGATATGTTAATAAGTATTTAAAAAGATGCTACTTAAAAACATGCAATTTAAATATCATTCACTATATTATGAAAACTGTCATGCAGTTAAAATATTTGATATAACATCACAAAACTATAAAGGTACTGCATGTAGTATCGTAAAATTGTAAGAATTGTTTTTAATGGAAAATCTCTATTTCAAGGTTTAGGGTTACTCACCTGTGGTCCAGAGTCCATAGTTACTTTCTTACTCAGCTTTCCTTGACATGTCTCTTATCTGTAGTTCTTTGTTGGTGATCCTAAAGCATGGACCAGAATACATCGGTATTATATCAGTATAGATACTTGGCTTAATCTTTGCTTACTTAATGTACTTAGTCTCTTCTAGACTTAGTTTTACTATTTAGGATTCCCTTATGGTCTTTAATTAGGGTTCCTAACACTTCTTAGTTCATCGCGTGGCTTACTTTAGCCTCTAGGGCATTTGGTCATTTGCCCATTATATGTCTTGTACTGTTCAGTACTTCATTTATCTTATCGGACTTCATCTTTGAGTCTAGAGGGTCTTTTAATCATAAAACATATACTTCTTATACTTTATGAGCTCATTTGATTATTTAATTAAGCTCTAGGGATAGTTTTATAATTTCACCATTCATATGTCTTGCTTTCGGTACCCAATTATCTAAAATGGAGCTTATTTCTAGACTCGGAGGCCCCTATATACATTGGTATGGTTTCCTCGTTATGTCTTATACTCTTTTGGTAGCTTAATTAAGTCTTAGCGACGTGTTCGTCATTTTTTAGTTTGTTTCGGTATTCTATTTTTCCAAAATAAACATCACCGTTAGGTCTAAAATATCAAAGATACTAAATTTAGCTTCTTCCAAATTTGAATTAGCCTTCTTGTAGTTTACCTTGGCTCTAAGGACATTTTCGTAAATTTTCACTTTCTTGCAGGACCATGTTCGAGTACTTGGATGCTCAGTTAGACTTTACCATTAGGTTCAAAGCGCCCAACGATGTTGATTTTGGCCCCTTTTTAATTTTTCATAGTCAATCTAGTAGCCTGTGTATCATTAAGGGTAGTTTAGAAACTACAGATTTCTCTGTGTCTGTATTTTTGGTATCTCAGTTGATGAAATAAACATCACCGTTCAATCCGGAACGTCGAAAAACCTTAATGTAGGTACCTTCGTAGTCATTGGTGTTCATTTGATAGTCAAACTAATATAATAGAACACATTTAAAATTAGTCCAATTTGTCTGTTTACATATTTCAGGATCTCATTTCCTAGATCGGACTTCGCCATTGAGTCTGAAATGCCCAAAAACATTAGGTTAGACTCTTCTTGCATTTTAATTAACCTTCGATACACTATATTTAGGCTTAGGGGTAAAATAGTAATTCTAAATAATTAATTAAGGGCTTAAAATAATTATTAATTATTTTTCTTGGGTCCTAATATAATTTTTCCAAAAATCTGGGGTCAAAATGAAATTTTGAAAAGTTTTGGTTTAGCCAATTAGCATTGAATCACTGGTTTAGTTAATCTATAAGTGAACCGGTCCAATTTCCTTAAGAACCAGCCAGTTCAGTCTTGTTTCAAGTGAACCAGTTCAAGGCCCTTTAGAACTGACCGGTCTGGTCCGATCTACAGCGTCATCATGATGTCACCATGACGTCATTATCCACTTAACCAAACGAAGTCGTTCTATTAAAGTTTACTATCCGTTTGTTCGGTCGGATCCTGACCTGAACTTGAACACTTGACCCAACAACCCGTTGACGGGTCAAATAGAAGCTCGCTAGTGCCGATAGTCTTTTTCGACAACGGTGATCACTGGCAATCATTTTCTAGCGTCGACTCCAACTGATTTTGGACCGTTTTTACCTAAGGACTTCAATTCCAAGGTTATTTTTTGGTTTAGGTTAGGTTATGGACGTTGAATGGTTGGTTACAGCTATGACTCCGGTGAGAGTCATTTTTTCAGCAAGGAATTTCCTCTCCTATTTCGTGACGTTTTACACGTTATCTCTGCCACATTTTTCTTCCATTTGATTCCTGTAACCTCAAGGAACATTTTCTCATCTATGAAACTGAGAAAAACAAGCCTAATCACCCATTCCAATTATCTCTCCTTCAAACTGTACGTGGCTATTTCTCGGTGGTTTTTGGACCATTTTCATTGGTTCAAGTTGCTGTGAGTTCTATTTTTTATGCTCTTTTGAGCAATAATTCTAGTTTCAAGTTTAGTTCATTATAGGTTCAAAACCCAGATTCACTAGTTCAGCCCCTAGGGTTTTCTCATGTTTTCTTAACTTGTTTCTTAGTGTGTTCTACTCATAAATATTATTTCATGCATAATAAACTCATTAATAGCCTAGAAATAGTAGTTTTTTCAATAAAATCCTAGAGAGAGAACTTTTGAAATTTTTGAGCTTACCTCTTCGATGGCAACCTCCCTCTATGCCTTAGCCTTCCATTCTCGAGCTTCTAATCTCTTCATCACCTTTCCTTGGTTCTGTTTGGTGCAGCACATCCACATGTACATATATACATATAAATCTTCTTTTCTCTCTCTCTCTCTCTCTCTCTCTCTCTCTCTCCCCCTCTTGATGGTGACTTATACTTAGTGCAGCTTTAGAGTGAAGTGTGGGTTTGTGCAAGGTCACCTCTCCCTTTTTCTTCCTTCTTTCCCTCCCCGTTTTCCTCATCTTTTTCTCCCAACAAGTTACCTCATTACTTTTTCATTTTTTTTCTTTTTTGTATATATATATATATATATATATATATATATATATGCTTATATACTCACACCAATATACCTTCATGTGTGTGATCAGATTTTTCCTATCATGTGCAAGTCACATGGCGATCAAAATAATTTTTAATTATTTTTCTTTATTCCTTTTCATCTTTCTCATTTTTCTCTATTTATGTGCACACACATATTTACACCTATCCATACACATGGTGTGTGTATTAGGGTCTCTTGTATTATGTATAAGTCACATAATACTTAAAATAATTTTTTATATTTTTATTTTATTTTTCTTTGTATTTTATGTATTTATTTGGCATTTTATCTATTTTCTGGTAATTAACAAATTATTATTATTATTTATTAATTATTGGTGATGTGTCACCATTTTAGGTTGGTGATGCTTGGATCACTAGTCAGTTAGCTTTAGTTAACCTTGGTTAGGTCAACTTGACTCATGACTGGTCAATTGCTACTTGACCCGGTTTGATTCTTGATACTGCATTAGAATGCATTGGTAAGCTCTTATTTTGGTTCTAATGACATGGTATTTGTTTAACTCCCAATTTCGTTGGAAGTGGGTGTTACACTTATGGTTGTAGGAGTTTAGTTTTGGAGTTAAAGGATCACAATGACCATTGGTTATAGGCTAGATTTGATCATTGGAAGTTGTTAAAAATATATCTAAACTCAATTTTATTTAATTTAACACAAAAGTGCTAAAATAGTAGCCTTATCGTCTGAACGTGTTTATTAGTTATCCGAATGGGACAATGAATTGTCGTGGCATTAAATTAATGAGTATTACTATGAAAATTTAGGAGAGAGTGATCGAATATTAATTAAGACTAAAGACAACTGTATCAGAGAATCAATTTGGATTTATGCTAGGGAGATCAACAATAGAAGTTATTTACTTATGAAGAAGAATTATGTAGATGTATAGAGAAAAGATGAGAGATCTTCATATAATATTCATCGATTTGGAGAAATCCTATGATAGGATTGCTCGAGATCTAATATGGTGGATTTTAGAAAATAAAGGAGTTACAAAACTATATATCAAAATGATAAAAGATATGTATGATGGGACAGTCACTGTAGTAAAAACAACTATTAGAAAAACAAGTGAATATCCGATCACAGTAGGCCTACATCAAGGGTTAACATTAAACATATTCTTTTTTGCTTCAGTAATAAATGGGTTGACTAAGCAAATACAGGATAACATTCCATGGTGTAGGTTTTTTGCTAATAATGTTATTTTTAATTGATGAAACTAAAAGATGGATTAATGATAAATTAGATATTTGAAGAGAGGATTTAGAATCAAAAGGATTCAAATTAAGTAGGACAAAAATTTAATACTTTGAGTGTAATTTTAGTAAAACTAGTAATACAAATGAGATGGAGTGGAAATTGAGAATCAAGAGTTAATAAGAAGTGAAAATTTTTATTATCTAGGTTCACTTATTCATCAAAAGGTAGAAATTGGAGATGATGTTACTCATAAAATTAAAATAGCATAGGTTAAGTGAATGAGTGCGTCTAGGGTATTGTGCGATCAGCGTATACCTTTAAAATTGAAAGTTAATTTTTATAGAATAGCTGCTAAACCATCCATGTTGTATGGAACAAAATGCTAGACAGATAAGAAACAAAATGCTAATAAGATGAGTGTAGCCGAAATAAGAATGTTAAGATGGATATAAGGTAAGACAAGAAAAGATAGAATTATGAATGAATATATTTGTGACATGGTAGGAGTAACACTTATAGGAGATAAAATGAGAGAACATCGGTTAAGATGGTATGATCATGCAAAACAAAGACCAATAAATGCACCAATAAGAAATAACGACATGATTAATATTGAGAGTCATGCTAGGGGTTGAGGGCGGCCAAAATTAACTTTAGTAAAGTTAGTTACAAAAGAGATGTTAATGTGTAGTTTAATAGAAAAATGACATTAAACAGAGAAAAATGGCGAGATAGGATTCATGTAGCTGACTCCAAATAATAAGGACAAGCCTCCATTGAGTTGAGTTGAGAATTTCAATAACCAGGTTGTCCAAATAGACCATTTTTCCAAACACGTGAACAGTCTGTCTGAATGCGTGTCCTACAAAAATGAATTTTGATTGATTGGAAAATACTTTTCCAAATTAGATTAGGGTTTTTGCATATTTTGGTATATATATATATATATATATATAAAGGACCTTGTTGTGTCTCATGTAAGGAACCCTAACCTCTTTAAGAAAATATTAATTGAGTAATATTTTGCTTCAATTTTCTATATAGTCATATTATTGGTTGTAAGGTCAAGCAGTACCTTGTGATGAAGTCCATATACGTGAGTGTCAACGAGTACTTGATTGAGGCATATAGCGGGTTAGGCGCATCAAATACACACAGAATTACACACAGTGGGAAGTAGCGTACTTGCAAATTGTAGAAGCATACCACTGTAAAAGATTAATCAATGAAATAGATAGGTGACGAGAAAAAGTCTTGGAAATAGACTAACGGTAAACTATAGGGACATGACAGACTAGTTATCTGATAATTGACTTTGTAGACTTGTGTTGTTGTTTGGTTGATTTGTAATTTCTTTTGGAATGAGTGAGTTTTTTTACCCCATAAAAGTTTTCCCACTGTACATCATGGTGTCATCTTTATTATGTTTTGTTTATTTTATTTGGCTTGGAGATGACATGAATTCATAATCTTAGTAATTTAATAAAATGATTTCTTTGATCGCAATTCGACCTAGAATGTTGAGTAAGTTAATTTATTTTATCTACTTTTTTATTAATTAATTTTAGGGTTTAATTAATTGAAATTTAATATAAATTATTCCACCCATTTGATAGACAAGTCTATCATCAATTTTTATATTTTTCAAAGTTTTCCTCCACAGAAAAGATATTTATCTTATTTTCTGTTATTATCTGTAACTTTACAACAACTTGTGAACAAGTATAAATTTCTTGAATGAAATTTCTACCTTATTTTAGGGTGAAATTCTAATTTTAGCATGAGCTAAAGAGTTGTAAAATGTTTTGATATCTATGGCACTGCTCAGTACTAAAAATCTATGATAAGGAATTATAATCACTCTTTGAGCCCTATTAGCTCGCCCCTTCTCCCCTGTATTTTTCTAGGTAGTACAGGATAAAGGAAAACTTAGAAATATTGAGCTTTTTAGATGCTTTGTGATAGGATAAGGCAAAAGTGAATATTGATCCTGAGTGGAGTTGAACAATTAAGAAAATTCAACATCTGTCAACATCAATGTTAATAATTGTAAAATATATTCTCAAAATTGATGATTGCATGGTCTAAGTTGGGTATGATCAAGGAATAAAATATGGATAAAAATAATATATCGTATGTTGAAAAATACGGATATATTGATATATATATATATATATATATATAGCAATCATATATCAATATTGCAAATTATTTTTAAAAAAAGGATAGATATTTATATCAAATCATGAAAATTTTAAATAATTTTTTTTGAAGTATTAATTGATATTCTAATGCATTATTTTAAGTCAATATATTATAAATAAACATATATTTGATAAGTATGTGGTACAAAATCAAATAAAAAGTATACGCTGAAGAGAATATAAAGAACATTAATCACTATAATTTATATAAATTTAATTACATTAACATAAATAAAGGTCAAATATGCATATATATCAAATAAAATTCAAATATACATATATAGTCTTTTATATTAATAATGTAAAGCATTAAGTTCTAATTATATTAGAGTTAGAAGTGTGACATCCGTGATATAATATGATATATCGTGATATGGAATTAATATAATGAGAATTTTCAAATCTAAAAATGTTGAGATATTTTTCTTTGCGCTATTTATTGCAATATTCTTTAATTTTTTATTTTATTTTTGCATTCATGTGTATGATTTAGAAGTAGATGATTAAATGGATTATATTTAGTATTGTGAGAAGTTGTATCAAAGAGGTTGCACAGTGTGAGCTTTTGTTTGACATAAAATAAAAGAAAAAATTTGGATCAGTTGGACTCATTAAATTTTGTAGGACTTGGATTACGTGATAGTCTCGATTCTAGATTCCATCAAGGCTTGGAAGGCAGGATGGGATGTGACAAATCATGTAATGCAACGGTTGAATTATTGGTTGTCGACAAGATATGGATAGGGAGTGCTAAAACATTGCTTCATGGTGACGGCAGAGAGTGCTTAACACTAATCTTCAGCATGCAGAGAAGAGTAATGAATCACTATCTAACACAATTTAAAGTTTGAAAAAATGTTTTAGACAGTTATTTATTGATTAGATTTGTTTATGAAAACGTGTCCACTCTAATCAACCACAAGTTTATACCCCTTTAATAGATTACTACGACTTAGATCAATCGGGTTTGGTTTGAAGTCATGACTGTTCTGGCATATATATGAAAGAGAGAGTGAAGTGCGGTGAAAGGACATGACCATACATATACCTATTGTCACCCATCCAACAGACATCAAAAATCAAATGGAACCTTTCATGTATGGCATTGCGCGTGTATATATTGATCTCTATATAGGAACACTAAGCAACCAAAGTGGGGACAAAGAAAAAGGAGAGCTCACCACCCACTCTTCTATTGTAAACTAATTCAAGTGTCTTACAAAGTGAATTGGTGTTCTAGAGTTTTTTTTTTTTAAATTTTTATGACCCGAAATCGATTCCACCAATCGCAACCTTCGATTGTCTAGCCAGACTATAAACTGGAGTTCCTTTCTACAATTATTTCGCACAAGCTTTCGCTTGGAGGAATCGTACTCCTAAAGAAACCCGTAGAGTATTGAACTAATAAGCCCGCACTTTTTGTTCAGTTATTCCTTTCTAACACTCCAACAGGTGATCTAGAGTTTAGTCCACAGCAGATATTTTCTTATAAAGTGCAGAGGATGTCTAATTTCTTTCAATTTTGTAGTGGAGAAAATAGAACAGAAATGAGGCATGCAAGAACACTCCATCACCTGCCTACCTTTCTTTCTCTTCTAATTTGATCCATTTTGGTTCACAAGTTCTTCTATTGCACTTTTATTAGTTGTATCATTCTCACGAAATGGTTTATCCACAAAATCCTTGCAAAATTGACCCAAGCATGTCTCAGATCCGTTTGAGAGTATTTTTGTAAATTTAAGAATTCAAAAGAAACTCTTAAAAAGAGTTTTTAATTTTGAATCAATGATGATTTGCGTACATTTATTTTTCAAGAAGAGTTTAAGTCAAATGCTCCTTTTAACTTGTAACTTTGTCAAACTCAAAAGTTTTAATTGATTCTGTAAGGTATTTTAATCTCTCTTTTTTCATAATTATGACTGTTTTGAAAAATGCATGTTAACCACTTGACTTGTAGTTCAAACTTTTGCTTGTTGGGTAAGCTCTTCTTCGATCACGGATAAAATTACAATTGATCATCTTATAATTAATATTTAATAAGTTAATAACTTTTAATAATTAATAAAATTTTTAAGAAACCAACTTGATTTTATGTTGGATAATTAATAATTCTATTGCCTAATAATTAATAATTTATTCAAAAATTTTTTTTACAATATTAATTATTAGAGAGATAAAATAATTATATATATATATATATTCTATTTTTGGGCATATATTGATAATTATATTTATTAATTTCGTATAATTAAAGTTAAAAGTACTATAAGTGGAAAAAAATTATGACATAAATAAGGACAGAAAACACAACCTCTTCAGTTTAAAAGAATATTAGGAGTTTCTTAAGCCTTTAGTTGAATATTATATACATTTTTTAAAAATAGATCGGATTGTAATTGAAAAGTTCTATATAAGATCTTTTTTTTTTACGCAAAAAATCATATACATATAGGAAACGTTTTTTAATCAATGAAAATATTGAAAAAGAAAAAATTAAAAATTAAAAATTATAATAATGAATAAAGTTTTTAATTTTTATGTATATTAATTATAAGAAAGTTAATTATATACTATCGTTATGCTAAAATTTCTGTATGCATTGTAAGAGATGGACATGATGTGTCGTACTTGTGCTTTTTAATACAAGATTGTGATCTATACTTTTTAACAGACATATGCTTCATACTCTTATCTATAACAATTAAGATTCTTCATCAACTTACTGCCACTAAAGAAATCATAGTCATACTCGGACCAAGGTTTCATTCAAGATGTCATACTCAGAGTACTTTTAGGCCAACGTAGTTTGCTTGACCACCCAGACCAAACCATGTTTGGCCCAAAGCCCTTGTTAACCTTGAAATTGGTCAACTCCTATCCCAACCTACTTTGCCTGACCTACAGCGAAACTGCCATTGAAACGATCTACTGTCAATAACTAGTTTCTTGTTGTTTTGAATATAAAAGATTTGAATTTTGACCACTTTAAATGCAAATTGGAACTTAAAACTGATTGTAGTTAATATTCAGTTACGGGACACAGAAGGAATTTGAGAAAAGTGAAGGGTAGTCAGAGTAAAAAAGTAGAAGATGCCGTCGTTGTTGACTGCAGCGTGTCCCTATTACCAGCGTCTTGGTGTTGTAACAGAAATGTTGCATTGTCACCTACTGGTTTCTCATGCTCAACTCAAAACCCTCACCAGGTGACCCCCAAAGGTCTTTGCTCTTAAATGAGTGTAGACAAATTTGGTGTAACTGAAAATATAATTTCTTCAGACCCTTCAGACATATATACATATCCGTATAGCCACATATATGCATGTGTTTATCCATACATCGACACATATAGCTTTATTTCTTAGAAATTATATATTATATTATTTCTAGAATATAAATTAATCATTTTTTCTTATTTATACATATATAAAAGAAAAACTAATAAGCCATATATATATATATATATATTAACATTTTGTACAATGATTCTTGGCGCTCCATATTGGGTGTGGACGATGTATATAATGAGCTTATAAAGATGGTATAGGACGCTTAAATGAGAAATATATTTTGGGCTTAAGGTCCAAAAGGACAAACTCGTGAGGGCCTGCCACTGGACTGGAAGCAAGCCTGCTGACAAATTAAAATGAACAATACCTCTAGGTGAGATCTGAGTTGCTCGTCGAACATGATATCAGAGCTAAGATCATGCCTGCACCACATATAAAATACGGACGAAATCCATGATGGACTACTAAAATGGCACGGGGACACATATAATGGAGATGTGTCTTTTGGACCTTAGGCTTAGAAGGACAAATCTGTGAGGGCTCCCCACTAGGTTTGATATTTAGGTTTGCCACTGGGCTGCAAACCAAACTAGTAAATACTTCTTCGCAGAGGTAGGGCCACATATCTAATATGATATTACAGCCAAGATCATGCTTGCGTCGAGATGGAAATATTGATGTTCCACATTGAATGGGGATTGATAACGTCCATGATGGACTTATTAAGATGAGATGGGCACATTTTGAGCTTAAGGGCCAAAAGAACAAACTCGTGAGAACTCACCACTAGGTTTGAAACTTAGACTCGTTAGTGAGTTATTAAGCCAAATCAAAAAAAATACTTTTAAATGGGGGTTAGGCCACGCGTCTAACAATGATAATGGTTATATATCAACATTTTGTACAATGATATATTACAAGGTAAAATAGAACTTTCATAATCCCTTTACACAATTCAAGTTTAATAAAAGGGGTGACAGTAATAGTATTAGCGATGGATATAAATTGTGTTGCTTATAGTTACTATTAGTAGTTTTTTTATGCGTAGCTAAAGGATGGAAAAATGCCACCGGAGGACTACTAATTCAATGTTGTGTGCATCACTAAAAACTATTGTGTGCGTGGCTAAAAACTACTTTTATCGACACAGATGTGTGTCATTAAAAAACATGCCACCATTTTTAGGAATGCATAGGTCCATACTTTTAGCAATGCATAGATGTGCATGACTAAAAATGATGAGTGTGGACTTTTAGCGACACTCAGACGTACGTCGACGCTAAAAGTAAATTATTTTAAAATAAATAATTCTTCCTATATTTTATAAAAATTTATTTGGCTTTCACTTTTTCGAAACCTATTCCAAATAACCTGATATAATACAATAACATACATTATAAATCCAAGTGGGAATTCATTTATAGAAATAAAATCTTAATTACAATAATTAAAAATTGTTTGCAAAAATACAAATATAGATGTCCAAGAAAAATACAAATGTTCGAGGGAAAAAAAAATCTAGGATCCCAAGGCAAGGTGAGATAAGAAAGGCAAGTGAGGCTATGCAAGAATCTAATTAATCTAAAACAAATATAAAAAACTTATTAGATATAAATATTAAAAAAAATTATGAATTTACATACTTTATTACTTATGTTTCTCCTAAAATGACTATTTCTTCTATAAGTTGCAAGTCTGGCATTGAAACTCAGAGCCCTAAGTTTCTACAAGTCTATTTGATCATTTGTGGGGTATGTGACGCACTTTCAGTGTAGTTCGACCGTTATCGGGCATTTTGGCCTCTCAAAACTCTAGTATGGGTCATTTTGAAACTTAGGTTCTTTAAATGACTGTTTCTTGCATAAATTGAAAGTCAAGCATCGGAACTTGGTGTAGTAAGTTTTTTACAAGTCTATTTTATCATTTGTGAGGTGTGTGATATGGTTTCAGTATAGTTAGACCATTATCAAGCATTTTGGCCTCTTAAAACTCTAATATGGGTCATTTTTTAAATTTAAGTTTCTAAAATGACTGTTTCTTACATAAGTTGCAAATCGGGCATCGGAACTTGATGTCGTAAGTTTGTACAAGTATATTTTGTCATTTGTGATGTGTGTGATACAATTTTAGTGTAGTTAGACCATTATCGGGTATTTTGACCTCTCAAAACCCCAATATGGGTCGTCCTTGAAGGTTAGCTTCCTAAAATAACTATTTCTTGCATAAGTTACAAGCCGAACATCAGAACTCAGTGTCGTATGTTTTTATAAGTCTATTTTGTCATTTGTGAGATGTGTGATGTGATTTAGCTATAGTTAGATGGTTATATGAGATTTTAGGCTCTTTAAACCCCTATATGGGACATTTTTTAAACTTAGGTTCCTAAAATGATTATTTCTTACATAAGTTACAAGTTTGACATCAAAACTTTGTGTCGTAAATTTTTATAAGTCTATTTTATCATTTCTGGTATATGTGCTGCGATTTTGATATAGTTTGACTGTTGTTGAGCATTTTGGCCTCTTAAAACCTTAATATGGGGCATTTTTTAAGCTTAGGTTCCTGAAATGACTAATTCTTGCATAAGTTTTAAGTTAAGCACTGGAACTCGATGTCATAAGTTTCTACAAGTCTATTTTATCATTTGTAAGGTGTGTGATGTGGTTTTGGTGTACTTAAATTGTTATCGAGTATTTTGGCCTCTGAAAAATCCCAATATGTGCCTTTTTTTAAACTTGGTTCCTAAAATGATTATTTCTTACAAAAGTTACAAACCGGACATCAGAACTCGATGTCGTAAGTTTATACAAGTCTAGTTTTTTGTTTGGGAGGTGTGTGACGCAATTTTGGTATAGTTAGACCATTATATGACATTTTGGCGTCTCAAAATCCCAAAGTATGTAATTTGTAAGTTTAGTTCAAGAAAGTGTATTTAAAACTTACCAAGAGTGAGAAGAGTCCACAACTGGCAAAAGAATCTATGAATAAAAGCCTTATCTGGGTTAGCCGAGCCATGAGGTAATCGAGCCTTTATTTCAACTCAATATTAGGTCTCTCAAACTCTTCAGCCTTTTACGTTGCTTGGACTCTCGTATCGTTATCAACCGAGGATGAGAAAGGTGTCAGTCGCATATTGGTCCCTAGCTAGGCCCCGAACGTATCACTGCTTCTTTCTTAGATTGGCCTTACAGATCTGGTTATCATTCATTAAAGTCTCTCTCTTAAGGGTCGGTTAAGCATGTATTGCGACCATCTCCTTCTGCAAAAATATAAACATATGTTACAACTATTACTACTATTTATAAATATTAAAATTAGTAATAGTGCTATAAGAAAATAACATGAATAAACCCTTTGCGACTCCTCCCAAGCCCAACACTTCTAAGGGTTGTAGTGAGTCTTGTGCCACAGATTGATCGAGTTAGACGGTGCATTGGTCTCCAAATTGAGCTCCACAATTTGAATGCACAATTTAAAGTTGATTATATTAGATTTATGTATATCTAATCTAATACAATATTTTAAAACACAATATAATTACCTTATTGTGCTATTACCACACAAAAGATCGTGAATCACCATTGTTGGTCACTTCCTGCTTGATCTTGCTCTCAACATTCCACTTATTGGGCCTCCTACACTTTAAAACAAATGATATTAGTAAATATGACAGTGATATATAATATAAAAAAAAATCTCCAATTGTGTTAATTCTTTACCTGGTAGTATTCTCTCTCGAAACGATTGCAAAGGAAAGCTCAGTCTTCCAGTGTCACCCATTTATAAGAACTGCACGGGGATCCCTATTTGCACCCACCTCTTTATCAAAGTGCACATGCATCTTGTGGCGATAGTCGCTGAAGCGAACCTTCAGGTACTAGTTCACCATGTACTGTACATAGGGTAGAATACATACCAGAATGTGGGTTTAAATTGCCTACTGTTGTTCTTCTGTGACCTGGTGCCAGTTGGTGGCCTAAAGTAGGATGCAAAGTCGACAAATGATGTCGACCTTAGTGGTGAACTCCTGCACCCACACACCTACAGGCCTCATCCAGCCCTCTAGTATCTCGATTCGAAGCCACTAACGGCCAGACACCTCAAACTACTATTGGAACCTACCATTCTTTAATCTATCATGCCCATGTATTGCCATCAAACAGATGTTTTTGTCAATTTTGCCAACCCTGTGATGGCGCGATAGAAAACAATGATGACACAAGTTGCATATATTTTTTCAATCCAAAAAATGTATTGAATATGCACCCTTATTGAAAATCAGGCATGTCAAATACCCCTTAGTGCTCCACCCAAACAAATTCTTGTATATAAGGAAGTTGTTTATGACCCATAGTACCACTGCATGCAATCAAAATGTCTCATTCCTATAGATATCATACGCTTTCACTCTGACCTCCCACAATTCCTTCAACTTATCCACTAATGGCCGCAAGTAAACATCAATTTCATTACTTTGTAACTTTGGCCCTAGAATAAGCAATAACATGAAGATAAATGGTTCTTTCATACATTTCCACAATGGCAAGTTATATGGAATAAACAACACCATCCATATACTATAGGCCTTACTCATCTCACCAAATGGATTAAAACCATCGCAAGCCAAACCAGGTCGTACATTACGCAACTCATTTGCAAACCATTCATAATTTTTATCGAATTAAACCCAAGCTTGAGCATCTGCTGGTTGCCTATGTACACTTGCCTTGCCAATACATTTATTACTTTGGCACCATATCTCTTTTGCCATCTTCTAAGATATTTACGACCTTTATAGCCTTAATTTTAATAGAAAATATCTTAGCACCTTAAGCGAGATTCTCTTGCTCTTTCCTTCATTCACCTTGTACCTGGGTTCATGGCATACCATACACTCCAAACATTCTTTAGTTTCCTTTCAAATAACATGCAATCATTCTTTCAAGAATGTTTATGGATATATCCGCGGCCTAAGTCGCTCAACTATTTTTTTGCCTCCCTTGTAAGAAGTGCTACTTTAATTAATTCAAGTACCATATTTAATGATTTTTTACTCCATCGATTGATGGTCTAAACATGAAAGAGCTTCATGAAAAAACCCATTTTCAAAAACTTCTCACAAGCTAGATATAGCAGTTGTCTTACTTCTTACAACAAATGATCCAACACTTCCGATTATTTGGTATCACTCCTAAAATCGTGACTGCCAGTCGTAGCCCCCTACAAGCTTGCCAACATTTGTGGCAATCAATCGTAACCAAAACCAACATTTTAACCTAAGTTATCATCGTCTTTTTTTCATCCACACTCACCACTCATACTTCACATTATCCCACATAAATTCCCAACATATATATGTTGTCTATCCCGTAATGTAGTAAGTGCTCTTTGGCCTCATCTATGTACATTTAATCTCTATTATTGCACTTCTTACATACAGATTTTATCCTATTGCCCCCAACTGTAGATGCACAAGTAAACTTAAAGAAATATTTAATCCATTTTACATACTTGGGCAAATGCCTACCCTTCAGGTCCATCAAACTCTTATCCATCTTCACCTATAAACCTGGGAATTAATGTATGAGTTACTGATGGATGAAACATGAATCCTAACACCTCCAACTTCTAACAAAAAGATAATGTGATCCTATCTCATTCAAGAATGTACAATCTACATTGTAATCAACAGTAGTTCAAATCCTTTGTTCCATTCTCTAAGAAACTTTCAACATCTCCTCACGGTTCTCTAAGTATACGAGATATATGTTACCACGCCTAAATATGTATCCAAAAAAAAAAACAAGAGATTGATCGTGCCAAATTTTTTCAGAGCTGAATCAAGTATGCATTGTTGTTTTCAATGCAGATTTATTCATTGTCAAACTATCTAACTTTGGACAATTCAATAATCGATTCTCATACATATTAGTGCTAAAAACAACACTCGAACAGGGCTAGGGCTACATGAATGCAATTATACATTTAGTTACATAAGTGCCTAAATTATTGATAAAATGTAGTTAATCACCTCTCAATACGCAAAGACTAATTAATCATTTTTTTCTTATAAGTATTCCAGGTTGACTATAAAGAATAGTTTAATATATTCAAACTATTCTTTCACTAAAGTTTCTATAGCTAACTATTATTTAGCAAAACAAGTTTGAAAACCATCATTTAGAAACTTTTAATAGAGATGGAGATAAAATTAATTAATCATACTACAGTACTACCATTAGATGGACAAGCAATATATGATACTAAATATGAAAACTACACAATTAACTAATAATTTTGAGGTAAAAAATAATTCTAAGTAAGATGTTAAATAAAACAGTGGATAATAATGATACAAATATAACAATGAACTTGCATATTTTTGTCATGAGCAGTGTTATTCATACATATTTCAACATCCAAAGCTTATATCTAAGAAAAAATGAAAAGAAAATAGTTATACACACACATCATAATACACACACACACACCATAATACACACACACATACATCAACATATACACACTTTGGAATATAAACATACAGATACATCATAATATATACACGCACATATTGTATTCAGTAATTGATGTACAAAATAAAAAGAGACAAAACTTACTAAGATAGAGAGATTGAGAGAAAGGTATTGGGCATCCATGATCATGCAATTGTAGAGGGCTCATCGGCAAGGTTGGCATCGGCAATAAGGTTGGCATCAACAGCAAGTGTCAGTGGTGAAAAGACAGACAAAGTGTTGAGGGTTTAATTTGGGCAGAGTGATCAGAAATGGAAGAGATTGGGAAAAAATGATGGACTTATTAGTGTCGCACACCTATGTTATATAGTGTGTTGCTAATAAACCAAACGTGCATACCAAAACGATGTCGTTTTAATAAACTAATTGTTTAGTGATGCACACACGTGCATCACTAATAAATTTTATTGTTAGCGATGCATACATGCATTGCTAATAATATTTTGTGTCGCTAAAAATATCCCGCCAAAATTTTATGCTCAGGAAAGTGAAATTATTTCCCATTTTGTGATGCGCGGCTTGTGCGTCACAAATAGTGACTTTTAACGACATTTATATGTGTATTGCTAATAGTGTGCATCACTAAAAACTTATTTTCTTGTAGTGTCTACCGTCTAAAAAACTTTTTAAGGATGTGAATAACTAAACATGCATGCCCTACTATTTTTAACTACCCGTTAGCCCTTCTTTTTCTTCACTCTTGTCATATTTACTTCCTTTTCAAATTTTCATTTTCTTTTTGCATAGTATGGTCAATCACATCCCGCATGCGCTACTTTCTAGTGTCTATAATAAAGGAAAGGCAAATGTTAGAGATTTATTCTCAATTGTATCCCCCCAGTGATGTGTCATATATGGAAGTTTTGAGTTCCACAGGGTGTGATTTTCAAAGTTATTATATCCTAACACATCACTGTGGAGATATAATTGGGAATCTCTAGCATTACTCTAAAGAAAAGTATTAAAACGACTTAAATTTTTTATTATATTTTCTTAAACAAACAAGTGCGACTCATTCAGATTTATTGATGTGGGTCCCACTACTTAGTATTTACGAGTAAAAAATATATAGCATTGAAATAATAAGTTACGCATAAATAATGGTTTTCTCACATCATTTTCTCATAAGTGATGCAATGATAATGAATTTTTTAATAAATTTGTTTACTCGTATATAAAAAGTAGTGGGGTCCATTATAATAAATGCATATGGGACCACTTTCTGCGTCTAAGAGTGGGAAACTCAATAAAAAAATCCGTTATGCATGACATTTTTCTTTTTTCTTTTTACTCATCGAGATAAGATTATAATAAATGCATATGGACAACACCACCGTGTCTAAAAGCGATAAAATAAATAGAATGAAAAAAATAGTTATACATCAAATTCTTCGTCAAAATATGTAAAAAAAAAAAAAAATTCCAAAGTTCTAAACTAAGGTAGCTCAGAAGGTCCATTGGATACTCATCACAAAACAAAGGGCTTTGAGTTATTTTTTTAGATGTATTGTATAGTATTTTTTTTGATTGGCAACCAATTGTAAATTATTCTTTAATCTACTTTACAAAAAATTGATATTTTTATAATCTTATTTCTACATTTCTTCATCATGTTTTGAGAAATGAGTGAATGGGTATTGCATTTTATGGTCAAATTATGATAGCTTAACAATACTCCCTAGTCATAACATTGAATGAGTAGGTGGAAATTCAAGGCCAAAACAGAACAGTCTTTTTTGGTTTCAGGTTCTAGAAGGGTAAAAAAAAAAAAGAAAAGAAGGGAAGGAAAGGGAAACTTATACACTTAATTGTTTGAATAGGAAATGAGGAGAGAAAGGAAAATTATGGAAAGAAAGAACCTCCTTAACCTCTAAAACTTTCATTTCAATTTTCTTTCAAAACTCTAAAGAAATAGAGAGAAAAAGAACAAGGGCTTAGTAATTAATTGTTAGCCTGTTTTGCTCCAATTTTCTAACAAGTGAATTACTTTTACTTACATAATAAATCATTAATTAGTTTTCTTTTTTTTCCCCTATTTTCTCAATTAATCAAGAGGAAGAATTCACTATTATTCATCTTTTCTTTTTTCTTTCTTGCATATTTATCCAAATAAAAGGGGACTAGAACTCTCTCTCTCTCTCTCTCTCTCTCTCTCTCTCTCTCTCTCTCTTTTGTGGGTAAGTATAAATTTTATAAACAAAAAGTGTTGTTCAAGTGTACAAGGGAATCCTCATGTAACTCCCCAAGTTTGTTGACCCAAAAACTTTAAAAAAAAATTAACAACATGAGTCAAAAATTTAAGTGCAAGTTTCTACGACATAGATATAATTAATAAATCTATTACTTAATAATTAATAATTTTTTATTTTTTTATAAAATTAATTATTAGAGAGATAAAATAGTTATATATGTACTTAAATATATCTTATTTATGACATGTCTTGATAATTGGATTTATTAATTCAACATTATCGAAGTTAAAAATATTATAAGTGAAAAAAATTATGACATCAGAAAACACAACTTGTTTACTTGAAAAAGGATATTATAAGTATTTTTATGCCTTAAGTCGAACATTATATGTCCTTTTTTTTTATGAAAAACAAAATGTCATTGAAAAGCTACATATAATGTCTTATTTTTGTACCGAAAATCATTTAATGTAAGTAACACTTATTAGTTAATGAACGTATGAGAAAAATTAACAATTAATAATTCCAATAGTTAATAAATTTTTAATCTCCCATGTCTACTAATTAATTATAAGAGCGTTGAGTGCATGTTAATCATTCTCTCTGAACCGACAACTACAGCATTGTCCCTATCAGTTTCCTCGAATGCTATTCGAAGAGAATACATAACAAGGTGATCTTCAGATTGACAGCTACGACATTGTCCCTATCGGTTTCCTTGGATGATATTCGAAATTGTAATAGGTTGTTTTTGGAAGAAGCGCAGGAAGTTTGGGAAATGGGAAAAGTGTTAGGTTTATCTTTTGATGGGCCTGAGGAAAAAATGATTAGTAAATTGGTAGATTTGGAGAAGCAGGATCAAGCTAGGTTTATGAAAGTTGGGGTGCGATGAGGGTCGTGGTGCTTTGTTTGGTTTTTGCTGCTTTAGAGTTGTATTTTGTCTTGGGTTGTCTTGTCCTGGTTGGGTTTTCTATTGGCTAGGTTGTTCTTGTTGGGGGAGTTTTTCTTATTTTTCTCTTCTGTGGTGTTGCCTTTGCAGTTGGTTGGTCTGTTGATGTTTAGTCGAGTTATGTTTTGTTCTTTTCATGTGGTTGGTTTCTTGCCAACTTCGGTGTTGTGGGCATTTTTCGTCTGTTGTGACTATTTTTCTTCTTGTTGTTTCTTAATAAATTCTTTTTTTTTTCTAATAAAAAAAATCATACTCTCCGAACCTAACCAATGTGGGTTAAGGGTCTAATAATTTTTATCTCAATTATGTGACGTCCTTAAGCATATAAACTTCTCTTGACTAGTAATGTATGACGCAACTCTGCTCCCCTTATGATCCCAGTCTCCCTACAAGATCCACCATACTGCTACACTATATATTTCTCCATTGACATGTTGATGTAGGATGTAACTTTGCTCTTTAAGGTCCTAGTCTCTCCATAAGATCATCCACCACACTACTACACCATGTATCCCTTCGAGAATAATCGTAGGTAGAGTACAACATCGCATTGATACCCTTAGGCATAATATCTTCCTTTGACTGACGATGTAGGATGTTGTTCTATTCTCTTTACGGTCTTAGTGTCTCTATAAGAACCACCATATTGTTGTGCCATATATCCCTCCCTTGACATGGCAATGTAGGATGTAGTTCTGCTCTTTTACAGTCCCAATCTCTCCATAAGATCACCCACCACACTACTACATCATGTATCCCTTTGTGAATAATCGTTGGTAGAGTACAACATCGCATTGATGCCCTTAGGCATAATAGCTTCCCTTAACTAGCGATGTAGGATGTTGTTCTATTCTCCTTATGGCCTTAGCCTCTCTATAAAAACCACCACACTACTGCACCATGTATCCCTTCATGGTTAACCACAGGTAGAGTACCACACCGCCTATGACACTTGTCATCAGACGAGATCTGTTCTAATTCCATTTATAACGCCCTACGCCTATTATCCTAAAAACCTAAAGGCAAGGCTAACCACATGGTGCAAAATTTCTATGTCCAAGTTGTTAGTAGCAAGTTTGTGATATTCTTTATATGCCAATCAAACTCTCCATAACCAGTAGGCCAAACTCTATAGCAAGACATAGAGCAAGTAGATAGGCCAAAACTAGAATAGTCGGGATTCAAAAACGCATTAAGGGATGTTTCAATGAAGGCTAATTTCCTAATTTAATTTCATGCGTAATTTGAATATTCTTCCAAAGGGTAGCTTTAGCTCAAATAGCTTCTACAATTTTGATGAAGATCTGCCCTGGAGTTTGGTGGCCCCTTCTCAAAACTCTAACATTTCTCACTCCCACTATATATATATATGTGTTTTGTGTATGTGTGTATTATTTTATTTCTTTTGCCTTTACAAACTAGAAGTATAATTTATGTGCACCCCCTCTACCTATACACATAAAAGCAATGGAACTTGTCGTAGAGTTGGCACAATAGGATCAATTATATACATCTAATTATCCCACCGTGAGACCCCCGTAAATGATGCAAGATTATGGCTAAACTGTCATTATATTTTTCATGAATGACCATTCTCATACTAAGTCATCACCTCCCCCTCAAGAAATCTTGTAGTTGGAATGCATTAAGCAACTTCTGAGAAATACCAATCACAGTCAATTGAGAACAAATTAATTACAAACTTTTTTTCCCTTCTTTTATCACATTATTAATTAAGTATCATATTTCTTGTGATTGATTATGCACCTTTTTTTCTCTATTCTACAAATGACAGTGCTTGACTTCAAACCAAGTAAGAGAAATCTCCTCCTACTTACATATATATCACAATTACATGTATATCATATGATTATTATTTTTAAGTAAAAAATAAAAATTAAATAAAATTAAAAATCACATGTGCATTGCATATATGACAGATTATAGTTAAAACACGTATCTAGGTAGGAGGACGTTCCTCCTACTGAGTTTGGAGCTACGTATTGCCTTTCTACAAATGCATGGCCATGTTTTGGTTGTCATTACATTGTATTACAACCTTGTTTCTCTCTCTCTCTCTCTATTAGCATCTAAAATTCAGTGTGATTTTACCGAAGTGGGCATTGATCATTGACATTACTTGTCTATTTTTCAAAAAAAAAAGTAAGGTTCAAGTCTTCGTTAGGATAAAGAAGAAAGAACTATTAGGATTTAAGACAATTGGCCTTAATGATTGGTTAGATTTAATTTTCAAAATTTTAAAAAAATCGGTATTATATTTTGTTTGAAAATGCTATGGCAGAAAATATGAGAAATTTTTAATTTATATCTTCAATATAGTGATGCTTTATTATGTTTTATTTTTGACCCCACATGTTATTTTTAAGAATTTTATATAATAATACATCACATTATTTATACAATTGATGATATAAATTAGACATATAGAATATTTATTATTATTATTACCATTGTTTATGTGTGGTGGTTGAGCAGGTCTTTTAGTGGCCCGTGGGTCTTGACGTTGATGCCCACTTTTCGTGAAATGACAGATCTGACCCTCTATATATGCGTTGATGTGACCCCGCCGAGCTCATTTGCATGGTAACCAAACCGGGCAAGAGCAACGCAGACTTTTAATGGCTCCCAAACGGGAAGACCGTAAGAGACTTCGAGGACACTGAGTAAGCTCATTCTCAGCCTAAAGATTCAGCCAGGCCTCTCCTAGTAGAAGGTCAGTTATATATATATATATATATATATATATAAAATAAAGACGCACACGCAGAGACTTATACATACTTGTAGATATTATTATATGTCATTTTAATGTATCTAGTTTTCATACACTATATTGATTAGTTATTTTTTAATATTAGTTTTAATTCTTTTACTTTGAGGGCCGGAGAGAAGGTGATGAAGGAAGTTTTGTCTGGAAGTGAACAAGAGGATACGAAATGAGAGAGGTGCGGGTGGGGGGTAAGTTGGCCAAGAGGTCAGGTGGACCCAATCCACCGCCGCGTATGGACACATTAGGGTGCGTGGGAGCAACATGAACAGCAACACCACCTCTCTCTCTCTCTCTCTCTCTCTCACACACACACACACACATACTCACACTTAATTTTCATTTTGTATATTTATTTAAAGTTGGAAAGGATTGAGTCCGGAAAAATTAGGGAAGGAAAAATGAAAATTAGAAAAAAAGGAAAAAAATGCTGTGTATATGTGTTTGTGTATCTGCATGACACCGAATCATTGAAGAACCAATGTATCATCACTTTTTTTTTTTTTTATAAAAAAAAAATCATTTAAAAACAAGAGATACAGTAGTAGAACAGCATCAAATGGCCATGGGTTAATTTCTTTTCCTTTGTCTCTGCTTGCCTTGATTTCAGTTTTTTTTTCTTCAGTTATATATACCTTTTCAGATTTCTTCATTCATAAATATATGCCCAGAAGCTCAAATCCCCTGTTTTTTTTCAGATTTTGGGATAAGGTTTTAAGGGGAGCACAAATTGCATGTGGGGTTGGTGATTTCTAGATTGTTGATTGGTTTGTGTGAAGAACAGAAAAGGAAGAGCAGCAACAAGGAGAGCTTGAACAACGAGAAGAAGAAGATAAAAAGGCGTTTCCTTTCAAAGATGGAGGTGTCTTCTTCATCCGCGTCATTATTCGGAATGAGAGAAGAAGATCAGAACCAGATAAAGCAACAGAATTCGTCAACACCAACTTCATCGACAGCTCCAACTGCCCCAGCCCAGAAGAAGAGAAGAAATCAACCTGGAACACCATGCAAGTATCAAAGAGTTTTATCAAAGATCTAGCGTGTATATATATAATATATATATATATGTATATAGCCATGAATGAATTAATCAACTGTATTTTATAGTTACAGAGATAGACACATATACATACATACACATATATTTATTTTATTTTTTTCTATGAAAGAAATTCAACTCATAAAGAAACCCTAATTTTGAAAGCCTAAAAGAGGCCAGAATTGACATTGGTAATTTTTTAAAGGCCTTTTCCTTTGAATTAGCTGTTCTAAAAAGTATGAATTTTCTAATGTTTTGTTGTGTTGGATTTTTTCATAACAGATCCAGATGCAGAGGTTATAGCACTATCTCCCAAGACCTTAATGGCTACAAACAGGTTTGTGTGTGAAGTATGCAACAAAGGGTTCCAAAGGGAGCAAAATCTACAGCTGCACAGAAGAGGACACAACCTGCCTTGGAAGCTAAAGCAGAAGACTACAAAAGAAGTGAAGAGGAAGGTCTATCTGTGTCCTGAGCCCACATGCGTCCACCATGACCCTTCAAGAGCTCTGGGCGACCTCACTGGCATCAAGAAGCACTACTCTAGAAAGCATGGTGAGAAGAAGTATAAGTGTGAGAAGTGCTCAAAGAAATATGCTGTGCAATCTGATTGGAAAGCCCATTCTAAAACTTGTGGTACTAGAGAGTACAGATGTGACTGTGGCACTCTTTTCTCAAGGTAATCAAACCCATTTCTCTTTTCTATTTTTTATTGAATTTTATGCATAATTACACTGATGATGATAATTGTTAGTTGTAGTTCAATTCGACTCTAGTAGTTAGGGAAGATATATTTAAGGGGTTACATGTACATATATACATGAGACAGAGAAACATGAAGATGGATTGAGAAATAAAAGAAAGGGAAATGCTTGGGTTCTTTGGTTTTGGGCTTAGATTCCTCAAGTGACAGTAGGAGAAGTTTTTTAATGGGTTTTTTCTTCAGTTGCAGATTTTTTATTTTTTGTAAATGGGTGTCTCTGTGTCTTGTTTTTTTTATCCCTCTAAATTGTTCTTGTTTTTGTGTTTGGATTTTTGCTGGAACTATGTGGATGGTAGCAGCAGAAAAATGATTCCACGTGAATAATATCTGGAAACTGCCATGGTCGTAGAGGTTTCAAAAAACAAAGAAAAAACAGTTCATCTTTCTCTCTCCTCGGAAACACCGCCATTTTGCCCTTTCTTTAACCTTTTCTTCCTATTCACGTGGTGCTATACCATGTAAAGGGTAATCGTTACCAGGTTTGTTCTGTTATGGGTTGGCTAGATGTGATGAGGTCTGCACTCTTGCAGGTACTCTTTTTCATGTAATGTTAGAGAGTGCAGAAGCCAAGTCACCCACCGTCTCTCTATATTATTTGAAGGTCTTATCACGATGAATATAGATTTGAAGCTGTCTTCTTGCCTTCTACAGAAAAGCAGACGTATGGGGTTTGAGATTTAATTGATCATAAGGTTCAGAAATTTGGTTTTAAAGCTTTCATTTCATGGTTCTAGTGCAATTCAGGCACTGAAAAAAAAATCATATAGTTCATGGGTTTTGCATTAATTGAACAGAATTCTAGGAATTGGCTTCTTGATTGATTGCTTTATATTATCTTCAACAAATTGTTTTGTTGTCCTTATTTAACAGGCAATCCTTGAAATGGTAGCGCTTGGTTGACTGTTCAATCATTTTCAAATTTGAGTAAAATTATTCTTTCTACATTCCCTAATTATATTTCTGTCTAGTTATGCAATTTTAGTTTGTTTTTGAGGGAAAAAAAAATCTTGAAAGTCTTCTGATATCTAACTACTAACTTCTTTAAATATTCGTCATTCAACACTAAAGATCAAACCTTTTTTTCTTTCGTAAATTATTGGCTGATATTACTTGACAAAACAGTCCATGGTGTTGTTTTTTTTCTTTCGATTTTTTCTCCTCATTTTTTTTTTTCTGTATTATTGCATAAAAACCACTTTCATCTATCTTCTAGCAGCTGAACTGCAACCCTAATTTGCCACTGTTGAGACTGTTCTTTTGTGTTTGGACAATTCACGTGAATTGAATGATTCCTTTGGTTTTTCTGTGCTAGAAATTCTTTATCTACAATGGGACCACAACAGATATTGGGACCATCATCATATATCTAAGTAAAATAGATCTGACCCATATTCACTGTAACTTTATTCCAATTCGCGGAATTTCAATGTGGAGGTGGTAGGCCTACCCAAAAGAATATGAATTGTACGTCAAATGTCCCAAACAATTGGAAACAATATATTGCAGCATTGGGATGTAAATTTGTATCATTAGATAATTATTGAATTTTGCAATATATCAGTAGGGTTTCTTTTATGATAATTTTTACTATTGTGACATTTTTGAACCCCACTTTTGTGTGTGAGGGTGTTTGTATGTGTCCTTTTGATTATCTATGAGAACTTCAGAGGTGATCTAATGGCTTTCTTTCCATAATAATTGTTGCAGGCGTGACAGTTTCATCACCCATAGGGCCTTCTGTGATGCACTGGCTCAAGAGAGCGCAAGACATCCACCCACCTTGAGCACCATTGGTAGCCATTTATATGGAAGTAGCAACATGAACTTAGGTTTATCCCAAGTTGGTCCTCAAATTTCTTCAATGCAAGATCAGAACCAAGCATCTACTAATATTTTACGGCTAGGTGGTGGCCGGACTGGACAATTCGATAATATCATTGGATCAGCATTCCGACCTGCCCAATCCATGCCTTCGGCTGCTTTCTTTATGCCAGAATCAAACCAAGATTATAATGAAGAAAACCAAACTCAACATGGGTTTTTGCCGAACAAGCCATTCCATGGACTATTTCAGCTTTCTGATATGCAAAACAACACAAACAGCCCTTCCTCCGCTGCCAATATCTTCAACCTTAGCTTCTTCTCCAATAGCAGCAACACTAGCAGTATTGACAACAGCAACAATGCCAACAATAGCAATAGTAATCTATCATCTTCGAGTTTCTTATTTCCTAATCAGTTCAACAATGGAAATGCTGGTGAAGGATCTAGTCTTTTCTCAGGTAACATAATCGGTAATCAAATGACTTCTGGTATCCCTTCTCTCTATAGTTCGTCAATTCAAAACAACAATGTTCCCTCGCATATGTCGGCAACTGCACTGCTTCAAAAGGCAGCTCAACTGGGTTCAACTACAAGCAACAACAGTGCCTCTTTGCTGAGAAGTTTTGGAAGCTCTTCCTCAAGTGGCACAAGATCAGATAGGCCACTCGTCGCTGGTAACTTTGGGAGCGTTTTTGGTGAGAACAACGAAAACAATATCCATGACTTGATGAATTCTCTTGCTGGTGGTGGCCCCACCATTTTCGGAGGTGGGTCTGGAGGGATCAGTGGATATGGTGGACATGAACAAGAAAACACCTATGGAGGATACAATGCAAATAGACATGGTTTGGAGCAATCACCACAGCACCACAATAACTCAAATTTTGGCGACATGGACCAACCTAAGGTGAACCAAATGAACTTGAGTGTTAGTGCTGGAGGCTCTGATAGACTGACCAGAGACTTTCTTGGGGTTGGAGAGATAGTGAGAAGCATGAGTGGTGGAATTTCACAGAGAGATCAGCAGCAATGCAACATTAATGATATGACCTCATTGGCTTCAGAAAGAAAGACTGCGCCGAAAAGCCAATCTTTTGGAGACGGGAATTTTCAGTGAAGAAAGATGAGCGAGTGTGAGAAAAGTAGCAGGAAAGTACAGGTACGTAAATTAGTGACATGTTTGGGTGATTACACAGTTATTCAGTTAGAAAGTAAGTAATAATATGATTTTGTTGGCAAATGTGTCTAAAACACTTTATTTCCATATTTCCATTGGGTGTCGGATATATTTATATATATTTCTGTGATTGTCAGTCCTGTTTGATTGAAGACAGCAATGACTGAGCGGAGAGTACAATATTTTTTTTTCTTGATTTCTTTTCATTTCTTTCCTTCTCTCTCTGTTTTTTTTTTTTTTTCCAATTTTTTTTTTCCTTTTATCTTTTAGTGTTTGTATATATGAGTATATCTTTCAAGTCACGGGTGCAGAACTTTGTACCTTGGATTCTATCTTATTTTGCTTTTAAATTCTTTAGCATCATACACATGCAGATTATCTGGGATTCGGTTTACTAATATTCTATAAAAGTTCAGATTTTTATGTTTTGTTAAGACTCAATAAGGTTCATATATCTTGTCGCCTCCATGCTATTTGTGATGGCGGCATTAAAAATCACGCACTTCCACCTCTAATAAATTAACTTTTCTTTTTAAATTGATGACGTATATTTTGAGAAACTAGTCACACCACTGACTTCTTATGTTTTAATTTTAATTGCCTGAGATGTAGTTAATATATATATATATATATATATATATATATATATATTTAGGGAGGGATAAACGGTTGGAATTAAATCACACACAAGAGTTTTAGGAGATATGAAAAATGGAAGAGGAATTTACAGAACACTCTAAAAAATACTTAGACTCCAATCTTACTTCCATATCCAAAATGACATGAGTACAAGATATATATAGGCTAGAGGACATGAGCCTATAATTAATACATCATCTATATACAATGTAACATACATGTATCACACATAAATATATACATGAACCCTAAATATGAATAGACACATACATGCTTAAGACTATGAACCCAAAATATGAATAGATACATACATGCATGAATATAAAAAATTCTAGAATACTTAAAAGAAAAGACTCCAAAAGTCAAGTTTACTATTCAACATCCCCTTTTAAACTTGATCTTTCTTGATAACTCTAAGCAATGTCCGAAGATTGTGAAAAATATCATACTTGAGTGGCTTTGTGAGTATGTCTGTAATCTGATCTTGGGACTTCACAAACTTGAGCCGTACTTCCATTCTTGTAATGCATTCTCTGAGGAAATGATACCTAGTATCAATATGCTTACTTCGATCATGAAACACCAGGATTTTTGGCTAATGTTATTGCCGATTTGTTGTCAATAAAAATTTCTGTTGCTTCCTTTTGTTCCAATCAGAGCTTTTTCATCAAATTTCTAAGCCAAATTGCATGGCATGTACATGACGTAACAGCAACATACTCGGCTTCACAAGTTGATAGTGCCACTATTGGTTTCTTCTTTGAACTCCATGTAAAAGCATTATTTTTCAAGTAGAAAACAAAGCCTGTAGTGCTTTTTCGATCATCCAAACTTCCAACCCAGTCACTATCACAATATCCAACAAGTTTAAACTCATCAGAAAATGAGTAGAATAGGCCAAAGTCAAGTGTGCCCTTAATGTACCGAAGTATTCTTTTGGCAGCCTTGAGATGAGTTATGGTAGGTTTTTGCATAAATCGACTGACTAAACCAACACCAAATAGAATATCCGGCCTTGTACATGTCAAGTATCGCAGACTTCCAATTAGGCTTTTGAAAACTGTTGCATCAACATTTTCACCATCTTCATGCTTTGATAGTTTAACTCCACATTCCACGGGGGTGTTTACAGGCTTGCAGTTACTCATCTTAAATCTCTTGAGAATTTTTTTTGCATAATTCTCTTGAGAAATAAATATGTCTTCCTCCATTTGCTTCACTTCAATGCCAAGGTAATAAGCCATCATTCCAATATCAGTCATATCAAAATCTTGTATCATGGCTTTCTTAAATTCTTCAAACATATTTGGATTATTGCTTGAAAAAATTAAATCATCCACATACAGAAAAACCACCAAAATATCTCCATTTTCATGTACCTTAGCATAAAGAGCATGATCATGAGGGCATCTAGAAAAAACCATGTTCAATAAAGTATTTGTCAATTCTACTGTTCCATGCTCTAAGTGCCTGCTTTAAGCCATATAGGGCTTTTCTCAGCTTAAGAACTTTATCTTCATAGCCTTTAATCACATACCCCATGGGCTGTTCAATATACACTTCTTCTTCAAGAAATCCGTTCAAAAAAGCAGATTTGACGTCCATTTGATAAACTTTCCACTTATTCTGTGCTGCAAGAGAAAGTATCAATCGTATAATTTCTAAACGAACAACAGGAGCAAATACCTCTTCATAGTCAATTCCAGCATGTTGACTATAACCTTTAGCAACTAGTCTTGCTTTATATCTTTCCACATCTCCTTTGGCATTCTTCTTCACTTTATACACCCATTTTACTCCAATGGCCTTTTGTCCTTTAGGTAAAGTTGTTAGCTCCCATGTTTCATTCTTTTCAATGGCTTTGATCTTTTCATCCATAACTTTTCTCCATTTCTCTTCTTGCTGAGCTTCTTCAAAATCCACAGGTTCAAAATCAGCAAAGAAACAAAATAAGTCCAGTGGTTCAGTTTTCTCATAAATATCTCCGAGGCTTCGAAAACGGGTCCTTCTCTCACTTGAGCTCTTTTCTGATGATGATGATGATGGTGATTCATGATAAGAAGATGATGCTTGTGATGGAGGTGTAGTCGGCTCTTGTCATGCTTCAATAAGTTCTTATGGTGCCTCAACCATTGATTACTCTTCTTAAAAAATAAGAAAGAAATCATAGTTTTCCCCTTCGTGAGTATTCCATTCCCACATGTCTTCTTCATTAAATTCCACATCTCGACTGACAATAGTCTTCCCGGTAATAGGATTGTAGAGCTTATATCCTTTGGAGCTTGCATCATAATCAATGAAAATATATTTTTCACTCTTATAATCTAGCTTGGACCTTTCTTGATCTGGAACATGCACATATGCAATACTCCCAAATATACGCAAATGTGAGACACTAGGCTTCTTTCCACTCCAAGCTTCTTGTGGTGTCATGTTTGCTACACTCTTTGTAAGAAAACGATTTGATAAATAAACTGCATAATTAATAGCTTCTGCCCAAAACTCTTTTGGCACTTTTTTACTCTTTAACATGCTCCGAACCATGTTAAGAATTGATCTATTCTTCCTCTCGGCAACTCCATTTTGTTGTGGCGATCTTGGAACTGTTAAGGGACGACGAATTCCATTAACTTCACAAAAAGTTATAAATTCATTTGAGGTGAATTCGCCTCCTCTATCGGATCTCAAGGCTTTAATGATGTAACCACTTTGCTTCTCAACCAATGCTTTAAATTTCTTGAAAGCCCCAAAAGCTTTAGACTTTGCCTTCAGAAAATACACCTAGGTTTTTCGACTAAAATCATCAATAAAAAGCAAGAAATAATTGTTCTTACCAAATAATGATGGCTTGATCAGGACCACAAACATCCATATGCACAAGTTCTAGTGGCTTTGTAGCTCTTGTAGTGGCTTCTTTTGGAAAAGTCTTTCGGAATTGTTTGCCAAATAAACAACCTTCACATAATTGATCCGGATGACTTATAGAAGGCAACCCGTGTACCATCTTTGTTTTGGCCATCAATTGCAGTCCTCCAAAATTCAAGTGTCCAAACCTCATGTGCCATTTCCATGTCATATCTTTCACACTCGCTTTCAAACATTTAGCCACATCAGTTTGAAGATTCAACAAAAACATTCTATTTGTGGTCATTGAAACTTTAGCAACCAAATTACCTTTTTCATCTCTTAGAACAAGACTACAATCCTTCATAAGAATTTCATAACCTTTCTCTAATAATTGTCCGAAACTTAAAATATTATTTTTCATTTTGGACACAAAGCATACTTCTGACACAATTCTGTGATCTCCATTTTTTAAAAGAATTAAGATCGTACATTTTCCCATGATTGGAACTTTTGAGGAGTCTCCAAAAGTGACATGGCCTCTCCAAGATTCATCCAACTTCACAAATTTGCTCTTGTCACCACACATGTGATTGCTAGCACCATTATCAAGGTACCATAAATTTGCCTTCAATTCTTCATTTTCTTTAACTGCTAGCAACAAAGTTGGTTTGGCTTCCTCCTCAATTTGTTCAACAAGATGAGCTTTCTCTTCTAGGTCACTAGGATTATTTTGACATTCCCAAGAAAAATGTCCTAATTTATGACAATTGTAACATTCAACTTGAGACTTATTATACCTTCTTCTATCTGGCTTTGTATGGTTTCCTCTTCCTCTACCTCTTCCACGTCCACGTGACCTTGATGATGAAAAATTATTTCTTTCTTTAGATTCATTGTTTGATGGTCCATGACCACATCTTCCTTGTCCATGGCCACGGCCTCGTCCTCGGCCTCTTTGAGTTCTTCCACCTCTTTGTTGTCCTTCTCCTTGACCTCTCAAAGAGAATATTGACTGCAAAACATGTTCCTCTGCCCCATTTGTATTCTTCTTTAGCCTTTCCTCATGTGCTTGTAGAGATCCCAAGAGTTGGTCAATGGTCATGGACTCCAAGTCCTTTGATTCTTCAATTGCCACTACAATATGCTCAAATTTTGGTTTCAATGAGCAAAGAATTTTCTCCACCACACGAACATCCGGAATTACTTCACCATATCTTTTCATTTGATTTACTACGACCAAAACTCTTGAGAAATAATCTGAGACAGATTCAAGTTCCTTCATTCGAAGACCTTCAAATTCTCCTCTAAGTGTTTGAAGACGAATCTTCTTTACCTTGTCAGCACCTTTGTAACAATTTTGAAGAATCTCCCATGCTTCTTTTCCGGTGGTTGCATTGGCCACTTTCTCAAACAAAGAATCATTCCAAACATTGATAGATGAAAGTAAGAGCTTGCTTATCTTTCTTCTTAGATTTTTGCAAGGCATCTTTTTGATTAGGAGTCAACGTTGCCTCATCCTGTGGCTTTTCATAGCCTTCTTCAATAATCTCCCAAGCATCTTGAGAGCCAAGTAGGGCCTTCATATGAATTGCCCAATTATCGTAATTGTCTTTGGTAAGCCGAGGGGAATTGGAATCCCGTCATACTAATTGCCATCACCACAACTATAATGGCTTTGATACCACTTTGTTGGAATTAAATCACACACAAGAGCTCTAGGAGATATGAAAAATGGAAAAGGAATTCACAGAACACTCTAAAAAATACTTAGACTCTAATCTTACTCCCATATCCAAAATGGCATGAGTACAAGGTATATATAGGCTAGAGGACATGAGCCTATAATTAATACATCATCTATATACAATGTGCCATACGTGTATCACCCATAAATATATACATGAACCCTAAATATGAATAGACACATACATGCTTAAGACTATGAACCCAAAATATGAATAGACACATACATGCATGAATATAAAAAATTCTAGAAAACTTGAAAGAAAAGACTCCAAAAGTCAAGTTTACTATTCAACATAAACAAATCCCATTAATGAAGGCATAACGCATTGCTAAAATCAATTCTTTCTCTTTTCTCTCTCCCCCACGATCAAGATGTTTACACAGTCTGTAGATCATCCCAAAAACACTACTCGTAACTATGATATTGAGAGCTACCTTCTGTGAAACTTCATGATATGCAAGAGTTTTGATATTGTTTGTTCTTCTTCTCCATATTACTACTGCATTGATACTCTTGTTGTATCAATGTCTTTGATTCATTGTTCCACGAATTTCAACACAATTACTACTTTCTATTTCATTCTGTCCAAGACCAAAGAACATGAAGAATTGTTCATTGATCCAAATATTACTAAGTGTAAATTTGTGTAGATTTTGGTTATTGTATCTTAGAGGATGGAGCGTGAGTAACCTGCTACACCGAGCTTCTTCCTCCAAGGGGTGAAATCACCCTTAAGGACAATGTTTTTCACACACCACAGCCTCTAAGTCATCTCACATTTTTCTTGTCCTTACTTTCTGGTTTTTGACTATGATAGCTTTACATTCTGTTCTTGTTTTCACATTTGAAGTAGTAATCCAAACTAACCTTAAAACCTTTAAATATTTCTGACAAAAACTGAATTAAATGAGAGATGTGTGTTGTAACATCATTCTTCCTTTTATTAGTTTGGGATATTAGAGTGGGAATCTTTAACAATAACTAGAGAGGAAATTTTGAACCAAAATAGTATTAATATTGGACCTTAATATCCAAGATTATATATTATGTTTATAATTTTCTAAAGTTCATTTAAGAAATGATTAAATATAATTATAACCACTTATTATCTAGAGCATAAAAATTATTGCAGCCTTAGAAAAATTTTCTATAACTTTTCACTTTTAACTAAAATTATATTTTGAAGAAAGATATCTTCTTCTCAATTCCTTTTTCACTGTTTTGTTGTCGTTGAGATAAGCTTCTCACAAGCACATCTTTCCTCTTATTTACACATAAATGTAATACATCCATAATATTTTTATAGTGTTGTTGCAATCATAATGATGCATCTATCATCCAGCAGCTTGAGGAATTTTCTACAAGCATCATAAACAAAATCCTTTACCGTTGCTAAGTGTTGCTATTTTGTAGGAACTCCAACTTGGCCCATGGAGATTATCGAGTCAACTCCAGAGCATGAGATTTTCAGTACATCTCCAAGGACAGGCAACTAGGACCCTTTCACAATCGAATAATTTTAGTGGACAATTCGTTTATGTTTGGTTTTGAATTATTGTTACTTAATGCTTTTTGAATCATCAGAAAAACATCTGAAGATAGGAACTTTATAAGTCATCCTAAAGTCATACAATTGCGGCATAACCATTTAAGTCTAAATGGAACTTTTGTCCCAAGAGGTATTGAAGCATAACATGTGAAATACAACATGTAGGATACCATTGGAAGTGTTATCACTTCATTATGTTTTGAGCAGAATTAAGACTTTTCCATTTTGTTTTCTATAGAATATCAATTTTCTTTTCTCTGTTGGACTTCTAGGGTTGTTTCATCAAATGCCTTCACTATATATACAATTTTTAGTATCCTATTACAATGATAACTTCATTTTCTGTTATGGCGTTGAAGGATAACATGATGCTTCAAATACTATGGAGAATATATTGGAAAAATTTTTATTTCCAAGTAGATTCCAAACAGGTACCCTTTTTGGTTAGATATAGTGAGACTTGAATGAGTAGATAAGGAGTAAATTTGCATGAACTTGGTATTAATGAGCAATGTTACACTTTCGAAAACAAATCTCAAACTGGGTGTCCCAAATACTATGACAACATAATGTTGGCTATACATCAAATCATATAAGTGATGCAAGCCAATGTAATGCTATCACATCATCGTGAAGCTTTCTCAGAGATTTTTGTTTGAAAAAGTGTAGATTTTTTATGGTACGTGAATTTATTATTACCAAAATAGGGAAACTCTCCAAAACAATGCTCAAAAGAGACAATAGAAGCCAAAATACAACCATCAACATAACCAAGAGTGTCCTTGTTTATCAAGGACACAAAGAAAAACCAAGGAAACTACAAACATACTAGTAATATGACAACCAACTTGAACTAAAACTGATGAGTTCAAAATGAAAAGTCATACAAAACAGAGGCAATGAACAGGGATTCCTCATCTTGCCTACCACTGTTGATACATAATTGAAGAGACCCTAAGACTTTTCCTCAGCCCTTAATCATTGTATGTGTTTAGAATTCTCCTATAACCAAATATAACAATGCACAAGGAGTTGATAATCTTCCTCTTCACCTGTTCAATATTTGAAATCTTCCTATTGAAAACTATGTTATTCCTCTCTTCCCATAGTTAATATAGTGTAGCAACAAGATGAAGAAAATTCACTTTGGTACCAAAATATTTTACTTTCAATTGTGAGAGGATTCATTGTAGTTCTTGATCTCACCTCCAAGGTCTTCTAGAAATAAAAAAAAAACCATCAAAATTCCTTTCCATACTTTATTCAAAAAATTGCATTCAATGAAAAGGTGATAAATAAATTCAATACTACAATTACATAGCAACAAGCATCATCGATACTAATCCCCTACCTTATCAACATTTGGTATTAATGCTTAAGAAAAATACAAGATTTCTTTGGTTTTAATACACAACTTCTACACAGAAAATGGATGACATGAATCACATGTTTTTATTAACTTCTCAATCAAGTTTATAATTTCATGCTTAATTAATGTTCATTTCTTCTATTTATGTGAATCTTCTTCTAATAGTAACAACATTTGATTCAAAATTTACTCAAATGAAATTTAAGGCATGTATTAGTTTAGAGAAATGAAATTAATACATTGATTATTTTGTACCCATGGCTAAACATGTGTTTAATTGAGGACAATACACTTTAGTATTGATTCAATGAGTTTATGAAAAAACATGATTTTGGTTCATCTCCATAGAATTTCTATAGGAGTACAAAAAAATAAAAAAGGGTAAATTATACCTGGAGCCTCTGCTATTACTGAAAATTGCACAAAGTCCCCCTTGTGTTGAAAACATTACACTGTATACCCCTATAACATGACATATGGTAACACTAAATGCCTCTATATGAAATAGTCATTACTAACTGTCGTATTTTTTATGAGCTCGGCATATTTCTATTGATAAAAGGAAAACTTTGCCATTTATAAGAATGCAATGACATATTTACCCTTAACTTTACAAGTTAAGTCACCTTTTTATCCTTCCAAAATGTTATAAAGTGACCACATTGCCCTTACAACAAATCTGAGTGCAATGCCCTATCTCAGTCTATATATACCATTTTCCTCCCTCCAAAAAAATCCTTGCAACCCCACCTTCCCCAGCAGCCTAACATTTCCCACTTCCAGGTAACTCTCTCTCCCTCTTTCTTTGGTTATCTTTTTCTCTTGATATTTTCTGTATCATTCTCTATTTTAATTTTATAATGTTGTAGATGTCTTCAAAAAGGCTTCTTTAAGTATAGAGCAGAGTAATGTTGGTTATATAGACTACTCTAATACCTTGTGCAAGTGTATGAGAAAGGTTGTTGTTAGAATAACTAAGTTTGACAAAAAGCACAATAGAAGGACGTTATATTACAAGTGTGAGTTAAGCACATGTTCATTTTGGGAATGGTGTAAACCTGTTGGAGCATCAGTAATGCAAAGATCAACATCAAATGTACATGGAGCATAGTGGAATGTTGAAAATCCATGGGCAAATAATGTTACCAAGTTAAAGTATTGGCTTTGCAAAAATAAAGGCAGCCAGAATATGATGAAAGATATGATAGTTGGAGCATTTTTTTTTTAAACAGCAAAAGAGAATTTTATAGATGATCATGAATAGTACAAGGGGTACACAAAATCATAATCACAAAAGGATATGCTCTAATGATCAAGGGAGGCAGGACAACATCCCAACTAGGTTGGCACATTGGAAGCCCCTGAAATCATCTGCAGCATCTCCTAGGAAAGGAAAAAAAAGAGCTCAAATAACAACAATCCCCCTAGAAAAAGAAAGCATAGGGCTTTACTAGAAGCATAAAGATCAAAGGAAAACCTTAAAATAACTTTCAAGCCAAAAGCAAACTGCCAAACTAAAAATGCCTCTTACCGAATGAACCAACCCAAATTGAATCTAACAGTGCCCACTTAATCCATTGAGCTAGAAAATCTCTCTGATCTGATGAAAATTGCTAACTAATGTTGAGACTGCACATAGATGCCATTTAGAACAATGCTTGAGCCATAAAGCCACCATAACATTAATGAGATCTAACAATAAAGCCCAATCTAACTGAATGCTTGAAAAGATGCAATCATTCCTTAATTTCCATAATGACTAAAGAATAGCTACGGGAAAAACATCCCAAATTAGCTTCAACTTCTTCCTCTTGAACTTATAACTTTGCCACCAACATAATAGGTGATGAACTGAAGCTGGAACTACCCATGAAAGACCCCACCATCTAATACATTCTTACCACACTCTCCAAACTTCAATCCAAAATAGCAACACATGGTCAATTGATTCCAGATCTTTGCCACAAAAATGGCAGACCCTTTATTCAGAATTTCTCAACACTCCAATTCTTAATAAAAATTTTGCCGATTTTATTCTACCTTTGAAAGCCAACCAACTAAAAAATTGAACTCTGGGAGGGGCTATATTATTCCATACAAATTTCATCATCTTTATCTTTGGGTTGGAATCAGCTTCAAACCATCGGTATATAAAGTTGACAAAAAAATGCCCGAAGAGTAAGCCTTCCAACACACATCACTGCAATCTCTTTACTACTGCCTTTAATCTTTTTATTTAAAATGTAATGAAACTATTCAAGTGTTTTGAATTAACCAAGAAATGAAACTATCTTATGCAAGTGTCTCTCTACTTCTATCATTCAACTATTTCTTTCTCATTGTAAACAAACAAACAAACAAACTACTATAATATAATAAGAAAATAGAGTTTTTAAAACAAACAAGAACCCCAACACAATCTGAGTGCTTTTACAGAGCCAAGAACTATATCATTTCATAGAGAATTCATTACATAGTAAGTTCATTTTGTCCACAAAGTGGACGATTGTGTCATCATTTAACAAGAATAATCCCATGCCACACTTCCAAAAAACATCGTGGGCTACGACTATATCTGTCCAAAAATAAACCTGTCTAAAAAACAAAAATAGTGAAATCCATGCCCACACATTCAAAAAATAAAGTGGGATGCAACTATATCTGTCCAAAAATAACATGTTTAAAATACCAAAATAGTCAATCCCATGGCCACACATTCCAAAAAACTAAGTGGACTGCAACTTTATCTATCCAAAAATAACTTATCTAAAAAAGCAAAATAGTCAATCCCATGCCCACACATTCAAAAAGCCAAGTGGGCCGTAACTATATCTATCAACAAGTAAGCTATCCAAAAAAGTAAAATATTCATTCCAATCAATTCCAACTACATATCTAAGTTGCAACTATCACTTTCAGTTGACACTCCCATCCTTGTCACCTTGCCTCAATCTTTTTAGAATGCTGTTGGTTGTAGTAGATTACCCCATTAATTTTCCTCTCTATTTTTTGAAAGCATATTTATAAGTCAATTGAACATATAAACAGCAATTTATACATAATTAATGAAGCAAAACTAATTACCCCTCTTGTTCTTTCAGTGTTACATGATTTGCCTCTACCTCTCTAGCTCTCTTTTGATCCTCATTTCCCTCTATCGAGCGAAGAAAATGACTATAATGTGTTAGAAACTGTTAGCGCACAACATAAAAAAAATGTAAAGATGAAGGTGTACCCCTAAAACTGGGTTTGTTGTAATCAACTACGTGCCTCATTAAGTTCTTCATTGTGTGATTGTCTATGAAAAAGTTATACAACCAATTTTTTAGAAAGTTGCATAAACTAATGTAATATTAAGTTAACTTATTAGAAAGAGAAGCCGAGCTGACTTAGTCGTCCAAAGGCCCTAAGTGAGTAAGGTGACATACGAGAGGGAACTTCTAGAAATGGAATTCTTCCCCGAAAAGAGGTCCAGACGATGCGCACTCCTGATGGGCTCACAAAATCCATGGCAAAAATGGGGTTGTGCAAGACCTGAAGACATTTTATGTCCCATCCTAGTTGGCCGGGAGGCGTGGGACCTTGTTCTACCAGTCGACTGAGCAGCCCCTCTGGAGAGAAGACCAGATTCATAAGGAAGATCCTACAAAGATGCCACCGAACCGGTGAAGACTCATTACTATTCCCTTTAGTATAGTAGTAGTAGCGGTGAAGGCTTTCTTAGAAAAGGCGGGATACAACTTCAGTTTCATTTTTTTTAATATAATGGTAAGGATCTATCTATCGATAGAAAGATATGGATCTCCTCTGCTATTCAGTTAAAAAACCTTGAATTATGCTTTCTTAACTTCCGAATTGAAATTCGTATAAAAGTCGATGGATGCGGCGTGGTTACCATAGCTCATGCATTTATTTGAATCTCTGGAAAAGAGTTTTGGGGTTTCGGGTACTAAAAAAAAGGCTCTACTCTACCCAGCTTTTATCCCGTAGTTGCATTTTTATCCCGGTTTTTAAGTAATAAGCCCTCTTTGATCTAGTAAGGGGAAGGGGTCTTTCTAAAGGTCACAAAGAAAGGTTCCTGGAATTTTCTTTTGTTGGCTTAGCATTCGCATGCCACTCCCGAGAGAAAGGAAGAATTTTTTCTTGCACTAAGTAGTATCCGTTTGTAAGGAGTGTGTGAGCGACCCCTGCAAGTGCCCCTATTGAGTAAGGGAAGTAGTGCATTCATTCTCTCCCGGGAGCATGAGGTGAGTCATAAGCCTGGACAATGAGAAGCACATGCCTTAGCTTATGGGTAAAATAAAGAAAGAAGTGTGCTTCTTCCCCTTTTGGCCACTAATGTGTGTGGTGCCCCTCTATTCACGTAATAGACTATTGCTATTGGGTTGTTCATCCTTTTCACATGCATACAACTCGGTATAGAAATGCCAGGCTCAAAAGCATTCGAGCATATCTTTTTTTTAGTAGCTGCAAGTGAGCCTTCTTTTATTAGTATTAGTCAAATCGCTGTCTTGATCTAAATATAGGCCTTTAGGCTAAGATATCAACGGATAGTTCTTTCTTAATGGGATGAGGGGAATAAGTAGCTGATCAAGAGAGATGTGAGAAGCAGGCTGTACTGCAATCTAACTAAGTGGTGTGTGGGATCCGGCAAAAGAGGCGCGTTCTACTATACTATTGTACCAACCACCAGCGTCCATTACAGCACCTTCGCCCTACATACATAAGGGAATCGAGGTTTGGAACCCCTTTTCTATTCGAATGAGAAAATCCGAGCATCCGCCGAATTGGTAAGGCAGACATATCAATCCAATCCATACGATTCATTCATTAAGAAATTGACGGGTGTGAAGACCGGGCAAGGTTGTGCTATCTCCTTGTTCAGCCCTACAAAGTCAGCCCTCAAAGTCCTACCTTATTCTTCCCCATCCAACAATAAAGCATTTCTTTCAAATTTCATGATTGCAAAGGAAAAACCTACTTAATGGATAGAAATGTGGTGATCGATCAAGTCTATGCTACGGGTAGATTTGTACATGAGAAGGAGCAGAACCCGAACCCAGGGGGCCAGCCACTTCTGTCTAATATAAAACCACGCTTTCCCTCCCTCAAAACAATGCTCCTCTCGCTCAAAAATCATTAGCATACTCCATACATATCCGAAGTGAGTTGGCCGAAAGACCCTTTATGAGTAAGGGGAATCGCTAGTCGTCAGGGGTTTTAGGATAGGAATAGACAGGATTCATTTCAGATCCAGTACAAATCTAATATAATCTGATCCCCCCCCCTCCAAACATTCAGTTCTTAAGGGGGGTACTTTTTCTTAATCCTCGGATTGGTTATAAAGATTAGCAAAGCAAAGAATACTCAAACATGATCTCTAAAGCCCAAAAGATAATTATATATATGATCGGTGGAAGAACAAGGAAACCAAAAGAAGAAAAATTACAAAAAAAAATATCCTAACTAATGATCCTCGGCAAGAAGGGGCTTCTTGCTTGGGATCTATAGCTTCCACCAGGGCGACCTCAAGAGAACTTATCACGGGCTCATTCATCGAAACCTCATCCATTCCAAAGATGTCAAGGTCGGGATATAGCTTCTAGATCTTTTTTTTTAAAGCTTTCCTAGCTATGGTTTGCAAACTCTCCCCCCAACTTCTACACCTCTTCTTTAAGGGATCTCTCTGTATCTTCCTTCGTCGCCTACACACTAGTGGCGAGCTTCTGAGTAGCAGCAGCATCAGATTCTTTCTTTTCTTTCTTTAAAGCCTCCAAGTCTAAAGCCAAAGCATTCTTTTGGGATTCCAGAATAAAGAAGGTGGTGAGGGAATCTTTTAGCTTTCCCTTCAACAGAAAGAGTAACAGATTGGGTAGGCCTTAGTTAGAGCCTTGTTTCATCCAGCTCAGCCTGAAGCCTATCTACTCGTTCGGACTTTTTAAGGCAGTCCATGATGGAAGCCATAGCATAAGCCATCTGTGAAGCAATGAAGAATTAACTTAGCAAGAATGAAAGTTTAGAAAAATATATGAACAAGTTGACTAAAAGCACAAATCAGGACAATCTTATCTTCTGATATACCACAAACAGACACACCAATCACCTTGAGACACGTGTGCCTACAGAGTTAACAATCTCGATCCTACAGAGCTGATAATCTCGATCATACAGAACAGCCACAAGGCTTCAGGGCATTCTCATATATATCTATCATACAGAGCCGACGAACTCGGTCTTACAGAGCATTCACAACCTTCAGAGCATTCTCATATATATATATATATATATATATATATATATCATTCAGAGCCAATAAACTCGGTCATACAGTGCAGGCAAAGCCTCCAAGGCATTCTCATGCATATATCTTCCAGACCTTATGTTCTGGGCAATATTTATTCAACACTTCATATGGCTCCAACCTTATGGCTTCCTTAACAACTGCCAAGCAGGGAATAAGGAAACAGTCTTCAACACGGAAACTACTATCTATGGTTATCTCCATCTACGACTCAATGCTCCACAAGGTAACTGCAATCTCCGATGATCAAATCCCTATATTCATGGCATCGAATCCTAATCAACTTAGGAAGGCCACGACCTATAAATTAAACCCTAAAGGTATGCTTTATTTTTATGCTCATTCTTTGGCTTTCAATACAGTCTTTCAATTCCTTTTACTTACTTAAGCATCGCAGCGGCTACCGCCGGAGCCAATCCAATGGACCTCTGATCGTCTTTCTGAGTGTTCTACAGGTCACGGAGCCCACACTTATTGCGAGTCAAAAAGTGCAGCATCAGTTTGGCGCCGTCTGTGGGAACGACTAATCTCCAAGTGCTCTATTCATAAACTCATCTCTTTCCTCACCAGAAAACCATGGCACCAAATCTCCTGACTGCGACAGAATACTCAGAATTCGCAAAACTCTCAACGTCAGCCGCCTGCTCCTCGTACAAAGGGACCAGCGGTTAACCCCATGCGACAAGAGATCGAATCGATCAAACGACACAATGAACTGGTGCAAGAACAGTTGCTTGCCATCACTAGAATGCTGGCAACACTCACGCAAAACCAAGTAGCGGGTTCTCCTAACCCACCGGTCAACTTCGCCGCAGGAACACAACCTCTTGTTGCGACGGAGAATGAAGAGCTCCATGAGCAGGCTCCAACCAACCAGCCTGGGCACCCCCCGGGCGTTACCCGCGTTGGCAGAGATCCACAACCGTCAGCAGCTCCAGGCTGTGGAACATCAGCCTTCGTTCCTGACGTCCATTACCGGAACACTACTCGAGCCCCAACTCCAAGGGCCTCGGGAGCACATCCGGCACCGCAGGAGCCTTATCATGCAGCACCAATCCCTCCAGTTCGGAATCCTCCTCCGTCCGAAGGGCGTACTCAACCCTACTACCCTGAAGCCGAGGCTGTCAGGCAGGGTTCGCAAGATGTCAGACTCAGAGAGCCCGCGGAGGGTAGAGGAAATCGCCGAGTCTATGGACCGAACAACCACCTTGAGAGGACCTTAGAACCTTGCAGAGCAAGACGAGTCGGCCCGACTGCTCGGAAGACTAGCCACCCCGTTCACTCACGCCATCATGTCAGAAGAGAGGCCCAGAAAGTTCATGGTGCCCAAGTTCACCCCGTATGATGGATCTGGAGATCCAGGAGATCATCTCTCGCACTACCAGCATACGATGGCCCTTCACGGAGCCTCTGATGCTTTCATGTGCCGAACTTTCATCACCAGCTTGAATGGAACTGCTCTGAAGTGGTTCCACAATCTCCCTCCGAACTCAATTACCAGCTTCTATGAGCTCGGTAGACAGTTCTTGGACAGGTTTATGACCAGCAAGAGGCTCAGAAGGGGCCCAGAATTCCTGTTAAATGTCAAGCAGACTAAGGAGGAATCCCTCAGAGCCTACATAGCGCGCTTCAATACCGAACTCACGGAGATCACTAACAGCAGCCCAAAATTCCTTGTAGCAGCCCTAACTGCTGGGCTTGCCCAAGGTGGCTTCAGAGACTCCTTAACAAAGAGCCTTCCAGCCGATATGGCGGCATTAATGGATCGGGCCACAAAGTACATCAACCTGGATGAAGCCAACCGCACATCCTAGAAGGGCAAAGATCAAACCCAGAGGGACAATCCGAAGAGGGAGGACCACAAGAAGGAGGATCACAGAAGAGACTCCAACAAAAAGAGGGCCAGGAGCCCAGAGAAGAGAACAGCACCCAAAGCTGTGTACAACTCCGGACCAAGGGAGTTCACCAACTTCACTCCTTTAAACACCACACCAAACCAGGTACTTCGGTAGATCCGAGATCGGGAGACCCTGAGGTGGCCGGAACCAATCAAAGGAGATCCCAGTCTTCGGGACCAGAGTAAGTATTGTAATTTTCATAAAGATCATGGACATACAACTAACACATGCAGGACCCTCCGATATAAGATAGAGCAGCTCATAAAGAAGGGGTGTCTTCGGGAGTTCGTCAAGCAGGACGGAAGACAGAACCCCTAAGAAGATAAGCCTCAACAACGGCCAGATCAGAGGCCCGAGCAAAGGCAGGAGCAGAGGGAGGGACGAAACGAGCCTCAGAGGCAGAACAACCACGTCATCTACGTCCTTCACGCTGACTCCCCTATCACAGGAATGTCCAACAGGGCAAGAAAGAGTTATGCTCGGGAGGCCAGAGCTGCCCCGAACGTATTACAGATCTCCAACGTAGAAAAGAAGTTCAAGCCAGCACCGGAGATCCAATTCACTGAGCAAGATCTAGTAGGGGTACACTGCCCTCACAGTGATGCCCTTGTCATCACACTCAAAATCGCTAACTGCGAGATCAGGAGAGTTCTGGTCGATACTGGCAGCTCCGTTCAACATACTGTTCTATGAGCCACTCAAACAGATGGGGATGGACCATGACAATGTCAAGCCCTACTACTGCCGTGATGGCAGCTTTTGATGGCAACCTCAGCACCCCGTTGGGGAGAGTCGACCTTCCTACCACTGTAGGAGAGGGTGAAGGGTAGAAGACCACCATCTCGGAGTACATGGTGTTAAACATGAGATCTCCTTACAACGTCATAATCGGAAGACCCTGGTTGTACCAGATAGGGGCAGTCACTTCGACCCTCCATCAGTGTCTGAAGTACGTCCATAACCAGAACGTTCACTCTGTCAGAGGGTGTCAGCCAACCTCTCGGGAGTGCCACGCTATTGCTCTCAAGGAGAAGGCTCCTAAATAGCAATTACAGTACACTCGGGACTGTGCAGATCCGGTTCTCACTCACTCTCTCGAGGTGGAGGATTGCCCATCCAGCATTGAAGAACCTTTGAGCCCAAGGGGACGAGACAGCCGAGCCAACCCATTGGCGAGCCCATCAAAGTGTTGGTCAGTTCAGAATCAGAAGGGCGTTATTTATACATCGGCCCAGACCTAACACACACAGAGCAGGAAAGGATTGTCAGGTTCTTGAAAGACAACCTCTCTATCGTTGCTTAGGTGACCAAAGACATAGAGGGAATAGATCCCAATCTCATAACTCACAAGCTGATGGTGGATCCGGATCACCCGTCGATCAGACAGAAGAGAAGGCCGATTGCTCCTGAACGGCATCGGATTATAAATGAAGAAGTCCAAAGGCTGCTGAAAGCTAGGATGATACGAGAAGTGTTCTATCCTGAGTGGCTAGCCAACACCGTGCTTGTCAAGAAGAAAAACGGCAAGTGGAGAGTCTGCGTTGATTATACAGACCTCAACAAGGCGTGCCCCAAGGACAGCTTTCCACTGCCAAGAATAGACCAACTGGTTGACGCCACTGCTGGGCATGAGCTTATGAGCTTCATGGATGCCTACTCTGGGTACAACCAGATCCAAATGTACCCTCCAGACCAGGAGAAGACAGCCTTCATAACCGAACGAGGCCTCTACTGCTACAGAGTAATGCCTTTCGGTTTGAAGAACGCTGGAGCCACTTATCAGCGGTTGGTGAACAAGATGTTCAGTCCACTGCTCGGCAGCACCATGGAGGTATACATCGACGACATGCTGGTAAAGAGTCTGCAGAAAGGCAGTCACCTCCAGCACTTAGCCCAGACCTTCGATATCCTCAGACAGCACAGGATGAAGCTCAACCTCTCGAAATGTACCTTCGAAGTTACGAAGGGAAAATTCTTGGGATACATTGTCTCTCAAAGGGGTATCGAAGCAGACCCCACTCAGATCCAAGCTCTGATTAGACTGAAGTCACCAAGAACCAGAAAGGAAATTCAGGCACTGAATGGCAGAATTGCGGCACTGAGCAGATTTATATCCAAATCCACTGATCGCTGCCTGCCTTTCTTCAAAGCTTTGAAGGGCAGCAAAGCTTTGCAGTCGACGGAAGAATGCGAGAAATCATTTCAAGAACTAAAGGAGTATCTAGCCTCTCCAGAGCTCCTGTCAAAACCAGTACAAGGAGAAAAGCTATTCTTGTACCTTGCAGTTTCTGAAAACGCGGTCAGCTCTGCATTAATCAGACAGGACAGGGGAGTGCAGAGGCCTATATTCTACGTCAGTAGGGCACTACTTGACACAGAGAAGAGATATCCGGAAGTAGAAAAACTGGCTTATGCCCTGGTCATATCAGCTCGGAAGCTTCGACCTTATTTTCAAGCCCATCCAATCGAGATCCCAACTACCTATCCTTTAAAGTCAATACTAAGGAAACCTGAGGTATATGGAAGATTGGTGAAGTGGTCGGTGGAGCTAGGGGAATTCGACATATCATATGTACCCCGAAACTCCATCAAAGGGCAGGCCTTAACTGATTTTGTTGCCGAGTTCACCCCGGCACTTCAAAACAAGGCACAACTCACCGAAACCTCGGGAACCTGGTTGCTGTACATTGATGGATCGTCAACCGATCAAGGTTCAGGAGTAGGCCTGGTACTACAGTCCCCTGATGGGCTCACGTCAGAAAAAACAGTCAGCTTGGGATTCAAAGCTTCTAATAATGAAGCAGAATATGAAGCCCTAATCTTAGGCATGAAGCTTGCATTGGAATGCGAGGCTCAGAACCTCGATGTCTTCTATGACTCCCACTGGTGGTGAGCCAAGTCTTGGGAGAATTCGCCATTAAAGATGATAGGATGCTCCGGTACTCCGAACTGGTGAACCACTTGAGGCATTCCTTCCAGACATTTACTATCTAGAAAATTTAGAGAATCCAGAATTGCAGAGCAGATGCTCTGGCTAACATGGCCTCACGCCTCAAGTTTGAAGCAAACTTTAAAATCTCTTTTCAGCCAGGATCCAGCATTGAGGAAGCCTAAATTGCTCAAATTGATGAACAGCCCTAGAACTGGATGACTCTAATCCTCCAGTATCTAAGATCCGGGCTCTTTCCAGAAGACAAAAACAAAGCCAGGAGAATCCGAATCAGAGCGGCTCGGTACCTGATCCTAAACAACAAGCTTTACAGAAGGTCGTATTCTCAACCTCTGTTAAAATGCTTAGCTGTAGAGGAGTCACAATATGTCTTGGCTGAAATACACGAGGGAATTTGCGGGAATCATAATGGGGGCAGAACTATAGCCCACCGAGCTCTATCGCAGGGCTATTACTGGCTTGGCATGTTGAAACAGGCTAAGGAATATGTTCGGAAGTGTGATAAATGCTAGAGATTTGCCCCGTACCAACATCAGCCTCATCACGAGCTTATCCCGATTCCTAGTCCTTGGCCCTTTGCTCAGTGAGGGATGGACATCGTGGGTCCATTACCAAGGGCACCTCCAAACAGGAAATATCTCTTGGTGGCCATCGACTACTTCTCTAAATGAGCCGAAGCCGAACCTCTAACACATATCACAGAGAATGAAGTCGAGAGCTTCACCTGGAAGAACATTGTGTGCAGGTTCGGCATACCACGTGTGATTATCTCCGACAATGGGACACAATTCACTGGTAAAGGCTTCAAGAAATCCTGTGAAAATCTCAATATTAAGCAACACTTTGCCTCTCCAGGCCATCCACAGGCAAATGGGCAAGCAGAGGTCACTAACCGAACAATCCTTGACGGGTTAAAGAAAAGGTTGGAACAGGCCAAAGGGAAGTGGGCAGAGGAACTCCCTGGAGTTCTTTGGGCCTACAGAACAACCAGAAGAACTCCCACCTCTGAAACTCCCTTCTCACTAGCCTATGGAACAGAAGCAGTAATTCCGGTTGAGATCAGTATGCCAACCCTGAGGACTGAAGCCTTTGAGCAAGAATCCAATGATCAGCAGCTGATGGAAAACTTGGATTGCTCGAAGAAAGAAGCGAATCAAGCCAGCATCAGGATGGAAGCCTATCAATAGAGAATGGTTAACAAATCCAAGGTAGGACTCAAGACAGTCAGCTTTTAAGTCGGAGACTATGTCTTAAGAAGAGTCTTTCAAAACACCAAGGATCCCACTATGGGAAAGTTGTCACCAAACTGGGAAGGCCCCTACAAAGTAACAAAGGTTGTTCGGCCTACCACCTACTGGCTAGAAGACATGACCGGGAAGCTTGTTCCTAGGCCATGGAACGTGGAACACTTACGGAAGTATTATCAGTAGAGATGTTTCTTTTACTTCCATAGAATGTTCGTCTATAAATGCACAGGCCTCTAGAGCCTGGTCCATAATGTACGAGTTTTTGCACTCGGTCCATCTATAAATGCACAAGCCTCCTAGAGCTTGGTCCATAATGTACGAGTTTTTGCACTCGGTCCATCTATAAATACACAGGCCTCCAGAGCCTGGTCCATAATGTACAAGTCTCAGTACTTGGTCCATCTATAATGCACAGGCCTTCAGAGCCTGGTCCATAATGTACAAGTCTCAGTACTTGGTCCATCTATAATGCACAGGCCTCCAGAGCCTGGTCCATAATGTACAAGTCTCAGTACTTGGTCCATTCATAATGCACAGGCCTCTAGAGCCTGGTCCATAATGTACAAGTCTCAGTACTTAGTCCATCTATAATGCACAGGCCTCCAGAGCCTGGTCCATAATGTACAAGTCTCAGTACTTGGTCCATTCATAATGCACAGGCCTCCAGAGCCTGGTCCATAATGTACAAGTCTTCGTACTTGGTCCATCTATAAATGCACAGGCCTCCAGAGCCTGGTCCATAATGTACAAGTCTCAGTACTTGGTCCATTCATAATGCACAAGCCTCTAGAGCCTGGTCCATAATGTACAAGTCTTCGTACTTCGTCCATTCATAATGCACAGGCCTCCAGAGCCTGGTCCATAATGTACAAGTCTTCGTACTTGGTCCATTTATAATGCACAAGTCTTAGGACTTGGTCCATTTATAATGCACAGGTCTCTTCAGCCTGGTCTATCTTTAATACACAGATTCTATGATCCAGTCCATCCAAAGACAGAAGTTCCGAACATCTACAAACTAAAGTTTCCTAGATCGGAACACCTCAGATCTGATATTTATATTATTTGGCTTATCAGTCAAACAAGCAACAAGTACTACAGTACTGATCAGGAGTGAAGTACTTTGATTCAAGCATTCTACTAAGTTTCTTGGATCTATTCTTAGAACATTCATATATTAGAAGTGCATGAGAAAGTGTTTTAACTACAGAAGAGCACATTTGAATTCAAAGAACACTAGATCTGAGAAGAAGGAACTCAATTTTATTAATGATTCAGAAGATTTACATCAGTACAAGAAGACTGGACACAGAACAAGTATGCAAAAGACTACAACAAAGACACCATTACATAGGCTACTACAGAAAGCTACTATATCACTACTATTTGCAGCATCATGGCTTTCTTCCTCGGATGATATAAGGGCACAGGATCCAACCTTCCATTATTGCCACCGCCGGCTCCAATTGAAAGGAAGGAACCCTGAACCCCAATCTGCATCAAGGAGCGCCCAGGCCATTTCATCATCGCTATCAATAATCTCAGTACCAACGGATGATGAGGGCTCTGGGCCTCAGGAGACTTTTCATTCTCCACCTTTGTAATCGGCATGACGCCCCAGCCGATTGAAGCAAGGGTCTCTGCCAAGTCACAAAGGGGAGGAAGCAGCCCACATTCATCTCCCTCAAAGCAGTTGTCACACCCCGGCCGATTTGAGCAAGGGTGTCTGCCAGAATACAGAGGGAAGGAAGCATCTCACCTTCATCTTCATCACCGACGCTCCAAGCCTCGGTTGAATCAAGGAGGGACCGCCTCCCATCGGAGAAATCTCGACCGGATGCTAAGATGGACAAGAAGGTCTTAGCCTCCTCTAATCCTTTCTTGGAGACTAAATCAAAAAGAAGGATAACTCTTGGCCATAGTTTAATCATTCCCAACTCAGATTGAAGATCGTCCATCATCTCCGAATAAACGGCAGTTTTTGAAAAACATCTAAAAACCTTTCCAACAACGAAGCAGTCCGAGAGCAAAGTAAGAAGATAGGGTGCAACCGTACGCTCCTCTTCACTATATATAGGCCTTCGAAGCCCAAGAGCCACCCAGATGAACCGTTGCAACGGTTAGGCGAAGAGTTAGCTTCAAAATCCCAAACGACGGTGGTGCAATAAATGAGGCATTAAACCACCCTCTCGGGAGAAGCAAAAGGCAAAGCCACACACGCGATATATAGACTTTTCAGTCTTGTCCACGTATATGTTGACGTGACAATTTCTCCAGGTCATTAACGCTTGATGGGCCACGTTTACAACGAAGGTCCATCAACTTTGATGTACCTTGACCCTTGTCTTAACAGATCTGGAGGCAGAAGTTCTGATCAACCGAACTACAATCATGAAATATCCACTTATTATTACAAGTCTCTGGATTCAGAACAGTCAGCTTTGAAATGTTTCCAAAAGAAGTCTTCAATTACTGACCTATGGCAAGTAAAGCAGCTCGGAATACAAGTACCTACAGAGGAAAATCTGGTCTGGTATACACTAAACTCCAGAGCAGCGCTATTTGCAACAATTACCACCATCAATTACAAGTTAAGGCACTACAGAGCAGTATAACTCAAAACATGCACAAACACTACAGAGCAATATAAGTAAGGAGACGAGCATCAAGCAAAAGACTGTTCCATTAACGAATGTATATTTCAAGTACATTGGAAGTTAAAAATAACAAAATATACATCCTAAGCCTGATCAGCAGGAACAGGATCAACGACCGGAGAAGGAACGGCAGGAGCAACATCAACCATCTCAGTCGGTACGACCACTTCCGTGGGATCGGCAGGGAGGACATCAGCCATTTCACTCTGGATAACAACCTTTGAAGGTTCAGATCCAGGCGGCACAATTGAGGAGACATCAAGATCAGGAAACTTGGCAAGGAGCCTGGGAACAGAAGTTGTTGAACCCAAACGTAATCAAGCGATGGGTCATTCCTTCCAGCTTCGACTTCATTTCCTCCTTCATTATCCATCAAAGCCTGCTCCACGGCGTCATCAAGCTTTTTACTGGTACTGATACCGCATGCCTGTTCATCTCCGTCTGCAACCTCTTTGCCTGCTCAACGTCAAGGTTCCTCTTCGACTCCATCACAATCAAGGAGTTCTGACACTCCTTCAGCTTCTCTGCGGAGTCGTGAGCCTTCGACCGAGCAGTACCAAGCTGAAGCCCCAGATCATCCAGCTCGGCCCTGAGTTGGTCAAACTCCTCCAGCAGGGGGAGAAAATTCCACCAAAGCAGAAAGGGTATGCAGGGTCTGCAAAATACAAAGTAAACAGTTCAATACCAGCCAAAGCACATTGGAGAAAATGGAAAAAAGAAATAAGGACCCGATGAACACACCTTGACCTGAAGAGCGGTCAGATCAGCAAGAAGTTTCTCTGACTTCTGGGGCTTGAGCTTAACTGAGCCTTTGGCCTAGAAGTCCCTCAGAATCCTCTTGGCCCCTTGATCAGCAGCATCAGGAGCCACCGATGACGATGCCCCCTTGCCCGCTCGTCGAGACGGGACTCGGGGGGACCACCGAAAGGGGGACAGGAGCCTCTTCCTCCCCCTCAGCAGGCTCAGGAGAGGACAAAACTAACCTCCGCTTTTTTTGAATAGGAGGGACCGCTGGGGAGGAAGCCTCCTCCGCCGCCACAGAAGAAGATGGCCCGGTCTCCCACTGAGCCAACACATTATTAGCAACCTCCTCAACACTCCCCCTGGCAGCCATCAATCGGTCAGGGTTAACAATGGAGGAATGGTCTCGACTGCTGGGCTTTAAGAGCTTCTTATATTGCTTCTGAATCGCAGGAGAGAAGTCTAGTCTCTTCCACGCACTCTTGACTGCAAAACAAATACAGAAGCTGATCAGTTCAGCAATTGGCATACAAAACAGAATCAATACAGCCACAAAAAATTGGGCCTCACCCTTTCGCCCAGTGGTTCGAGGGAATACGGACGGTTGACCTTCGAAGTTCTTGAATTCCCATCCTCCCTTAATGAAAAAGTACCACTTCTTCAGGTCTTGTTGGAGGAAGGCACAGAAGTAAGGGGTCTGAACCCGTTATCAAAAGACATATAATAAAGGCCTTCCGCCTTCTGAAGTTTTAGATCCATATTGCTACGGATCAACTCGAGGGGCACCTCGACATTATTCATATGCCCTAACACAATGAAGCTCAACAGGTGTCTCCAACTGTTAAGGTTCAGGTCTGCAGGGCAAAGGTCAAACCAACAAAATAATTGTTTTATGATATCAGGAAGGGGGAGTGTAAGACCCATTTCAAACCAGGCCAGATAGGCACAGATTTCCCCCTCTCTAACATCGCTTGGGCGATCCCGAGAGTCTGGGACCCTGAAAGTAACATTTGTGGGAAGTTTGAACTTCGCCCATAACTCCTTCAACATGCTTTCAGTAATTACACTCTCGCCCTCCTTTCTGTAACCGGATCGACCAGAAGTCTCACCAGCCCTATTTGGGGGCTCATCAAATGCATCAACAATCCTAACCCCCGGACTAGAGGCGGGTTCTACCAATCTATTTTCATCAATATCTACAGAAGGAAGATTCACTAACTGCAGTTGAGGAACGGTCTCAGAAGGACTACCCGAACCAGAGTGTGACTCAAAGCCAGACATGGCGAACAAAAGAAAGAAATGAAAGAAATGAGAAGGAATGTAAAAGGGGACTAAAAGTCGAACCTGAGATCAAGAAAGGACTATGAACACCGAATATCCTTCAAACTTCAAAAATATGTCAAATGGCGGTTTGGTACTGTAGAAGCGAATGCAGAAGAAAGGTATGAAAGACCTTTCCCTCTCTTTATATATACATCTGAAATGTGAGTCTTCCAAGACGAGCCGACGCAACAGTTGAAAATAATGATGGATTCTCAAGTATCGGCTGCGCCATAAATAACTCATTAAACCGACGTCTCGAGAAGTGGAGAAACGAAACGTATGACTCTTCACAAAGCCCATCACCCTAGTTAAGCCCTAGCTTCTAACTAGGGCTCGGGGGGGAGTAGCTGATATACCACAAACAGACACACCAATCACTTTGAGACACTTGTGCCTACATAGTTAACAATCTCGATCCTACAGAGTTGATAATCTCGATCATACAGAACAGCCACAAGCCTTTAGGGCATTCTCATATATATATATATATCTATCATACAGAGCCGACGAACTCGGTCATACAGAGCATTCACAGCCTTCAAGGCATTCTCATATATATATCATTCAGAGCCGATAAACTCGGTCATACAGTGCAGGCAAAGCCTCCAAGGCATTCTCATGCATATATCTTCCAGACCTTATGTTCTGGGCAATATTTATTCAACACTTCATATGGCTCCGACCTTATGGCTTCCTTAACAACTGCCAAGTAGGGAATAAGGAAACAGTCTTCAACACGGAAACTACTATCTATGGTTATCTCCTATCTACGACTCAATGCTCTACAAGGTAACTGCAATCTCCGATGATCAAATCCCTATATTCATGGCATCGAATCCTAATCAACTTAGGAAGGCCACGACCTATAAATTAAACCTTAATGGTATGCTTTATTTTTATGCTCATTCTTTGACTTTCAATACAGTCTTTCAATTCCTTTTACTTACTTAAGCATCGGAGCGGCTACCGTCGGAGCCAATCCGGTGGACCTCTGATCGTCTTTCTAAGTGTTCTACAGGTCACGGAGCCCACACTTATTGCGAGTCAAAAAGTGCAGCATCACCTTCATATGGAAAACCTAGGAGGTCTTTCGCAATTTTTCAAGGCTTCAAACCCTTGAAGCGACCACCAGCTGAGCTCTAAGCCTCCTCGTAGGCCTTTTTTATGGCAACCTCTATCATTTCAGCCATGGCCACCCTTAGAGGAGCTGTGCCCATCTTCCCTTTACCTCGGGATTTAGGGCGCACCATTGAGGTGGAGGTGGAGGAAGCTCATGTCGTATAATGGACAGAGCCAGCTCCTTAGAAACTATATGTTCAGGGGAACTGGGCCCCCCAACCTCAGTCCTCATCTTCTTTTGGAGAGGGGCCTATTCAATAGAGGTAGATGTCCCCCCAACCTTCTTCAATCCTAGAGTCCACCCCGTCATAACTATCTTCTTCAAGATCTTCGACTTATCTTTTACAAATCTTGTGTCCAGTGAAGTTCTGAAGGGTAAGGACCTTGTCGTGGGGGTAATCTTGGGGGCGAAGAAATCTCTTATACTTTTCTTGCAGGTCGGAGGTAAAGCTTGACCTTCTCAAAGCCTTCTTATCTATGGCAGAAAAAAGTCAAACATCATCAATCATATCAGAATAAAAAGGTAAGATTAAAAATGGCGTCTAAAGTTCAGTAGGCTTACCCTTAAAACTGGTGCACTGAGGAAAGAAGTTGCTCCCGTTCACGAAGTTCTCATATTCCCAACCACCCTTGACAAAGAAATACCACTTCTTTCATATTTTGTTAGAAGTGGGTACAGAGGTTAATGGCTTGAACCTTTTATCGAAAGACATATAAAACATCCCTTCTAACTTCAGGTACTTCATGTCTATGTTACTTCTAATGAGGTTCAGGTCTACTTCGACTTCATTTTGATGCCCTAGGACTAAAAAGGCCATCAACTACCTGTAACTATTGATGTTTAGTTCGGCAGGACATATTTTAAACCAACTAGAAAAATCGTTCACTAAAGGGTGAAGAGAAAAGCACACACCGACCTCGAACCATTCAAGGCAGGCACATATCTCTCATTTCTCGATGTCAAACGGGTGATCTATAGCCCCGGTATTCTACATAACACATTTTTTGGAAAGTCAAAATCGACCTTCAAGGCCTCTTATAGGCCCTCAATCATGGCAGTCTCACCTTCTTCTCTTCTACGAGGTTTGCCCGACGTACCAGCCTCTCTACCTAGGCTCAAGGTGTGCTTCAATTAGAAGCACTCCTAAGCTATCACTAGAAGCATTCCTAGCTTCACCACCCAAGTTAAGGCCTAGTGCCTCCTGATCTCCTATTTCTACGACCTCTCTTACTTCCTCTCCTATGCTCGACTAAGCACCAGAAGCAGCCATCTTCTCAAGTTCGAACTCAAACAAAAAAAGGGAGAAGAATAGTTGAAAAAAAAATAACAAGAATAAATAGAAGTGTACTTTCACAACTAACAAGAGATTAGAAGGTCGATGGACGAAGTAATCTTCAGGCATATTAGAAATCGCCTTGAGGTTTCCTTCTTGCTCAGAAATACACTTGGTGCTTTTGAGAGTTCGTAAAAAAATTATATTAAGGGGTTTTCTTCTATTTATAAGACCATCCAAAGAAACGATGGCATTTATGGCTCCGAAATCCAACCGACGGTGGGGACAATAATGGCCTCGGTTGTTTAATGGGTGGCTAACGCAATGATGGGACATTAACTGTCCCATCAACGATTATTTTATCGGAATACGCAACGACGCATATATGAGAAAACACGCGTGACTCTTCAAAAATCCTAACCTCAACTCTGCATGGGTCTTACAAAACTGAGGCTCAGGGGGAAGTAGTTGATATACCATAATTTAGCTGCGGCAATCCACAGTTACCAAGGCATGACATGTGTCTCCCAAGAATTCTTTAGCATACAGCTCTTAGGGTAATTGTTTTTACTATTATTATTAAATTATCTGATGGAAGCTGATGTGGCAGACAATAATTCGTCGAATGATTGAACTCCTCCAACCAAGTTGATGCTATATTATATGACAATAGTCTTGCCGTACGTGAATATTATATGATCTAGATTCCAAGGACCAGAGCCATATCACACAAGACAACCCAAGAGACAATGGTCTTCTTCTATGTCCATTAGAAATATATATACACACACACACACACACAGAGACAGACACAACAGAAATATAAATATACATATACATATATTATTGCCTTGATTTGAAGGAGTCCATGCAAGGAATGTGTTTTGTCGAGTTTAGGTTGTCTTGGTTTGTTGCTGATCATATTCTAGTACTAATGGTTTAAAAAATCAGACGGCCAACTTGACTCATGTCTTTGAACATGAACTAAAATTTAAAAGGGGGAAAAATAATTATTTTTTTAATTTAAAATAAAAAGAATTAGAAAAAAAAAAGTATTTTGTAAATGTGACTGTATATTTTGTACCAAAATGTTTGAAAGTGTTGAAACCTATATATTTATACTTATTAGAATTTAATTAAGTAGGACAATCATATCAAATTGGTACGACGATTTAGTGTAATTGTTTTAATGAATACTATTTCGTATATAGTTAAAAGAAAAAAATAATGTTATTGTGAGATTGCTTTATTTTTTAATTTAGACCGAGAGTCAATAATCTAAGAAAGCTGAAAATGTAAAAATATCTCTCTCTCTCTCTCTCTCTCAAAAGAATCAGTAAGATCTCTTTCATTGGCATTGCGTTATCTAATTTGATAGCGTTTCTGATTCTCTGTCTTAATGAAGATTTAACAAAAAAGTAGAATTCTCGAACATGAGTTATACTCAATTGTAAATTAGATGCGGAAATCATGTGTCGGGATTCCCTTCGCAGAACATATGTGCTTGATTTTTTTTTCTTCTCTATTTTCATGGATTCTTTTTTTCTTTTTTTTTCATGGAATTCTACTATTGTATGGTCAATTCTTGTAATGTGTGAATCACATTCTTAGGCCAAGTCAAATTAGTAGTTCAGACGTTTTACAATCTCGTAAGACGATGACTTTGCGCAAGAAACTGAGAATAAGTCAGACTCTTACCTCCTTTTACTTGGCCAAAAAAATATTTCCCTCAGTTATTAAAATAGTTATAATTTTCATAATATAATATAATATATGAGTTCATTAACCTTAAATCTCTTAAAAAGATACTATATTATTATAAGATTTATGTATGTTTTTAATATGACGTGAAGGACTCACATATTTCTTATTGTAATCTTAAGTCTATTACAATGATATGACACTAATAAACTTGTTTTATAAATGAGAATAATATCCAATGAGACATCATTTCTCTCTCTCCACCATTGACCACAGCGGCAGACTACTCTCGTCATTTTCAGCGGCATCTGACAGTGGGGCAGTGATTGAGGTGGCAATGGAGGAAGTTGTTCCCTAGTAGTGTATTCACGATCTCTCCTCCCCCCCCCCCCTAACTTTCTCTCTCATCTGCAACTGAGAACTTCGATTTAAGCTTGTTAATGGTGTCTCGGATCTGAACCTAGAAGCACAAAAAATAGTACTGGTGCTAGATGTTTAGAATCCCAAAAATAGCTTTGTTGAAAATATAGATTCATTAGTTTCTCTACAATTGGTGATGAGATCTGAAAAAGGAGTTGCAGCATCAGTTGATTTTCTGGTGCTGGATTATCAACAACAATGGCTATAAGATGGTGATATACAGAGCAATTGTTAGATTGAGCTAATTCTGAATGTGAAAATTTGTGCATAGATCAAACTTTCACCTTTATCTTCATATTGCTATTGGAATACAGTGATACAATTAGCAAGGTACGGTACAAGAGGGTTGGAAGTTGATTTGAATATGTGACAATGAATTTCATGGCTATAGCACTATATATGGCTCTGGTTGTTTTGAGTCACTTTAAACTTAGGAATAGTATTTGCTAAAATTAAGAATTCGACAAAAGAAAAAAAAAAGAACAACTCACCATTGTTGGGTTCAAGAAGGCTTGCTTCGTGTGATGAGAACTCCAACTACTGATCAAATATATATTTAGGAGTTATGGATGTAGAGTGCTTGGTTGTGTAATGGTCTTTTTTATCAATGATTCTCCTCTTATTTTCTTCCTATGTTATTGTAGTAAAATTGGAAAGGTTACACTTGCAAGATTGTTGACGGCACATGACACAATGATGCCATACACCAAATCTCCAAATGCTTATCAAATTATCCATTTTGAAGAAGTTCTAGAATTATATAGCAATTGGATGAAGTTGGACCCAACGCAGTCACAATACTACAAGGATGAATACAGCTTAGTCTTATTCCAGTAGGTTATTTTATCTTCTCTTTAGTATTATCTGTGTAGTAATACAACTTCAGTTTCGTTGTTGATGGTGATACTGCATTCACAAGCAGTCAAATGGGGTCTAAGGGGAAAAAGATAGTGGTGCATTGATAGAATTTTACACTTTTGCAACCCAGTCAAATATTATGAGAAACTTTTACATTTTTTTAATAGTGTAAATTTTTACAGTTTTTACAACTAGTGAGTTTTTTAATTATTCATACGCCAAATACTTTTTATTTTTATAATTTTTTACAACATTGAAAGTCAATTTTGAGTATCCAACATGTGGTCAAAACATTTTCTCAATTTGCATAAAATTGTGAAATTTTACAATTTTAGAAAAGTGTAAATTTTTATATTTTAGGTTGGAACCAAGTTTTCACCACAAAAGTATAAATTTTACATTTTTGGAATGATTTTTTTTTTTTCAAATTTTCATAATCTATATGGATCTTGTTTGATAGATATTAATGTTTAGAATCCAAATATATAATTTTTATTAAAAATGAATTTATAAATTTTAAGTTATTAAATTTTAAGGATTTGAAAAACTTTTGTGTGGCTGCTTTGGTTTTCATCTGAATTTCACTTGAAGGGGCATTTCTGCCACTAAATAATAAAAGGACTTTATAAGTTAAAATGTTTAGGTTTGGACTAGTTGATAAATTTAATATTTTTGATGGACTATTGACCGAGCGACCCAATATATATATATATTGACACGCACACACACACACACACACACACATCTACTTTAACATCATCATAGGAAAATTTAGGATGCTCAAAACATAATTAGATTAATCTAACTTTTTTTTGGTATAGCAAAAAACCTTGTATCGTCCATTTAAGGTTTTTTTTAAGTTATAGAAATATAGTTAGTATTATTCAAATACAGTAATATAATTCAGTTTGAAAAACAAATTTGACATTCGCAAATAGAATGTAAAAGTCAATTCATGAGAATATTGAAAAGTCAATTTGGAAAAAATGTGTCAAAGTCGAAGAAGAATTTGGTGTTTGGTGATAGAGATCTCCACGCTTTTGACGTTGCTTTATTAATCAAGTAAAGTTCGTCGCTTAATTTATAATTGTGGCAGTTTAGATAATTAATGAATTCAAATTAATTTAATCAAGTAATTATTATAAAGAATAACATAAATAATCTCAAAATAATTATTTTAATTAATTAAACAAGAAATATGAACTTAAGTGGATTAATCACGTATTTAAATAATTATTTAAATATCATATTCCTATTGTGTTATCACTAAGTGCTGAATTAAATCATAACAATAAATATAAAATATAAAGTTCACATTTACAAGTAAGAGACATCGACCTTCTATACTATACAGAATCCAAGTCCACGTGTATTCTTCTATTGTTCCAAGGGGTATCCAATGACTTCATCTAAACTTTTAAAAACTGAATACTTTACGAGTTATCATATTTTGTTGATTCTGTTGATTATCAAGAAAGTTTTATATTGACTTATTTGTTATAAATACTTATGAAAAATATGACTACATAGTGATTTATGTTACAAAAGCTACTTTGTCACACAATATTGGTTTTAGCCATGACATAGTCAACTTTAGTACACAAAACATTTTTTACTTTTACATCTGTATTGTATGGATATTGATACTCCTAGTTTAGAAAATCCATGGCAAAATTCTGGATTTACTTGTTGAGCTTCCTTTAGCTCACACCATTCCCCTCTTCTCCTTTCGTGTGATGCAGATTAAGGAAACTACAGGATTGATAGCTATGGAACTAGAAGCTTATATGTACTTAGAAGTTGATATGTACCTAGAAATTTTTGAGATGTATTAGCTAAGGCAAGGTTGTGCCTTATATCACCAGTGTTGTAAGGGATACTCTTATAAGATAAACTCTCATGTAATTGTGGTTGAAATATGGTATGATTTTGCATATAATAGAAGTTCTGAACAGGTGGACTAGTACATATATAAATGAAATATGTTTTCATTATTTACTTATTATTATTGAGATCTTTTTACAAGTTTACCTTCCACATGATTTTGTATGGCCACGCGATTAATAAATTATTTTGGGAATTAGATATCCTTGATCTGGATACTGACTCAATTGAGGAATATGGGCTGTTTGGGTGACAATTGGAATTGGAATAAGGATATCCCATACATGGATAACCCCTAGAATTGGAATAGCCATGTTTGGTTACAATAAAGGCCTAATTGAAGTTTTGATATTTGTAGATTGACCTCAGATCTTTCTAAAACTTTCACTATGGACTAAAAAAAAGGAAACTTTATTCATTTATGCCACTGAAAATATTAAAATTTATATTTTAGCCCTTAAAGTTTCATAAATTCTGAAATTACCCTGGAATTTCTAAAAATTACATTTCTACCCCTGGAAAATAAGATAATTACGATAATGCCCCTGTAAAATGTTAAAAAATCCGTTTTAACATAAAATGAGCTATACAAAGCCAATTCAAGATCTGAAAGAATCTAACATAAGGTTTTTTAACGTTTCGGACCCAATGGTGGATCTTGTTTGGGCACATTAGATTTCCAAAATGCATTTACGGATGAACTAGATTAATTTCAAATTAATAAGTCTAAAAAACTTAATTAAGCTATCAAACGAACTCTGATGACAATAAGGGTATCTACCCTAAGGTTATTAGAAATTTCAAACTCAATGATGAAGTCTATTTTGTCAAATAAGGTACCAAAAATACAGATATGAAAAATTAATAATTCTCAGACTTCTTTTAATAGTAAAATGGGCTACCAGATGGGTATAAAAAGTGTAGAATGACTCATTCGAATGTTTGAAGGGACCTTTAAGTCCAAATATAGAGTCCATTTAATCTAATTGAGTGCCTAAAGACTTGGGACATTAATGGTGAAACTACCATTATGCCCCTAGGGTTTAATTAAGTAACCAGATGAACTTAAAAAGAAAAAAAATGGACCTACCCTAAGGTTTTAGGACATTCTAGACTGGAAAATGAAATCTCTTTGGGTAAATCAAGTATCAAAGAGTAGGGGGCATAAAAATGATAAAATTACCAAAATTCCCCTGAGGGCTAAAGTAAGCCATAAGATGAGCTGAGAAGCACCATAAACCCTAATTAAGAGAATCTAAGGGATTCCTAATAAATAAGATTAAGCTCAAAAGAACAACAAACATTAAGTAAGTAGTGCCTAAAGCTAAGATATGTGTTACTCCAATGTTAATGTTGATATAGGGTCACCCAACAGACTGAACTGCGAAAAGGGGGAGACTCGTGTTACAAGTGAGTAATCTTGTACCTTGAATTTGTGCCTATTTTTTGAGAAATGCATTCCATTGTACAAATACTTGTACTTTACTTGGCAATTACAACCATTTTGATAATTACTCTGCTAAAAACTTCTGAAATGTTTTACAAATACTTTATTCTATATTTGAACGCATATTCTGATATCTGTTATGAAATTATGGATAACTAAAGTACTTAAGAGTTCTACAATATCTATTTTAAGTGTCATCTCACATGACATCCTTGTACATTACTATACCTTGTCGAGGGTCTCTTCGTCGAATCATGTTTCATAAGATATGCCTTGTCGACGGTCTCTTAGCCGGTAGACCTATGTAAGCTATGATTTCTAAATTACTAAGTGTCACTATGCTATCATTTATGATCTGATCTACTATGTTATGTTTTGTTTGTACTATACATTTTGTCATAATGACATAAATCATTTTTTTTAGATTATTTGAAGCTTTGTCTGCTATTCTATTCTATTTTGTTTGCAAAACTTACTAGCATATTTTGAAGAACAATTCTTCAAAGTTAGTTGCATAAGTTTGATTTATAATTGCTAGTAGCTAAAATGCTTTTCAATGTTATTCACGTAAATATTTTGTCCTGAATTTATAAAATCTATGACAGAGCACTTGTGTTACTCATGGAGTTGAAGTAACCATTTTCATGTGTACTCTAAAAGGAAAAATAAAAAAATAAAAAGATAGTAAGCTATGAAATGAAAAGACTCTAATCATTGATGAAACCTATAGAAGGGCAACATAGAGAAGTTCTAGAGTCTTGATAGATGACTTACGCCGGAGGTAAGCAATAACTTAACATAAGAGTAAGTAAGAAATGGCTAGTAGACTCTTAGTTATTCATTAGTCATTAACATTAATGTAATGGACTCACAAGGATTGTAACTCTGATCAATCAAGAATATTATATAAGTTATGATTCTATGTTAGTTCTGCTCTACTCTGCCAAGTGCAGTTATATTAAAAGAAAATAACCTATTTATTTTCGCTGCTAATGAATGGTTAAAAGAATACAATCAACTTGGAATATGTCAGAAATGACTTCAGTTGGTTGCAATCATTCGTAATCTGCACAAGACGGATGCGGGTGATATAACAGATTGGCCGATCGCAGTCTCTAATTTGCATAAAACGGGGGTTTGAAATGTGACACATAAACAAAGATATACCTATGAATAAATATATAGATATTATAGATATATATATATATATATACAATGTATAAATATATACTCACATACATATATATAGCTATAGACATACCCAACATCATATTGAGAAATTCAACATCATATAGCTATAGATGCCTAAGCTCACTTTCTTCTCCAGAATTTTTTTTTCTTCTCATTTTTTACTTGCAATATTTTGTTTGAACTAGTTATATTAGGTCAGTGATTGCGAAGAAGCCTAAAAAAGATGCAAGCAGCCTTACTGTTTGCTGACTCTTAACTTTTGAGAGAGATAGTGGTCTGTCATGTAATTGAGAACCCCTTTTTGCTGGAATAATGTTGGGAACCCCATGGATTAAGTGCCTCATATGGCCCTCTTCAAATGGTTATTGTTGTCAGTTTTTGTTTCTTTGATGAATGAGCTGTTGCTTGATCTTTTCTCATCCTAGATAAGCTTTTTTCACTTAAAAGTCTTTAAAACTAATCTAGCTGTGAAAATGTGATTTTTTCGCACAACATAGGGTTCTTTTCATCATTTGGGTGCAGGCCAGAGGTAGTTGAAATGGCCTAAGAAGAATATTTTGTACTAATTTTCTTTTCCTTAAGTGAAAATTTGTGAAATTATGAGTTTAGGGGACCAGTTGTGGTTCTCCAAATTTTTTTTTTCTCTTAGCCTTTTCCCAAATCTATATTCTTAGATTCTCCTAATTGCCTTTTTCCATAGATAAAGGTTTCATTTTAAATGTGAGTAGTTACAACTTCAGTAATGCAGTGTCTCTTTAAATTATTGGCTTTAAGTTTCTTGTATTGTATTGCCATCACCATTTATTGAACTGAATTCCTTTGAATATATAATTTCCTTTAATTTTTCTATTGTTGATTGCACTTTCTGTAGTGCATTTCTATGTTTAATGGATTAACAAAACTAGAATTTCTTGAGAGATTGATGTTAGTTTTTGATATATCACAAACAGATACACCAATCACCTTGAGACACGTGTGCCTACAGAGTTAACAATCTTGATCCTACAGAGCTGATAATCTCGATCATACAGAACAGCCACAAGCCTTCAGGGCATTCTCATACATATCTATCATACAGAGCCGACGAACTCGGTCATACAGAGCATTCACAACCTTCAGGGCATTCTCATATATATATATATATATATATATATATATATATCATTCAGAGCCGATAAACTCGGTCATACAGTGCAGGCAAAGCCTCCAAGGCATTCTCATGCATATATCTTCCAGACCTTATGTTCTGGGCAATTATTCAACACTTCATATGGCTTCGACCTTATAGCTTCCTTAACAACTGCCAAGCAGGGAATAAGGAAACAGTCTTCAACATAGAAACTACTATCTATGGTTATCTCCATCTACGACTCAATGCTCCACAAGGTAACTGCAATCTCCGATGATCAAATCCCTAAATTTATGGCATCGAATCCGAATCAACTTAGGAAGGCCACGACCTATAAATTAAACCCTAAAGGTACGCTTTGTTTTTATGCTCATTCTTTGGCTTTTAATACAGTCTTTCAATTCCTTTTACTTACTTAAGCATCGCAGCGGCTACCGCCGGAGCCAATCCGGTGGACCTCTGATCGTCTTTCTGAGTGTTCTACAGGTCACGGAGCCCACACTTATTGCGAGTCAAAAAGTGCAGCATCAGTTTGGCGCCGTCTGTGGGAACGACTAATCTCCAAGTGCTCTATTCATAAACTCATCTCTTTCCTCACCGGAAAACCATGGCACCAAATCTCCGACCGCGACAGAATACTCAGAATTCGCAAAACTCTCAACGTCAGCCGCCGTGCTCCTCAGTACAAAGGGACCAGCGGTTAACCTCATACGACAAGAGATCGAATCGATCAAACGACACAATGAACTGGTGCAAGAACAGTTGCCTGCCATCACTAGAACGCTGGCAACACTCACGCAAAACCAAGCAGCGGGTTCTCCTAACCCGCCGGTCAACTTCGCTATAATACCCTGACCCAAATCGTAACCAAGCGAGCCATGTAAACCGAACCGATAGAGCTTTATGTCATGGTATCGAAAGGAACAGACGATTGTGAAATTTAAATGGTTTCGAATATACGGACAATGACGGGCTATATCGAGCGAGCCATTAACGAATATGAAAATAAAAATAAAATAATAAAAAAAATAAGATAAAATAAAATAAGAATTAGAAATAAAATAAATAAATAAATAAAGAAATAAAAATTATGTTATGGCATGTGGTGTTAGATATATATATATATATACATGTATATGGGTGGATATATATATATATATACATATATTAACATAAAGGGGGGGTTACATATAAATGATGGAGAGTTATGAGTAAGAAAATGAAAGGGTGCTGAAAAGGGGAGGTTATTGGTTGAGAGAGAAACGGAATGGGGAGAATAAAAGGGGAAAAAAAAAAAAAAGAAATGAGAGGAAGAGAACGGGGAGAAACTCCAGAACACTGGTTCTCTCCAAACCCACGGCTTGTTGCGACGACCACCGCTACTCTCGGAAGCTCGGCTCCGGCTCGACCGCCTTGCCCAGGGGCGGATGGGATGATCGTCATGGCATGGCACCGGAAGCCGTTGATCAGAGAGTGACTGAGATTAAAAGAAAGAAAGGTCACGATGATGGCATGATCGCCGCATCGACTAACTCGGTGTTCTCATGGATTCATCACCGATCCGTTTGTAGAAAAATCAGAATTTGCCACCACAGTGGATTGCGAATCAGCAACGCTGATTCAAGAGCCAAACTCCAATCCCTTCCACTCATTGTCATCGCCCAGGACAGGGGATCACTCGGAACAGGGTAAACCACTGAACCTTTCGTCTTGGATTTTTAAAGCATGAATTCCTACTTTGATATAGAATCTTGTGGAGGATGGGAACTTAATTGATGCATGGAACTGGGTTGGTGTTGGAATTGAATCAAGGAAAACAAAGAAAAAAAAAAAAACGAACAGAACTGAACGTGGGGAAACGATGAAAAACAAAGGAGAAAAACTGATCGGGTGGGGCGATTTTGTTGCGATTAATTGGGCTAGATCATGGGTAATTGATTCTCTTGGGTGTAGGGAAATTTTAGAATCAAAACGGGATTGAAACCGTAGGAGAAAATGGGAAAAAAAACGGAAGGGAAAGGGGCTGCCGGAAAATCGCACAGCCCTTGGTGCGCTACTGTTCCGGCTATTTTGGGAGTGCTCCGGCACTCTGATTTGAAATCCGACGATAGATTTGAGTTGTCCATGATCTGTAGGTATGAACCCCGCTGAAAAATGCAAGAAACCCATCACCTGGCGAGTCGCCGTTGACGAAGAAGACAACCTGTACGCTGGAAAAGGCTGCTGCGCGGCTGCTATTTCGTGATTTTATTTTGGCCAAACCGGGTCGGGTCTGACCCGACCCACCTATTCAGATGACTGCCCAACACTTGTACTTCATGGGTAAATTTTTAAATTCGATGTTTGGTTGGAAAGGAGAAGTTATCCAATGGTTGGGTTAAACTTGAACAGGAAATGAAAAACAATGGAAAATGTTAAATGGAAAATTGGTATGGCAGTGAATTGAAGCTGTGACCAAAGGAGTAAGGGTGAGAAGCTTAGCCACTATGCCACCAAGGCACATGTGGTCTGTTTGGGCTCAAATACGATATGTATTATCTAGATTAATTAATTTAAATAAATGATTTAAATTAATAAATTTTAAATTTAATTTCGACGCCTAAATTAGTAGAACGAATAATGAAAACTTACTATTTTGGACCCTCTGAATTTAATAGTGAGGTCCGTTTTACGAGACGGAGTCCCGAAAAAATAAAATAACCGTAGAATGCCAAAATAACCAAAATGTCCCTACATCAAAGGTAAGTCAAACGGACTCCGATTTAGTTAAGTAAATAGTGAATTTTTATTAATTCAAACCTACTGGACTTAACGGTGAAGTCCAAATTATGAAAACAGAACCCAAAAAGTAGAGACACGTAAATGACCATTTTGCCCTTGGATAAATTAAGTTTAAAATGGAAATCATAAAGCATAAATTAGTACGGGAGGTATTTAGAGTAACGAGGCATAAATTCGGTAAATTATATGAAAGCTAAAACATGTTTATTGATTTATAGGCAAGTCAAAAGGAAAGGAGGAAGTCACGGGATATTAAGACATGGATAAGGTAAGGGGATTTCTATCTTTTATACGCGGTTTTCCAAGCCACGGTCTTTCTATACTGCCAATTTTGTACTCATGTATTTATACCCACTGTTATTGTTCCCACCATGGATATTGTTCTACCTGGTGGATGTCTATTGGTTGATGGTTCAAGGCTTGATTCATTGTGTTGATGTTATTCACTGTATGCTTATGTTATGATGTTCCATGCTTTGCACACCTCATATGGAATACGATATAATCCTGAGTTATGTTAAATGCCGGGTCTTGTGCTCAGACACATTACCCTTCTGATGCTATCTGATTGACTGGACCTACGGGTCAAAAAGGACATATGGCAATTATGACGTTTTTACGCATTAAGGATAATGGGCATTTTTTATGCATTTATGTTAATGGGGGTATGCCGGGCCCCAAATGATCGAGGGTCTGCCAAACCCTGAACAGAGTAAAGGCATCATCCATGTTAATTGATATAGTTCTATGTTGATTGGTTTTGATTTATTGGACTTGATTGTGACCGTTTCATTGTGGCAGTATTTATGTTGATTGTGTTCATCGAGCCTATTCTATATTCATGCTACACTGTTACTCTTGACGATTATTGTACGTTGTCATTCATTGGTTACTCTTGACTGTTATTGTACCTTGTCACTCATTGGCCATTGTGGCATTTTACAGTTGACTGGAATCGTTATCATGACTGGCTATCATGTTACCTTGACTTGTATTCATTTATGTCATCCCCAGCCGTATTGGGGATAGGCTTCTACTTACTGAGTTTGTAGCTCACCCCTTACTAAATTTTTCAGGTGAGAATGTTACAGAACTACAGTAGGTGATCAAGAGCTTAAGGAGACAGTTGAGGAGCATAATAGTAATGAATGAAGTCTCTCCCATGTACTCACCACCTAAGAGTGGTTTAGGATCAGTTTATTGTTAGTTTGAAGTTTAGTCTTTGAACAATAATTGTAATAAAGCTTCCGCACTTTAATGTTATGTTTATATTATTTACTGTTATCATTGGTAAAAGAATGGAAAAAGTAGAGACGGCCATTGGGTCGGCCCCACGATACGAGATCCGCATAGGGTGGGTTTCGGGTCGTGACATTCGCCGCAGGAACACAACCTCTTGTTGCCACGGAGAATGAAGAGCTCCATGAGCAGGCTCCAACCAACCAGCCTGGGCACCCCCCGGGCGTTGCCCGCGTTGGCAGAGATCCACAACCGTCAGCAGCTCTAGGCTGGGGAACATCAGCCTTCGTTCCTGACGTCCATTACCGGAGCACTACTCGAGCCCCAACTCCAAGGGCCTCGGGAGCACATCCGGCACCGCAAGAGCCTTATCATGCAGCACCAATCCCTCCGGTTCGGAATCCTCCTCCGTCCGAAGGGCGTACTTAACCCTACTACCCTGAAGCCGAGGCTGTCAAGTAGGGTTCGCAAGATGTCAGACTCAGAGACCCGCAGAGGGTAGAGGAAATCGCAGAGTCTATGGACCAAAAAATCGCCTTGAGAGGACCTCAGAACCCTCTAGAGCAAGACGAGTTGGCCCAGCTGCTCGGAAGACTAGCCATCCCGTTCACTCACGCCATCATGTCAGAAGAGAGGCCTAGAAAGTTCATGGTGCCCTAAGTTCACCCTGTATGATGGATCTGGAGATCCAGGAGATCATCTCTCGCACTACCAGCATACGATGGCCCTTCACAGAGCCTCTGATGCTTTCATGTGCCGAACTTTCATCACCAGCTTGAATGGAACTGCTTCTGAAGTGGTTCCACAATCTCCCTCCGAACTCAATTACCAGCTTCTATGAGCTCGGTAGACAGTTCTTGGACAGGTTTATGACCAGCAGGAGGCTTAGAAGGGGCTCAGAATTCCTGTTAAATGTCAAGCAGACTAGGGAGGAATCCCTCAGAGCCTACATCGCGCGCTTCAATACCGAACTCACGGAGATCACTGACTGCAGCCCAAAATTCCTTGTAACAGCCCTAACTGCTGGGCTTGCCCAAGGTGGTTTCAGAGACTCCTTAACAAAGAGCCCTCCAGCCGATATGGCGGCATTAATGGATCGGGCCAGAAAGTACATCAACCTGGAAGAAGCCAACCGCACATCCCAGAAGGGCAAAGATCAGACCCAGAGGGACAATCCGAAGAGGGAGGACCACAAGAAGGAGGATCACAAAAGAGACTCCAACAAAAAGAGGGCTAGGAGCCTAGAGAAGAGAACAGCACCCAGAGCTGTGTACAACTCCGGACCAAGGGAGTTCACCAACTTCACTCCTTTAAACACCACAGCAAACCAGGTACTCCGGCAGATCCGAGATCGGGAAAACCTGAGGTGGCCGGAACCAATCAAAGGAGATCCCAGTCTTCGGGACCAAAGTAAGTATTGTAATTTCCATAAAGATCATGGACATACAACTAACACATGCAGGACCTTCCGATATGAGATAGAGCAGCTCATAAAGAAGGGGCGTCTTCGGGAGTTCGTCAAGCAGGACGGAAGACAGAACCCCCAAGAAGATAAGCCTCAACAACGGCCAGATTAGAGGCCCGAGCAGAGGCAGGAGCAGAGGGAGGGACGAAACGAGTCTCAGAGGCAGAACAACCACGTCATCTACGTCCTCCACGCTGACTCCCCTATCACAGAAATGTCCAACAGGGCAAGAAAGAGATATGCTCGGGAGGCCAAAGCTACCCCGAACGTATTACAGATCTCCAACATAGAAAAGAGGTTCAAGCTAGCACCGGAGATCCAATTCACTGAGCAAGATCTAGCAGGGGTACACTGCCCTCACAGTGATGCCCTTATCATCACACTCAAAATCGCCAACTGCGAGATCAGGAGAGTCCTAGTCGATACTGGCAGCTCCGTCAACATATTGTTCTATGACCCACTTAAACAGATGGGGATGGACCATGACAATGTCAAGCCCACTACTGCCGTGATGGCAGCTTTTGATGGCAACCTCAGCACCCCGTTGGGGAGAGTCGACCTTCCTACCACTGTAGGAGAGGGTGAAGGGCAGAAGACCACCATCTCGAAGTACATGGTGTTAAACATGAGATCTCCTTACAACGTTATAATCGGAAGACCCTGGTTGCACCAGATAGGGGCAGTCACTTCGACCCTCCATCAGTGTCTGAAGTACGTCCACAACCAGAACATTCACTCTGTCAGAGGGTGTCAGCCAACCTCCCGGGAGTGCCACGCTATTGCTCTCAAGGAGAAGGCTCCTAAATAGCAATTACAGTACACTCGGGACTGTGCAGATCCGGTTCTCACTCACTCTCTCTAGGTGGAGGATTGCCTATCCAGCATTGAAGAACCCTTGAGCCCAAGGGGACGAGACAGCCGAGCCAAACCCATTGACGAGCCCATCAAAGTGTTGGTCAGTTCAGAATCAGAAGGGTGTTATTTATACATCGGCCCAGACCTAACACACACCGAACAGGAAAGGATAGTCAGGTTCTTGAAAGACAACCTCTCTATCTTTGCTTGAGAGACCAAAGAAATGGAGCGAATAGATCCCAATCTCATAACTCACAAGCTGATGGTGGATTCGGATCACCCGCCAATCAGATAGAAGAGAAGGCCGATTGTTCCTGAACGGCATCGGATTATAAATGAAGAAGTCCAAAGGCTGCTGGAAGCTAGGATGATACGAGAAGTGTTTTATCCTGAGTGGCTAGCCAATACCGTGTTTGTCAAGAAGAAAAACGGCAAGTGGAGAGTCTGTGTTGATTATACAGACCTCAACAAGGCGTGCCCCAAGGACAGTTTTTCATTGCCAAGAATAGACCAACTGGTTGACGCCACTGCGGGGCATGAGCTTATGAGCTTCATGGATGCCTACTCTGGGTACAACCAGATCCAAATGTACCCTCCAGACCAGGAGAAGACAGCCTTCATAACCGAACGAGGGCTCTACTGCTACAGAGTAATGCCTTTCGGTTTGAAGAACACTGGAGCCACTTATCAGTGGTTGGTGAACAAGATGTTCAATCCACTGCTCAGCAGCACTATGGAGGTATACATCGACGACATGCTGGTAAAGAGTCTACAGAAAGGCAGTCACCTCCTAGCATTTAGCCCAGACCTTCGATATCCTCAGACAGCACAGGATGAAGCTCAACCCCTCGAAATGTACCTTCGGAGTTACGAAGGGAAAAATTCTTGGGATACATTTTCTCTCAGAGGGGTATCGAAGCAGACCCCACTTAGATCCAAGCTCTGATTGGACTGAAGTCACCAAGAACCAGAAAGGAAATTCAGACACTGAATGGCAGAATTGCGGCATTGAGCAAATTTATATCCAAATCCACTGATCGCTGCCTACCTTTCTTCAAAGCTCTGAAGGGCAGCAAAGCTTTGTAGTGGACGGAAGAATGCGAGAAATCATTTCAAGAACTAAAGGAGTATCTAGCCTCTCCAAAGCTCCTGTCAAAACCAGTACAAGGAGAAAAGCTATTCTTGTACCTTGTAGTTTCTGAAAACGCGGTCAGCTCCGCATTAATCAGACAGGACAGAGGAGTGCAGAGGCCTATATTCTACGTCAGTAGGGCACTACTTGACACAGAGAAGAGATATCCGGAAGTAGAAAAACTGGCCTATGCCCTGGTCATATCAGCTCGGAAGCTTCGACCTTATTTTCAAGCCCATCCAATCGAGATCCCAACTGCCTATCCTTTAAAGTCAATACTAAGGAAACCTGAGGTATCGGGAAGATTGGTGAAGTGGTCGGTGGAGCTAGGGGAATTCGACATATCATATGTACCCCGAAACTCCATCAAAGGGCAAGCCTTAGCTGATTTTGTTGCCGAGTTCACCCCGGCACTTCAAAACAAGGCACAACTCACCGAAACCTCGGGAACCTGGTTACTGTACATTGATGGATCGTCAACCGATCAAGGTTCAGGAGTAGGCCTGGTACTACAGTCCCCTGATGGGCTCACGTCAGAAAAAGCAGTCAGCTTGGGATTCAAAGCTTCTAACAATGAAGCAGAATATGAAGCCCTAATCTTAGGCATGAAGCTTGCATTGGAATGCGAGGCTCAGAACCTCGATGTCTTCTCTGACTTCCAACTGGTGGTGAGCCAAGTCTTGGGAGAAGTCGCCATTAAAGATGATAGGATGCTCCGATACTCCAAACTGGTGAACCACTTGAGGCATTCCTTTCAGACATTTACTATCCAGAAAATTGAGAGAAGCCAGAATTACAGAGCAGATGCTCTGGCTAACATGGCCTCACGCCTCAAGTTTGAAGCAAACTCCACAATTAAAATCTCCTTTCAGCCAGGATCCAGCATTGAGGAAGCCCAAATTGCTCAAATTGATGAACAGCCCCAGAACTGGATGACTCCAATCCTCTAGTATCTAAGATCCGGGCTCCCCCCAGAAGACAAAAACAAAGCCAGGAGAATCCGAATCAGAGCGGCTCGGTACCTGATCCTAAACAACAAGCTTTACAAAAGGTCGTATTCTCAACCTCTGTTAAAATGCTTAGCTCCAGACGAGTCACAATATGTCTTGGCTGAAATACACGAGGGAATTTGCGGGAATCATAATAGGGACAGAACTATAGCCCACCGAGCTTTATCGCAGGGCTATTACTAGCCTGGCATGTTGAAACAAGCTAAGGAATATGTTCGGAAATGCGACAAATGCCAGAGATTTGCCCTAGTACCAACATCAGCCTCATCACGAGCTTATCCCGATTCCTAGTCCTTGGCCCTTTGCTCAATAGGGGGATGGACATCGTGGGTCCATTACCAAGGGCACCTCCAAACAGGAAATATCTCTTGGTGGCCATCGACTACTTCTCTAAATGGGCCGAAGCCGAACCTCTAACACATATCACAGAGAAGGAAGTCGAGAGCTTCACTTGGAAGAACATTGTGTGCAGGTTAGGCATACCACGTGTGATTATCTCCGACAATGGGACACAATTCACTAGTAAAGGCTTGAAGAAATTCTGTGAAAATCTCAATATTAAGCAACACTTTGCCTCTCCAGGCCATCCACAGGCAAATGGGCAAGCAGAGGTCACCAACCGAACAATCCTTGACGGGTTAAAGAAAAGGTTGGAACAGGCCAAAGGGAAGTGGGCAGAGGAACTCCCTGGAGTTCTTTGGGCCTACAGAACAACCAGAAGAACTCCCACCTCTGAAACTCCCTTCTCACTAGCCTATGGAACAGAAGCAGTAATTGCGGTTGAGATCGGTATGCCAACCCTGAGGACTGAAGCCTTTGAGCAAGAATCCAATGATCAGCAGTTGATGGAAAACTTGGATTTGCTCGAAGAGAGAAGGGATCAAGCCAACATCTGGATGGAAGCCTATCAACAGAGAATGGTCAACAAATCCAAGGTAGGATTCAAGACAGTCAGCTTTCAAGTCGGAGACTATGTCTTAAGAAGAGTCTTTCAAAACACCAAGGATCCCACTATGGGAAAGTTGTCACCAAACTGGGAAGGCCCCTACAAAGTAACAAAGGTTGTTCGGCCTACCACCTACTGGCTAGAAGACATGACCGGGAAGCCTGTTCCTAGGCTATGGAACGTGGAACACTTACGGAAGTATTATCAGAAGAGATGTTTCTTTTACTTCCATAGAATGTTCGTCTATAAATGCACAGGCCTCTAGAGCCTGGTCTATAATGTACGAGTTTTTGCACTCGGTCCATCTATAAATGCACAGGCCTCTAGAGCCTGGTCCATAATGTACGAGTTTTTGCACTCGGTCCATCTATAAATGCACAGGCCTCCAGAGCCTGGTCCATAATGTACGGGTTTTTGCACTCGGTCCATCTATAAATGCACAGGCCTCTAGAGCCTGGTCCATAATGTACAAGTCTCAGTACTTGGTCCATTCATAATGCACAGGCCTCTAGAGCCTGGTCCATAATGTACAAGTCTTCGTACTTGGTCCATTCAGTAATGCACAGGCCTCTAGAGCCTGGTCCATAATGTACAAGTCTTCGTTCTTGGTCCATTTATAATGCACAAGTCTTAGGACTTGGTCCATTTATAATGCACAGGTCTCTTCAGCCTGGTCTATCTTTAATACACAGATTCTATGATCCAGTCCATCCAAAGACAGAAGTTCCAAACATTTACAAACTAAAGTTTCCTAGATCGGAACACCTCAGATCTGATATTTTTATTATTTGGCTTATCAGTCAAACAAGCAACAAGTACTACAGTACCGATCAGGAGTGAAGTACTTTGATTCAAGCATTCTACTAAGTTTCTTGGATCTATTCTTAGAACATTCATATATTAGAAGTGCACGAGAAAGTGTTTTAACTACAGAAGAGCACATTCAAATTCAAAGAACACCAGATCTGAGAAGAAGGAACTCAATTTTATTAATGATTCAGAAGATTTACATCAGTACAAGAAGACTGGAAACCGAACAAGTATGCAAAAGGCTACAACAAAGACACCATTACATAGACTACTACAGAAAGCTACTATATCACTACTATTTGCAGAATCATGGCTTTCTTCCTCGGATGATATAAGGGCACAAGATCCAATCTTCCATTATCGCCACCGCCGGCTCCAATTGAGAGGAAGGAACCCTGAACCCCAATCTGCATCAAGAAGTGCCCAGACCATTTCATCATCGCTATCAATGATCTCAGTACCAACGGATGATGAGGGCTCTAGGCCTCAGGAGACTTTTCATTCTCCACCTTTGTAATCGGCATGACGCCCCAGCCGATTGAAGCAAGGGTCTCTGCCAAGTCACAAAAGGGAGGAAGCAGCCCACATTCATCTCCCTCAAAGCAGTTGTCACACCCCGGCCGATTTGAGCAAGGGTGTCTGCCAGAATACAGAGGGAAGGAAGCATCTCACCTTCGTCTTCATCACCGACGCTCCAAGCCTCGGTTGAATCAAGGAGGGACCGCCTCCCATCGGAGAAATCTCGACCGGATGCTAAGATGGACAAGAAGGTCTTAGCCTCCTCTAATCCTTTCTTGGAGACTAAATCAAAAAGAAGGATAACTCTCAGCCACAGTTTAATCATTCCCAACTCAGATTGAAGATCGTCCATCATCTCTGAATAAACGTCAGTTTTTGAAAAACATCTAAAAACCTTTCCAACAACGAAGCAGTCCGAGAGCAAAGTAAGAAGATAGGGTGCAACCGTACGCTCCTCTTCCCTATATATAGGCCTTCGAAGCCCAAGAGCCACCCAGATGAACCGTCGCAATGATTAGGCGAAGAGTTAGCTTCAAAATCCCAAACGACGGTGGTGCAATAAATGAGGCATTAAACCACCCTCTCGGGAGAAGCAAAAGGCAAAGCCACACACGCGATATATAGACTTTTCAGTCTTGTCCACGTATATGTTGACGTGATAATTTCTCCAGGTCATTAACGCTTGATGGGCCACGTTTACAACGAAGGTCCATCAAATTTGATGTACCTTGACCCTTGTCTTAACAGATCTGGAGGCAGAAGTTCTGATCAACCGAACTACAATCACGAAATATCCACTTATTATTACAAGTCTCCGGATTCAGAACAGTCAGCTTTAAAATGTTTCCAAAAGAAGTCTTCAATTACTGACCTATGGCAAGTAAAGCAGCTCGGAATACAAGTACCAACAGAGGAAAATCTGGTCTGGTATACACTAAACTCCAGAGCAGCGCTATTTGCAACAATTACCACCATCAACTACAAGTTAAGGCACTACAGAGCAGTATAACTCAAGACATGCACAAACACTACAGAGCAATATAACTAAGGAGACGAGCATTAAGCAAAAGACTGTTCCATTAATGAATGTATATTTCAAGTACATTGGAAGTTAAAAATAACAAAATATACATCCTAAGCCTGATCAGCAGGAACAGGATCAACGACCGGAGAAGGATCGGCAGGAGCAGCATCAACCATCTCAGTCGGTACGACCACTTCCGTGGGATCGGTAGAGAGGACATCAGCCACTTCACTCTGGATAACAACCTCTGAAGGTTCAGATCCAGGTGGCACAATTGAGGAGACATCAAGATCAGGAAACTTGGCAAGGAGCCGGGAACGGAAGTTGTTGAACCCAAACGTAATCAAGCGATGGGTCATTCCTTCCAGCTTCGACTTCATTTCCTCCTCATTATCCATCAAAGCCTGCTCCACGGCGTCATCAAGCTTTTTACGATACTGATACCGCATGCCGTTCATCTCCGCCTGCAACCTCTTTGCCCGCTCAACGGCAAGGTTCCTCTCCAACTCCATCACAATCAAGGAGTTCTGACACTCCTTCAGCTTCTCTACAGAGTCGTGAGCCTCCGACCGAGTAGTACCAAGCTAAAGCCCCAGATCGTCTAGCTCGGCCCTGAGTTGGTCAAACTCCTCCGCAGGGGGAGAAACTTCCACCAGAGCAGAAAGGGTATGCAGGGTCTGCAAAATACAAAGTAACAGTTCAATACCAGCCAAAGCACATTGGAGAAAAGGGAAAAAAGAAATAAGGACCCGACGAACTCACCTTGACCTGAAGAGCGGTCAGATCAGCAAGAAGTTTCTTCGACTTCTGGGGCTTGAGCTTAACTGAGCCTTTGGCCTAGAAGTCCCTCAGAATCCTCTTGACCCCCTGATCAGCAGCATCAGGAGCCACCGATGACGATGCCCCCTTGCCCGCTCGTCGAGACGGGACTAGGGGGACCACCGAAAGGGGGACAGGAGCCTCTTCCTCCCCCTCAGCAGGCTCAGGAGAGGACAAAACTAACCTCCACTTTTTTTGAATGGGAGGGACCGCTGGGGAGGAAGCCTCCCCCACCGCCATAGACGAAGATGGCCCGGTCTCCCACTGAGCCATCACATTATTAGCAACCTCCTCAACACTCCCCCTGGCAGCCATCAATCTATCAGGGTTAACAATGGAGGAATGGTCTCGACTGCTGGGCTTTAAGAGCTTCTTATATTGCTTCTGAATCATAGGAGAGAAGTCTGGTCTCTTCCACGCACTCTTGACTGCAAAACAAACACAGAAGCTGATCAGTTCAGCAATTGGCATACAAAACGGAATCAATACAGCCACGGAAAATTGGGCCTCACCCTTTCACCCAGTGGTTCGAGGGAATACGGAGGGTTGACCTTCGAAGTTCTTGAATTCCCATCCTCCCTTAATGAAAAAGTACCACTTCTTCCAGGTCTTGTTGGAGGAGGGCACAGAAGTAAGAGGTCTGAACCCGCTATCAAAAGACATATAATAAAGGCCTTTCGCCTTCTGAAGTTTTAAATCCATATTGCTACGGAATCAAGTCGAGGGACACCTCGACATTATTCATATGCCCTAACACAATGAAGCTCAATAGGTGTCTCCAACTGTTAAGGTTCAGGTCTGCGGGGCAAAGGTCAAACCAACAAAAGAATTGTTTTATGATATCAGGAAGGGGGAGTGTAAGACCCATTTCAAACCAGGCCAGATAGGCACAGATTTCCCCCTCTCTAACATCGCTTGGGCGATCCCGAGAGTCTGGGACCCTGAAAGTAACATTTGTAGGAAGTTTGAACTTCGCCCATAACTCCTTCAACATGTTTTCAGTAATTACACTCTCGCCCTCCTCTCTGTAACCGGATCGACCAGAAGTCTCACCAGCCCTATTTGGGGGCTCATCAAATGCATCAACAATCCTAACACCCGGACTAGAGGGGGGTTCTACCAATCTATTTTCATCAATATCTACAGAAGGAAGATTCACTAACTGCAGTTGAGGAACGGTCTCAAAAGGACTTGCCCGAACCAGAGTGTGACTCAAAGCCAGACATGGCGAACAAAAGAAAGAAATGAAAGAAATGAGAAGGAATGTAGAAGGGGACTAAAAGTTGAACCTGAGATCAAGAAAGGACTATGAATACCGGATATCCTTCAAACTTCAAAAATATGTCAAATGGTAGTCTGGTACTGTAGAAGCGAATGCAGAAGAAAGGTATGAAAGACCTTCCCTCTCTTTATATATACATCCGAAATGTGAGTCTTCCAAGACGAGCCGACGCAACGGTTGAAAATAATGATGGATTCTCAAGTATCGACCGCGCCATAAATAACTCATTAAACCGACGTCTCGAGAAGTGGAGAAACGAAACGTATGACTCTTCACAAAGCCCATCACCCTAGTTAAGCCCTAGCTTCTAACTAGGGCTCGAAGGGGGAGTAGCTGATATACCACAAACAGACACACCAATCACTTTGAGACACGTGTGCCTACAGAGTTAACAATCTCGATCCTACAGAGCTGATAATCTCGATCATACAGAACAGCCACAAGCCTTCAGGGCATTCTCATACATATCTATCATAGAGAGCCGACGAACTCGGTCATACAGAGCATTCACAGCCTTCAGGGCATTCTCATATATATATATATATATATATATATATATATCATTCAGAGCCGATAAACTCGGTCATACAGTGCAGGCAAAGCCTCCAAGGTATTCTCATGCATATATCTTCCAGACCTTATGTTCTGGGCAATATTTATTCAACACTTCATATGGCTCCGACCTTATGGCTTCCATAACAACTGCCAAGCAGGGAATAAGGAAACAGTCTTCAACACAGAAACTACTATCTATGGTTATCTCCATCTACGACTCAATGCTCCACAAGGTAACTGCAATCTCCGATGATCAAATCCCTATATTCATGGCATCGAATCCTAATCAACTTAGGAAGGCCACGACCTATACATTAAACCCTAAAGGTACGCTTTATTTTTATGCTCATTCTTTGGCTTTCAATACAGTCTTTCAATTCCTTTTACTTACTTAAGCATCGGAGCGGCTACCGCCGGAGCCAATCCTGGTGGACCTCTGATCGTCTTTCTGAGTGTTCTACAGGTCACGGAGCCCACACTTATTGCGAGTCAAAAAGTGCAGCATCAGTTTTCAAAAACAAGATGAAAATTAGTCCTTGCAATTAGATAAGTAATGATCAATTCTACATTTGTTTTGGGAAGTATGTCTTCTCTCGTGTTCTGGTACCCTTTTATTGGGAACAGAGATTATCTCCTTTCAATTTGCACAGAATGGTATGCATTTGCTTTTAGTCTTTAATGCATGGTGTCCGCAAATTTTAGAGGGACAGCGCTGTATATTTTAGCTGAATCCGGGAGATAATGGTGAAATTACTTTTGATGAGTTTATAATTTCATATTCATAATCAATCCCTCTTAAATCCTTTTCAAAAATAATTAGCTTGATCTAACTTAAAAGTAGTTTCTAATGATGTAATTTTGCATAAACAAATCTAGATTTTCTTGGGATCATTAGGGAAAAGCAAGACTGTTGGACTAAACCCATGTTGTCTATAATACAAGTCTTTAAAGGTTTATGGCTCTCAAAATATATTCCTTACACAACTCCATATGGCTCAAACATATAACGGCACAGAACCTAGGAAATTCGGTTCATGTTCGTTACTTTCAAGTTCTCTTACGAACTATCTTATAAAGTACGGACACTCTATTTTAACTTATGTTTTCGTGTTAGACATGTGTTGAATACTTTCCAGACACATGTGGGACACGCAAAAAAGGAGTGTCTAAATTTTTTTTTTTTTTTTATTTCAGAATTTCTAACACGTTTCGAAACTTTTTTTATATATTTTCTTCATTTTTTTGTATATATATATATATATATATATATACACACACACACACACACATATATATATATATGTTTTATGTAATAGTTAGTAAATTTGTTTTGGAACTTGAATCATGGATGTTAATGATTAAATGAAGAAGTTCTTTAATTTTTATTTAATGACTTTGTTATTTTAATATCTTAATAATATTTTTATAATTTGTGTATTTTTGTCAATTTTAATTACAATAACATGAGGTTTTTATTATATGGTCATATAAAAAATATAAAAAAATTATATATATTCAACGTATCTTTGACATATTCGTGTAATTTTTTTTTTCTTTTCATAGACTACTAGATGAACCACCCTTTTTTTTAATGCTTCTAATGCCACACTTATGTATTAATAGATGTTCAGCACGACACTTTATTGGTCTTCATGAGTAGATTGACTGCACAAAGTAATATTAATTGATGATAACTACATACCTTTTTTTTATTCTTGTAAGGCAGTTATTTATACATCAAATTAAACATTTATGTTTTTTTGAACAGGTTTAAAATTATATTCTATTTAAAGGCGATGACCTGTTGCCTTTGTGGTGTGGGAGAAATTGAGAAGCACCTTGGGAAATTCATAAGTTGAAGATTATATTCTGTTTAAAGGCAATGATATGTTGCCCTGATCATTTACATTCTAGAATCTCAAAAAATCCAAACTTCTTTGGATTTATGGGCGGCTCTTGTTTCAATATGCCTTATCCTTTTGTTACCTGTGAATCTTATATGTCTGCAAAGCTTGATATCTTCCTTTCATGTGAAGCAAAATTTCTAAAATCAAAGATTTTGCGGACTACTTTCAGGAAATTTCACCCACACAAATGGAACATCACTCTGTAGTTGGGCTCTTTACAAGAAAGTTGATGACCAAATCCTTCCATTCAATTTTTTTCTCGGCCATGGAGAACTCTTACAACTTTGCAAACCCTGGCCATACAACTCAGTAGGGAAGGAGAAATAGTTAGGGTTTTAAAAATAAAGGGTACAAAAGTCATATAAAAAAATAAAAATCTGTCAAAGAACTTCAACTAAAAAAATAAAAAGACCAACTGGATTTTACATAAAGAAAATTTCGCGTGAACTATGTGAGAATAAAGTATTTATTAAAGAGATTTAAGCCCAATTAACTCTTTTTAAAAAATTTAACTCTCTCATTTGGGTACAGATTTCGACATAAAATTTGACCAACATTTTGGGCAGTTTTTACAGTTAAATTGAATTCTTGATTGTCTACCTGTAAAGTAAGCAAATTCAGTTTCGATTTTCATTCAAATTCAAATTAATAAGAGAAATTTTGGTTGAAAACAATTGCTTAAAGATAATCCGAATAATCAGTCCTATTCAAAAAGTAAAGAAAAATTGAGCCCTAGAAAAAGTCGGGCATAAATTTGGCCAAATTTTAGTAAGTTTAAAAAAATTTGATAAAACTGAATAAAAAGATATAACACTAAAAACTCAAATTTTAAAACAATTGAGTCTCTCTTTCATTTCAAACAATAATGTCAGGCTTACTTAAAAATTTTATCAAAATTATTTATTTTTCGTGAGTTGACAATATTGTATTAATTAAATATCATATCATCATGTGATATATAACACTTTCAATTCATGAAAATAAATATTTTTGATAAAACTTGACGATAAAGACAAGCACTATTCTATTCGAAATAGTTGAAATAATAGGGGCTAAGACCATTTCTAAGAGAGGTAGGAAATCTTTGGGAAACACATTTTTTATTTGATGGGCCATGCCACTTTTGAAATTTTCGGGCGGTGAAACAAATCTTCTTCAAATTTGTTACCTTCTTTCAAAGGTAGAAAACTTGCAGGAATAGCAATTGTACTTTTTTATTAAAAAAATATGAACATTTGTTGAGTGCAAAATTCAAAGTAAAGTTTTTTGATAAAAGATAAAACAATTTGGATCCTATAATCATAATAAATAAAAGATAATAAAATATTATAATTTGTTATTTCGTTGGAGTACCAAATTGTAAAAGTAGTAAATGAAGATAACAAATATGTACTTAAAATAAGTAAAGGATACATCTACTTTTTTTTTTTTCTTCATCCTTGAAGATGGCCTAATAACTATTGGAATTTGACACCATATTGTCGGCAGTTTCTCACATGGGTTTGCTAAGCATGTGCTTTATAGAATCATGGCTAGAAAATCTAAAGCAGCGATGTTCAAAATTGAAGAGGAAAAATATTTCGAGGCTTTACTAGTCACGGACTTGCAGAAAGAAAGACACAACAACATTAACGACAAAAGTACTACCATTGTAGTTTCTTAATAATTGCTATAACCAACAACTTTGGATTCTTTTTTCTGCTGTCCTCTGCATGATTGCCAGAATCCACAGTTAACTCTCACTCTTCATTCACATTATGTCTCACTCTCACATATATATGTAATAATCAGTTTTAACTCTATATAGTTCTTGTTTGTTTCATTAATAAAATAATACACTATTCTCTCTCCTCCTCATCTCTCAAAATGTATTCACTGTTTTTAATTATGAGTGAGTGGTTAAAAAATTTATAAAAAAAATTGTACACCTCTTAATCATTTGTATGTTAACCTCTTTTTTTAAACGTGACTTTGATAATTACCTATTCACACATGTCTCAATCTTAAGGGATCAACCAATTTTTGTCATATCAACTGCTCTCCTCGACTTTTTGTTAATGAAAGATGAATTCCTTCAATTCTTGTGCCATTGTTCTCTTTCTTTCTCACTTTTGACTTCTAAGTCTCGCTAATAACGAATACGATCACTTACATCCCAACCTAAAATACTTAAAATTTGAACTACGAAGAAAATGCTAGGTAGATGAAGTAGCTCCAAACATTAACACTAAATAAAAATTTGGCTTAAGCTATTTTGATCTCTATAGAGAAGATATTCCAAGCTATAACATCCTCACCCTTAGGTTTAGAATTTTTGGCTTGGTACCAATCTGTGACACCTAGCAACTAACATTGGTTTTTTTAGGTCAAATAGATCTAGAGTGTGACACTAAGTCTCTTAGGATAAAATTTTGGTCCAGATCCTTCCAATTTGTGTCACTTGTTAAGGTCACAAGAGTTTTCGTTCGGATTCCCAATTTATGACACTTAAGCAATCAACTCAAGATTTTTGGATCGGGATCTTTATTCATGACACCATTGCTTCTTAGAACTTTTCATTTTTAGATTTCTATAGCCATGACATCCATCACTTAGTTTAAATTTTTTTTTTCCTTTCAAATATGAACTATGAGATCCTCACCCTTAGGTTTGGAATGTTTGGTTCAGACCATTAATCCATGACACTTGTAAAGTTTTGCACAAGATTTTTAGATTGGGTTTCTAGCCATGACAATCCATCCCTTTAAGACTTCAAATTTTTGTCTTAGTAGATCTAAACTATGACATCCTCATTGAAAAGAATCACGATGCATCTTATGTACAGTAGAATTAAAAATTTGATAGTTGATTCTATCAACCCATGACCAGTTTATGATGTAAACAAAATAATCTTACACATTACGAGAGAGATAAATCATAGTTACTCTTGTAACATACTTTTCAAAACTTTGTAGACGATCCACAACAATTGCACAAGCTTCTGGTCTTTAAGCATATCCACATAGGTGAATCCCGCACTTGAAAAATATGTACCCACAACTTGAATCTTAAACTCTTGAAGATAGTGAGTGAGACAACTATGCAGAAAGAGGGGTGGAAAAACCTTCCTTGGGTTGATGCAAATGTACTAGGTTTTGTCTCCTTATATCCTATTTATAATAAAACAATGCTAACCCTAGTCATTTTAGGATTTGACTAAATTATGAAACTAGACTATTAATTCGTAATAGAAAATTGGCCCCTCCAAGTTCTTCATGTCACATCCTGGAACTCACCCTATGAGGATTAAGAAATGCAATCGGCCGCAAGGCCTTTAGTTCGGTCCCAAATTAAATTGCATTCTTAAAACGATTAGTTGGCAGCAGAAGTTTTTAATTTTTATTTCTATTTTGTGAATGAATGCAACCATACTTTGTAGAGCAAAGCTATTACTACATCATTTACATTAAGTTTCCATTAACTAAGAGATCTAAAACATTATCCATAACACAACATTACTTGTCCATAATTTACTACAAGATTACAATGTAAACAAAAGTCTAATTCTAGTTGTCTTCTTGAAAAAAATTCACTAAACTCCCAAGCCAAGCTTCTCCAAAAAGATCTCCTCATTGGGTTTATCAATCTCCATCATCTGTAAAAAAAAAAATTGGAGTTGGTGTGAGCTAACTTAAGCTCAGCGAATGTTTGTAGTACTCTATCATGGAGTTTAGACCAATGGAGCTTTTAGAGCTAAAGAAGGTTAAAGCAGTTCTCTATCAATCTGGGTTTTTCAATCAATAGTAGATGTGAAGCATGGAAACTATTTTAAAGTATTAATCAAGTTCTAAAAAAATTTGTAATATAATACAATCAATTTGACAATTTCAATATAGACAATTTAACAATCAGTTAAAAAATGAGAGTAAACAATTACGAGAAACAAGATGACAATTTTCAATGCAGTGAAAGTTTTGCCAAAAAGGCGAAAAACTTTCTAATTTAATAAGGAACATGCTAACTCTAGAGTGATAAAAACAGCTAATGTCGCGATAAATAATGGCTACTACAGATAGCCCAAAATTTGTCTGGTTATGATGCAACCACTTTACAATCCTGCACACTAGGTGTACGTACAAGTTTCGCTTTTGGTGAGCGATAACACAACAAAACTATATAATGGCATGGTAAAACAATTTAATAGATGATTTGGAATAATTCAATCAATTGAATACAATTTTCATGCTTCACATTTTAAAACGAAGTTCGATAGAACAATAGCAATTTGATGATAAAACAATTGTAATTTGATCAATGAAATGATAACAACTTGTTCTTTAAAACAATGGCAATTGGTTCGATAAAGCGATAACAGTTTGATAAATAAATTTATTCAATCACAAGAGTGTGATAAGAAATGCGGTTCCAAAACACAGAGTGCGAAAATTAGCATTTTAAAGTACCAGATTTCTCGCACGTAGTCCTTATTTAGAGATTTTTAATTGTCTTTCCTCACTGTCCTTTGCCTTTGTTGTTCCTATAATAGGAATCAACAATATTTAAGGCATATCCAATCATAATTTCCTTAAAACACTATTTAGAAAATTTTTCTAGCCTAAGCGGGCCTCATAATCAGGCTTAGAAGCCCTGAAAACCTTAAGTCTTAAGGACTCTTCCGGTAGCTTAATTAAGTCTTAAGGACTTATTCGTTATTTATAATTTGTTTTGGAGTCTTATTTTTTCTAAACGGACATCATCGTTAGGCCCAAAACGTCAAAAATTCTAAACTTAACATTTTTTAGACTTTAATTAGCCTTCTTATGGCTTAGTTTAGGTCTAAGAGAATTTTCATAATTTTTTACTTTCATGAGAAAACATTGTCGGGTTCTCACATGCTCAATTAAACTTTACCATTAGGTCTAGAGCGTCCAAAAGTGTTGGGTATGCCCCTTCCTATTCCTTCCGAGTTTATTTGGTAGCCCATTTATCATTAAGGGAAATTTGGAAATTACTAATTTTATGTATCTATACTTTGGGTACCTTATTTGACGAAATGAACCCCACCGTTAAGTTCAGAATGTTGAAAAATAATAAGATAGGAACCCTCGCGGTCAATGGGATTCATTTGATAGCTTAATTAACTCTTTAGGACTCATTTGGAATTAGTTTTTTTATATATATATTTTGGGGTTTAATTTTCTAAATCAGACTCCACCATTAAGTCTAAAATGCCCAAAAAAATTGGAAATGTCTTGCATGTCGATGGGCCTTTATTATATCACTTTTAGGCCTAGGGGTATAATAGTAATTCTACCCAAGCTTTAGGACATTAAAATAATTTTTAATTATTTTTTCAGGTGTCTAAATATAATTTTCTTCAAAATTTGAGGTCAAAATGTAAATACTAGAAGTTTTGGTTCATTGGTTTAAGGAAAAGCCCACTAGTTTACCATTTAATATTGAGAACGGGCCCAAATCCAAAAAGAACCAACCGATCCAGTGATCATTCAAATGAACCAAACCATAGCTTCTTAAAGGCCAATTGGTTTAGGGGCTGTTTAAGTGAACTGGTTCAAAATCGCAGAAGACCGACCATTTTGGTTTGGTTTGCCACGTTACCCATTTAAACGACAAAACAACGTCGTTCCAATAATGGTTTATAACCCGTTTAACCAATTAGTCCTAACCTGAACCCACTAACCTGACCTGACAACCCGAAACTATTCACCGTCTCCCCTAGATTAGGGTTTACTGTTCCTCTCAAAATCTCAAAATTTCCAACGCACTTTCGTGCATTTTTAGTGAGTGATTCAAGGGTCTCTTAATCCAATTCATATTTTGGGTCACTTAGGAGTGATTTAAAGTAAGTTTTAAGTTTTGAATTAAGCTAAGAAGTTCGAGCTGAACCTCAATGGCTGTCACTATATTTCATTCAGTTCAAGGTCATTTCTTAACCATTCGACGTGCGGTTTGTTGCATTATACACCTTAAGGTGTGGCTTTCCATTCCCCTTTCAATAAAATCAGTTTAAGGTTCGTTTCTAAAGGTTTTCCATTAATGGCTAAACTTGTAATTCAATTTTTCATAGATCATATGTGATCTTTTTGATTGCTGTTACACATTTTCTTAGTATATTTCGCGTGTAAATCAGGTCCCAATACATAGAATTAGGTCTAATACAAGTTCAATTATGGGTTGAGTTTTCAAGCTCTAACAATAGTGGTCCAAGCTTGGACAAGCCATTCCACGACCATGCAGACCCATTTGATGGTTCAAGCATCATTCTAATTACACTGGAACTTAAAGAAGTAAGAAGAATTCGTTTCTAACCTCTTGATGCTTGGTTCTTGAATTTTCCTTCCCTTCTTTCATTACTTTCTCTTTTTGAATTGCCTATACTTCGGCTCTCTTTCTCCACAAGAATTTCTCTCTTCTCTCTCTATCAAGGTGGTATAAAGTCCAGAAAGTTGGATTGTTTAGAGACAAGCATTTGTCCATTGCCTCTCCTATTTGCCTCTCCTCACTTGGTTTAAACATGCCTGTGGTATGGTTGAGTTACAACCTAGTCTCGTGGAGCAATATAACTTTCATCCACTTCTTATTGTTATTTGATATTATACTTAGTATATTATACACATTATATAATTTATACATTATGTATTTAACATATTATTCCTAATACTCATTATGTATTATACACAATACACTTTATGTATTTAGCTCAAATCGACGTGGCTTTTTAACAATGATTTTCACTAGGTTTCCCCCTTTTATGAATATTTAACATTCTTATCCATATGTAATTATAGTAGTTGTATAATTACTCTACCCATTGTGACTTTTTATGATTAAGGATTTTGGGGTGTTACATTTCAAATTACATATCACCTTTTTGTGTGACCCTCTAGGCTCATACTAATTTGGTAATAGATAAATAATACTTACAACTATTACAAATTATAACTTTTTCTAATTTAATTTGAATTATAACATTTTCTAATTCTCCATTAATGAAAAATAATATTTAATTCATATTATTATTTTTCAAGCTTTTACAAGTTAATTATCAGTGACACCTAGAAGTATGTCATGACTACTTAGATAGTAAGAATTAGGTTGTGAACCTTTCCGTTAACAATTACGATCCAATTAAGTTCTTTTATCATATAATGTCCCAATTCTATCAATTGGGTATAGATATATTGTCAAACCCCAACTTAATTATATGTGTTCAACCTAATTGATATCAACTTGAGTTAGTGAAATTAGAAAACCTTTTTCTAATTATCACCTTCCTTTGGCTAAGGAACTTCTTGAGTCATATCATAGTAGATTACATAAGACATTCTCTCAATTTACTTAAGAGTAACAGATCCCATATTTTACATTAACATGCCTCCTATATGTAATCCACCATGCCCAACAATAAATGTATATGTTCCATGAAAAAACATAAATATCGCGTACTATTAAATCATAATAACTTACATACAAGACAAACATAATGTCTCAGGTCTAAGTATCACTTATATAATTGTAACTAAGAACACTCCATTGACAAGAAAGTAAAAATCCATATGGATGCTTTTACCATTTTGTCACGTTCAGTGTACTTGTTTTCTAACAAGCACACACATGTCTGGTTAAGCATCTTTAAACTTAGTGACCCTGAGACTAGTCACGATTTTCAAAACCAAATATATCATGGCCAGTCTATTTGAATTACTATCTTTAATTCATAACTCTTTAAGAACATATATCTTCTTAACTTTAATATATGGACTTATCATGTAAACAAATAAGAGTATAATCACGATATATAAACTTGTTATATTATTCTTAGATAAAATGAGATTGTTTCAAACATTATACCCCTAAAACACTTCTTCAATCATTGGCTTTTAAGGCATACTACTAACAATCTCCCACTTGAACTAAAGCCAATTGATCATGTATCTCATACCCATATTCTCAAGATAATGATCTAAATGTGGTTGTGCCATGGACTTGGTGAGTGGATCCGCAATATTATTTACTGATGTTATCTTCTGTTTTATGACATTACCTCTTCTAATTATTTCTCTAATCATGTAAAAACGACGCTGGATATGTTTGGATTTCTGATGAGACCTCGATTTCTTGGTTTAAGTTATCGCCCCATTACTATTACAGTAAAGAAATACTGACGATTCAATGGTAGGAACTATTCTGAGTTCATATATGAACTTTCTTGTCTAAATTATCTCCTTTCCTATTTCTAAAGTTGAAATGTATTCAACCTCTATAGTAGAATCCATTGTCGTGTCCTGCTTATAACTCTTCCAACTAACAACACCCCCCATTTAAGGTAATCACATACCCTAATGTGGATTTCTTGTCATCCACATCAAATTGAAAGTCTAAATTCGTATAACCATTAACTCTAATCTCTCATCCTCCATAAACTAGGAATAAATTATTAGTCATTCTCTAGTACTTCAGGATCCTCTTAATCGCAACCTAGTGCTTCAAGCTTGGATTTGACTAATATCTACTTGTTATACTTACATCATGACTAATATAAGGTTTAGTACAAAATTATGCATACATGAGACTCCCAATTGCTGAAGCATAAGGTGTCGTGCTTCTGCCCTCTCTCTCTCCCTCTATCTCTTTTGGTGTCTTAGGATTTGTGTCCATAGAAAGATAAATTCCAAGCCTAAAGGGTAACATGCCTCTTTTAGAATTCTACATGTTGAATCGATTCAACAATTTTTCTATGTACATTTATTGGAACAACCTTTTAGATCTATCTCTATAAAAATTTTTACCTAGTATATGGGATGCTTCACCTAAATCTTTTATGGAATAGTTTTGTGAAAGCCAAAACTCGGCTTATGAAAACATTCCTACATCATTCCCAATAAGCAAAATGCTATCTATATATAGAATTATAAATGTAATAGCGCTCCTACTAACCCTTTTGTACATATAAGTTTTAAACATATTTTGATGGAAACCAAACTCTTTGATTGCCTTATCAAATTGGATATTCCAACTTCGAGATGCTCATCCCATTACTCTAACATTTTTTAGGTGACGATGATGGATGGGAGCCTTGCCCAATTTGAGGATTGGTGATTGGCAGCTCTGTTATGATCTGGGATTTTTGGAAGTATTAGGACTTATAGTTGGTCAAATTTTGTTGTAGTAATTTTGGACAAACATGTACTTAAGCCTAAGAGGCAACGGATATGTAATATGTATAACTTTAAATTTTTAGTATGCTCTGAATGTATAAATACTTGCTTACCGCTCCGAAGAAGAAGAAGAAGTGACGATATCGAGTGGGCATGCGAAAAAAAAAAAGTTTTTCACGCTTCCGCAATTTGCCAATCCTGCCCTTATCGCACAGCCGTTCGGCGCCGCTGCTTACTTAAGCCTCACCCGACGGCCCACGGGCTGAAGGGTGGCGGTCGCGATTCTTAATCCGCAGAGGCCAGATTCGGGGTCGTGATAGATAAGTTTTGAGTTGACCAAAGCAGTATCCATTTTAAATCACTCTTAAGATTTTTGTAAAAAATATTTTAGGGTTAGAGTGAAGTACTACTTTGATTCTTTAATTAGTCTACTTTAAGAACACAAATTGAAGCAAGAAAGCAAGGAAAAAAATTATATGGCAAGAAAGGAAAGAAGACTTAGCTTTTAAGGCTTGTGAATATATATACTACCCTTAAAAGTAGTTTCGCCCATTGGAGGAAGAATTTTGGTATAGTAGGTTGGTATCGCTCCACCTTCTTGAATAAAATAGTCAATATGCATAAGCATACACACAAGCTTTGGGTTAAATGAACAACCCTTCACGATCCGATAGTCTTTAATTGACAGGAGCAAGAACGACGCATATACATCAAAGAGAGACCACACTCATAGAACCAAAGCTCTCAAAGAAGGAAGAGAAGCACACATGTACAACACTCTAAATCATAGCACCTATTCTCAAAAAGTAGAATCACTCAGTTTAAAAAAATAGTAATTAACTTATAACACAGGTGATGTAATATCTAAAATCAAGCTTTTAAGTACCGTTTTAGCTGTTCGTCCAAGCCTAAAGAGAGGTCTTTATTTATAGTGTTTGAAGGAGGGAATGGATTCACTCTAGCTCTACTCAATATGGGACACACATATTTTAAAATATCCCCGTGTTTACCAACACCTTCCTCGTAAGGCTGGCCATATTTTAAGTTTGGGTTTGGTAAGGAAACACTGAGTAGATTTTTGCTAGTTTGTAACTTCCACGGGTGGTGTTGGGATGCTGTTTGGAAAGTAAATAGCTAATGAAATCAAGATTTTTTCTTGGAGATCTTGTTTGAATGCCCTCCTTCCCAAGTATACTGGGTTATGTAGTCTTTGTGAGTATGCAAGTGACACGCTTATTCATGTTTTGAAGGAATGTTAGGTTCTCTAGATAGATATGGGCTTTGTTTCCTTTAGGTTTATGTTATGCTCATCCCTTAACGAAAAAGTTTTTTGTGATGATAGGAGGCTTATTTTTCACTTTTTGTTTTTTGCGCTGCAGCAAAAAAGCTATGTTTCTTGTAGTGAACTTCTGGGAATGTCTGGTGGCCTCTGCAGTGATCGGGCCCAAATTGGGGTGTTTCAAGGTTAAATTTGATGGGGTATTGTTTCCTGATATCAAAGTTGTGGGTCTTGGGGTTGGGTTTGGTGACATAGAGTGACTCTTTCAAGACTATAACGTGAATTACTTCAGCTATGCTGAGTACTCATCTTCGAGACTGATTAGGAAGGATGTGAAAAGTTTTTTTTTGTTTTTTGTTTTATCATCCTCAGCTGATTGTAAAGTCTGTTAAACATTATGCTAATACTGTTACTCATGAAGTTGCTCATAATGCCAAGACTGTAAGTGGTTTTGTTGTTTGCTTGGAGGAAGTCCCCTTCATTTATTGTAAGGCTCTTCTAGTACTTGTAATCGTATTTTACTATTCATTGATTTTTATCATATAGGATGTAAAATATATATATATAAAAAAAAATACAGAAAGTATCAGTGAATTCTAAAGTGCCATGTTATGAAGAAAAAGAGGGAGAAGGAATGAGAAAATGAAATTTAGTAAGGAGGTCAAAGTGGTGGAGCAAGTATTAAGGAACAAGTGTTGAAAGGAATGTATGTCAACAAGGGACCTGAAATTCAGCATTTTCTTGGTTGCAAGAAATAGACTACTACTGTGATTAGGTATTAGGTGAGCAAACAAATTCCTTCGTAATCATAAAGTAATCAACGAACAACATTCTCTCTCTCTCTCAAAAGTACATTGATTACATTAATGGAATTATAGACCGTGGAAAATACTCAATTGTCAGAGTTTGTTGGAAAATAATCAGCATGTGAATTTTCTTGGAGTTTACTCAACATGACTTTATAATTATATATATATATATATATGTGTGTGTGTGTGTATGTGTATCATTATTTGAGAGAACATATGAAGGACCCGGTTGGTTATAAATAATGAAGCTTTGAATAAGCGACAAAGAGTACACCGCAGAGGGGTCATGTCTAAGAGTGCGTTATTCAGTTCCGCTCCGGAAGAAAGTAATGAAACCTGGCATGTTTACACTCTTTTCTTTTTTTGTACGCAGCAGATTTCACAGAAATTAATTAAGATACCCAGGATTTAAAAAGACAAAAGAAAAAGAAAAGGAAATTTTTGAAGATAAATATTACATGTAGTGATCTTTTTTCATTACATGTGTCTATTTAATATTTTTTCTTTTCCTAACTAATTTATACAGGCACCCTTTTCCTCCCAAAGAAGGACCTTTTAGTACATGATGCTCGTTTTATAAATATTAGTAATACTTTCTTAAGAAATAAGTGTTTAAAAAAAAATTCTGTAAAATTCATTCCAATTTCTGGGAAATATCTTAGAAGTCAGCCATGTATTAATTCTCCAAAAATATGATATAATATATCATAATTCAAGATTTTCACTTTTGTATGACTCATTAAGCTCCAGAGATCAGTTACAATCACCTGCAAACCACACATATCAGTTAAACTTGAATATTTTAACCCATGTAAAAATCAAACTCAAGATTAGTTTACAAAAATATGGATAATTAAAGAATAATTAAAGAACTAAACTAAAAATAGGTTATGGCTGAAAGTTCAACAATATGGAAAAATTGGTTTATGGACTGCAAAGAAGGAAAAATATTAGTTTATCAGTTTATGACTTAGTGATCACAACTGTAACTGAAGAAAAGAAAGTATAAGTAAAAACATGAAAGCTATCTTTGTTTAAGATTGATTATGATCTTCAACAGCTTACATATGAAAAAATGAAAAGAAAATGGAATTTCAAAGAAAGCTTTAACATAGAGAAATCATGAAATCCTAATCTTAAATGTTCAGCATATATGTACATGTTCCCTTAAACATGCATATCATCCTTTTTACCTCAGTTCGTTTTCACTGCAATTTTCGACCTCCAAACATATGACTTGTCTGAGCTGACTTAATATTCTGATCCAAAGAGGTCATGTCAATGTCATTTCGATCTCTCTGTGATAACCCTCCAGTTCCACCCATGTTTCTTACCATCCCTCCTCCAACACCCAGAAAATCCAGTGTCAATCTATCTGGCCCTCCGATGCTCACGGTAAAATTTTGACGCAGCTTAGTCTCATCTATGTTGCAGAACTTGGTGTTATTACCTTGCCGTTCCAATGTGATTACATTCTCATTGAACCCACAAAAGCTGTTATCTTCTTCGTTCCCACTGCCAAATATAGAAGAGCTTCCATTTGCAAGAGAGTTCATTAGTCCTTGGAGTTGATTTTCATTTTCGGTATGTGAGCTTAGGTTTTCTCCCCCTCTATTACTTCCAAACGTTCTGCCGAAGTTGCCGGACATGAGTTGCATATCAGATTTAGCACCGCTAGATGAAGAGCTGCTTCCTAAACCTTTTAGTAAGGAGGCATTATTGCTGCTCGTAGTTGAACCCATTTGAGCAGCCTTTTGAAGTAATGCAGTAGCGGACATATGTGCCACCGATTTTTCGTGTTGCACTGCAGTGTTATAGAGAGAAGAGAGACCCGATCCAACATTATCACCTCTGTTACCCGAGTAAAACACAGTTCCTTGCCCACCACCATTTCCATTGTTGAATTGATCAGGAATTAAGAAACCCGTGGATGAAAGGCTTGTTCTGTTGTGGTTGGCATTTTCCCTATTATTCATGCTGCTACTGGTACTATTACCAGAGAAGAAGCCAAGGTTGAAGAGATTGGCAGCTGCAGCCGAGGTAGTAGAAGGGTTGTTAGTGTTTCCTTGAAGATCATGAGGAAGTTGCATCAGACCATGAAATGGCTTGTTTGGCATTAACTCATGCTGACTTTGCTCCTGAAATCCTTGGTTTGGGTCTGGAATGAAAAATGCAGACGAAGGCATGGATTGCGTAGGCTGACCCAACGAAGGATTTGGAGGCACGACATGAGCAAATTTGGCTCCTCCGGTGCTGTCAAGCCTTAGCATGTTGCTAGATGGATGGTTCTGATCTTGTAGTGGAGTTTGGGAGCCCACTTGAGATAAATTCAAGCTAATGTGATTGCCTCCATATAGATGGCTACCAATTGTGCTTAGTCCTGAAGGGTGCCTGGCACTTTCCTGAGCTAGTGCATCACAGAAGGCCCTGTGTGTGATGAAACTGTCACGCCTGCATCAATTATTTTGAAAGCAAAAGCCATTAGGTCACCTCCCATGAATGATAATTTGAAGAACACGAATTGGGCAAAAAATCAATTATGTCCACGGTAAAAATTGATCTGAGAGCCAGAAAAGGAACTTGCCCTCCTAAAGAGAGTGAAGTGGAGTAAAAACAAATGTGAACAGAAATTCTTGTCAATAATTCATTCCAGGAATCAGACTCTTTTCAAGGATATGGAAATATTGTATGCATGCAATTATTTCAAATGCCTATATATAAAGAAATTCAAATTCACTTAATATTCATTCTTGCCCAAATGACTCCTGAAATATATATATATATAATATATATATAAAAAAATATGTATGTATGTATATAAGTATTTTCTTAAAAGGAATTGCTGGAAGAAGCTAGCATGCAACATGACAGATATGAAATTTCCCCGGAAACAATTGAAATATAAGAAGCGATTGATAGATAAAATTCGGTTTATAAAGAACAATAATAAGAAGAAAAAAGTTTACAGTACATTGGAAAATCTTCATGAGTAATAGTTGGAAAGCGAAAGACAAAATGGAAAACGAAATGTGAAAGAAAAAATAGAATTTTGTTTTTGAGTACAAAGGAGGTGGAAAATCTTTCCCAAAAAAACAGGAGGGGGAAAATATCTTTTAATTACTAGAATATAATAAAATAGAAAGAAATAAAAATGAAAACTGCAAGAAGTAACTTCACTTTCCCAAAAGGAAGGGATAACATTGAGGAAGATTGAAGGAGCACAGAACTATATTAGAACCTGAAAATGATTAAACAATCAAACTCTGGGTACCTTTTTCTGGATTGACTCCTCAATAAATGAACAAGAGAATCATATTCGGGTTTGACGAAAGATCTGCAGCAGAGAAAACCTATTTCTAGATAGGACTCTATCTGCATTCAATGAAAAGCCCAAGGACTTCTATTTATCTATAGTTTGAGAAATTTTTCACTGCCATTAAAATTACTATTGAATGATCACATGTTGAGAAGTTTTTAATCAACCAATGCTTGACCCATGATAATTTTTTTAAATTCAAATGATACCAAATTAGGGTTGAAAATTGGTGCCGCACCAATGAAGAATTTACCCAATTTCCGCGGAGAGAGGTAGAGGACATCCTGGTACCATAACTCCAAAGTTTTCTTATGGGAAAGGGAACCGGCAAGAGCATAGACTCGAGTACATCTAGACAACTCATTAGGGAACAAACCAGTAACAACATATATCCAACTCACATGAGAACAAACCAAGTAAAAACATCCTTCTTCACAATGTATTAATTGCACGTGAATAGCAAAAGATAAATAGCGGTGATTTCAAGGAAGAAAGATGAACTTATATTCCTCTTTCATTCTTTTTCACTCTAATTATTCTTTCAAATATATAATATATGTTTGAAGCCTCCACTCCATACATTGGCAGTCTCTTGGATTACTCACGTGGAGGCAGTCCCTCTGCCATTGGCATCCAAAGAGAGAACAATTTAGTAAAAGATTCTCTCTCTCTTGCGGTTCATTTCAGAAACTCAGGCCTAAAAAACTTTGCTAATAAGGAATCAAAACAAAAAGAAGGATGAACAGAATCTTTCTGTAGTCTTTCCTCTATCTGTATCTCGCTAAACATTTTTTCCCCTTATGATGTCTATATCAACTTAGATAATAACGAGTGACGATAATTTTCACTATGCATACGATTAATAGATAAGGAAGGGGTAGATTACCTTGAGAAAAGAGTACCACAATCACATCTATATTCTCTAGTACCACATGTTTTTGAGTGGGCCTTCCAATCAGATTGAACTGCATATCTCTTTGAACACTTCTCACACTTGTAGGTCTTCTCACCATGCTTTCTTGAATAGTGCTTCTTAATGCCAGTGAGGTCACCGAGAGCTCTTGAAGGGTCATGGTGGACACATGTGGGCTCAGGACATAGATACACCTTCCTCTTCACTTCTTTTGTAGTCTTCTGCTTTAGCTTCCAAGGCAGGTTGTGTCCTCTTCTGTGGAGCTGTAGGTTTTGCTCTCTTTGGAACCCTTTGTTGCATACCTCACAAATGAACCGATTTGTAGCCATTAAGGTCTTCGGAGATAGTGCAATTACTTCTGCATCTGGATCTGTTATGAGAAAAGTCAAACAACAAAAACAGTAGAGAAGCCATAATAACTACAAGACCAAATTTGGAGCAAAATTTCATAAAATAATACCCATGTTAATTCCATAGATGTACAAGAAAATCCAAGAAAAACTAATAATAAGGGAATAAAAAAGAAAATGAAAATGAAGTTTCAGGAATTAGGGTTTTGAAATGTTTTCTGAATTTGTTGACTTGAATAATATAGGTAGTAGATGCAATAGGTACTTGCTTGGTGTTCCGGGAAGATTTCTCTTTTTCTTCTGAGGTGCTGTGATTGGAGCAGTTGAAGAAGTGGATATGGATGAATGTTGTTGTTGTTGTTTCATCTGGTTTTGATCTTCTTCTCTTATTCCAAAGAACGGCAACGATGAGGAAGCGGCAGCCATGTTCAGCAACCTCTTTATGCAGCCGCTGTTGGTTTATCTTTCTTGTATTCAGGAGAAGCTAATCTACAATCCGATATCAAACAAATTACCACTGCTTAGATAAAGATTTCACGTCTTCTGCAAACATATTCACCCTCTCAGAAACATGCAAAGAGAAAATAATTGAAAATTGCGGCACTTGGGTAAGATGGATCTATCCACAGTGTCGTCAGCTGCGAAACTCTAGATACAACCCAGAAAAAACCAGAAGGGAAGCATCTAAGAGGACAACTACAATCCGGATATGAAGAGAAGGAAACATCAATCCATAGACTTTGCTTCTCCTCTGATGCGGTACTTTGTGTTCTTTTATATAATATGAAAACCGATGCAGTTGCTACTATTCTTCAATGATTTAATGTCATCTGCATATACAATACATACATATCCACCCATCTCTATTCATATCTCTCTCTATCTACAATTTCCTCAATATCATATTACATTGCAAATAATAAATTTTCAAAAAGTGAGAACTAATTGAGGGTGTGTTGCTGTTCATGCAGCTCACACGCAGACCAGCTGTCGGTACGCGGCGATGTTTCGGGGCCACAGCGAGCTGTAGGCCTCACTTTGCCTCTCTCTCCATCTCTTCTTCTCTAATTTCGTATCTCATTTCAAGCAACAAGACAAATCACACTATGTCACCCCCTCTCCATCTCTGACATGGTCTCCCTGTATTTTTACTTAATTATATTTTTAGCCCGGCATTTCTAAATGGAAATTTTTATTTTTTACCCCATTAACATTTGTCAATGAGAAATTGTTTTTATTCAAACAAAATAAACGCAAGTGATAAGGAACTTGACACATGAAACTATTATTTATAAATTTGTAATATATCATAGGGTAAATTATGTTAATCACCCTTAAGGTTTAGTAAAAGTATATCAGAATTCCCTAACTTTCAAAATTACATTCAATATCAGTGTCAAAACTTGTCGGAAGATGGAATTAATGGAATTGTTTAAATATCTTTTTTAACCTCTGCATTTGTAACATTATTTAATTTAAAACTGTGTAATAAAGTCAAGGATAGTTAAATGTCAAAAGTCCCCTTCATATTGAATTAGTACAAACTCCTTTTTTTTTTTGATCGGCAAAAAAAGAATTTATTGATAAACTAAAGATGAGTACATTATATCAAGAGGTACATCAAAACCCGAGGAAAATGCTGCTAATATCATTACTAATGGACTTCATCCCAACTAAGTTGCCACCAAGCCATCAACCAATCATATACTAGCATCACCCACACAAACACCTAAAACAAAAGATACAACTCAGAAGTAATAGACTGGAAGGGTGGCAAGATACGAGCCTAAAGTATCCCCTAAGACCCCAAATAGAATAGAGAAGAAAATGAGTAGATAAAACCAGCATGCTTTAAGCCCTCCTAGATTTTCTCTCAAGACCATTTTAGGCTCTAGGATTCAGTATAAGAAAAATACTTTTTAGTGGGCCACATTATTAGCAGTGCATGACAAAACGTCGTTAATAGTCACTTTTAGTGATGCATGCTAATAGTCACTTTTTGCGACGCACGGCTTGTGTGTCGCTAAAAGTGAGGTAAAAACACATTTCCCGTCCAAAATCCTTTGCGGGCACCTATTAGTGACGCGTAGGAAATTATTAGCGACGCACATGTACGTCGCTAATAGTAAAGAGCTTTGGCGACACACACTTGCCTATCACTAAAATTTCGATTATTGAAACGATGTCGTTTTGCTTCATTTTGATGACGCTCATAAACTTATTGGCGACGCCTGTCGTGCGTTGCTAATAAGTCTGCCTTCTTTTCCCAAATCGCGAACTAGAAACTTCTCTCTCTCTCTCTCTCTCTCTCTCTCTCTCTCTCTCTCTCTCTTTCGCTGCCCTAATTCTCTCTCACTCTCTCTTGATCATTATGACGATGACTAGCGCCAACAACGACGAGGACGACCATCCAGTCGCTGCTGCTGACAACCTTCTAACTATAGGCAACTTTTGACTCTCTTTCTCTCACGGTAAGGCTTTGTTCTCTGTTACTTTCATGGGTTTCTTTTACACTTTTGGGTTGTTTGGGAAAAAAAAATGAAAGGTTAGGTTAAGTATCTTGTAGTTATATTTCCTATGAATGAAAATTATCCTTTTGATTACTTGTATTCCTGCTACTTATAAGCACCTCTATAAGAAAAATTCTTACTAAAAAATTATTGGGATGTCTTTTAAAAAAATGTCAAAATGGCTATGGAAAATATTTGATCAATTATGGAAGCTAACAACTAGGTAGACTGAAAAATGTTTGCTAAATCACTCATGGCCCTCAGATTACCATAAAGCTATGAATCTTTCCCAATAGACAAAGACGAAGACTCAAAAGAATGCAAAAACACGCAATGTCCAGTAGTTCTATAACATCATGGCACCCACCTAGTTAACTTCTTGCCCTATAAATAAGGTATAAAGGAAAAGAATGTGTTTTATGAAGTTACAGAGAATCTCTTGTACCCAATTTTATAGGTAATATGGCTCTTGAAATGCTTGTGAAGAAATAGGTTATCTTAGGTCAGCTCTTGTATTATAAGCAGAGAAATAATTTAAAAATTTTTTAGGAATGTTTTTCCTTTGAAAAAACATAAGAAAAATTCGATGAAACCCGAGTAGAATCGCTTTGTTCAGTTACTGATAAGAAAATGATATCAATTTTAGATGTGTTTCTAAGTGGACAAATTTGAAATTTAAATATGGCCTCTCAGGTTCCTTCTTTTATAATTCTATTTCATTAGGTGACTGCTATTTCCCACCACTAATACCTTTTTTTATACTAAAAATACGTTTTAAAATCTACTTAGTAAAATAAGTTTAAAGAGTATAGTTGCATTCATGTAACCGTAACCACGTTCGGGATTCATTTTCAGCACTCATGAATCTTATCGCTTAATTGAGAGAGATTGGGCTTGTGTGTATGAAAATTGATTCTTGAATTGTCTAGGGTAGGACAGTTTGGGAATACATAAATCTACATTGCAGGAAGTAACAAATGCTTGATTCCAGTGGATGAAAATTTTGGCACGATCTCCTGTTGTTCTCTGGGTACATATTTAGGCATAGTAATGTCTATCTTATGTACTTAGAGAAACGTAGGGAGATGTTGCCAAAATTTTCTTAAAGTGGTATCGAGTATTTGAGTTGCTAGGTGTTGATTACAATGTAGATTAGTACATTCCTGAATGAGATCGGACCACCTTACCCTTTAGAGAGAAGTTAGGATTCATGTTTCATAAATATAATGAGTAACGTGTTTGATTTGTATTAGGAAGACGAAAATGCATAAGAGTTAGATGGACTTAAAGGGCAAGCATTTGGCCGGGTACAGTGAAAGGGATTAGGGATTTTGTTGAGTTTCTTTGCACATTTACGGATGGGAGCAATAGAATAAGATGTCTGTGTAGGAGGTGCAATAATAGGAATTCTATGCACATAGATGAGGCTAGAGTGCGCCTACTCGAGTATGGCAAGGACAAGACATATAGGTGTTGGGAATTTCAAGGGAACAACGTGAAGTATGAGTGGTGTATGAGGATAAAGACGATGACGAGGACTGATGACTTAGGTCATAATGTCAGATTTGGTTACGATCGACTGCAAGAAATGTTGGCGGCCATGTAGGGGGTGCGACTACAAGCCACGGTCCAGGTCATACTACAGGAAACGGGACTATTAGCGACGCACTTGAGCGTCGCTAATAGTAGTTAAATACGTCGCTAAAGCTATTTAATGACGCACGAACAAGTGTCGTTAAAGGTCGTGTCGCTAATAGTATTAGCGACGCACAAACTGTTATGGGTCGCTAATGGTTACCTTTAGCGACGTACACATGGTGTCGCTAATAATAAGGAATGGGCGTCGTTAATATTATGCGTGGGCAGTTTGTACGTTGCTAAAAGCTACCATTAGCGATGCACAAAGTGCGTCGCTAATTGTGTCCTTTAGCGACGCATAACGTGCATTGCAAATGGTATATTTATCCACCTTTAGCGACGCTTGTTGTGTGTCGCTAATAGTGTGTACCCAATCTTTAGCGACGAATTTGAAGCGTCACTATAAATTGATTTCTTAGTTTTTAGCGACGTCCTTTTTGCGTTGCTAAAAGTTTTATTTTATTTTTTTCCCTACCTAATTTGTTTTATTTATTGTTTTATTCCTGTTTAAACCTGTATTAATCATCCTGATATACAGTAAAATCTAAACATTCTGAAATGAATATTTATTGAAAAAGAAAAATACATCATACATATATATATATATATATATATATATTATACTAATTAATTACTTACATTTCTAAAAGTACAATTTAAGAATAAATACAAAAATAAAAAATTGTCTCAAAAAATGTAATTATAGATGTCGATGTAAAAAAAATAGATAAAAATAGTCAGCCCCGATGCAAGACCTAAAGACCCCGGCGCAATAATCCCGATCAATCTGAAATAAAGATCAAATGATATATATTAGAACACTTATTAAATATATATGAAAGTGAATATATTGTTTTTTTTCTATGCATAAATAGTAAGAACGACATAAATAGTAAGAACGGCATAAAGTAGCATAAGTTGCAAACCACTAATCCCAACTGATTGCCGTAAGTTTTTGATAGTCTATTCTGTCATTTTTGAGGTGTGTGATAGGGTTTCGAGATAGTTAGGCAGATATCCGGTTTTTTGGTATGTAAAAACCCCAAAACTTGTCTTTTCGAAGTAAAAACTTGTATAAGTTTTAAACCGTTGATCCGAATCGAGTGCCGTAAGTTCGTGCAAGTCTATTTTATCATTTTTGAGGTGTGTGATGGGGTTTTGGGGTCGGTAGGCTGATATCCGACATTTTGGTATATCAAAACTTGAAAATAGGCTTTTTTGGAGCAGAAACTTGCATAAGTTTTAAACCGGTGATCCGAACCAAGTGCCATAAGTTCGTGCAAGTCTATTTTATCATTTGTGAGGTGTGTGATGGGGTTTTGTAGTAGTTATGCCAATATCCGGTGTTTTGGTCCGTCACAACCCGAAAATGGGCCTCTTTAGAGCAGAAACTTGCATCAGTTTCAAACCGGTGATCCGAACCGAGTGCCGTAAGTTCGTGCAAGTATATTTTATCATTTGTGAGGTGTGTGATGGGTTTTAGTGGTATTTAGGCTGATATCCGGTGTTTTGGTCCGTCAAAACCCGAAAATGGGCTTTTTTGGAGCAAACACTTGCATAAGTTTCAAACCGGTGATCCGAACCGAGTGCCGTAAGTTCGTGCAAGTCTATTTTATCATTTCTAAGGTGTGTGATAGGTTTTAGTGGTAGTTATGCCAATATCCGGTGTTTTGATCTGTTGAAACCTGAAAATGGGCCTTTTGGAGCAGAAACTTGCATAAGTTTCAAATCGGTGATCCAAACCGAGTGCCGTAAGTTTTTGTAAGTCTATTTTATCATTTTTGAGGTGTGTGTGGGGTTTCATGGTAGTTAGGTTGATATCCGGTGTTTTGGTCCTTCAAAACCCAAAAATAGGCCTTTTGGAGCAAAAACTTGCATAAGTTTCAAACTGGTGATCCGAACCGAGTACCGTAAGTTCATGAAAGTCTATTTTAACATTTTTGAGGTGTGTGATAGGGTTTTGTGGTAGTTAGGCCGATATCTGGTGTTTTGGTTTGTCAAAACCTGAAAATGGACCTTTTTAGAGGATAAAGTTGCATAAGTTTTAAATCGGTGATCCAAACCGAGTGCCGTAAGTTTGTGCAAGTCTATTTTATCATTTTTGAGGTGTGTGATGGGGTTTTGGAGTGGTTAGGCCGATATCCGGTATTTTGGTCCATCAAAACCTGAAAATGGGTCCTTTTGGAGCAAAAACTTGCATAAGTTTCAAACCGGTGATCCAAATCGAGTGCCATAAGTTCGTGCAAGTCTATTTTATCCTTTGTGAGGTGTGTGATGGGGTTTTGGGGTTAGTAAGCCAATATTCGGAATTTTGATCTTTCAAAACCCTAAAATGGGCCTTTTTAGAGCAGAAAGTTGTAAAAGTTTAAGACCGGGCATCCAAACCTGAGTGGCGTAAGTTGGTGAAAGTCTATTTTATTATTTGGGAGGTGTGTGATGGGGTTTCATGGTAGTTATGCCGATATTCGGTGTTTTGGTCCGTCAAAACCCGAAAATGGGCATTTTTAGAACAGAAACTTGCATAAGTTTCAAACTGGTGATCCGAATCAAGTGCCGTAAGTTTGTGCAAGTCTATTTTATCATTTTTGAGGTGTGTAATGGGGTTTTGGGGTTGGTAGGTGATTACGCCCAAAGAATAACGCGGTAGTTGTAGTGTAGCTTTGGGGTGTCGATTCCACAGGGAGACTAAATTAAAAGAATAATCAACAGAATTTCTGAAACTACAGAAGTATTAGACGGTTAACGAAAAAATAAAAATATAGAAAGTGATTTTGAATGCAACTAAAAATTAAACAAGCTGAATAACGGATGAAAATATTCAAATTTAACGAACAGTAGAGTTTCGGGAATCCCTTGCACATAACTGGTATTTTAATTATTTTTAATTCACTGTTAACTCAATTGAGAATTTAAATTCCAAATATCTCAATTGGAAGATATAAAAATTATGAACCAAAATTAGACTGAAAATAACCCTTCGAAAAATCATTCATCATCTTTAAATCACTCAAATTATTATTCACATTGATAAAATACAATGACGACAATATACCCGACAAGCAATACTGCAGCAGAGAATTGAATCAATATAAATATTTAATTGTTCCAAAAATAATCAAAACATTAATCCATTCGATAGAAAAAGCATGACTTGAATCTATAAACGGACTAAAACCTTTAATTATTCGGACAATAAAATCCACAATAAATTTAGAATGATCAACGAAGAATTTAACAAATTAAAACCATGTACAGGAATCAAAATAAATTAAAATAACCATATAGTGTGCAAGTTCATCCCTAACCCCACTTAGAAATTTAGTTACCCATGTATAAGATGAATAACATAAACCTCACGAAGAAACACTGAGCCATGGCGTGACTACGACTTGCATTGCGTCCTGCTTCTGTTCTCCAATTTTTCCTACCGTCGTAGCTCTGTTCTCTCTTTTTTTTCTCCCTGTGCACAGCAGCCGTAGCTCCGCGCTGCACGTCCCCCTCTATTTTCTGCCGCAGGAACTTATTCTATATATCCCAGATAGCAGCTGCCACGCAAGCCCTAGGCGCCTAGTCTTGCACGCATGGGTCCCACATAATCAGCTTCACGACTTCAGCCTTTTTGGCCCTTTTCAGCGCCCCACGCAACTATACAACTGCACAGCGCCTTGGCCTATCTCTTCTTCAATTGCCTTCTTTTTTTCTTCAAGCCGTGGGCTTCACAATTTTCTTGTTTTCTTTTGATTCCAACGCAAGCCTCCCCACTGCTTTGCCTTTCTTTATTTTTTATTTTTATTTTATCTCTTTTGACTTTTCAACCTTGCACTGTCCAGCCGCACACAACCAGCAGCGCCCTATCTTTACGCTCCGTTTTTATGAGATAACAACTGAATCTTAACTCGGGCTCTTCACGAAAGTTGTAGCCCCAAATGAGTAGATAATTTTAGGCTCAAAAATCACCTGATTTGGACTTCGGAAGCTCAAGTTATGACTTATTAAAGTTGGCTGGTCGGACAGAATTTGAAGCAGCTTTCCAGACCTGATTTCGAAACAATGTTTGAAGGCCCAAACGAATTCCGATTTTTGCAAACCAAACCTTTCCGAAAATCCCAAGACGTCCTCTAAAAACTTCATGAAGACCGTTTTCTCATTCTGAAAATTTAACGCCATCCAAATCTCAAATGAAACTCAATGGTCGAATCTGCCAAAAAGCCAAAAATAGTTCCAAAAATATTAAGTGAAAAGCGTAATTTCAAACTATCTCTCGCCAACAAAAAATGCAGTATTGAAATTTAAAATATTATAAAATAATGCTCAAATATATCTCACTGTAAATAGAAATTAAATTTAATAAAATCAATTGAAGCCCAACATTTCTATTCATAATTCTAGCAATTTTAATCAAATAATAGGACATTTAGAGTGCACTTTTGCGCACTCATCAGTAGGCCTGATATCCGGCATTTTGGTCTATCAAAACTCAAAAATAGGTCTTTTTAGAGCAGAAACTTGCATAAGTTTCAAACCGGTGATCCGAACAGAGTGTCGTAAGTTCGTGCAAGTCTATTTTATCATATATGAGGTGTGTGATGGGGTTTAGGGGTAGTTAGGCCGATACCTAGTGTTTTGGTCTGTCAAAACCTCAAAATGGGCCTTTTTGGAGTAGAAATTTGTAAAAGTTTCAGACCTGGGCATCCGAACCGAGTGGCATAAGTTTGTGCAAGTCTAGTTCATTATTTGGGAGGAGTGTGATGGGGATTCGGGGTCGGTAGGCCGGTATCCGATGTTTTGGTCTGTCAAAACCCCAAAATGGGCCCTTTTTGGAGCATAAACTTTCAAAAGTTTTTAACGGTCATTCGAACTGATGAAATTAAATAAGTTCGTGCAATTATATTTTTTTTATTTTTACGTAAAATTTTTTATAAATAATAAATGTACCAAAGTATATAATTTTAAAAACTTACCAAGGTTGAACAGAGCCACCCTACTGGCTGAGCATTACATTAAAGAAAGCTGGAGGGAAAATCTTTTCCAACTTGCAGAAGATCACGACAACATCCCTTTCGAGCTTTTCCAGTACTTCCAAATTCAACGTCTTCGCACATAATTCTCTAAAGAAGCAGCCCAGCTCAGTCAATGTAGTTGATATGTCATCGGTGAGATATCCACGTAGTACAACTGAAAAAAGTCATTGTAAAAGGACATGGCAGTCATGACTTTTCAATCCGGATATTTTCCTATCTATAAAATTTACACACCGAGATATATTCGATTTCTATCCATCTGGAAACTTCACCGATTTAAACCACTCACAAATCTTCATTCGCTCTGCGAATGATAATGTATACTGTGCAGGAGGCACGATATATTTGTCACCGTTACGTATTCGGTGCAGCTCTTTCCGTATTCCCAACTCCTGCAAGTCTAACTAGGCTTTAACAGTATCCTCCGTCTTCCGTTCAATGTTCATTAAAGTTCCCAGCACATTATCACAGACGTTCTTCTCGATGTGCATAACATCCAAATTGTGCCTCAACTTAAGGGTCTCCTAGTACGACAAATCAAAAATATGCTCTTCTTTGTCCAATTTAACTCCACATTAGTACGCTTCCTCTTCTTAGTACCCAGTATCTTCCCAAACCTCACTGGTGCGATGAGTGCCAATTGCGCCAACACGTCTTTGCCAGACAACAATGGAGGTGACAATCTGCACTCAATTTTTTCATCAAATAGATGCTTCTGCCGATTTCGCCAGCCATGTGATGGCGGTAGAAAACGACGATGGCACATGTAGCATATCTTATTTCCATTGGACAAATGTAGGGAAACATGCATCCTTATTGCAAACCGGACATGCCAAATACCCCTTAGTGCTCCACCCAAAAAAGTTCCCGTATGCTGTAAAGTCATTTATAGTCCACAGTAATGATGCATGCAATTGAAATGTTTCATTCTTAAAGACGTCATATGTCTCCACTCCCACTTCTCACAATTTCTTTAACTCATCCACTAAAGGATGCAAGTACACATCAATTTCATTACTAGAAGACTTCGGCCCTAGAATAAGCAACTACATGAAGATAAATGGTTCTTTCATACATTTCCACGATGGCAAGTTATACGGCACAAACAACACCGGCCACATGCTGTAAGCATTACTCATGTCACCGAATGGATTGAAACCGTCGCTAACCAGCCCAAGTCGTATGTTACGCTCCTCATTTGCAAACCATTCGTGATTTGTATCAAACTTAGCCCAAGTTTGAGAATTGGCCAGATGCCTACATACATTTTCCTCAGTAACAAGCTTCTTTTTATGCCACCGCATATCTTCTGCCGTCTTCTAAGACATGTACAACCTTTGTAGTCTAGGTTTTAAGGGAAAATATCTCAACACCTTGTGCGGAATTATCTTGCTCTTTTCTTCATTCAGCTTGTACCTGGGTTCGTGGCACACCGTACACTCCTTACATTGTTCAGTCTCCTTCCAAAATAACATGCAATCATTTTTGCAAGCATGTATGGGAATATACTCGGGGCCCAAATCTCTTAATATTTTTTTCGCCTCGTAATATGATTTCAGAAAAGTCTCCCCAATAGGAAGCCCTGCTTTAATCAATTCAATGACCATATTAAATGATTTGTTACTCCATCGATTGATGGTGTTAATATGAAGGAGTTTTACGAGAAAGTCCAGCTTCGAAAACTTATCACAACCCGGATATAACGGCTGTCTTGCTTCCCTCAACAAGGACTCAAATGCTTTCGATTGTCCTGTGTCACTTCCTGTGACTACTCACCCCAATTGTAGCCCCCTACAAGTCTGCCAGCGTTTGTAGCAATCCTTCATAACCAACCCCAACATAATAACCAAAGTCATCGTCGTCGTCTTCTTCTTCATCATCAAATACCACTCAGTACAGTCACGGTGTTCCCCGTGAAATCCCCAACACGTATATCTCTTGTCCATCCCGTGTTAGAGTAGGTGATCTTTGGCCTCATCTATGTGCATATAATCCCTATTATTGCAGCTCCTACATGGACATCTTATCCTATTTGTCCCATCTACAGATGCATGAGCAAACTCAATGAAATCTTTGATCCCCTTCACATACCCTACCAAATGCCCGCCCCTCAAATCCATCCAAATTTTATCCATTTTCGTCTACTTAATACAAGTCAAAAATGATACTCATTAAAAATATGAAACATGAATCCTATCACCTCCAACTTTTCTCGAAAGGGTAAGGTGGTCCTATCCCATTCGTGAATGCATAATCTACATTGCAATCAGCAACAAATCAAATGCTTGATTCCACTTGGACAAAATTTTGATAGCATCTCCCCACGGTTCTCCAAGTATACGAGATAGACGTTAGCATTCCTAAATATATACCTAGAGAACAATAGGAGACCGTACTGAAATCTTGTCATAGTGGAATATTCAAGCATGAGTAGCTATTGATTGCAATGCAGATTTATGCATTCTCGAACTGTCCTCTTTGGACAATTCAAGAATCGATTTTCATACACACGAACCCAATCGAGAATAAATTTTGCGACAAGATCACATGTGATGAAAATGACTCCCGAACGGGGTTAGGCTTACATGAATGCAATTGGTAACTTACAAAACAATCACCATATTTTTTTTTTTCACAAAGTAACCCCTAAAAAAAAAACAAATCAAACGGTAAGGTTTTTCACAAAGTCGCAGCTACTTTATGAAAGTTTTTATTTTTTTTCTTTAATAAAACGTGTGACACACTAGATAGTTGGTCGGTCACCGTGTGTGTGACACACTAGATATTTTTGTTTTTGGTTAAACTAACATATTAAATTTAATCTCTATTTGATTTTAAAGGCAAAACCAATTAAAGTCTATAAGAATGATCCGTTACGCCAATTCTTTAGGAAAACCAATGACATTATTCCATCTCTACACTCAGAACTCACATGAAAATATCATAAATTTGCTTATGCTTGATGATTGTGGTTTTTTCCTTTTTTATTTTTATTTTTTCTATCTATTGAGAGTCCCCTTCCCATCCACTAGCTCTTTTAGGCCTCCTATATCTCCGTGACCAAATTTATGTAATTTTAAATTAAACCCTAACGTAAGTATAAGATAATCATTAATTTTGAATACTGTATGAGGCAAAAAAAGTTAGTTTCCAACATAAAAGGGGCTTTCTCAGTCCCCTCAGAAATCCTACTATTTCATTCCCTCCATAGGCTTCATAGGCTCCATATCAAGCATAAAGAAGCCATCCTCCATACTGAGCAAACCTCTTCTTAACCCTACATCCACCCTAGCAAAGAAGCTGGCATCACCCATGAACAACCGAAGATAGGAAAAAAAAATAGCTCCATCAGTCCCTCACCACTACACAATGAACTAAAAGATGGTCAACCATCTCCATATCCTCCTTGCACATATAACAACGGTTTGTCAAGTGAGAGCCTCTCTTGGTGATTATCTATGGACAATATAGCTCCCTAAGCTGTTATCCAAGCAAAAAAAAAAAAAAAACCACCTCTGTAATTGTGAGCCGTAGGTCATCCCTTAGATCAAGTTTTGATGGTGGGTCTCATTTGTGGGTTATAGTTGATTTATATTGGGTTTTACTACTCAAAGTCGTTACTAGAGTTTAGGATTACATACATGTCTAAAATTAGTTTTGTAATGCTTCCAATTCAATAGAGAAGATGTTCTAGAGAATCTTCTAGCAATTATGCTCTTTTGGGGATGGTGTAATGCAATTTTATCCTTGGTGTGATACTAATGGAACCTAAGAGTGATGCCTAACTTATTTTCTTTATTTTATGCACTTTCTCTTAACTCCAAAATTCTATAATTAAACAATATTTAACCCCTTTATTACCCTTACAAATCCTATCTTTCAAATCCTAGTCTCCTTCTCTCTTTTAATCATTCAAAGCTTCCCCACAAAAGAAACCCAAGCAGCCCCTAGTTACTGTTCTGCTGAATAGCCCACAAAGTCCCCCTTTCCTTGCTTACCTAGAGCTTTAAACTCTAACCTTTTTTTACACCTGCTAAAAGCCCTAAACCCAATGTTCTCACCAATGTTTGGCCATAAAAATCAACAAAAAAAATCCTTCAAAAGGCCCATCTCCACTGCTAACCACAACAATATTGGAGTATAGCTTGTTGAGTGTGCTCCCCTTTTAAGCTTCTAAACCTAATGTTCTAACCCCATGCTTGTCCCACATCATTCCCAAAGGTAAAAAAGAGAATGGCTTAAAACCAGCTCTTATAAACCACATCTAGATACAAGTAAGAAGTGACTAAAGTTTAACATGGGTTAAAGACAAAAATCCAGTCTAACTCAAATTAATACTATTTCACTCTCAAATAAAACTCAAAATTGTGCACATCCATATATGTATGTATATATATCTTCTATGAACAAAGAATGCAGCAAGTACAAAATATGAAACAATCTCGAACTTGGCAAAAAATAAATAGTATCCAAGTCTAGGAGACAAATGATATCTACTATGTATATGTCGAAGCCACACCTGAAAGAAATCCGAAACCTCCAAACCTCAACAAACTTCAAGATTTGAGCTTTTAGAAGAAGCTCCAAACCTCAATGATCGTAACTTTAAACTAGAAGAAGCCTTCGATTTTTTGACAATCACAAATGTTCTTCTCAGGTAACTCGATCTGCGGTGGGAAAAAAACTTTGATTCAAAGGGAAAAAATAGAGAGCGAGAGAGAGAGAATAAGGCGCGGTGTTCTGAGAGCGGGAGACCGATGATCAGGTTATAGCAGGATTTATTAGTGACGCACATTGTGCGTCGCTAATAAGTCCTTGAGCGTCACTAAGGTTAAGTGAAACGACAGCGTTTCATGTCATAATACTATCAGCGACGCTTGATTAGTCGTTCGCTAAATGCTTCAACTATTAGCGATGCACATATGCATCGCCAATGTCTACGGGTACATCGCTAATAGGTTTTTGCCTATTTTTTCACGCCTTCTTGTTGCTTTTTAGTGACACTGCGTGGTGTGCGTCGCTAAAACCCACTATTAGCGGCGCCTTGTGTGCGTCGCTAATAATGTACGTCGCTAAAAGCTTAAATTTTTGTAGTGTCATAGGAGTGATACTGAAGAATCAGAAACATTTTTGGATCTCTCGTTGAGGGAAGCAAGACATCCGTTATATCCAGGTTGTGAAAAAGTATTCAACACTTGATTTTCTTGTCAAGCTCCTTTATATTAAGACCATCAACCAATGAACAAACAAGTATTTTAATATGGCCATTGAATTATTTAAATCAGCACCACCTACAGGGAAGACCCTTTCGAAATCTCTTTATGAGGCGAAAAGATAGTTGAAGGACTTGGGCCTTGGATATATCCCTATTTATGCTTGAAAGAACGATTGCATGTTATTTTGAAAGGAGGCTGAAGGGTGTGTTAAGTGTACGGTGTGCCATGAACCTAGGTACAAGGTGAATAAAGGAATGAGTAAGAAAATTTCGCACAAGGTGTTGAGATATTTTTCATTAAAACCAAGGCTAAAGGGATTATATCTGTCTTAGAAAACGGCTGAAGATATAGTGGTGGCATAGAGAGAAGCGTGTTGACAAGGCAAATGTATATATGCATCTAGCAGGTTCTCAAGCTTGGGGTGAATTTGATAGAAATCACGATTGGTTTGCCAATAAGACACGTAATGAATGGCTTGGGTTGGCTAGTGATGGTTTCAATCTATTCGGTGACAAGAGTAATGCCTACAGCATGTGGCTAGTGTTGCTTGTGCCCTATAACTTCCCACCGTGGAGATGTATGAAAAAATCATTTATCTTTATGTCGTTGCTTATTCTTGGGCTGAAGTCTCTTAGAAATGAAATTGATATTTATTTGCGATCGTTAGTGGAAAAGTTGAAGGAATTGTTGGAGGTCGGAGTAGAAGCATATGATATATCTAGGAAAGAGACATTTCGATTGCATGCGGCGTTGTTGTGGGCCATAAACTACTTTTCTACGTATGCCAACTTGTTTGGGTGAAGCACGAAGGGGTATCTAGCATGTCTGATATGCAACAAGGATGTATCTTTGTTATATTTGTCCAATAGAAAGAAGATATGCTATATGTGCCATCATCATCACATGCATGGTGAACCCACTATAAGCATCTGTTTGATGGCAAAACCTGAGCGCAGGTCGGCACCTCGTGAGTTGTCTTAGGAGGACTTGTTGGTACAATTGGCCGATATCCAACCAATGAGGTTTGGGAAGATATCGGGTGCTAAGAAAAGGAAGCGTATGATCATGGTGTATAATTGGACGAAGAAAAACATATTTTTTGATTTTTCGTATTGGGAGACGTTGAAGTTGAGGCACAATTTGGATGTTATGCACATTGAGAAGAATATATGTGATAATGTGCTCGGAACCTTAATAAACATTGAAGGGAAGACGAAGGATTCTGTTAAAGCTCGGATGAACTTGAAAGAGTTGGGAATAAGGAAGGAGTTGCACTTAGTATGTAGCGGAGATAAATTTGTTGTGCCTCCTATATGCTATACGTTATCACCCGACGAGCGAATGAGAATTTATGAGTGGTTTAAATTGGTGAAGTTCTTAGATGGATATGTATCAAATATATCTAGGTGTGTGAATGTTAAAGATGGAAAAATATCTAGCTTAAAGAGCCATGATTGTCACGTACTTTTACAACGGCTTCCTCCAATTGTAATACATGGATAACTCGCTGAGAGCATATCAACGACATTGACTGAGTTGGAATACTTCTTCAAAGAATTAAGTGCCAAGACATTGAAGTTGGAAGTACTAAAGAAGTTCGAAAGGGATGTTGCTATAATCCTCTACAAGTTAGAAATAATATTTCCTCTAGCTTTCTTTGATGTCATGGTTCACTTAGCTGTGTATTTGCCACATGAGGCTAGAATTGGTAGACCGGTCCAATATTGATGGATGTATCCAATTAAAAGGTACATAAATTAATATTTAATATGTCCTATATGTTTTATGGATTTAGTTAATTTTTTGAATTATTATTGCCACAGATTCTTGTACACATTAAAGTAATACGTGCATAACAAAGCACGACCGGAAGGATCAATTGCTGAGGCATATGTAGATATTGAATGTCTCACGTTCTGGCAAATGCATCTTGAAGATATTAAGACGTGGTTTAATCATGAAGAACGAAATTCTGATAGATGTCCACCACAACCACGATCTAGCCTGGCGATGTTCAATCAGAATATATGAACATTAGGTGCTTCGTCGTATAAATGGTGTCCTCTTGAAGACTTGGCAAAAACACATTATACTATACTTAATAATTATGATGAGACATTTTTATATTTTAAGTAAGTTTACTGTGCACCTTCCCAATGCTACCTTATTAGTGGAATTATTGTTATAAAAAAAATATCTTATTTTATGTAGTGAGCATATGACTGAGCTTCAGAGAGAAAATATTGCAAATGTAGAACAAATACAACAGAAATTATTTCCTACTGGTTCAAAGATCATGTAAGTATAATATATCTTATTTTGATGTTAATTACTTAATTGGCATGTAATTATTTATTTTTCTACTTAAAATCATAATAGATAAAGCTCTTGTTTAACCAAAGATCGTCTGATGTGTACGATCAACTATATACCTTGGCATGTGTCCCGAATGAAAGGATATTTCAATACACTGGTTACATTGTTGATGACTTTCACTTTCACAAGAAGCAATATGAGGTGCACTACCGAACACAAAATAATGGTGTCATGGTTGAGGGCGGGTATGAAGAAAGGCAAAGCCTGGACTACTATGGTGTCATAGAAGACATCATAGAGAGGAAGATTTAGACCAGAATGAGGAGGTACTACAAGAAGAGCTTCAATCGACCTATGATGGTATTTTCCAAAATAATCAAGTGCATGTGCACCCATGCTCTAGCTGAATAGGACTGACGTAGAACCCGATCATGTTGTAACTGCTTGTCTTTTGAAATGCCATGCATTTAGATCCAAGGGACGCAACATTCATCGATGATGATAATGATGCTGATGAAAGTGATTTTGATGATGACACGTTATTGGAGTATTGTTCTGATAATGAAGAAATTGCTAGAACAGATAATGAACAAACTTTGATGAATAACTGTCGTAGGTATTACATGTATAATTTCGGATATTAATTTATTCAGTTAATTTTTGACCTGTTTTCAACTATTTTTTTACTTATAGATATGGTAGGTCTCAATGCACGCCGCCGATTACCCACCACCCCAATGTCAAACCCATCGACCCCTATGTCGATGACAGGTATTGGCCTTTCCTCATCAGGTTCGGCTACACCTGCTCCTGTTCCTGCTTCTACTCCTACTGATGCTGATGCTACTACTACTACTGGTATGTTATTATTTTTTAATTCATATTTATATATTTTTGGTACTAATTGTTTCTATAATATTTCTTCAAATAACTTCGACCTCCATGCCCAAACGTGGGTGCGGTAGGTTGAAGAACAGCAGATCACAATGACATAGGGATGTGTCTGGGGGTGCCCGCCTTCGCATCGAAATCCCTGAGGGATTGAGCAAGCCCATTGGTGGGTGGGCGCAGGAGTTTGCCATTGAGATCGATATCATTTTTCGACTTCATGTGCCATTTCATGTAAGCGACTAACATGACATCACCAAGGAGCAATAATAGGAGCTCCACGATCACATTTTAGTATGTATTTTATTATTTCTTTCCATTTATTATTTACATATGTAATGAATTTATACTCTAATTTTAATGTGAAATGATTTTGCAGGAGAAATTTGATATTGACCTACATCTACCGCACATGCAGAAGGCATTGGGTAGCACCTTGGGGTTCACCTCAAGGACTACTCCCATAGGAAGCCTTATAGAGGGGTGTCGTAGGAAGCCTAGGTTCATCATTGTGACCGGTGGGACACTGATGAATTCAAGGTAATCAAAAAGCACAATTAATAGTTTTAGAAAAAAATTATTACATATATATTAACAATGTTGAATTTAATATACAAGTGGTTAGTGCAAGAAATGTAGAGAGTAGGAGCAAGCAGATCATGAATCATTACGATTGTTCACATTCATTTTTACGTCAAATGCACGATATGGTAATTATAATTGCTTATATTTTTTTATAATAGAAATATGAATTTTCAAATCTAAATTAATAGTGTTATTATTATTGCAGTGCGACCTGGACACCTGATGCAATGCCTAGCCCCATTGATCTCTGCTATAGGACTCAATTCAACCCAGAGAAAGGCTGGGTGGACCCAGAGTCGCAGCGGTTGTACGTAAGTTTTTACCGTATACATACCACTATTAATAAATTTAGATTTTTTTAAAATTTATAATATATATAACATAAAATTTATCATTTGGTAGGAAGAGATGGTCTAGAGGCGTGCGCAGCCGACCCTTGAGGGAGAGACCCTGATGACTGATAACCAAATACACGAGGCCATTTTGGGCCGGAGGCATGGATGGGTCCTGCAGCCTAGGGGCCGATGTTTGGCCTGCACCACCATCATCTTCTGTGGACGTGATGTGAGAGTCCAAGCGGCCACACGGAGGGACTGAGACATCAGAGTGCCACAACACAAAGTTAGAGAAGTAGTTGTCCCATCTTGAGGAGATTGTGCAAACATTACTAAGGTAGCAAGATGGTCCTTCTCAATCTTGGTCGACCTCCTAAAATGCCTGAAAAACATCAAACCACCAGAAAATAGATCCAAAACCTTTAAAATAGTAAAATAATCATGATCAAACTTAAAAAACATAATTCGGATGCCTGAATTGTAACTTATGCAAAACAAAAGTGACTTAAATATAAAAAACAGACCGTTTTGGGCCCTCGACAGCCCAAAATGCCTGAAAACTGTCAAACCACAACCAAACCAGTTCATAGACCTCTAAACTAGTAAAATACACATGATCAAACTTACAAAACATAATTCGGATGCTCGATTTACAACTTATGCAAAAATAAGGGACTTTAGTGTAAAAAATTATCCATTTTGGGCCTTCGACTACCTAAAATGCCCTAAAACCGTCAAACCACCACCAAACTAGTTCACATACCTCTAAAATAGTAAAATACACATGCTCCAACTTATAGAACATAATTTGGATACCTGTTTTGCAACTTATGCAAAAAAAAGGGAACTTTAGTGTCGAAGATGGCCCATTTTGGTCCTTTGACAGCCCAAAATTCCTAAAAACTGTCAAACCACCACTAAAGTAGTTCAAAAACATCTTAAGTAGTAAAATACACGTGCTCAAACTTAAAAATCACAATTTGGATGCCCATTTTGCAACTTATGCAAATAAAGTGACTTAAGTGTCAAAAATGGCCCGTTTTGGGCCTTTGACTGCCTAAAATGCCCAAAAATTATCAAACCACTGCCAAACCAGTTCAAACATCTCTAAACTAGTAAAATACATGTTCTCAAACTTACAAAACAATTGTGGATACTCGGTTTGCAACTTAATGCAAAAATAAGGGACTTTAGTATTGAAAATGGTCCATTTTGGACCTTCGACAGCCCAAAATTCTCGGACACTATCAAACCACTGACCGTCGAAAATGACTCGTTTTGGTCCTTCGATTGCCCAAAATGCTAGAAAACCATCAAACCACCACCAAACCCATTCAAAAACATCTAAATTAGTAAATTATATGTGATGAAACTTACAAAACACAATTTGGATGCCCATTTTGCAACTTATGCAAACAAAAGTGACTTATGTGTTAAAAATGGCCCGTTTTGATTCTTTTAGCACCCAAAATGATCGAAAACCATCAAAACACCACCAAAATAGTTTACAAACATCCAAAATATTAAAATACATGTGATCAAACTTACAAAACACAATTTGGATGCCCGGTTTGCAACTTAATGAAACAAAAAGTGATTTAAGTATCAAAACAAGACTATTTTGGGCCCTTGACCCCCAAAATGCCCAAACACAATCAAAACACCACCAAACCAGTTCACATACCTCTAAACTAGTAAAAATCACATGATCAAACTTACAAAACATAATTTGGATGCTCGGTTTGCAATTTATGCAAAAAGAATGACTTAAGTGTCGAAGACGGCCTGTTTTTGACCTTCCATCACTGAAAATGTCCAAAAACTGTCAAACCATCACCAAAATAGTTCGAAGACCTCTAAAAAATTAAAATATACATACTAAAACTTACAAAACACAATTCGGAGGCCCAGTTTGAAACTTATGGAAAAAAAAAAAAAAAAAAGAACTTTAGTGTCAAAAACGTCTCATTTTGGTCTTTCGACCACCCAAAATGCTTGGAAACTGTCAAAGCACCACCAAAAAAGTTCAAAAACATCTAAACTAGTAAAAGGCATGTATTAAAACTTACAAAACACAATTCGAATGCCCAATTTTCAACTTATGCAAAAACAAAGTGACTTAAGTGTAAAAAATGGCCTGTTTTGGGCCTTCGACCGTCCAAAATGCCTGAAAACCATCAAACCACCACTAAAATAGTATACAGACCTCTAAAATAGTAAAATAACTATTTTCAAACTTAAAAAATGCAATTTGGGTGTCGGGTTTGCAACTTATTCAAAACAAAAGTGACTTAAGTGTCAAAATCGGACCGTTTTGGGCCTTCGAACTCCCAAAATTCCCAAAAATCGTCAAAACACCATCAAGATAGTTTACACACCACTGAAATAGTAAAATACATGTGATAAAACTTAAAAAAACATAATTCAAATACCCGTTTTGCAACTTATGCAAAGAAAAAGGGACTTTAGTGTCCAAAATGGCCTATTTTGGTCCTTCTGTCACGACCCGAAACCCACCCTATGCGGATCTCGTGTCGCGGGGCCGACCCGAAGGCCGTCCCTATTTTTTGCATTCCTGTATCATAGTACTAATATGCAATGTACTAAAAATTTTAAACAATGAACAGCGGAAGTCTTTATCAATTACAGTAATCCAGCGGAAGTCTTTTAAATAAATTAAACAGCGGAAGTCTATTAAATACATGACATAGTTCTACATAAAAAAAATGAGAACTAAACATAATCCAGCACCCGGGGGTGGTGAATACATGGGAGAACTAACATAGATTGATACAATACTTCAAAATGTCCCCCTACGCTCTCAGACTCCTACTGGGGTCTCGCAGCGTCATCACCTGAAATGGGGGGGTAAATGGGGTGGAATGAGCTACAAAGCTCAGTAAGTAAAACAGATCTCCAACACTGGTATCGATGATCAATAAATCCATGAATAAGATAATGATAGCCAATCATAAGGAATGAGATGCTGTGATAGCCAATGAAAATAATTGCCACGAGGGCCAATGGAAACAATTGCCACGAGGGCCAATGAAAAGTAATCACGATATACACAATCAGAAGTATCGGTGTAAAATGATAATATAACAATGAAGTACTGCCACAATGAACCGATCACAATCAAATCAATCAATGCAAGTCCTTCAGGACTTGAAGAATTATAAGGAATAGTGCCATTCAACAATCAGGTTCTGTCAATCATAAGAGATGCTGTTATTTTGTGTCAGGGCTCGGCAGACCCTCGATCTTTTGGGGCCCGGCATACCCCCCAGTAAATTCCAGTAAATTGCCATTTGTCCGTTCACGGACTTGACCCGTAGGTCCCATTCAATCAGATAGCATCAGATGGGTGTTGTGACTAAGCATAACTCCCGTGTTCATAAACATGTCATGATCATAGTAATTCCATAGAATATAAAAATGGAATATCATTCATTCAATGAGGATACAATAGTAGGCCTTTCAAGGCATGGTTCAACATAGTAACAATGATATAGCAATCAATCAATGTCCACAAGATAGAACAATATCACATTATGGATAGCAATAACATGTGTGCTTTCAAAGCACAGTGAAACATGATAACAATGATACATCAATCAATCAAATGTCCACAAGATAGGAAAATATCGAATTGTGGAACACAGGGATATCAATACATTCAAGAGTACGAGTTTGGCAGTAAAAGAATGAACTTGGCTTGTGGAAACACCACATGTAAGAGAGAGTGATCCACTTACCTCTATCGTGATTCTAGATCAGGAATCCGTGAGTGTACCTTTGCCTTTCGAGTTTCCTATATATCAGTAAATACGTTTCAGAATAAATGCTATTCATCAAATTTTATGCCTTTCTATCATAAGTATTTCAAATACTAATTTAGACTTTACCATTGAGTCCGGAATGCCGAAGAAAGTCGGTTTAGGCTTTCGCGAAATTCCATTTGGACTTTTGTACTAAAAAGGGCAAAATAGTCATTTTATACTTTTACGGTATTTTATCCTTTGGGGTCCCGTCTCATAAAACGGACCCCACCATTGGACTCAGAACGTCCGAGATAATAAGTTTTGACTATTCATTTGTATCGTTTGGACTTCGTTTGACTTATATTTGGAATAGGGGCATTTTTGTAAAAATTAATATTTTATTAATTTTCCTGTTTGGGCTTTAGTGAGATTTTTCAAAACATTTGGGGCCGGTTCATAATTTCCTAAAGCTACGGTCTGAACCAGTTGGTTCAGAACCAGAAACCCTAAACCGGTCTGCCCCCTTACTGAACCAAACGGTTCAGTCTATTTCAAAGAACCGGATTCCAATATCCTAGTTCTTACCTTATCCGTGGTTTGGATAACCCCAAACCCACTTCCAACATTTCCTATCCATGTAACCATAACAAGCCTAATCCATTTAAATTAAAAACCCAAACGACACAGTTTCATTTACCCACTTATTTCTGGTCGGGTCCCAACCCGATCCGAACCCGGATCCGGTCTAGATTTAACCCTGGTAGCCTCGCGACATTCCAGTCGTCTTCCCCAGAACTCCGGTAGGGTTCCGACGGTGAACAGTTGTCTTCTCCGGCGACTGTCACCGGTTTCTGATGGTTTCTCTTCCCGTTTTGAATGCCGTTTTACTCCCCATCACATGGGGATCATGAATCCATCCTCCGTTTTGATCAAGACCGTCTTGATCTTTACGAATATGGGTTCAAATATCTCCGGCCGATTTTCGGCCAAGTGATATTTTCCATTTTCGTGGCCTTTTGATCACTGTTTTGTCTCTAAATTTCTTCTAGTGTGTTTCTGCACTTGTGTAGGTTGTTTTTAGAAACTTAAAACAAGTTTTAATCCTAGGTTTTCATGAAACCCGAGATTATTCATCAACCTGCAACTCAGTTTTTCTCCTTGGTTTCTTAACCGTTTTCTATCATTCTTTTTGCATTTAAAAGCTAAAATCATGCTTATCAAGACCCTAGCTTTAAATCAAACATTCATGCTTTAAATCACAAAAACAGAACTTAAAATACTCACCTGGGTTTTCAGTTCTAGCTCACTGTGACCCTCCAAACCCTTCTGTTTTTGCTCCTGAGTTCCTTGACAATGTCCCTCTCAGTCTCAGTCTCCTTTTGTCCCTCAACTCACTCCCGTATATACCTTTATAAAGAGAGAGACTCCACCGCCTCTCTTTCTTTCTCTCTTTCTCTCTCTCGGTTACTCCCTCTTCTATGGCCCCTTTCCTTGACTTAAATCCTGGTGTTCCCTCTGCCAAATGCAACTTTGCATTTAATGGCTTGGGAGACTTGTGTTGCACACTTATATACATATATCATATTATATACATCACACACACACACTTCACCCAACCGACACACACACACCCTCATTCAGTGCACCTATATACTGCCCAAGGGCAGTTTCCCTTTTCCCCTTTTCTTTTCCTTTTATTTCTTATACATATACATATATACATATATACATAAATACATGTATAATACATTATATTATATACATATATATACACATAAAATACATCTTTTTATACATGTATATACATGCATGTGTAGGGATATAAATCCATTTTAAATCATATATACATACATTCATTTTGGTCGGGCTACTCATCTATGTTCACGTATGCATGCATGGAAATACGTGCATGCACGCATTACGATGTAATGCCCTGTGGTGCTCGGGTGTCACCCAGCCTTGGTCATTCAGTTCCATCATTTACAGTTTCCAGTCATACGTTTCCATGAAATACCATGATATACATATCTTACCGTTCAAGTTACACTATATAACCGACTTACCTCGATATACGTGACGTATCCCGGGTCGGGATATTACACCTTCAACTGCCCAAAATGCCTGAAAACTATCAAAGGACCACCAAAACAATTCAAAAAATCGAAACAAGTAAAATAGATGTGGTAAAACTTACAAAAATGCAATTTAAATTCCCGGTTTGCAACTTATGCCAAAAAAGTGACTTAAGTGACAAAAACGGTCTATTTTGGGCCTTCGACAACCCAAAATTCCTGAGAACTATCCAATCACCACCAAACCAGTATACACAGCTCTAAAATAGTAAAATAACCATTCTAAAACTTAAAAATCACAATTCAGATGCCTGGTTTGCAACTTATGCAAAAAAGAAGAAGAAGTGTTTTAAGTGTCGAAACCGAACCGTTCTAGGCCTTCAACCACCTAAAATGCCCGAAAACTGTCAAAAAAACCACCAATCCAGTTCACACACCTCTAAAATAGTAAAATAAAAATGATAAAACTTTCAAAACACAATTCAGACGGACGATTGCAACTTATGCCAAAAAAAGTGACTTAAGTGTCGAAAACGGCTCGTTTTGGGCCTTCGACCACCCAAAATATCCGGAAACCATCAAATCACCACCACACCAGTTCAAAAACCTCTAAAATAGTAAAATACATGTGCTCAAACTTACAAAATCAATTCGGATGCCCGATTTGCAACTTATGCAAAAAGGTACTTAAGTGTCGAAACTGGTCCATTTTTTGCCTTCGATAGCCCAAAATTCCCAAAAATTGTCCAGCTAGAACGAAATCAATTCACACACCTCTAAAATAATAAAATATATGTGCTCAAACTTACAAAACATTATTTGGATTCTCGATTTACAACTTATGCAAAAAAAAGACTTAAGTGTCGAAACGACCTGTTTTGGGCCTTCGACCGTCCAAAATGCCCAAAAAATGTCACACCACCACCAAACTAGTTCACACACCTCTAAAATAGTAAATCAACATGCTCAAACTTACAAAATACAATTCAAATTCCCGATTTGCAACTTATGCAAAACTGAGGGACTTTAGAGTCGAAAATGAGCCAGTTTTGGGCCTTCGACCACCCAAAATGCCCGAAAACCATCAAACCACCGCTAAAACAATTCACACACCTCTAAACTAGTAAAATTCACTTGATTAAACTTATAAAACATAATTCGGATGTCTAGTTTGTAGCTTATGCCAACAAAATGTACTCTAGTGTCGAAAATGATCCGTTTTGGTATTTTGACCGCCCAAAATACTCGAAAACCATCAAACCACCACCAAACCAGTTCACACGCCTCTAAACTAGTAAACATGCCTATGCTCAAACTTACAAAACAGAATTAGGATGCTTGGTTTGAAACTTATGCAAAATAAATATGTAATTTTATAATTTTTCTTTATTTTTTTTTACTCAACTAATAATTGTGAAATTCTCTTTTCAGATTACTGGATTTTTAGGTTGGGAGGGAGATTTACTAGGTTGGGCCGGCATATTTTTTCCTTCTTCTTTTTCAAACATTAATTTGTATATTTGTAACAATTTTTAATTTACTTCACGAATTTGAATTTGTACTCATAATTTGTATTTGTAATTAACTTTTATTTTATTTATGGAATGAATTTGGTATATTTGTTGTTATGTATGCGATTGTATTAAATTATTGATGACCCAGGTTTGAATAGGTGAAAATTGAATGTAAAAATTGTACGTTTTGAAAAAAAATATAAAAACAATATTAGCCACACACATTGTGCGCCACTAATAATGGACTATTTGCAGCGCACAATGTATGCCACTAATAGTCCATTATTAGTGGCGTTCATTCATGCGTCGCTAATAGGCCATTATTAGTGGCATTTATGCGTGCATCGCTAATAAGCCATTATTTGCGGCGTTCATGCATGCGCTGCTAATAAAGGTCTATTAGCAGCGTTTAGTACCTTCAGGTATACTTTTTAGCGATACTTATTAGCGTCGTTTAAAAATGCCTCTAATAGGGTATTAATAGCAGCGTTTTTGGTCTGAATGCGACTAATAGTATTTGTGACACTGCTATCAGTGGCATTAGGCAGCGGCGCGCAGGCGAATGCCGCTAAAGGTTATTAGCGGCATTTATTTTATTTTTAGTGGAGCTTATGAACACCGTTAATAGTCCCATTTCTTGTAATGATTATAAAATATCTATTGTAAATTGAAGACAGTCTAATATTGAGTTGTCTTTCCATAGAGCATTGTATTTAACTAAAATAACAATTTTTATTTTAATCAAGTCAAGAACCACACTCCAATCCAGTTGCTTATTGTTAAAAATGCTCTCATTTCTTTACTTCCATATGGACCAGAGAATAACAAAAGGGGTAACTTCCCACAACATTTTTACTTTTTTTATATAACTTAAAGTCTTACCACCAATTATACAATTGTAGAATTGAGCTTGGAAACATCCATGACACCTCTCACCACCTAAAACAACCTTCCCACACACTTTAAACAACCCTGCAATGAAGGAGTACATGATTCATTGTTTCATTTTCTTCACTATAGAATGGACACAAATCCGCTCTTGGATCTGTCATTACACCATTTTTTAACAAGTAGTTGTAAGTCTTGATCTTCCTATTCCACACTAGCTACCCAAAACATTAGATCATCGGAGGAGCAATATTTCCCCAAAGCAAATGCATGATTCTCAATTTTGCACCACATAAAGAATCATACAAATGATATAAAGTCTTTATAGAAAACTAACCTCACAATGTACCCTTCAAAATGATATAAAGTCTTGAAATCTCTTTAATTCTTCTTTTTCCCAATTAAATAAAACTCTCCTGAACATCTCTTTCTAGTCTTCATTGCCTTGAGTCCAGAAAATAAAATTTGTGAGAGAAATGTCTTTGTGTTTTGCCAAACTGAACAACCTAGGACATAGGAGTTTCAATTTCCTTTCCCCACCCCACACATCCTTCCATAAGCCAATATTTCTACCATCACCTATCATGAATTCAATAGCTTTCTTGAATTGATTAAATAGAAAGTGGTTATTAGATTCTACTTTCATAATATCTGACCAGACTCTAGATCTTCTAGGCTTTAACATTTCTATAGATCATTAACCACTCATTCATTGAGAAGGCATATATGGAACAAAGTATTTTCCTCCATAAATAATCCCTCTATTCCAAATCTCCACCACCATTTTATTAAAAAAAAATCATTCATAACTTTGACATCTCTCACTCCCAACCCCATTCTTTCTTTAGTTATTTTGATATCAGCCTAGTTTACCATATAGATTTTCCTTTTTGTTTTGCCTCCACCCCACAATAATCTTAACTGAATAATTTCCAATTTCTTTGTGAATTGGGCAGACAACTTGAATAAGGAGAGATAATAAATTGGTAGACTACTCAAGATAGATTTCAACAAGGTTAACCTTCCCACAAAAGACAATACTCTCATATTAAATGTTGAGAGCTTTCTCTTGAACTTTCCTATAATCAGCTCCCATGTGCTTGGCTTTCTTGCATTTCCCCCCAAAGGAATGCCCAGATAGTTCAGAGGTAAGTTTGGAACCATACATTTTAACTTATTAACAAATCGACTAGTTTCCTCTTCTATCACCTTTATGCCACACACCACATTTTTTATGAAAATTTATCTTTATACCTAAAGCTACTTCCAAACATCTAAGAATTCTTTTTAAGTTTATCACCTCCTTCCAGTCCATTTCACAAAAGATTAAGGTGTTATATGCGAATTGAAGGCGAGAAACATTTATCTCGTCTCTTCCAATTTCTATTCCTTTTATCAGCCCTTTCTCCTTGGCTCTGTTAACAAGCATATCGACGCCCTCCGCCACTATGATAAATAGAAAACGGGAAAGGGGATCTGTGAAGACTTGGAAAATTTTTTTTTTTGGAATGAAAATTTTTTATTTATTTATTTATTTATTATTATTATTATTATTATTATTATTATTATTATTATTATTGTTATAGGTTGTATATGTATGTGTGAATAAATACATATGTACGTGTATGTATAATATGTTTGTGTACGTGTAACATGTAACATGCATACATGCATGGTGTTGTGTATTGTGTATATATATATATATGTATATATGTACCAAAAAGAGAGTGAGGACAGCAGACAAGTGGGTGTGTGCAGTGTGTGGGTCAGTTGTGTGTGTGTGTTGGGATGTGTGATATGTGTGTGACATATTATATATAAATATATATATGGGTTGCATGTGGGTGTGTGGGTGCAGACCTGAAGGAGGGTTGAGTGTGAAAGGAGATTTCAGGGCATAGGGTAGCTGACAGTAGGTTGGTGGAGTGAGCAGAGGGTTATTAGAGTATGGGTAGAGAGAGAAAGAGGCAGTGGATATTATTGTGTGCGTATACGGGCTTGTGAATTGAGAGAAAATAGAAAATCAACCAGGGAAAGGCCAAGTCAGTGAGGTCGTGCACACTGAGAGAGACTCAAGGAGAGGAACCAGAAGCTCGAACTGGAGGAGAGAGAACAGGAGACCTGCACTGAGAAAACCAGTAAACAAAAGGTAAGTGGACCATTCTGTTTTAAATTTTAGAAAGCATTATAATTTATTTAAATAGTAGGATCATGTAGCTGAGATTGAAAGTGAAATAATGCAAGAAAAATGAAAGAAAACGGTTGAGAAACAAATGAGATAATTAGAGTTGCAGGTTGTGTAGAACAATACGGGTCTTGTGATTTTATGTTTAAAAACTTAGTTGGATGATTGGAAAATGATCCCCATTGTTGCAGAAAACGTTTGGAACCAAAACGGGGTGGAAACAGTAACCGGGGAGCCACGAAAATGGGAGTTTGGGCTTGGCCAGAGAGTTGGCCAGAAGGGTTTAACTCCCTTTTCAGTGAAGATCTGGTAAGCTGGATGAAAAACTAACCTTAGGAATGAAGTCTACGTGAAAAATGGAAGAGAGCGACATTGAGAAAAGAGGGAAAATCCACCAGAAACCGGCGACCGTCGCCGGAAGAGACGACGAAACCCTAAGGGTCTCCACCGGAAAACCGTGACCACGTTGGGGACCAAGGGTTGGTTAGGCCTGCTGATTTTGAGTCGGGCCGTTTGGTTTTAAAGGGGGGGTTTGGGCTTGTTCAATTAAGAGGGCCATTGGGCCTGTTTGGTTAAAAACAATATTGGGGCCCAATGGGTTCAAAAAAAAAAAAAATGAAAAGTGAAAAAGGGTGGGGAAGGGAATCGAACCAGGGCAGCGAGTGTGGGGGAAGGTGCTCATGGCCAGCTTGGACGGTTACCAACCGTGCCGTATGACGCGCCTAAAATGTATATATAATACACTTAATAAATTAATTTAATTAAATCGTTTTAATTAAATTAAATGCTCCAAAATGGCCCGGAGCCCAATTAAGACAAGTCATATATGTTTTCTAACTATCTTAGACCTCCTAAGACCAACAGTGAGGTGCGTGACGCGAGACGAGGTCCCGAAAAATAAAAGACCCGTAGAACTCTTAAAAATTACCAAAATGCCCCTGAATTGAAACATAATCAAACGAACTCCGAATTAAGTAAAAAAATAGTGGAATTCTATTATTTCAAACATTCCGGACTCATCCATGAGGTCCAATTTACAAGGAGAGGTCTCAGCATGTAAGCACCCGTAAAAGTACAAAATGACAGCTTTGCCCTTTTCAACCCAAATGTCCAAATTAAATTCCGCGAAAGCCTAAACCTATTTTCTTCGACGTTTTGGACACAATGATAGAATTTATTGTGGCATAATAGAGACTAAGAAAATAAAGACATAAAATTTTATAAATAGCATCATTCAAGTAGCCAACGGACTAAGTTGCATTCTGTGATTTTAGGAACACTGAAGGGCAAGGAGAAGGCAGTCTGACCTTCTACTTCTTACTGTTAGTTCCATTACACTGCCAGCGCTACTTCTTAGGGTTGAGACCAACCCGTCAGGTACGATATATTATGCTAAGTAAGAAATAGAATTAAGTTTAGGAATAACTGCCATGTTGACTTGATGATTCACATGTTTGTTTTATTACTTATATGCTTATGTGTTTTATGTTACCTTTTTGAAAGTTGGTGATGAGTGTGAATCATGACTATGTGTACATCGCACATGTTAGCATAGTGTGTGGATTATGTTTTTTTTTTTAGAATTGTTGGGATTATGAAATAGGTGATACAAAGCATGTGTTAAATGGACTATGCATGACATGTGACCTTGATGAAAGGATCTTCTGATTTGAATGTTATCGTGTGATACATCATTTAAAGCATGCTGCATGTGTGGATATGATGCTTTATTGAGATTACGTTATGGTGTGGTGGAGTCAAAGCATATTGGCATGGTGTGATTCCTTGGACATGACACGACATGATGTTGCACTTGGTACCCGAACCAGCAGGAGTGATCCGCGAAAGGACATGGTATTGCATTTGGTACCCGAACCAGCGGGAGCGATCCGCGAAGGGACATTATGTTGTATTTGGTGCCCGAACCAGCGGGAGCGATCCGTGAAGGGACATGATATTGTGTTTGGTGCCCGAACCAGCGGGAGCGATTCGCGAAGGGACATGATATTGTGTTTGGTACCCGAACCAACGGGAGCGATCCGTGAAGGGACATTACATTACATTACATTGCATTACATTACATTACATCGCATTACATTACATGAGTTGACATGGACATGACATAGATTTGAGATGGTTGTGGCATAGAGTGGTGTGGATGTTTCATGGGCGTTGTCACAACATTGCATGGATAATATGGATGGCATGTGGATTATTGCTATTACGTGGCATGGACAATTTGGAAAGCATGTGGATTATCGCTACTACATTGCATGGATAATATGGATGGCATGTGGATTATTGCTATTATGTGGCATGGACGATTTGGAAAACATGTGGATTATTGTTATTACATTGCATGGATGATTTAGAATGCATGTAGAGATGAATGTACACTTGCACATGCCACGCCTTAGATTATGTTAATGAGTTGGATGACATGTAAATTATTGCTAGTACATTGTACGCATGATGTTGAAAGCCATGTAGATATAACTGTACACTTGCATATGCCACGCCCTTAATTTTGTTTCTTGCATTAGCATTATATTGTACCAGCAGTTGAGCTGACCCATTCGTGGGACAAACATTTCAGATGACGCTCCCGGCATTTGAGACTTGAGGAAGTCTTACAGGGTGGAGGAGACATGAGCTTAGGAGGATATTTGGCCCGTTAAGGCATATTTTGTGAACGATGTATTTATGAGATGTATTTTATGTTTTTATATGTACTGATGGAAATGGATGCATGCTTAGTTAAATTTTTTTAACTTGTCCTTTATTTTAGTTTATTTTCTGTCTCATCAGTCGCTCTTCGGGTTCGCTGGAATTCGGGGTGTGACAGGATTCCCTTGGCTCAGCCCCTTACCCATTCTAAATTCTTTTATCAAGGACCTATTAACTAGAACATATACAAAGGCACTAAAAAGGCATTCTTTAATCCATTTCAACCATTATTCACCAAAACCCAAATTTACCATCATATCGAACATGAAATTCCAATTAATACTATCATACGCTTTCTCAAAATCAACTTTCAGTAAGATTCCTTTCACCTTTTTCTTTCTCCACCAGTCCACAACTTCATTTGATTTTAATATTCGGTCAAGAATAAGCCTCCCACTTAGGAAGGCTAACTAAACCTCCCTAATAATAGATGGTAGTACCGACTTGATTCTTCTTGACATCACCTTTTCAAGGATGTTATACAGACTCCTAATTAAACTAATTGTCCTATATTGAGCCAAAGATACAAGGTCATCCTTCTTAGGTATCAAAACGACAAAAGATGAGTTTAAGCCCTTCAAAAACTTACCATTAGAGTGAAAGTCCTTCATAAACTGCATTAATTGCCCTTTTATTACTTTCTAGCACTTTTTGATACACATCAAATTAAATCCATCTGGCCTCGGAGCTTTATTTCCTTCACACTCTTTTATAGAATTCTACACTTCCTTTTCTGCAAATGGCACTTCCAATGATAATGCTTCCCCATTATTAAGCGGCTTTTTAAATGGACCACTCAACTTTGGTCTGATCTTTCAATCTTCAAAGAACTTTAGTTTAAAATGATTGTACACTACCTCTTTAATCTAGAAAGGATCATCAACCACTGCCCTATTAATTGATAAATAATCTAAATGTTTTATTCTGCTTCTACCATTAGCTATTAAGTGAAAATACATTGTATTCTTCTCTCCTTTCAATGACCAATTCATTCTAGATTTTTGCAACCAGGTCTATTCAATCCTTCTGCTAGACTTCCATATTTCACTTCTTAATTCCCTTATATTATTTCTTTTTCCCTCGTCCAAATCTCTGATTTTAGAAATCAATTCCAACTTATGAATCTCCTCATTTACCTTTTTCAATTTTTCATTCACGTCTCCAAATACATTCACATTCCACTTTTTTAAAGTCTTTTTCAGGTGTTGAAATTTCTTTAGTAATTTATATCCTACCCATCCAACAACCTCTGCTTCACTCCAAGCCTTCTCAATAACAAATAGAAACTCAGAATGAAGAACCCAGACGTTTAAGAACTTGAATGGTTTGGGCCCCCAATATCTTTCATCTTCCTTTAGAAGGATCGGACAATGATCTCATAATGATCCAGGTAGACCCCAATTCTTTACCTTGAACTTTTCCAACCATTCAGGTTACATAAGGAATCTATCCAATTGACTCCAGCAAGCCTCTTCTTAAGAATTGCTCCATATAAATTTTTTGCTTAGTAGTAGAATATCAACAACTTCTAATTTTTTAATGAACTCTTCAAACTCTTTCATCCCTCGATTTTTCCTCAATCACCCTTTTCTTTCACTAACTCTTCTTATCTCGTTAAAATCTCACCTTAGACACCATGGCTTTGGGAACACCCCTTTCATTCTAAATAGGCAATCCTATAGATTTTTCCCTACATCAACTGCATTTAGAGCATAAATGTTGGCGATAACACAATTGAAACTATAATGGATCATATTTGCTAGGATGATTGCATTTTTACAACAAAAATGATATGATTTAGAGAAAGTCTCTGGATTCCAAATGCACAGTAGACCTCTAGATCTCCCTTCTGATTCCACTATAATGAAATCAAAATCATTTTCAAGCCAGATTGATTAGATAAAAAATATTGAATCTTTTTCCTTCTTTGATTCATGAATAAGGACCATATCTACTCTTTTATCTTTTAACAGCTTCTTCAGTTTACCCTTTTTTATGCCTTTCCAAGGCCTCTAATATTCTACAATAAAATCTTCATCGAAAAAATAAGCTTCATTGCAAACCACACTCGATTGACGCGATTTATGTTGCCATGTTCTCTCGTGCCTTCTTGAAATTGGCCTCATTCATTTCCTCAATTTCAACCAATCTCCTAATCACTTCTTCATCCTTGCCCTTGTTATGAAAACCAAGCAATTTATCCAATGTCCAAGTGGCTTGAGCTTCATCAAGAATCAACTTCCTCCAATTGTCTTTTATACTTGCGACAAAGACAGAGAGATAGCTGTTGTGGCAGCCCTAAACAAAGTTTTCTTCTACCTTTTTCTTCTATAAGAACCTCCCCTTTTTTTTCTTCGAATCTCATGCCCACAGACCTTCTCCTTTGCTTGTCGATTTCATCATCTTTAAATTGCACTCCTGAACCCCTTTAATCCCCACCATCACTAACTTGTTCTTATCATTGATTCTGGCTAAAACCATTTTCTCATTCATCACGACCTCTGCTCTCGATGTAAATGAATTTGATGTCTCATTTCAAGTTGGCCCATTATTATTTCTTTTACCCCCACTAGGCACTCTATTTTTTGATAAGGCTAAATTTAGAGGGCCTAAAATAACTTCTAAATTTATACCAAGCTGATTCTAGCTAGGCCCGGTATTGTTGTGTTCCTACCCAGCCCAAAAGCCCACCTCTCTAACCCCTTGAGTCTTTCCCACTGCTAATCCATAATCCCCATTTGAATTCAAACTCATTTCCTCGCTATCCATTTTTTTACCTTCTTGATTATCACTTCCAATCCCTATACAACTTTTTGACTTCTACATAAAAGCACCAACGTTGTTACTTTCGACAGACTTGTTGATCGCTATTTGTAACGAATCATCTAAGTCTACCTCATAATCCCTTTCTATCTCATCATCATCTTTCTCCTCCCTTCCATATTCCTACGCAAACTGATCCTTTTCCACTAGTCTCTAATGGTTTCATACCTATGATGATGACTGAACTTTATTGATCCATGTCACTTGTTTTTCCATAACTCTTATCGAGTATAATTTTCCCACATTCTCCAACTGTAACGAATAAGTGATAGCTTCAATTTTTGTTATGAAAATCAGCACTCTACCACAATCAAAAGCTCGAATATTAGATGTAGCTTCCTCTAACTATAGCACCTCACCCCCACACTCTCTCAATTTTATAGAAAGTGTTAATGCACCACATATTCAATGGTATACCATAACAAATAATCCACACCCTTCTCACTAGTTTAACCTTGATGTCTTTCTTCCATTCTTATATATCTTCAAACCCTTTATTTAGCTAATCGAAACCACATTCAATAGTTTCCTTCATTTCTTCATTAGAAGGGAAAGTTAGGATCACATGATTTCCAGTCCAAACTCTCACCTGCATATTCAGCATCCCTTCTTTGACTAAGACTTCATTAACAGAATCTATGCCTCTTGTGTAACTCCCCATTTCTAGATGTGACCTCTAATTTTAGTTGGGTAACTCCCGTTATGTCTCTCCCCCTTCCCCCTTCACTCCCCTATTTTCTCCAACAACCTTCACCACCCCTTCTATATATTTTATGTTTGATCCTAATCGATATAAAATTCAACTCATAATATTTAATCCCATTCAATTCCTTCGATCTGAACCATCATCACCTCATATAAATAGACAATAAACATACACACATATGGACATATATTCAAATGTTTGTTTGTAATTAACAATGATTTCTATAATTTTTTTGGTGAAGATTATGGTTTTGTCTTTGGCATGATCCAACTAACTTAACATTCTATTTTCAATTGATTAATTGTCGATGAAATACTATGTTTTGTTAGGTAGGGTTTAATTTAATCAATATAGGAGAAATAATTGTGAGTGGATTTTCGATAATCGAAAACGCTTGGGGGCGAATCAGTCTCGGCAGAGCCCATCTACGACAGCCAATTTGGGACTATGGTTCTTTCTTTGCCCTAGTCCACCTCGATCCCACACTATTGAATTCATACCTTAGATGGATTTTGTAATTTTCCACTACAGATGAATGGGCTCCCAATCAACTTGTACACGTTAGGAGAGCCTGGACCAAGGGAAAGCTGGTTTCGTTGCATTTTCCAAAAATAGGGATGTAGTTTATTGGTTTAATTATGTTGGATTGTCTAGAGTTTGTGCTACTAAAAATGGGTTCATGGAAGTTAAATTTTTGAAGTAGACATATGTGTAAGAAGTAGTAGCATGCAATAACTTTGGTTAGGGTTTGCTTTGGTGATGTTGATAGTGGTTAATAAACCATGGAGCTTAATAATTATTACCAGAGCTAATATTAATTAAATTAAGTCATATATCAGTGAAAATTTTCATATCATTTTGTTGGAAAAAAACTACTGCCCTAAAAAATTTCTCTTTTATTATACTACATATTTTGGATAGTTGAAAGCAAATTTTCTTAGTTTTATATGGTCATACTCAGTGCGAGGCCCTTCTTAACAAGGAAGCAAATATTGTCACTGATGCTGCACTTTTCAGCTCGCAATAAATCTAGGCTCCAAAACCTGTAGAACACTCAAAAAAGGGGATCAGAGGACCACCGGATTGGCTCCAGCGGTAGCCACTCCGATGCTTAAGTAAGTAAAATGAATTGAAAAGACTGTATTGAAAGCCAAAGAATGAGCATAAAAATAAAGCGTACCTTTAGGGTTTAATTTATAGACTGTGGCCTTCCTAAGTTGATTAGGATTCGGAGCCATGAATATAGGGATTTGATCATCGGAGATTGCAGTTACCTTGTGGAGTATTGTATCGTAGATAGAGATAATCATAGATAGTAGTTTCCTTATTGAAGACTGTTTCCGTGTTGAAGACTATTTCCTTGTTCCCTGCTTGGCAGTTGTTAAGGAAACCATAAGGTCGGAACCATACAGAATACTGAGTGAATATTGCCCAAAGCATAAGGTCTGGAGGATATGTGCATGAGAATGCCATGGAGGCTCCGCCTACTCTGTATGATCGACTTTATCGGCTCTGTAGGATATGTATATGAGAATGCCCTGAAGGCTGTGACTGCTCTGTATGACAGAGTTTATCGGTTCTGTAAGCACACGTGTCTCAAGGTGATTGGTGTGTCTGTTTGTGGTATATCAGCTACTCCCCCCCTTGAGCCCTAGTTAGGAGCTAGGGCGTAACTAGGGCTATGGGCTTTATGAAGAGTCACACGTTTTGTTTCTTCATTTTTCGAGACGTCGGTTTAATGGGTCATTTATTGCGCATCCGATACTTGAGAAGCCATCATTACCTTCAACCGTCGTGTCGAATCGTCTTGGGGGGCTCATATTTCGAATGTGTATATAAAAAGGGAGAAATGACTTTTATGCCTTTCTTCTACACTTTCTTCTATAGTATCAGAGACTGCCACCGCCAGTTGACGTATTTTGAAGGTCGAAGGATATCCGGTGTTCATAGCCTTCCTTGATTTCAGGTTTGATTTTAGCCCCTTTTACATTCCCTTTCATTTGCTTCGTTACTTTCTTTTGTCCACCATGTCTGGCCCTTGGTCACCTTCTGGTTCGGGCAATTCTTCTAGGACCATTCCTCAACTTCAACTTGTGAATCTTCCTTTCGTTAATGATGCTGAGAATAGATTGGTAGAGCCCCCCTCCAGTCCGGGGGTTAAGATAGTTGACGCATTCGATGAGCCCCCGAATAGGGCCGGTGAGACCTCTGGTTGATCTGGCCATAAAGAGGAAGGTGAGAGTGCGATTACTGAGAGGATGTTAGTAGAGTTGTGGGAGAAATTCAATCTTTCCTTAAACGTTACTTTTAGGGTCCCGGAACCTCTAGATCGCCCGCGTGATGTTAGAGCGGGGGAAATTTGTGTCTATTTGGCTTGGTTTGAAATGGGACTGACACTCCCCCTTCTTGACCTTGTAAAACAATTCTTCTGTTGGTTCAACCTTTGCCCTGTAGACCTTAATCTTAATAGTTGGAGACATCTGTTAAGTTTCATAGTGTTGGGGCATATGAATAATGTCGACGTGTCCCTTGACCTGATCCGTAGTAATATGGATCTAAAATACATGAGGGCGGAAGGCCTCTATTATATATCTTTTGATAGTGGGTTTAGACCCCTTTACTTCCGTACCCTCCTCTAACAAGACCTAGAAGAAGTGGTATTTCTTCATAAAAGGAGGATAGGAATATGAGGACTTCCAAGACCAATTTTCAACATTCTCTCGAACCACTGGGCAAAAGGGTGAAACCCAATTTTTCCCGTGGCTGCTTTGATTTTGTTTTGTGCACCAATTGCCGAGATGATTAATCTTTGAATCTTTTATGCAGTTAGAAGCATGTGGAAGAGGTCGAGCTTTTCTCCCGCACTTCAAGAGCAATACAAGAAGCTCTTACAGCCCAGCAACCGAGACCATTCCTCTATTGTTAATCGTGACAAGTTGATGGCTGCTAGAGGAAGTGTTGAGGAGCTGGCGAAAGATATGATGGTAAGGTGGGAGACCGAGCCATCTTCATCTGCGGCATTGGAGGAGGCTTCTTCCCCAGTAGACCCTCCCCTCAAGACAAAAAGGCAGAGGTTACTTTCAATCTCTCCTGATCCTGCTGAGAGGGAGAGAGAGGCACCTGCTCCTATTTCTGTGGTCCCCCCAGCCTCATCCAAACAAGCGGGCAAGGGGGCGTCATCCTCGGTGGCCCCTGGTGCTGTTAATTAGGGGGCCAAAAAGATTCTGAGGGACTTTTGGGCCAAAGGCTCAGTCAAACTTAGGCCCTAGAAGTCGGAGAAGCTTCTTGCTGATCTGGCTTCTCTTTAGGTTAGGGTAAGTTTTTCAGGTTTCTATTTCTTTCCCCTTTTTCCAAGTGTTTTTGGTTGGGTACTGAACTTGTTTGCTCTGTTCACTACAGACCCTGCACACCCTTTCTGCTCTGACGGAGATCTCCCCCCTTCAGAGGAGGTTGACAAACTTCAGGCCAAGTTGGACGAGGTCAGACTTCAGCTCGGTACTACTAAGTCTGAGGCTCACGAATCTACGGAGAGGCTGAAAAAGTCCCAGAATTCTCTGGCAGTCATGGAGTCAGAGAAGAACCTTGCCGTTCAACAGGCAAAGAGGCTTCAGAGGGAGATGGACGGCAGGCGGTACCACTATAATCAAAAGCTTGAGGATGCAGTGGAGCAGGCCAAGCTGGAGAACGAGACGGAGATGAAGATGGAACTGGAAGGAATCGCCAACACCCTGATCATGTTTGGCTTCAACAACTTCTGATCTAGGTTCTTTGCTAAATTTCCCGATTTTAACATATCCTCGATTGTGCCTCTAGGGGTTACCCCTCCTGAGGTTGTCGTTCCGAGCGAGGTGGTCGACGTTCTCCCTACCTATTCCACTGAAGTTGCCGTCCCGAGCGAGATGGTTGATGCTGCTCCTGCTGATCCTTCCCTAGCCATTGAGCCTGCCTCTGCTGATCAGGCTTAGGATATATGTTTTTAGTTTTTTTTTTTTTTTTTGAACCTCCAGTGTAACAGGCTATTTTGTTGAATGAAACAATATTTTCTTTCTCAAATGTCTTCATCCCATTTCTTTTGTGTTTGGTTGACCCATGTAGTATTTCCTTTGAATTTGTGGTTGATATGAGAAATTGCTGCAAGTGAGGCTGTTCTGGATCCCTCCAGACTAACTTTTTAACGGTTGGCCGCTGTCTTCCGAGCTGTATTTGCAATAAGACAATGACTGTAGACTAGTTCTGATTGCTTCTTCTTCTTTCGATAAGATAGGAAGGCAATTTCAATTAGACATGTAGGGATCTGATATTGATCTTGTGTCACATATATTGAGAGTAAATTTTGAAGAATTCTGAGGCAGTTTGTTCTGAACCCAAGTTTTGTAGCAGAAATTCGGTGTCTCATGTCTGTCACTCTGATGATTGAGACTTCTGCCTCTTAAGTCATTCAGACCAGGACTGAGATACATCCGAACTGATGGTCTTTTGTCGTACACGTGGTCCGTCAGGGATCAACGGAATGGCCAAGACTGAGAGGTCTATATGTTGGACCGAAGGCCTTTGTATTAAGGTGGATCAGACTCTGTTTGCTTGACCAGTACGGCATGCTTGGGAAGCCTTGCATCCCGTCTTCTAGGTATCTGAAAGGACAGTTTTATACGTCATTCATTTATGCAGTTGTCTTTTGGGTTTTTGAGGCCAACCCTTTATTTAACCGTTGCGACGGTTCATCTGGGTGACTTTTGGGCTTTGAAGGTCTATATATATGAAAGAGAAGCATACGGTTACGCCCCATCTTTTTACTTTTGCTCTCAGACTGTTCCCCTGTCGGAGAAAATTTGAATGTCTTTTAAAGGCTTGCCGTTTGCCCGGAGATGATTGACGATTTTCAGTCCGAGTTGGGAATGATTAAACTGTGGCCGAGAGTTAACCTCCCCCTTGATTCAGTCTCTAAGGAAGGATTAGAGGAGGCGAAGATCTTCTTGTCCATCTTAGCATCCGGTCGAGATTTCTCCGATTGGAGATGGACCCTCCTTGATTCAACCGAAGCTTGGAGCATTGGTGATGAAGACGAAGGCGGGATGCCTCCTTCCCTTTGTGTCTTAGCAGAGACCCTTGCTCAAGCCGGCTGGGGTGTCATGCCGAATTTGAGGGAAACGAAGGTGGAGAATGGAGGTCTCTTGAGACCCAAAGCCCTCATCATCCGTTGGTCTTGAGATCAATGACAATGATGATGAAATGGCCTGGGTGCTTCTTGTTACAGATTGGGATTCAGGGTTCCTTCCTTTCAAATGGAGCCGGCGACGGCAGTAATGGAAGTTTGGAACTTGGGTCCCTTTCTCATTTAAGGAAGAAAGCCATGATGTTGCAAAAATGCAGTGATGTCTTTGTTGTAGCTTGTTTTATTTCCAGTCTTCTTGTACTGATGTAAATTTTTTGAATCATCAATAAAATTGAGTTCCTTCTTCTCAGATCTGATGTTCTTTGTATTTGAATGTGCTCTTTTGGAGTTAAAACACCTTTTCGTGCATTTCTGATGACTAGTTTTTCTGTATGTTCTAAGAGTAGATCAAAGAAACTTGTATAAAACTTGAAGCCTTGAGCCAAAGTACTTTATGCTTGCTCGGTATTGTAGTATTTTTCGCTTGTTGGTACATAAGACAAATAATATAAGTATCAGCTCTGAGATATTCCGATCTAGGAAACTTGTGTAAATAATAGTCGGATTTTAGTTGAAGATGTTTGGAACTTCAGTCTTTCGATAGGCTGGATCATAGAATCTGTCTATTGAAGATGGACCAGGCTCGGAAGGCCTGTACATTATAGATGGACCAGGCTTTGAAGGCTCGTGCATTAGAGATGGACCAGGCTCTAGAGGCCTGTGCATTAAAAGATGGACCAAGCACTAAGGCTTGTGCATTAAAGATGGACTAGGCTCTGGAGGCCTGTGCATTAAAAGATGGACCAAGCATTAAGGCTTGTGCATTATAGATGGACCAGGCTCTGGAGGCATGTGCATTAAAAGATGGACCAAGCACTAAGGCTTGTGCATTATAGATAGACTAGGCTCCAGAGGCCTGTGCATTAAAAGATGGACCAAGCACTAAGGCTTGTGCATTATAGGTGGACCAGGCTCAGGAGGCCTGTGCATTAAAAGATGGACCAAGCACTAAGGCTTGTGCATTATAAATGGACCAGGCTTTGGAGGCCTTTGCATTAAAAGATGGACCAAGCACTAAGGCTTGTGCATTATAGATGGACCAGGCTCTGGAGGCCTGTGCATTAAAAAATGGACCAAGCACTAAGGCTTGTGCATTATAGATGGACCAGGCTCTGGAGGCCTGTGTATTAGAGACGAACATTTTAGGGAGGTATTAAAAAGAAAGAAATATCTTTATTGATAATACTTCTGTAAATGCTCTACATTCCAAGGCCTAGGAATAGGCTTCCCAGTCATGTCCTCTAGCCAGTAGGTGGTAGGCCTAACAACCTTTGTCACTTTGTAAGGGCCTTCCCAGTTGGGTGACAACTTTCCCATCGTGGGATCCTTGGTGTTAGGGAAAGCTCTTCTTAAGACAAAGTCTCTAACTTGAAAGCTGACCGTCTTGAGCCCCACCTTGGATTTATTGACCATTCTCTGCTGATAGGCTTCCATCCTGATGCTGGCTTGATCTCTTTTTTCTTCAAGAAAATCCAAATTTTCTGCTAGCTGCTGATCATTGGATTCTTGTTCGAAGGCTTCAGTCCTTAAAGTTGGCATACCGATCTCAACCGGGATTACCGCTTCTGTACCATAGGCCAGTGAGAAGGGAGTTTTAGAGGTGGGAGTTCTTCTGGTTATTTTGTAGGCCCAAAGAACCTCGGGGAGTTCCTCTGCCCACTTTCCTTTGGCCTGCTCCAACCTTTTCTTTAATCCATCAAGGATCGTTCGGTTGGTGACCTTTGCTTGCCCATTTGCTGTGGATGGGCTGGAGAGGCAAAGTGTTGCCTAATGTTGAGATTTTCACAGAAGTTCTTGAAGCCTTTACCAGTGAACTACATCCCATTGTTAGAAATAATCACATGTGGTATGCCGAACCTGTAAACAATGTTCTTCCAGGTGAAGTTCTCAACTTCCTTCTCTGTGATGTGTGTTAGAGGTTCAGCTTCGGCCCATTTAGAGAAGTAGTCAATGGCTACCAAAAGATACTTCCTGTTTGGTGGGGCTTTGGGTAATGGACCCACGATGTCCATCCCCCACTGAGCAAAGGGCCAAGGACTAGTAATCGGGATGAGCTCGTGATAAGGCTGGTGTTGATATAGGGCAAATCTTTAGCATTTGTCGCACTTCTAGACATACTCCTTAGCCTGCCTTAGCATGCTAGGCTAGTAATAGCCCTGAGTTAGAGCTCGGTGAGCTATCGTTCTACCCCCATTATGATTCCCGCAAATACCTTCGTGTATTTCTGCTAGGACATATTGTGATTCTTCTAGAGTCAAGCATTTTAACAAGGGTTGAGAATAAGACCTTCTGTAAAGCTTGTTGTCTAGGATCAGGTACCGAGCCTCTCTGATTCGAATTCTCCTTGCTTTGTTTTTGTCTTCTGGGAGGAGCCCAGATTCTAGGTACTAGGAGGATTGGGGTCATCTAGTTCTGGGGTTGTTCAGCAATTTGGGCAACTTGGGCTTCCTCTATGCTGGGTCCTGGCTGGTAGGAAATTCTTACTATGGAATTTGCTTTAGACTTAAGGCGGGACTGCCATGTTAGCCAAAGCATCTGCTCTGCAATTCTGGCTTCTTTCTATTTTTTGGATAGTGAACGTCTGGAAGGAGTGCTTCAAGTGGTTCACTAGTTCGGAGTACCAAAGCATCCTATCATCTTTAATGGAGAATTCTCCCAGGACTTGGCTTACCACCAGTTGGGAGTCTGAAAAGACTTTAAGGTTCTAAACCTCGCATTCCAGAGCCAACTTCATGCCTAGGATTAGGGCTTCATATTCTGCTTCATTGTTGGAAGCTTTAAATCCCAGGCTGACTACTTTTCTGACAAGAGCCCATTAGGGGACTGTAATACCAGGCCTACTCCTGAGCCCTGATCGGTTGATGACCCATCGATATAGAGCAGCCAGGTTCCTGTAGTTTCGATGAGCTGTGCCTTGTCTTAAAGTGCCGGGGTGAACTCGGACAACGAAATCAGCCAGGGCCTAGCCCTTTGATAGAGTTCTGTGGTTCATATGATATGTCAAATTCTCCTAACTCCACTGACCACTTCACTAATCTTCCTGAAACCTCAGGCTTCCTCAATATTGACTTCAGAGGATAAGCAGTTGGGATTTCAATTCGATGAGCTTGGAAATAAGGTCGGAGCTTTCGAGCTGATATTACCAAAGCAAAGGCTAACTTTTCAACCTCTGGATATCTCTTTTCTGTGTCGAGTAGTGCCCTACTGACGTAGAATATGGGCCTTTGTACTCCCCTTGTCCTGTCTGACTAATGCGGAGCTGATCGCGTTTTTAGAGACTGCAAGGTACAAGAGTAGCTTTTCCCCCTGTACTGGTTTTGACAGAAGCTCTGGAGAGGCAAGATACTCCTTCAGCTCCTGAAAATCTTTCTCACATTCTTCCGTCCATTGTAAAGCTTTGTTGCCCTTTAAAGCTTTGAAGAAGGATAGGCAGCTGATCAGTGGATTTGGAGATAAATCTGCTTAGTGCTGCGATTCTGCCATTCAGCGCTTGAATGTCTTTTCTGGTTTTCGGTGACTTCAGTCCAATCAAAGCTTGGATCTGCTTCGATACCCCTCTGAGAGACAATGTATCCCAAGAATTTTCCATTCGTCACCCCGAAGGTACATTTCGAGGGATTGAGCTTCATCTTGTGCTGTCTTAGGATATCGAAGGTCTAGGCTAAGTGCTGGATGTGATTACCTTTCTGCAGACTTTTGACCAGCATATCATCAATGTATACCTCCTATGGTATTAGCCGAGCAGTGGGCTGAACATCTTGTTAACCAACCGTTGGTATGTGGCCCCAACATTCTTCAAACCGAATGGCATTACTCTGTAGCAGTAGAGACCTCGTTCAGTTATGAAGGCTGTCTTCTCTTGGTCTGGAGGGTACATCTGAATTTGGTTATACCCAGAATAGGCATCCATAAAAATCATGAGTTCGTGCCCTACAGTAGCGTCAACCAGTTGATCTATCCTTGGCAGTGGAAAGCTGTCTTTGGGGCACGCCTTATTAAGGTCTGTATAATCAACGTGGACCCTCCACTTGCCATTTTTCTTCTTGACCAGGACGGTGTTGGCTAGCCACTCGGGGTAGAACACTTCACGTATCATTTTGGCTTCAAGTAGCCTCTGGACTTCTTCGTTTATGATCTGATGCCGCTCTGGGGCTAGCGGCCTTCTTTTCTGTCTCACTGGTAGGTGATCTGGATCCACCATTAGTTTGTGAGTTATCAGATTTGGATCTATACCCTCCATGTCTTTAGGTCTCCCACGCAAACATAGAGAGGTTCTCTTTTAGAAACTTGATTATTTTCTCTTGCTCAGCGCGTGTCAGGTCTGGACCGATGTACAAATAGCGCCCTTCTGATTCTGAACTGACCAACACTTTGATAGGTTCGCCAATAGGTTTGGCCCTGCTGTCCCGTCCCCTTGGGCTTAGGGGTTCTTCAATTTTGGAAGGGCAACTTTCCTCCTCGGAAGTGTGGGAGAGACCTGGATCCGTACAGTCCCGGGTGTACTATAATTGCTATTTGACAGTCTTCTCCTTGAGTGCAATGGCATGGCACTCTCGAGAAGTTGGCTGGCACCCTCTGACAGAATAAACATTTTGGTTGTGAACATACTTTAGACATTGATGGAGGGTTGAGGTGACCGCTCCTATTTGGTGCAACCATGGTCTCCCAATTATGACATTGTAGGGAGATTTCATATTCAACAGCATGTACTCTGAGATGGTGGTTTTCTGCCCTTCACCTTCCCCTACTAGTGGTGGGTAGGTCGATCCTTCCCAATGGGGTACTGAGATTACCGTCAAATGCTGCCATTACGGCAGTGGTAGGCTTGATGCTGTCATGGTCCATCCCCATCTGTTTGAGTGGCTCATGGAACAGTATATTGACGGAGCTGCCGGTGTCAACCAGGACTCTTCTAATCTTGAAGTTGGCAATTTTGAGAGTGATGACGAGGGCATCACTGTGAGGGCAGTGCACCCCTGCTAGGTCCTATTCAGTGAATTGGATCTCTGGTGCTGGTTTGAGCCTCTTTTCAACGTTGGAGATCTGTAATATATCTAGGGCAGCCCTGGCCTCCCGAGCATACCTCTTCCTTGCCCTGTTGGACATTCCTGTAGTAAGAGAGTCTACATGGAGGACATAGATGACATGGTTGTTTTGCCTTTGAGGCTCGTTTCGAACTTCCCTCTGCTCTTGTCTTTGCTCAGGCCTCTGCTCTATCCGCTGCTGAGGCTTGTCTTCATGGGGATTTTGCCTCCCGTCCTGTTTAAAGAATTCTCGGAAATGTCCTTTCTTTATGAGTTGCTCAATCTCATATCTAAGGGACTTGCATGAGTTAGTCGTATGCCCATGATCTTTGTGGAGATTACAATATTTACCTGTGTCCCGAAGGCTGGGATCTCCTTTGATGGGTTCTGGCCGTCTCAGGTTTTCCCGATCTCGGATCTGCTGAAGTACCTGATTCGGTGTAGTGTTCAGAGGGGTAAAATTAGTGAACTCCCTTGGTCCTAGAATTGTAAACAGCCTTGGGTGCCATTCTCTTTTCTGGACTCTTGGCTCTCTTCTTGCTAGGGTCTCTTCTGTGGTCCTCCTTCTTATGATCCTCCCTCTTCAGATTATCCCTCTGGTTCTGCTCTTTGCCCTTTTGGGATGTGCGGTTGGCTTCTTCCAAGTTAATGTACTTCCTGGCCCGGTCCATTAATGCCGCCATGTCGGCAGGAAGGCTTTTGGTCAAGGAATCTCTGAAGCCACCGTGAGCAAGTCCAGCAGTTAAGGCAGCTACAAGGAATCTTGGGCTGCAATCGGTGATCTCTGGGAGTTCGGCATTAAAGCGTGCAATGTAGGCTCTGGGGGACTCCTCCTTAGTCTGCTTGACGTTTAACAGGAATTCTGGTCCCCTTCTGAGCCTTCTACTCGTCATAAATCTGTCTAGGAATTGCCTACCGAGCTTATAGAAACCGGTAATTGAGTTCGGAGGGAGGTGGTGGAACCATTTCAGAGCAGTTCCCTTCAAGCTAGTAATGAAAGTTCGGCACATAAAAGCATCAGAGGCTCGGTGGAGGGCCATCGTATGCTGGTAGTGCGATAGGTGATCTCCTAGGTCTCCAGTCCCATCGTACAGGGTGAACTTTGGCACCATGAACTTCCTGGGCCTTTCTTCTGACATGAATGGCGTGAGTGAATGGGGTGGCAAGTCTTCCGATTAACCTGGCCAACTCGTCTTGCTCTAGAGGGTTCTGGGCACCTCTCAAAGCTATTGTGCGGTCCATGGATTCGGTAATTTCTTCGATCCTCCATGGGTCCCTGAACCGGACCTCTTGTGAACCTTGCCTCACAGCCTCGGCGTCAGGGTAGTCGGGCTGAGCACGTCCTTCGGATAGAAAAGGGTTCCGAACTGGCGGGATCGGTGCTGCTTGGGGATGAGGCTCTTGTGGTGCTGGATGTGCTCCCGAAGTCCTTGGAGTCGGGGCTCTAGTAGTGCTTCGATAGTGGACGTCGGGGATGAAGGCTGATGTTCCCTAGCCTAGGGCTGCCGATGGCTGTGGATCTCTGCCAACGTGAGCAACACCCTGGGGTTGCCCAGGCTAGTTAGTTAGAGCCTGCTCATGAGGCTCTTCATTCTCAGTGGTTATATGGGGTTACGTTCTTTCAGCAACATTGACCAGTGGGTTAGGAGGACTCGTCCCTTGATTCTGTGTGAGCATTGCCAGAGTTCTAGATATGGCAAGTAGTTGTTCCTGCACCAGTTCGTTGTGTCGTTTGATTGATTCAATCTCTTGTCGCATGGGATCAACCGTCGGCCCTCTTGCTCGTGGAACAGGCGGCCGACGTTGAGATCTTTGTGGGTTTTGAGCATTCTGTCTCGGTCGGAGATTTGGGGCCATGGTTTTCCGGTGGGGAAAAAGATCAGTTTGTGAATAGAGCACTTGGAGATTAGTCGTTTCCCACAGACGGCGCCAAACTGATGCTGTACTTTTTAGCTCGCAATAAATCTAGGCTCCAAGACCTGTAGAACACTCAAAAAAGGGGATCAGAGGACCACCGGATTGGCTCCGACGGTAGCCGCTCCGATGCTTAAGTAAGTAAACTAAATTGAAAAGACTGTATTGAAAGCCAAAGAATGAGCATAAAAATAAAGCGTACCTTTAGGGTTTAATTTATAGACTGTGGCCTTCCTAAGTTGATTAGAATTCGGAGTCGTGAATATAGGGATTTGATCATCGGAGATTGTAGTTACCTTGTGGAGTATTGTATCGTAGATAGAGATAATCATAGATAGTAGTTTCCTTATTGAAGACTGTTTCCTTATTCCCTGCTTAGCAGTTATTAAGGAAACCATAAGGTCGGAACCATACGGAATACTGAGTGAATATTGCCCAAAGCATAAGGTTTGGAGGATATATGCATGAGAATGCCATGGAGGCTCCGCCTGCTTTGTGTGACTGAGTTTATCGGCTCTGTAGGATATGTATATGAGAATGCCCTGAAGGCTGTAACTGCTCTGTATGACCGAGTTTATCGGTTCTGTAAGCACACGTGTCTCAAGGTGATTGGTGTGTCTGTTTGTGGTATATCAGTCACTAACGACTCAATTCATGAATAGTAGTGTGTTCATAGGTTGCTTTATGTGAGAGGGGAGGAGGATTGCCTTTTGAATTTATTTTCTAAAGTAATTTTCATAAAATATTTTTTTATCTTTTAAAATAATAAAAAGTAAAAATACAAATGTTTTTCATAATTATCACTTAAAAATAATTTTAAATTTTAAATTTATTTTCTACATATGAGTAATTATACTTCAAAGTAATATAACCAAATATGAAAAAATATAAAGAAAAAAAAATAACATTACAATTCAAAAATCTTAATGGCAGTGAATAAAAATATAAAATGAAAAAGTTATATAAATAAATAAATATATATATATATATAAGTTGAACAATACTTTAATAGCTGGAAATGAATAAAGAGATGTTAGGATCGGGGGTCTTTTATTGTGATTGGCTAATCTGGTTTGAAAAATTGTGCTTTGATTGTAATCATGGCATAGTCCTAGGCTTAGAGTTTCTCAAAGCCCCGTTGTACTCCAAGATGTTCCAAATTTCATTGTTATGCACATCATCCGGCCACCTTAGGTTATGAAGGGTATTTAGGTATTTAAGACTTTTGTTATGATTTGGATCTCATGTACTCACACATATCATTCGTTGCATATTTTATATATCATTGTTCATTGTGTGTGTTGTAGTCTTGCTTTTTGAAACAACTTTCCCAAAATTCATCTTTGAAAAACCATATGTTTTTATACTTAGGAGTTTTGGCTTGGCTTCATAAATGGAAGAGAGAGACCAAACCTCTGTTGGTCATTTGAAGGACCAATATGGTTCATTCGAACGAATAACAGAGAGTGGTCATTTTTGGCTTGGCTTCACAAATGCAAGAGAGAGACCAACCCTCTATTGGTCGTTCGAATGACTAATACAGTTCGATCAAATGAACAACAAAGAGTGGTCATTTTGATCGTCCGATTGATCATCAATCAAACCAAAAGCTACAAGCTCTCAGTTTGATGGTCGTTCAATACTCGTTTGAATGAAGAGACTTGTTCGAATGAGCAAGTGTTTCATTCGAACTGAACCCTGCGTAAAATATAATACTTTTGTATTTTGAATGGTTCATTTGAGATCTACAAACCTTGATATAAAAGTTCAAAATTTTGATTTTCAACATAGACATTCAAAGATTGAGAGCAAAGCTTTAGAGAGAAGTGAGAGCATCCATTAGAGAGCATTCACATCTACTTCTTCTATATATCTACATCTTCGTATCATTATTTGTATCATAATCGCCATGATCCAAATCATCATGAGAGCCTAGATCTCACATTCATCATCAACATAGCTTGTTCTTGTGGATTTCAAGGATAGAGCGACCGGAGGAGTCCGAGGTCGTGTGGAGTTCACGATTGTGTCGAAGATCTACACCGGTTGGAGGAAGCTTATGGATTCAAAATAGAATCTATAGTGGGAGATCGAACAGGGCTAGAAAGCTAGGTTCATGTTCTTACCACATTGTAATCGGTTCATTCCTTATTGTAGAGATTCTTCATCGGGCAAGGAATGCCCCGGAAGTTTTTCATCACAATTGATTAATTGTAATGGCTTCTTCATCAACAAATTGGTGTGCATTTCTCAATTTCTTAAGTTTCTTTACAATTCATGCTTTTATTAATTCTAGCTTGCTTTCTCTTAATTGATCTATCATAACTTTGAATTGATAATTGAAATTATTGCTAAATAAATTGAATAATTTGAAAATTCAGATGATGATTGTGTAAATTGATTAGTTGATTGATTAAGGTTTAAAATTTAATAATTGAATCAATTGACTGATTGTTTAGGTGTTGAACAATTGAGGTGAGTTATTTTTGCTGATTGAATAATTAAGCAATTGAATTGAGTGAATAAATTGTTAAGAATTGAATAGCATTATATGTTGCATTTCACATAGAATATGATCAATTCATTATTGTACCTCCAATTGTAAATGGAATCGAGTTGAAGATAAAAAGTTGCAAAGACTTGACAAACCTATTGAACCCCCTTTCTTCTAGGTTAGAAACACACTATATAGGGACCAACAATAAGAGAGTTTATGTGTTTAAGCGGGTAAAAATATTTTATAAGCTCATGAAAGGTAAAACCATCCTTTTATGGTAGGGAAAAATTATACTTTTGTAAGAGTTTCAATGACATTTTAGTCTTTTTCCAACGATAAGGTCCTTTTAGGTAGTAAAAGTCTGCAAAAAGCAACATTTGTTCAGCTCATTAAAAGTTGGGTAACAGTAGGGGAATCTTTCAGGACTCTAACTCTGAAGGCCTGATAATAAGGACATTGGGACCCTAACTAGAAGGTAAATTGACTAATCAACCTAGTCAAGTGAATTAAAAACATGCTCTTTTGAATAGCTTTTGTTTTGCTCTCATACTTATACATTTTTAAATCCCATAATGGGATAAAATAAAATTAACTATTATCAAGTTCAGTTATATAATAAATATTTATTAGTGAGACAGAATATATAATATGATTACACTATTCAGAGCTGACTTTAACTATTTAGTATATACAACATATACAATGGTATTCAAATGAATAAAGTAAATTATGTGTAAACTAAGTAATGCTGCAGTCTCCTTCCATTTCGCAATGTTCTAGCAACTATCATTTACAAGTCCATTACCTACCATTTCCACTAACTATAATGGTGAGAAGTAATGCTTAGTAGGGTTTTCCAAAACATACGAGCACGTGATATGCTAAAAGCTAATGCAAGCCCTACATGGGAATCCTAATCTTCAACATACAATACATGCATACAACAAGCGTTACATACAGATCAACACATACAAGTTTGAATATGAACTCCAACATGCTAAGATACAACACAATAACTATAACAGAAATCATATCATTTATGGACACCCAAGTATACAAAGTGAACATATATCCTTTCCCTACGATGCATTTACAATCCCTATGTAAACACTTCATCTTATAACCCTTGATTGAGTAGGGTTGAATCCTTAATTTCATGGCATTCCAAGAAACCCCTTGATTAGGGGTATGCTTCATCATTTTTGATGAATTACTAAGATATTTCCTCTCTAAGGGGTATTTTGGTAATTTTTCTAATAATTTGGTTCCTAGGGATAGTTTGGTCAATTTACACATTTTGACCCCTAAGGTCCATTCTCATAATTTCACACATTTTTATAGTCCTCAAGGGCACTCCTGGTAATTCCTAAAGGCTTCCCATCTCATAAGGAAATTTTGGCAATTTTTCAAAAATTTCACCTCTATTAGGACTCTTTAGTCCATTGGAGGGAGTTTTGGTAATTTTGCAAAAGTCTCACCTCTAGTAGGACTCTTCTGCTCATTGGAAGGTGTTTTGGTAATTTTTCTAGAGCCCCACCCCTAGAAGGACTCTCCTACCCCTAGTAGGACTCTTATGCCCGCTCGGTTATGGCTCGTAGCTAAAGGGAGACACAATCCCCATCAAAAAGTACTAGGAATTATAAGGGCCAACTCCCTATCTCAAAAATCAAACAAAAAGAGGTATTTAGCGAAATCTCACAAACACACCACTCTTCTATTCCATCAATCTATTCTATTCATTTAATGTCCATCCATAGTACCAATGTCTCACGATTTATGGTGGCCACCCAGACTCACACCATAATCTACATCAACAGTCATGCAATGAAATGCATGGCATCTCTATACACAAGAATCATATAAACAACAAAGTGTCCATTGTTATCCAAGGTAGATATGTAACTAATGGTAAAACAACATGATAACAACAATAGTCTCACCACAAGATCAAGTAACAAGCATGCAATATCAACTAATCAGGATATGATCCTAGTTTTAGTCGTCACAAGACTATAATGAGACACTACTTGTGTCTTTTATAATATGCATCAGATGCCTTATACAGTCATGGTATAACTTTCGGGACCACCCTGGCCCGTTAAGACTACCGTTTATTATAACATCCCGATCCGATTATCGCTGAATTAAGTCACTAATTTAAATATTAGAGACTTTAAGGAATAAAATGGCAATAATGAAAATTAGACCAAAAGAATAAAATTCGTAAAATAAAAAAGCAAAGAGAGGGAAAAAAAATAATGCAAAACAAGGCATAAAGAGAAAAATGTTTGAAAAAGGGCCAAAAGTGTTGGCCAAAGGATTTGATCCCAAGACCAAAAAGTAGAAAAGACTTATATTTGAAAACTAAGCCAACTTGGCTGAAGCACATTTGTAATATGTACTCCACCAAATATACATATATGTTCAAATTTGTCCAATTTTTGCACACTCAAAATTGAGGTGGCAGCATGCTATTGGACCCATATATATGCAACTATCTATACGCAGCTATATCTATATGGATATATATATATACCAGATTGTGTGAGGATATACATGTAGGTGTATATATATATGTATATATATATATATATATGTTTATAAACCAGATATGTATCAAATGCATGTTAAAGGACAATTGTGTGTTGTGTGAGAGTGAGTATATGTGTCTGCCTCTAATTGGTGAGCAAGGGAGGCCATGTGTGCTGCTCTCAGCAGCTTACAGAGGAAGAAAAGAAGAAGTGCTGCAAACTGCAACACTGTAGAGTTCTCATTTGAAAAGAAAGAGGTTAGGGAAGGAGGGAGAAAGAAGGGTAGTAGGGTAAATTTTATTACATATATATATATATATAAATGTATACATACCGTCAAACCTAAAATGAACTGATCAAAAGGGCGTGAGAGAGAAGGATATGCAACTGCTGTAACTAAGAAGAAGAAACTACAACCAAGAGAACAGGTATATTCTCTCAACGAAAAACATTTTCATGTTGCTTGGGTTTAATTTAATTTAAACTATCTATATGAGATCATATATCAATATTCAATAATGTAGAAGTGAAAATAAGGTTTGAATAACCCTCAAAACACTAGAGAACCTATGAAACTGCCATTAATGACTTCAAGGAATGGGTTTGAAACGAATGGCTCTAAACCAATTTATGAACTTAGGGTCTCAAAATATACATTACAAGAAAAGTTTTGCAACAAGAATTAAGTAAAAAATATCGTGAATTTAAGGAGAAATTTGGAGTTGCTTGTTACGGGTTCAAGATCGAACCTCACCAAATGAGCTTCAAGCTTGGTTTCTTGATCGAGAATTGAAACTACATAATCTAAGGATCACAACAAGCCAAAAACCATCACTTTTGGTGGAGAAATGAGCATGCACTGAGGAAATATTCAGTCGGCCATTGATGATGGAATCGAGCTTTTGAGCTCGTTTCAATCCATAAAACTAACGCCAAAGCCTTCCCTTAACCTCCAAAAGAAGATTTGAATTAAAAACAAAAAAGAAACTAGCCCCAAAACTGACGAAATAGAGAAGAAAATTTTAGGGTTTCAACGTGAACAGTAACTCCACGCTGAGAAAGACGATGAACAAGTCAGGTTCGGATCGGATCGGGTCGGTTCAGGCTCGGGTTAGGACCCGATTCATGTATCATAACGGTCACTTGAAACTGCGTTGTTTTGTGTTATGAAATGTTTGAAAAATTAAAAGGGGGTTGTTTGGTCACAAGGCTAGGAGATGGGTTATTTAATAAACCTAAGTGGGATAAGAGATGTCTTATCCCTGATTTGTCACTCTATTCGCTATTTGGTTCTAAAAGAATTAGGAAAAAAGAAAGGAACTTGTGCCAATGGGTTTCGACCCACTGACGTGCGTGCGTGTGAACCCTAACCCACACATGCAAACCACTAAGGCACTTGGTTAAAATAATACTTAAATAAATATATAATATAAAATAAAATAATTTAATTAATGTAAATTCATAAAATGGCTCTGATGCTCAAATAAAATAAAAAGTTAGTGTAACCCAATATTTTTAGGCATTTCGGACTCAATGGTAAAGTCCATTTTAGCAAACGAAAGTACCGAAAAAATATGATACGTAAAAGTGTAAAATTACTAAAATGCCCCTAGGCTTAATGTAAGTCACATAAATATAAATGAAGATCTGAAAGAACCTAAAGTAATTATATTCGATACTCCAGACTTGATGATAACATTCCTTTGAGAAAAACAAGACCTGATAACAAACTGAAAAATGCCGATACGCCCTTAGGACTTAACGAGGTTACCAGAAGTATAAAAATGAAATTAGTAAGTCCACATAAATGTTATAAGGACCAAATAGACTCAAATTAGAGTCTGAATACATAAATCGTATACGGAGAAGTGTGGAATGTTAAAAAGGGTAAATTACTATAATACCCTTGAAAGGCCAAATAAGTTATAAGGCATCAGGGAACCCAAAAAGAGAATTTAAAGACCCTTAATTGAATAGACTAAGTTCAAAAGAACTTAAAACACTGAATAACAAAGTTTGGGATTAGAATAGATACTGATTCATTATGCTATGTATTTTTTATCCATGATTATAAGATCACCTAAAGGATGGAAAATGGAAAAAGAACTATGGGATAGCTATTATGGTAACTGCATGGAAATGCAATGCTAAGAACCCAATGTAAGTAAACCCGAGCTTTAACATGTGGTAGTTCCTAGCCATGTCACAGTTTTATTTCCTCGATACTACCAATTTGTATTCCATGTATACCTGATATTGTCGATCTCCATAATTTGATGCTTATTTTACATTGTGGATTCTTTGAGAATTCAATTGCCAATATCCTTATGTGATTATTTATCCATTTCTATACTTGCTTGGATATTGAAAAATTATTATACCTCTCACTGTTGAGAATTTTCTATTCCATAAATATGTACATCGTCTGTGGAATTATGATGATCGTGATATTTTTATGAGTGCCCAGAGTTGTGATCTGTCACAATGTGCATCTGATTCACGGATGCTTATGGACCTACGAGTTAGTGTTTGGGAATGAGCCCAACACCTCATCCATGGAGGATATGATATATGTACAAAGCTCTAGTGCTATCCAGTAGCTCGATAGTGGGGTGGACCTGGATGAGTGCTTTTGAGGGTATGTCAGGCCCTATAAATGACATCATCTGGTTTGTTAGTATCTCATATCGTTTATTGATATTCTGATGATGTACTCATGAATCATTGATATGCTTGCAAGCCTATGTTGATGATGTACCCTTTGATTACAGATACGCCTCGTGAGCCTATCCATGGTTTATTTGATGACATATTATTTGATTGATGATATGCTTGCTCGACTATCTTTGGACTCGAATTGTTATCCTGTTATTGTGGCAGTTATTGATTGTACAGGTCGATCCCTAACATTGATTTGTTATTCTACCTTAGGATATGCCTTTAGGACCTCCGGGTCATTTTATAGATTTACATGCTTACAGATTAGCTACTGTGATGTTTTATCATTCGCATGCTATTGTGATATTATCCTTTGCTTGCTATTTGTCTTTATCTTTCTTTTGGACTAACCATGACCCATGGCAGAGCAAGGGGATTTACTTACAAGCTTAGTTAGCTCACTCCATATTTATAACTATTTTTCAGGTAGCTCTATAAGGAAGAAACAAAATGAGGCAACTAGTGAGACTAGTAGCGTGCTTGGGAGCAATATTGATGATGTGAACTCCAAGTCATGATTTGAACATGTACTCTAATAAGATAATAGGTATTTATAATATTGTATCATTGGTCGTGATGTTAGACTTGATTAGTGAATCATGATGATCGAAATGATACTTGGAGATATTTGATTAATGGTTGTTGGAGTTCGGTATATGATTAGATGAATTGCATTGGTGTAGCTTCCACGTTAAATGATTTAATGATTCATGATTTATTAATATGAGATAAAGAAAAATTTATTTATCATTCTGTGCAATTCATTTGATTTTGTACAGCCTGTCCGTGTGGCAGTGTCAGTCGTTGCCCCTAATTCGCATAGGGTGGGTTTCGGTTTGTGATATTTATATCCATTCCTTAAGTTATCTAAGGCTAATCATACATTAGCCTATGTATCGAGTGTTAGTTTGCCCAACCAGACATAAAAAATGTGTTCTTGGGCCCTACCGTAATGTTTCTAAGTCATTTGAATGTATTATAAACCCATAAGAACATTTTTGTAATTTTACTAGATAAGTTTCACGTCTACAGATACACTGTCTCGTAAAATAAACCTTAGAATTAAATCCAAAAGTCCAAAAACCCTAAAGGTACTCTCTCTATATTTTATTAACTCTTTTAGATATTTGTTCTATTCCTAGCGGCATTATCATAATTTTATTCATTTATGTGCGACCAACACCGTGTCCCAGTTTGGTCAATGTAATATCGTATTTGAATTCCTGAAGTCCAAAAACCTTGAAAACAACTCTTCTAAATTTTAATTAGATATTTAATTGCTCAATCTAGCTCTAGGGTTATAATTGTCATTTTATGGATTTAGGTGGGGCCATTGTCGGGTCCCAATTTTTCCATTTGATAGTGTATTTGAATTTCAGGCATCCAAAAACCTTTGACTAGCCCATTCCGAATTTTAATTTGCATTAGGATTGTTCAATGTTTCTTTACGGGTATTTTCATCATTTTGCATATTTTTTAGGGACCATCCTAGGTCTCCTGAATATCGAAAAAGACCCCGACATTGAGTCTGGAATGCCCAAAAACTTGAAGAACGCCTCTTTTTAAATTTAATTTGCATTTAAACTTCATTTTACTAATGGAAGGGTATTTTCATAAATTTTAACCAAGAACCGGTTCATTGTTGCACCGGTTCTGGCTTTAAACCACTTCAAATCTGAACCACAACCAGAAAATTGGTTTTCCCTCAACTGCATTACCAAATAGCCTCTAAGGCTCACTAACCCATTAACCTAGTCAATGACCCGAAGTCCCCGAATACCCATTCAACCGACTTGCTGATCGGTCAATGGTCAATTGCTAACTGGTCAATGGTTAATAGTTGACCAGTTATGTTAGAGTTGAGTGCCGCCGGTGAGGTACCGATCATCTTCTTCCGGTGACCCTTGCCAAAAAACCAAAAATTATCAGATTTTTCCTTGGTTTTTCTTATGTTATTTTGATCCTTATTTTATCATAAATACTATTAAGCACCTTCTTGTATCATTTTTTGTGAATTTTATGGGTCAACACATCCAAGAACATAGGGCTCCTGTGAACCCCGATTTTCTGGCCAAGCACGAACTAGTGGTTTTTGACCACCTTTTGTTACCTGTTCTTCCTCTCTCTTTTCACTCTTTGCTTAATGTGGCACTAAGGATCCTAAATCGAAGTCTAAAAACCTTTCTTTGGTCACACACGAGGAGACCCAGATTGGGTCTTTCACTTTGTACTATAACTCACATAGTGGCACACATTTACAATTACACGCATACAAGCACACCCATATATTTTCCAATATGTATAAAATCTAACTAAGAAATGTTTAGAATCCCTATCTATTGTAGTTGTGGCCAAGAGAGATAAATATTGTAGGAGAAAGAGAGCTTCACAAGGCCATTCATGGTTGCCCAGTTTTTGGTCCCTCTTCTTTCTCCTTCTTTCCATCTTTTCTTATTCTTCTTCATTTTCTTCCTTTTATGGATTCACAGTGTTTCACTATGTGTGTCACACACACACACACACACACATTATCTCGTACACACTCTCACCTCTCTCTCAAGGTTGTCTCTTAAGAACATATAACACACACACACACTCTTCCTTTCCTTTGTAGTGTACACAACCTACACATAAATCTACACAACATACACACACTCATGCACACATGACCATAAGGGAAAGAAGTGGGAGAGAGAGAGAGAGAGAGAGAGAGAGAGAGAAAGAGAGAAAAAAAAAGGAATAAAGAAATAGAGGGATATGGTTTGCCGATAGGTGAGGGGAGAGAGAACAAAAAGTGATGGGGCTGGTTGAGAGGTCTTCTTTAAATCCCATCAAATGTCATTTTGGTCCCCTTCTCATACACCCTCCCACACTAGATAATGCTTTAGATAGGATTCCTTCTTGATCAATCAGAGGGTGCCAAATCTCCAAGCTATAAAATATCTACTAAGTTTCCTTTGGAAGTTTTGCACAGTTCTTACAGTGTCACATGGCCAGTTGGCCAAATTTGGGCACATATGCGCCGGAGACCCAACTATCTCGAAATCGCACCAAAATTGGTATGCATGCTAGCTAATTTCGACGTGCTGATTCTAAATATACCCTCTCTTTTTTCAAATTCGATCGTTAGAATTTTCATATTTATATGTGTCCCGTGCTTGACTGTGTGGCCCTATGGCCCACACCAGTCCTAAATAAATCACTAAACTCCAGTTTAGATTCAATGTGTCATATTTATGTCTTATCAACAGATTTCATAATCTTTCTAACACATCTCCAATCAATTAATTATCTAACACTGATTTAGATTAAAAAATTTACCAAATTTTCCTTTGGAAATTTTCTTAGTCTTCATAGTCTCTACCATTTAAAAGAATTTTGTCATTGAAATTCAGGCCACATCTACAATGCCACTAATCACTACCTATTGAGAGAATCTTAAATTCTTTCCATGAATTAACACCATCAAGTACTGCACCATAAACTACATTGTTCTACTTCCCTTACAAACTAAGTTTGAGCATACTAGGGTTAAACTGCTAACCCAATCTAATAAACTAGAAGACCGACAAGGTCTATCACACACCATCTATAGGGTAATAACCAACTCTACTACATAGAATATAATCCTAAGTGGGCACTAACCACAAATAACACATCTCTAAATGAGAGAGCTCAACACAAAAATGGCTCTAAAGTCCCAAGCAAAAAACATACTAAGGACACACTACTTAATTCGAAATGTGTCTTTTACATAGAAATTTATAGTCGTCCTGATATCTTTTTCATTTCATTGCTCTGAGTTTTTTTCTTTTGTTTTTCACCCTTATAGCTAAGTGATAAGCCCTCATAGATTACACATTCTTTTGTTATTGGGTGATGGAGCGCCATTCATCACATGTAATGCAAGACTTGAATAATTGGGTACTATAAATATATCATAACCAAGATAATGTAACTCATGAATAATTGGGTACTAACCTAGCACACATAGAATCAACAAGTAATAGGTTACAACTAACATGAAACCTACGATATAAGCACATAGGCAAATGATCTATCCCAACAATATATATATATATATATACAAGCATCCAGTCTATCATATAGACAAAAGATATCCAATCTCCGCCAATCAATCAACCAAGTAAATCACACTACTTTAAGCACTAAATGCAACAAGCACACACAACATGCAATCCAAACCAGCCCAAATAATTCGAGGTCTAACCTCTTCCACTATCCCTATGTATTCGAAATTTAAAGCTTTGATACCATTTTGTCATAACCTTAACTTGGAGGACCATATTATGGGGTCATTGGAACCCCGACTGCAAGGTAATTTGACTAATCAACCTAGTCGTGTATATAAAATATAGGCTAATATTTTTTATTTTTTGAATTGATTTCCATTATCATTTTTCTTAATTGATTTCGTCTCGTTCTCATGCTTATACTTATTCAAGTCCTGTAATGGGATTAAATGAAATAACTTACTATCAAGTGTAACTATACCAAAAACATTCATCAACAGTATATAGCAAGGTCATGTCCAGGGCTAACTCTAATGGTCCAATATACATGTCATAGACATCAATGCTAAGAAAGATATATGTGCCCTTTATAAATACAAATGAATAAGTACATCAATGTAAACTAAGTACTACAATGGCCTCAGTCTCTCCCGCAAAGCTCCAACAACTGTCATCCACCAATCCAACATTTTTCATTCCCATGAACATTAAGGGTGAGCCATAACGCTTAGTAGGGTTTCCTAAAACACAAGCATACAACATGGAAAAACTAATACAAGTTCTAGGAGGACAATCCCTAATGTCTTGTATGCAATCACAAGCGTACAAAAAATATCATTTACCACATCACAAGTGTATATACAATAATCAAGAGAATAAGGTACCACTCTACATGGTGTAACAGTAGAAGTAAAGGCATTCAATATATAAATATTTGAACACAAGATATGTCTATATATAACCCCACGATACACCTCTACTTCTAGTTCGAAGCAATAAAAATAATAATATATAGTAACAATACATTTAATACAAGTTAGAAGTATAATAAGTCAACAAGTTGTAATTACTACACAATTCATATCTATAATAGGTGCAATCCATAACACAATAGTCAGATTATCATTCATTGTGTTCATCCACACAAACAAGGCAACATACACATGCTCAATTTATGTATACTTTCATGAATGACATATGTCATGACCTATGCTTTAACTCCAACACTTTAAGAAGTCACACCAAACTTCAACAAGTCAGTGCTTCTCAAGTTACTAGCTCGAAGGAAACATATGACCTCCCGCGTGGGGTTATATCTTACAGCCAAAAGGAGACACAATCCCCATCAAAGAATGCCAAGTATTATAAGGACTAGCTCTCTATCTCAAGAATCAAACCAAAAGTGGTATTTAGAAAATCTCACAAGCACACTCTTTTATTCCATCAATCTGTTCTATTCATTTCATTTCTATCTATAGTACCAATGTCTCATGATTTATGGTGGCCACACAGACTCACACCACAATCAATATCAACAGTTATGCTTTATAATGCATGGTATCTCTATACACAAGAATCATATAAACAACAAAGTGTCCATATATATCATGGGTAGACACTGTAACTAATGGTAAAGCAACATGATAATAATGACATTTGCAATATAAGATCAAGTGACAAGCATGCAATATTAACTAATTATGATGTCACCTAGTTCTAGTCATCGCCAGACTATAATGAGACACTACTTGTGTCTTTCATAATATGCATCGAATACCTTATACACTTATGGTTTAACTCTCAGTGTTAGGACCTTGAGTCTATTGTTGTATTGGCTAATCCGTGTTGACAAAACTGATTTGTGTGTAATTATAACTTACTCCTAGGCTTGGGTTCTCTCGAGCCCTATATATCTCTCAAGAAGACTTAAGTTTCATTCCCATGCACATCTTCTACTCTCCTTGTTCTACATGAGGTATAATGGACATAGTTATGATTTGGATCTCACACATTTTTGCATTATGCATTGCATATTTACATATTTTTCATGTTTGTGTGTTGTATTAGGTATATGAAATATTTTCCCCTAGTTTTATTAGAAAACCTTGTTTCAAACTTTCATTAGGGGGTTAAAATATTTCATGTTCCAAACCACTGGACCATTTTGTTGATCGTTCAAATGAAAGTGCCCTCGTTTGAATAAGAAACAAGATATGATCGTTCGATAGTCATTCGATTGTGGTTCAAAACTCGTTTCCACGAGTTTTCCAGCAAGTGTTTGTTGGATGGTCATTCAATGAGGTTAAAATGCTCCTTCCCACGAAACCTCCAGTATCATTTTTAAGCTCACTCATTCGATAGTTCATTCGAACAAAGGCAATTTCGTTCAAATGAAATAGCCCTTGCTCTAATGAGTCTACGTTAAACATTTCCTTTTCAGGATTTGAGGCATCCATGACCTTTGGTTAAAAGAACTATAATTATTTCTGTGAGGTAATCTTTTTAGGAGTGTTCCTGAGAGCCCCATCTTTCAAATCCTAAAGCATTCACATGATTTGCATACTCACATAGGTCTAAATTATGGCAAGGGCCTGAAATCTATTTCTTTTACCATTACATAGTATGAGTTTGTAGCGATTCAAGCATCGGGCAATCGAAGGAGTTCGAGGCCCGCGAGGGATTTTGTATTTCTAAATCTTTTTCAAAAATGTCTTTAATGTATTTTGTGAGTAATCTTGTAAGTTGAATTAGAGGATTTCACATCCTATTTTCAAATAACTATCCTATATTTTTGTGAGTAACCCTGTATCTCGAATCAGTGATGACCTTCATCCAATTTTAAAGGTCCTATCCTATGTTCTGTGAAATATATTGAAACTGTGATCTTCATGTTATATCATTCATTATACTATTTTAGAAAATAACTCCATGCTGGAATATTAATTAAATGCTTTTGTAACATGCTTCAATGTCTGATTATGTGTGTGAAAATCGTGGCACCCTTTTGATGAGGAAATATTTTGTGTAATCCAATCTTCGTTGTGTAATTCAAATCATTTTTGAATAATTTGGTCTTGTGTTTGTGTGAGGCCTACCAATGTGGTGCTCTGACTTTTGGAATGAGACTTACCCACATGGCACTCTAACTCATTGTGTAATTTGTTTTTATCTCTATGCGAGGCTTGCCCATATGGAATTCTAACTCTTATGATGAGACTTACCCACATGGTGCTCTGACTCGATGTGTGACTTCTGATTGAGGCTTACTTATGTGACGTTCTAACTCTTATGATAAAACTTACCCACATAACGCTCCGACTCAATATGTGATTCATTGATGTGTGTAACACGTATCAATTATCCGTCTTGTGTTATCCCTTTTTCGTAATCATTCCTCATGATTATTATTCATTATCTGAACCTTTATTCATGTGACATCCATTTGTGATTTGTTTTCGAATTGTGCTTTGGAAAATGTCGTGTCTTAGAAATGCTCATATTTTACTCGCTTGAAAAATATTTGGTTGATTCACTATAATTATCCGTTTCTGAAATATGTTATACATTATCTTTGAAACGTGTTATATGTTTTGTGGAAACTTGGTGCCCATTATATTTTGTGCAAAGCTTTGACTTTTGCAAACTTGTGATAGGATGCAGAAATTACTTACGAGCTTTTCATGACACTCGCATGGATTTATACATGCATATTTCAGGTAAACTAAACTAGTTAAAGTAGCAATGAGGACATCAGGGAAAAGCTTAGTAAGTGAATGTTGATGACGTATGAAAAACACAATTGAATTTGATGTGATATTTTGGTTTATTTTAATGATGTATCTTTTGCTTAGTAATTTTATAGGTATTTTTTTATGGGATGTACTCAAGGGTACTAATAGAGATGTTTATAGACTAATGTTATCAATGATACTAGAATCACAATGATTATAAATAGAGAGCTTTTTTTAGATGATGGACGATGTTGTGTTTTATTGGATTAGTTGCATAGGTGTAGTTTTTGTAATTAAAAAGAAAAGCAAAATTAAATTCTTATTGGCAATTGCAACTCTTTCAATTTTGTATGGCATGTCAGGGTGACAGTGTCGGTCATTGCCTCAAATTCAGTAGAAGGCGAGTTTCGAATCGTGTCAGAATGGTATCAGAACAAAGGTTAATCGCCTTTGGGAAGACTATACCACAACCGAAGTTGATGATTCTTAGATGATCAATGATTAGTGATTTTTGGGAGATGATAGTATGCTTAAGACCAAAGTTTGGTGATTCTGAGATTTTGAGAACTACATTAAAGTCACTTGATAGATGATTTTTAGAGAGGTTGAGAACAATGTGAAGTTAAGGAGTGTTGACTCTGAATGACATAGAGACCGGGACAATGACTGGAAGTCTTCGAGGATTTGATAGATAAAAACCTGTTAGGACTTGTGGAGAAATGGAAAGTGTCATGCTTTGATGAATAATTGTGATTAGGGGATAATTGAATGGAGATGGTAGGAAAGTGAAAGTGCTGGAATGCAATTAGATTCTTGGTTACTAGTATAGAATGGCCACCTTATCATGTGACTAAGTAGCTAAGAAACATTTAGTGCTTCCTGTCCAACCTAAAGGAGAATATCCCATAGAAATATAATGGAGTAAATAATGGAATACTATAGAATGGAAGTGACATAGTACGATTAGACACATTAATGAAAAGTATAATAGTTAAGGGAAAGAATAACTCTTATATTCGATGGTTGTAGGATCGAATTAGCAAATCCTAAGGGTGAATGATATGATTATGATATTAGTAATTCAGAATATAGTGTTATGACCGTAGATCAATTCAATAAAAATGTGAACTATAGATTATGAACTATGAAAATCCTAAGGGATTAGTTTAATGCATAACTAGGTACGTTAGTGAGTATTAATGGGAAGTAGATTAGAGTTGCACAATAGAAGCATAGTGGACCAAACCACAAGGATGTGGACAAAGTTAGAAAGTTAAACTAATGACTTTTAAGACCATTACTCGAGTGGACTAATTAGAGAATAAATGTAAAAGTTTAAAAATAATGTTCTTACTAAGGTCATGATGTCCTATATACCAATAATAGACCTATAGGATAAGTCAAGGTAAAAGAAGTGAAATCTTTTACAGACTACGAACCCTTGAGTTTCAAGGACAAAACTCTTTTTAAAGGAGGGAGAATGTAACACCCCAACCTAATCACAAGGTTATTAAGGATTGATTAGCGAATTATAAATGAAATTAATGTGTGATTACACTAAGTCATTAATTGGATATTAATAATTTCCCTAATTATAGAATAATAAAGATTAATCCAAGAGAGCAAGTCCAAATCTATATTAAGTAGAAAGCTAAAGTAAGAAATGTCAATAATTCCAACTAGAGAAATTATAATAACAATAGAAGACTAGAGTACATGAACAAAAAGAAAGAAAAAATGTCTCAAAAGCCTTGCCCAAGGCTTGAACTTAAGACCAAGTAAGGAGTGCCAAAAATTTGCCCACTAAACTACCAACACTTTTATGTCCTATTAGCCACATATTAAGGATATAACTTATACTATGTGTATGTAGAATGCAAGAATGAAATGAGGTCTCAAACACTAGTGAGTCAAAGAGTGTGGTGCCAAACACAAAAGGCCTAGCCAATAGGGAAACATGCAACCATTATCTAGCATATATATACAATGACCTGCATATGTGTGTTTTATTGCGTGCACACCGAAATAGAGAGAGATAGAGAGAGAGAGAGAGAGAGAGAGAGAAAAAAAGAACAAAGATTTCAAAGATGGAGGACTACATGCATGGCTTTGGCCCAACATGTAACACCCTAAACCTTAATTATGGGATAATTAAGGCTAATGGTAGCTATTAACAAGATTAAGCTTAAATAAACAACAGGCGAATTGCTTGAAGTAATTTGACCATGAAGCTTTGAGACCAAAGACACACTGGGTGTACCGTCAATAAAAGGATTAAATCAATGATTCAATGCATTGTAATGCATGCTATTGTAAATGAATCTTTTGATGATACCTTTGAGCAATTAAGCATAATGATGATTATTATAAGAAATTTCTCTTGATAATCATGGACAATTCTACTTGACGCTAATAGTATATAAATATGGAAACAAATGTATAAATGAGAACAATTAGCTATAAATTGGAGATAATTAATTTTAAGAATGTGATTTAATGTCAAAGGTCATAACTTTATAACAAATTATAATTGGTGTTAATTAAGGATCAACGCATGAGTAGTTTTAGAAAATTGGTGCATGGAATGCACTAAGACAAGACTAGTGATACATGAATAATGTATGCTAAATCAAGATTATTACAAACATTATAAGAGACTTTTGGGAGATTAAAATGCAAATTTTGGGGATAATAAAAATACAATATGATACACTAACAAAATAAAATAGAAGGAATAAACCCAAGAGTGCTCCTACCAAGTCTTGAACCTTGGACCGAAAAAGGGCTTTACCCAAAAAATTACCAACTAGGCTACAAGCACCTTTGTGTTATGTTAGCCACATGAAATGTATATAACATAAAGGTATATAGGAAATTTCAGAAAAAGGAGATAAAGTGTCACCACCCTAATGCACCAACACCTCGACTAATCAAGAGACATGCAACAAAGCATCATTACACATACACAAAAGTTGTGCTAAGTGTCTAACACACTCCAAACCAGTCGAATGTAGAGAGAGAAGCATAAAATGGAGATGCATGCTGCATGCAATGGTTGAAGGCCACAAAATGACCTCTGAACAAACCAATGAGCTAAGGAAGGATTGTTATTAAGGTAATCCGAAAAAATATGATTTTTCTCTTTCTAAAAAACTAGCATAAAAACTCACGGTTTTAACCTTGTGGATAACCTAAAAAATACATGCATGTGTTTAATATTGGAAATAAATGAAAATAGAAAGAAAAAAAGGGGTTGTTTAAGCTTGAAAAACCTAGAACCATGAAACCCGAAATCATGAAAAACTGGGTTTTTAACCCAACTAGAATAAAGCTTTGATTTAAATACATGACTCAAAAGATCATAAAAAATGGAACACATAGCAAGTTGAAACACCAAAAATGGTGCAACAATGGCCATGAAAAAGCCAGTTGCAATCACGGGGTGGAAAGAAAAACATCGCCAAAAAATTAGGGCTTCACCTAGAGAGCAACCTGTAACTGCTTGTTTTGACGACCAAAATCAGTAAAACCTTAATTTGACCTTGGAACTGGACCCTCGTAGAAAAAAAGCTTGGAACACGTTGGACTTATCGCCGAAAAAGCATCGTCGTAGGAGAAGGCGATCGCTCCGGCGAGGTATTCTATTGACCAGTCCAGGGTTAGACGGGTCTGATATCAAGTTTGGGTTGACCTGTTTTAAAATGAATCCTATGTTATTGACATCATAACGATGTCAACATGATGCGATGAACCGAATGAACCGGTTGGTTTACCTCTTATTTGGACCAGTCCACTTGAATTGGGACCGAACCAGTCGGAATTTTTCAAAAATTTCCTAAAATTATATATTTAACCCCCAATCTTTCTGTTAATTACGAAAATGCCTAGAAAATTAATTAAAAATTAAATTTTAAATCCTTTTAAATAGGAAAAATTACCAAAATGCCCTTGAGCAAAAATAAGCCAAATGAAGGCCGATTAAAATGTAAGAAGAGTCTAACCCAACATTTTTGGGCATTCTTGACTCAATGGCAGAGTTCGATTTATGAAATTGGATCCCAAAAAATATGAACGAGAAAACTAGAATAATTTTAATTGTGTCCTAATGCATTAATTAAGCTACTAATTGAACGTCGATGATTGTGAAAGTACCTACCTTAACATTTTTTATGTTCTAGGCTCAACAGTGTAGTCAAACAATGTACCAAAAACATAGACACCTAGAAATGTGAAATTCCCAAACTGCCCTTAGTGTTTTATGATCGACCTACTAGACCAGGAAAAATATAGAAAGGGGCTTACTTAACATTTTTGGACGCTTTAAACCTAACAGTGAGGTCAAATTGAGCATATGAGTACTCAAATGTGGTCCGCATGAAAATATAAAATTACGAAAATGCCTCTAGACTTAATATAAGTCACAGATATGCAATTAAGATCTGAAAAAACCTAAATTGATTGTCTTTGATATTCCGGACTTAACGGTGACATCCTTTTAAGGGAAATAAAACCCGGTTACAAACTGAAAAATGACAAATACGTCTCTAATACTTAAGGAAGCTACTAGAAGAGAATATAAAGTAAAGTGAAAACCTGTGCCAACATATATAGGAGCTTTTGAGTTTAAAAATAAACTCCGTTGGAGAAAATTGAGATACGAGTTATGAATGGTAAAATTACCAAACTACCCTTGGGGCTTAGTTAAATGATTAGATGAACTCAAAAACTAAAAGAGCAACTACTTTATGATTAAAAAAACTATATTAACATTTTAAGGACCGCCTAAACTCAAAAAATAAGTTTCTTTAGGCAAATGACGAACCAAATGATATAAGACATAAAATGGTAAATGACTAAAAGGCCCCTAAAGGTTAAAGTAAGCCATATGATGAACTAAGAAAAATTAGGAAACCTAATTAACGACCATAAGGGAATCCTAAATAATAAGACTAAGTCTAGAAGAGACTAAGTGAGCAAAGATTATGTAAGGACCTAAAACCTCATCAAAGGGAAATTTGGTAAATTGTCAATATAAACGAAGGACAGATTGGGGATAAATCAAATATGAGTAAGGTAAATTGTAAAATGAGTTCATAAGTCATCAAAATGACACAGTGAGGCTAAAAATGAATTTTGATTATTTATTTGGGACTAGGTGTGAGCCTTGGCTTAACATAGTCACCTACTAGATGCAGATAAACATGAAAGTCTAAAAGATGAAATTTGGAGAAACGGACCATAAATTTGGAATCATAGTATCGAAATTAGATATTGTACCAAGTTTGATGCAATTTTGAGATAGTTTTAATCCAAGTTACTATGTGCGCGCATTCCGCCAACTAGCCACGTGGTGCCTCGAGAAGTGTGAGAAGCTTCTCTAAGAAGTTAATGAAACCTTCTAGAAGGGAGACACATGTCAAAAGTATGGTGGTAAAAGGTGTGTTAGTGTGTATGAGGGTGTATAGTAAAGGGAAAAAAATAGCTTGATAGGACTAGTCATTTTCTCTCTCCTCCTCATTCCTTCCCCATTTTAGCTGATACACTCTCTCCCTCTTTTGAATTTTTGGAAGACATCTCTCTCTCTCTCTCTCTCTCTCTTTTTCTCTCTCTCTTCGGGTACACACACGTGGTGTGTGTTTTATGTATAGATATTTGATATATGTGTGTTTGTATAAGCTAAGAATAGTAATAGGAAGTGGGGAGTTGAGAATGCTATGAGTGTGAATGTATAGAAGAATATGTGTGTGTGTGTGTGTGTGAAACACTTGGTGTGTATATCAGTATGTGTGTACTAGTGTGTGTGTGTCCATGACACATACACACTGTGTGAATTGCAGAATAGAAAGAAAAGAAATAAAAAATGAAGAGAAGAAGAGAAAGAAGAGGGTAAAACTAGAGGGATCGGAATAATGGACAACAGCCATGAAAAAGCTTGGAGAGCTTTCTCCCTCCTATGATTTTCTCTCTCTAAAACAGCAGACACAGGTAGGGCTCTTTAAATTTTTTTGGGATGACACCTAGTTTTTGGACATGTTTGGGTGTGTGTATATGCATGTATTTTTGAATGACAACATGTATGTGTATTCATGTATATATACACATATATATATATGTGTGTGTGTGCGTATGTGTTACTATTACATGAATTGAATAGAGTGAATGAATGATTTTTGAGAAGTTCGGGACACTGGGTTGAGCTTATTGGAGTTTTAGAAAACAAAGGGGAAAGAAGGAGAAAATAGTGGTTGAAAATGAGGAATATGCGAATTACAAGCTGATCGAAAAAAAAATGGGTTCCAACTGAAACCCTTATTTTACCCCATTCAATCTATAAAACTAGTTCAAAAAGATTTCACATGAAATCTAGAACATTTTAGGAAGCAAAATGATCAAAATTAGTGGAGAAAAGTGAAGGAAATCGTGGTCGCAAAAAATTCAGGTCTTGTTGGAGACCGACTATTTTTGGCTATTTTGGGCTTCTTGATCTCACTAAAATTGAATACAAACTTGTTAGAAAAAGGGGAAAAGAAAGAGAAAACAAACGAGAATAAAATAGGGAGAAAAATAGTATTTTTGCTGTTTCAGCACTAGAGAAGGTGACCCGTGCCGCAACCCAATCAACCAGTCTTCGAGTTGATGGGTCGGATCTAGTCAACTCCTGGGTTAACGGTCAAACCTAGGTCGGGGTGAGTCAAACGGGTTTATCAAATGGATTTGGGTTGATCAACTAGGGTAATGGCCTAAAGGCCTGTTTGGTGCGAGGTTAGGAGAAAACTGGTTCTTGTGGTTCTAGTTCAATTTTGAACCGGTTCTATGAAAGAACTGATTCAGCAGTAAACTAGTTCTAGGCAATTAAATTACTAAAATGCCCTTCTTTCAAAATATTAAAATTTAAATGTAATTAAAATGAAATAGGGATCATTGTTAAAGTTTTTGGGTATTCCAAACTGAATGGCGGAGTTGGTTTGGACATTCAGGGACCCGATATGGTCCCGCATGAATATGAAAAATTATGAAAATACCCCTAATGATAGTTTGAGTAACTTAAGGGCGAATTAAAATTCAGAAGGGGCTACTCCAAAGTTTTTGAATGTCTAGGATTAAAATATATGATTAGATTGAACAAATTGGGGCCTAATGATGGTCCTACACAAAGTGAGAAAATGACGATTATACCCCTGGACTTATATTAAGTAATTGAAAGCTGAATTAAGATCTGGAAGAGGTGTTTTCAATATTTTTTTATGCCAAAAACTCAAATATGATATCAAAATAATGAAATATGGACTCAAGGTAGTCCCACATAAAAATGTGAAATTACTAAAATGTCTCTAGGCATGGAATAGATACCGAGAAGCGTTAATAAAATAGAAAGAGGACATTTTTAGGATTCTTGGGCCTTATGGATCTAATTTCAGGGTTGGCTTTGAGAGACGGCATCTCGATAGATGCATAACTTTTTTGGTATATTACAAAAATTCCCTTATGAGTTTAAAAGATAGTCAAATGACTTAGGGACAAAACGATAGGGCTTTCTTAGGGTTTTTGATACCCGAGAACACGTTTTTGATATCTGTTTGGGTAAACAGGTACCAAAAATGTAGGCTAATAAGTAATTGGCCATAGAGAACCGTAAGACTTGATACGATACCTTAGTGCTATGGGCTAGAGTGATCTCGATGATGGAATAGTAAGTACGTAAGACAATTGACAAACATTAGGAAAGGCACATGTAGTGTCTCCTTGTAGTGGAGTGATAATTGGGACTAGGAAAAAGTCCTGACTTATTGATATGTGTATTTGTTATCATCGTTGATTTCCTTATGACTAATTTATCAGTATGATGTCATTATTATGTTGAATGATATAATGTTGGACATTGTATGATATTACTTGATAAATGTTATCACTATGATTAATGCTGACTTTCATTCCTATTTCTATAATGGATATATGATCATTGTTACTCCTCTATCTATTTGTTAAATCATATATCATGTCTTATGGTTGTTAGTGTTGTTGTGGATATGAATGATACTAATATGCATATTGTTGACTATACTTGAGCGGTGTGAGATTTGAGAGGATATTGATATTGATGAGTACCGTTTGTGGTATGGATTGAGATATTGGGATTATGGAAAAGAACACATATGAGAAAAGGACCTGGCATGCGAATTAGTCATGTCTTTTGTGTGCCATTGAGTGTGGTGAGATTTCACTTTACCCGGGGTTCCATTTATGATAGGGATGGTGTCTCCCCTCAAGTTGATAGTTGTAAACCCGCGCGGGTGGTCGTTTGTCTCCATCGGGTTAGTGGCCTATAAAGCACTTAAGCTTATCGAGAGCCAAATTAGGTGGATACTCATGAGATTGAGATTATTAGGAGAATGAAATGAGTTAAAAAAAGGCTTTATCCCTTTTTGTTGTGGATTGAACTATTTGAGATTATTTTCCTTGACACTCATGTGATATTTCCTTATGATTATTGATAGATTGTATATTGCCAGTTTTTGATATTGTGGCACTTGTGATTGGTTATATGTTTATATACATTGTCCTTATGGCATTAAAATAAGAAATGGAGGTGTTTCGTGAAATTATATGTTTATATTTACATCATGTGTGTGACCCTCCATATGCCTACTTCTTGGCTGTTATTGTTAGACCACATATAGTGGTGTGATGCCCTTTTAATATTTATGCCTATGCTTGTACTTAGGATACGATGATGTGGTGTGCTTGTGATGCATACTGGACTATAGGGTGTGTCCTCTTCGGACTTGCATTAGTTTTTGGCATGATGCTTGCTTGTGTGTTTTGGGAAACCCTACTGAGCGTTATGGATCACCCCTGCTATTCATGGGAATGACAAGTATTGACTTGATGGATGACTGACGAAAAGAAGCAAGAGATGGACTGAATTCATTATATTGTTCAATTACTTTATTGTAATTATTCATTTATTTATTGAGGGTACCTGTACCCTTTAGCCTATTGATGTATACAAGAATTGTAGAGTATAGCCCATTACCCACCTTATTGGGGTTCAATGACCTTTTAGTATGGCTCTGTGGAATAGAGGTATGAAAAAATGGTATCAGAGCTTTAGGTTTCGAATACCTAGGGACAGTGGGAGAAGTTAGACCTCGGTTTAATTGGGGCTAGTTGGACTGGATGTTATATGTGTGCTTGTTGCATTGGTGTGTGCGGTTATGCACTATACTTAATGTCTCGATTGACTGGAATGTGTGATGTGATTGATTTGTTGATTGAGCAAGACTAGATGCTTGTGTCTACAAGGTAGGCCGTATATTTTATGGTATAGGTCGTGTGTCTTGTTATTAGTATGGGAGAGTGTGTGCTCATATATGTATATGTATATTCTTGGGAGAGATCCTATATGTGTATGATAGGTTAGTACCTGGTATTTATGGGTTACAGTACTATGACTATGATATACTATACAAACTGGATTTGTCTCGAGTCTTGCATTACAATTGATAGATGACGCCCCAACAGCTAGTAACAAAAGGAATTGTGGTCCATGAAGGGTTATCACCTAGCTATGGTAGTGAACAAATAATGAAGAATTGCAAAATACTAAATAAAAGAAATACCAGGAAGGTTATAAATTTGTTAAATAAAAGAGACATAAGACTAAAAAAAGGTTCAAGAATAAGACTTGTTGGTTTCCCTGTATTTGGGCTGGAGCAGTAGATGCTTTGTATACTCTATTTTGAGATTTTAGGAATATTATTGTGTTAAACCTTCTTGTCAAGAAATGTATTAATTTGGGATTATATTCACCTGTGGGTGAATGTTGTGCATCAAAGTGAGCTATTACCTTAGAGACTGTATGTGATAGACATTGTTGGTCTTCTAGTTGTTCAATTGGGTTGATAGTTTAACCCTAGTATGCTCAGGCTTAATTGGTGATAGAGATGAACAGTGTAACTTGAGATATTGGCTTATAGTACTTGGTGGAGAATTTTAGATTCTCTCACCAATTGGTGATTTGTTGTATCATAAGAGGTAGCTTGAATTCCGCGGACGAAATTCTTGGACAGTAGGGAGATTGTAGCAACCCTGGAAATTATCAAATGATGTTTTGATAATGTCTTCTTTAGAGTAGTGAATTTTGCTAATGAAATTTTCATAAAAGGTGGAGATTATAAGGACCCAAAAAATCATCAAAGGGTAATTCGATAAATTGCTAGCATAAATGAGGGACAGATTGGAGATAAATCAAAAATGAGTCAGATAAATTGTAAAATGAATTCATAAGTCATCAAAATGACACAGTGAGGCTAAAAATGAATTTTGATGATTTATTGAGGACTAGTGTAGGCCTCGGGGTTACACAGTCACCTATCGGACACTGATAAACATGAAAGTACAAATGAAGGAGTTTGGAGAAACAAAGTGCACATTTGGAATCAGGGCATCTAAATTAGCTAGAGTACCAAGTTTGATACGATTTTGAGACAGTTTTAATTTAGGCTAGTGTGTAAGCACAGTCGACGAACTGCCTATGTGATGCCTCTAGAAGCATGAAAAGATTCTCTAAGAAGCTAATGAAAGCCTCTAGAAGGTAGACACATGTCAAAAGTATGGTGGTGAAGAGTGTGTTAGTATGTGTGAGGGTGTATAGTAAGGGGACGAAAATAGCTTAATGAGACTAGTCATTTTCTCTCTCCTCCTCTTTCCTTCCCCATTTTAGCTGATACACTCTCTCTCTCTCTTCTAGTTTTTTTGGAAGAAATCTCTCTCTCTCTCTCTCTAGGCACACACACATGGTGTGTGTTTTATATATAAGTATGTGATATATGTGCGTTTTTATAAGCTAAGAATAACTAGAGGAAGTGAAGAGTTGAGAGTACTGTGAGTGTGAGTGTATAGAAAAGTATGTGTATGTGTGTGAAACACTGTGTGTGTATATCAGTATGTGTGTACCAGTATATGTATGTGTGTGTGTGTATAACACACACACTGTGTCAATCGTTGAGTAGAAAGAAGAAGGAAAAATGGAAGGATTGGAACAGTGGACAATAGCCATGGAAAATCTTAAAGAGTTTTCTCTCTCCTCATATTTTCTCTCTGTAGAACAGAGGACAAAGGCAGGGCTCTTTGAATTTTTTGGGAAGAAACCTAAATTTTTTGACATGTACGGGTGTGTGTATATGCATGTATGTGTGTGACTGCATGTATATGTATTCATGTATATATATAATTGCTATTGCATGAATTGAAATAAAGTGAATGAATGGTTTTTGAAAAGTTCGGGACCCTAGGTGGACCTCGTTGGAGTTTTAGAAAACAAAGAAGAAAGAAAGAAGGAGAAAATAGTTGTCACGACCCAAAACCCACTCTATGCAGATTAGGGGTCTTCGGCCCGTGGGCCGTTCCCTACCAAAAGGATCTTAAATACTGAATAATATTTAATAAGTGCATGTTATAGTCATTACCAAATCTGGTGTCATTATCAGGTTATCATTATACATGCCAAAAATATAAGTGTTTAAGGTACAGATCCTCAAAACATATAACAAAATAGGACCGTGGAGACATGGGAGAAGTTAAGACTTTACAGTATTTAATCTATTACAAAACTCACAAAAAGGCTACCAGTAACCCGTAAGCGTCTAGTCTGCCTGTGCACCCGAGGGTTCCCTTATGTCCTACTATCTTGAAAAATAAATAAAGTTAGAGTGAGCTAATAAAGCTCAGTAAGTAAATTCCTAGCTTTGCCATGGGTCAAGGTTAGTCTACCAGAATATAGAAGAAAAAGATATCATATAGCCAGTCACCAAGATAAAGCAATAATGACCCGAGGGTCCAAAAAGGCTTATCCCACAATAAGATACAAGGAAGTGATGACAAAACCATCCAAAATAGGATCTAGCCTAACATGATGATTCCCTGCCACAAACAATACATTAGCCAATCAAAAGTATATCATGCTTGCAAATAATATGATCATCCACTGGGCATAGAATATGATTATCCTAACAAATGCAAAAATGTCATTATTGAGTTCTAACACAACAGATGCGTAAACAAAATGGGACTCGGCATACCCTCACAAACGCACATTCAGGTCTGCCTCACTCTCTCTTGGGCTTATTAAATAACGCTAGAGCTCTTTCACCTTAAGCCCCCAAAAGGGCACAAATGACCCCAAAGGGTCCACAACGTAGTCTGTGAATAAATGGACTATTGTGACTGAGCACAACTCCAGGCACTTACAAATATCATGATCATCAAAATTCCATAATCGTATGAAACAACCAAAATCTCAATCAACGAGACATAAAGTGTAGTGGAACAAGCAAGATCTCTATCAATAAGATATATCACAAGATCATGGCATGGTATGAAGACAGTTATTCTCAAGTATTGGAAATCAAGTTCTCAAAATCATATAGGCAAGCAAATTAAATCCGAAGTATAGGCATATCAAATAATCAGAGGTCGATTGGCATCAAATCAGAGAAATCAAATTCATTAAATAGGAAAGAGAGTACAAATTTTGGTAGCATTTGAAAATAAATGTGACTTGGCTAGGAATAACCCATATTAAAGCATAGGAGTTACTTACCTCAAAACAATTCCAAGCAGTTCCACAAATTTCAAGTTTCCTTTTCTTTTCCTTCGGAGTTTCTTATAAACCAGAAAATTAATTATTATGGTCAATTCTGATCTATTAATAATTCATTGCCCTTAATTGTCTAGGTTGATTCTAATGCTCGTAGATTCTACTTTAATTATTCAACTCCCCCGGGTATCATTTAGCATGTTTTCGAGTTGTCAATTTACACATCAGTTTTCAGAATATTATATTTGGGTAAATGGAATCCATCGTTGAGTCCGAGACGTCTAACAAAATAAATCTAAGCTTTCACAATCACTCATTTGGCTTTGGGGATCTCCAAGGGTAAAATGGTAATTTCATATTTTATATGACTTAATTTTTTGGAACACCGGTTCACAAAATGGACCCCACCATTAGGTCCAGAATGTCTAACATAGTCAAAATACACTATTCATTTGTTAAATTTGGACGTCGGGTTATTTTTCTATTTTTAATTTAATTAAATTAATTTAATATTATTATTTTATAATATATATATATATATATATATATTGGTCCATAATGAACCACATGTGCCTCAGTGGCACAGTGGTCCGCACGTGAGACTTAAGTCTCACGCACAGCACATTGGTCTAGGCTTCGAGTCCCAAGAGCGGCAGCCCCTTTTATTTTTCAAACATTTCCAGAACCAAACGGTGAATAGTGGGTCTACTCGAGGATAAGTTATCCTCGTTCCAAACAGGGATATTAAATGAACGCTTAATCGTGTAACCAAATAGATCTAATTCCTCATTTAATTTAAAATGTTGATACAAAAAACGACACCGTGTTACTCAAAATAACACATCAAAACGACGCCGCCTTGGTAACATTGTTCACTATCTTCTCTGGTGAGACTGGTTTGTCTCCTCCGGTGACAAGTGAACATTTTTGGCGACTTTTTGGGTGCAGTCCAATGAGATTCAATGGAGTTTTGGGCGGGATTTATATATCTACTCTTACAAATTGGTTTGGACTTTATCTTGGTCGTCGAATGGCCAATTACAGCGGCTGCACCGACGAGGGCCTGCTTTTCTAGCGAGGTTTAAAAACCTATTTCGTGCAATTTGGAGCCATTTTGCTTTCTGTTTTCAACTACTATGGGCTTCTAGGACCCTTAGGGTCAGTTTCTCATTCTTAAAACCCACAAAACACAGCAATTTCATGATTATTCTTTTTGTGTTGATCGTACCTGCAACAGGGTTTTGACCATTTTGGTCCATTAACTTGTGTTGAAACCCATTTTTTATGTTCTTTACGCTTAAGCATTTTAAATTGAGCTTAGGGTTAAGTTTCAAAAAAACAAAATTTCCTACCTTCGGTTTCTTATGGTTTCATGCCCAAAAATTGTCCAAACTTCACTAATTTCTTCCTAATCCCTTACCCTCCATGTTCCTAGCACATGCATGCTTTTATAAGACCTTAAAACAGTGTGTGTGTGTGTGGTTGTTTTTGAAAAAGAAAAATTGGAATGCATGGTCTATACCTCTTTGACAGTGAGCTTCCCTCCCTTGGTGGCTCAGTTTTGATCCTTTAAGTTTTCTTTAGAGCAGTCACAAATTCCCTCATTTCCTTCTTTTTTTTCATTCCTTGTTGTAAGCCTTTCATGCACAGACACACATACCATTTCTCTCACACACACACACTACCTCTAATGCACACACAGTGCTACTCTCACACACTAGCCATGCAGCACACAAATGGAAGGCAATTTAAACACTTAGGTCCTTATATATATATATATATACACATATGTGTATATATTATAGGGCTGAAGTGTGCTAAGGCAGTGGCTGATGATGTGTATGTATTATAAGGCTGAAGTGTGCTAAGGCGGTGGTTGATGGTGTGCTAAGGTGGGCTGAGGTGGAGGGTGTTAGTGGAAGGTGGGGTGTTGCATGAATGGCCATTGGCCAATTTGGGAGGTGGGCTTAGCTGATTAAGGCTTATATACATATTTGGTGCTTATTTAAGGACCAAAGTGTTGGCAACCCACTTGATAATCTTTTTGGGGTGTCAAACACGGTCAAGGGTTCAAAACCCCTTGGCCTCATTTTTGGTTATTTTCCCACATTTTATGCTTATGCCTCGTTTGGCACGCGCAGTTTATTATTTTAGTTTTTTTCTTTCTATTTTCTTTTCTATTCCTCTTTTTATGAAACGGTTTCTTCTGGTCGTTTCTTACTTGGGTTGGCTTCGACGCTCAAAGCCTTGCGTTGTTTATCATTTCATTGTGGTCTTCGTGGCTTGCTAATTCAATTTTTTGTAGTGTTAAAATTAGGCTAAAATGACTAAATTAATGCATTAGATTTCAAAAAAGGCGTCATTACATTAACTAATTAGTAAACTAAGTTTGGGGTATTACAATAGTAGTCGAAGATGGGGAATATGCGAGTTGCAAACTGACCGAAAAATAAGTGGGTTCCAACTGAAACCCTTATTTTTCCCTATTCGATCTATAAAACTAGTTCAAAAAGACTTCACATAAAGTTTAGAACATTTTAGGAAGAAAAATGATAAAAAATACTGGAGAAAAATGAAGGAAATCACCGTCATCGAAATGTTGGTCTCGTCGGAGATCGGCTGCTTCTGGCTATTTTGGGCCTCTTAATGTGACTAAAATTGAATAAAAACTTGGTGGAAAACAAGTGGAAAAGAAAAAGAAAACAAACTAGAATAAAATAGGGAGAAAACAGGGTTGATAGGTTGGGTCTGCTCAATGCCCGGGTTAACAGTCAAACTTGGGTCGAGGTGAGTCAAATGGGTTGGTCAAACAAATTTGGGTCGATCGACTGGGGTAATGGCCTAAAGGCCTGTTTGGGTGCGAGGTTAGGAGAAAACTAGTTCTTGTGGTTCTGGTTCAATTTTGAGCCGGTTCTAAGAAAGAATTGGTTCGATAGTGAACTAGTTCTGGGTGAATAAGTTTTGAAAATGCCCTTCTTTTAAAATATTGAAATTTAAATGCAACTAAAATGCAAGAGGGGTCATTATTAAAGGTCTTGAGCATTTTGGACTCAATGAAAGAGTCGGTTTGGACATTCGGGGACCCAAGATAGTCCCACATGAATATGAAAAATTATAAAAATACCCCTAATGATAGTTTAAGCAACTTAAGGGCTACTCCAAAGTTGTTGGTTGCCCGGGATTAAAATATATTATCAGATTGAACAAATTGAGGTTCGGTGATGGACTCACATAAAGTGAGAAAAATGACAATTATACCCTTAGATTTATATTAAGCAATTAAAAGCCGAATTAAGATTCAGAAGAGGCATTTCTAATATTTTTAGACGCTTGGAACTCAAATATGACATCAAAATAATGAAATAGGGACTCGGAATAGTCCCACATGAAAATGTGAAATTATTAAAATGTCCCTAGGCATGGAACATATACTGGGAAGCATTAATAAAATACAAAGAAGACATCTTTAGGATTGTTGTGCCTTCTAGATCCAATTCTAGGGTCGGCTTTAAGAGACGGCGTCTCGGTAGACAACTAACTTGTCCGATAAATTATGAAAATGCCCCTATGGGTTTAAAACATAGTCAAATGACTTAAAAATAGTATGATAGGGCTTTCTTAGGTTTCTTGATACCCGAAAACACATTTTTACCGTAAGACTTGATATGATACCTTAACGCTATGAGCTAGGATGGTCCCGATGACGAACAGTAGGTGCGTAAGACAATTGACAAACATTAGGAAATACACATGTAGTGTCTCTTTGTAGTGGAATGATGATTGGGACTAGGGCAAAGTCCTGACTTATTGGTATGTGTATTTGTTATATGATCTACACAAGATATTTGTTATCACCGGTGATTTCCTTGTGACTGGTTCATCAATATGATATGATTATTATGTTGAATGTCATAATGTTGGATATTGTATGATATTACTAGATAAATGTTATCACTATGATTAAAACTGACGGTCATTCCTATTTCTATAATGGATATATGATCATTGTTATTTCTCTATATATTTGTTAAATCTTATATCCTTTCTTATAGTTGTTAGTGTTTTTACGGATATGAATGATATTGATATGCATATTGTTGACTATACCTAAGCGGTGTGAGATTTGAGAGGATATTGATATTGATGAGCACCGTTTGTAGTGTGGATTGAGATATTGGGATTGTGGAAAAGAACACATGAAAAAATTACTTGGGATGGGAATTAGTCACATTTTTTCTATGCCATTGAGTGTGGTGAGATGTCGCTTTACCTGGGGTTTCATTTATGCTAGGGATAATGTATCCCCTCAGCTTGCGAGCCATAAACCTGCGTGGGTGGTCGTTTATCTCCATCGGGTTAGTCACATGTAAAACACTTAGGATTACCAGGAGCCAAATTAGATGCATACTAATGGGATTGATATTATTAAGAGAATGAAATAAGTTGAAAAAAAGGCTTTATCCCTTTTTCCTATGGATTGAACTATTTGAGATTATTTCCCTTGATACTCATGTGACATTTCCTTATGATTATTGATGGATTGTATATTGCCAATTTGTGATACTGTGGCACTTGTGATTGGTTATATGTTTATATATATTGTTCTTATAGCATTAAAATAGGAAATCGAGGTGTTTCATGAAATTATATGTTTATATTTATGTCATATGTCCGACCCTCTATATGCCGACTACCTAGCTATTATTTTCAAATCACATGTAGTGTTGCGATGCCCTTTTGATATTTATGCTTATGCCTGTGCATGGGATATAATGATGTAGTGTGCTTGTAATGCATATTGGACTATAGGGTGTGTCCTCTCTGAATTGCATTCATTTTTGGCATGTTGATTACTTGTGTGTTTTGGAAAACCCTACTGAGCATTATAGCTCACCCCCACTATTCAAGGAATGACATGTATTGATTTAATGGACGACAAACGGGAAGAAGTGACAGATAGACTAAAGTAATTGTATTATTTACTTACTTTCTTGTAATTATTCATTTATTTATCGAAGGTTCCTGTACCCTTCAGCCTATTCATGTATATGTCATGTATATAAGAATTATAGAGTCAGCTCTAGACATACTTTGTTTAATGCGGTTGATAGATATTCGATGTAGTTATATTATAATAGTAATAAATTTCGTTTAATCCCCTTATAGGACTTGAACAAGTTTAATTAGGAAACCGAACTAAAACCAATGAAAGGAATGAAATCATAATCAATTCAAAAAAAAATATAACCTATATTTTATGTACTTGACTAGGATGGTTAGTCTTACTATCTACCTTATCAGGGTTCAATAACCCCTTAGTCCAGCCTTACAAGTCAGGGGCATGATAGATTAAGACAAGTATCTATACTGATATAGTATCGATGTATTCTGATCGATACTTTAGGATTACCAGCAAAGAAATAGAGATAAGAAGAACGTCAAGACAAGTCAAGTAAGCAAGTAATTGTGGACTATGGACCATAGTTGAGTAACCCTGAACCTTGAAATGGAAGATTTTCATTTGATTACAGTTCCTTTACTTTCGTCTTACATTTGCATGCCTTGTTCTACAGTTTTATGCAAATGTTTTATTATCATGATAAAATTTTGAATGGCATGCTTTATAAGTAGTAGTCTTAAATGTTTTAATGCATGGATAGCTAAGGAAGCTTTGCAAAGCATGTTTTTAGTATTACTTTCCGTATAGACCCCGCCGGGGGATAAAAGCTGGTAAACCATTTATTGATTTAGATTGGGAGGACTTTACCTGGAGTCAAAATTTCGAAAGGGCTATGTAAGCCCATGAGCTCTAATTTACATAACTAGGCCATCAAAGTGATAATAATGACCCTTAGGGACATACGCTATAAAGATATTTGGCATGTGATACCTATTTACTTTCTTTTCCATTGTTATAGAATGCATGATGGGATGATATTTTGCAAAACTAGACTAACATGAACCCTTATGTAACGATTACAACATGTCTTTATTGTTTATGAAAAGAATGCCAGTAAATTCCAAGTAAACATTTCCTTAACTATTATCCATAAGAGTCATGAATGATTTATGAAAGCCATAAATATTTTATACAAATTTATGAAAGCTATAAAAGGGTTTATAAAATGGGTTTCCAGAAACCCATGACAAGGGACTGGAGTTACTCACGAGCTTTTCAATAAGCTCACACGATTTTATCCTATAGTTTTTCAAGTAGGATCAGGGAGTTTACAAAAGCAGATGCGAGTAAGCCAAAATGATTATAAAGGACTCTAGCTAAGGGGAGGTTTAGTATCCTAGCCATGGAGGATTAACCTAAAGTAATGAATGCCGAAGTGATGTGACAGTTTAAAGAAGGATAGAATAAAAATGATGTTATCATTATTATAATAGTTAGACTTTTATATATAATGAAATATTGGGCTTATGTCATTGTAACTCTGATGTAAAGTTTAGTTATGCTCTACCAAGTATGATTGCATTCAAGAAAATTTTTACAGACACAAATTTTCGCTAACGAATTGTATAACCGAATGCAATCTATTTGGACATGTTAAGAGGCCTTCGAGTAAACACGTCATAAATATGCTATGAAAAGGTTAGTGTATTGGCGAAGTACCTAACCGGTCGGTCATTATCCTTAATCCACATAGGGTGGGTTCTGAGATGTGACACAATAACTGAAGGAAGAGGAAAAGGTTGGAATAGAATGAGGGAACGAGGATCAAGAAGAGAGAGAAGTAGTAACGAGAGGAATTGATCATTGAAGAGAGGGAACTTTTTCTCTCTAAATATTTTTCATGACTCATGAGGCAAGAGATCCAAACGCTTTGATATTCTTATTTATGAATGAGATAATAACTACCAAAAGGACAAGAGAGTAGAGTCATGCAAAAAAGGCAAAGTTTCCATGACTAGGACCTCATACCCAAAATCGGGTTGGCCAAAATGGCCACCAAACTACAAATTAAGTATAGGGGCTGAAAAAACATAACCAAATATAAACATAAGAATAAACAGGGGGAGGAAAGGTAGAGTATAAAAGGAGAAATCCTTAGTTGCAGGTCATAACTAGGGAAACTGATTCAGTGAGTTAAAGCCTCTTTTGGCTACAAAATCTATTGCATGAGAAACTGTAGGGTCCCTAAGTGTGTCTAGATGGAATCAAATACCTAGAGGGGGTGTGAATAAGTATTAACAAAAGATTAAAATCAATATCACCGATTAAAATTGGCATGCAATTAACACAATCAATTAACAAGTAAATCTACAGATTATCATGTTAAGATTATCAATCTAAGCGGAAGCATTTAAGCATTAATCAATCTAAAAATTGAAAGCTTGTAAAAGAGATAGACAAGTGCAAACTAATTTGGTGACAAATAAACCACCACAAATCAATTAATTTAAGGTGGAAAACTCCGGGGCTCTAGGACTGATAAATAGTGTTGCCCAAATATATACCCCTAGATATTGCAAATATTAGTCTCCTTTTGAAACTTTAAAAACTGAATGTTTTAAATGCACTAATAAATAAACAATAAAAAGAGAGCAAACACAACCATATTATGAGGTTCAGAAAACTTCTTACGCCCTCGACTCCTGCATCCCCACTTGAGTTTTTTCACTATTGTGACCTCCTTGCAAATAGAGAGCAAACCATTACAATGCAGAAACTGCGGCTCTCTTATCCCAGCAAAATATACTTGGTGAGGCAAAAGGGTATATTTTGGTGGGATAAGAGTGTTGATCAACACACATAGAGTGTGTTTTCTAGACATTTTCAAGCTTTCTTGTGACGTGATTTTTGCACAATTCAATGAGTGCCTTATGCAAAGATAGGGATTTTTCACTTAAACCATAGGTCTAAAGTAAACTATATGCGCAATGTTAGGCTGGATAAAACAAGCTTAGGCTTTCCTTGATAAGATGTGCTATATACCTCCCATGGTTGTTCAGGAAACAAATCACAATGAATTGGTAATGGTGACAATCCTTTCGATATGCCTCCTAGGGCACCATCAGAGGCATGGCTTGGTCAGTTGGTAAGGGATCGTGGAGTGGAGGGCTTTTATCCACATTTCTAGTAGTAAAGAACATACTAGGGTGTGGGCTACCAGCCGTCTAGAAGGGGGCGTAAAAGTGTATGTAGTATATATGCATGTCATAATGTGAAGTGTGTGCTTGGTATTCCACTTAAATTCATTAGAACATGAATTACATATATCCAGTCATCTATCAAGCAATAAATAAGCAAGACAATATAGAAAACATATACATAAACAACAATAAAAGCCTTATAAATGAACACAATAATGAGTCTAGCTTTAAGCTCCGAGTGGAGTTGCCATTATGAGCACAGGCGCTGGAAAAAGAGTCAAACAACCCTGGATTTTTAAGTCCACTCCCTCGAAGTGGGAGAGGAACACCCTTCTTAAGGATTAGGGTGTACATGAATACAAAAAAGAGTTCTCAGCTTGTTTTAGGCTAAATAACAAGCAAACCTGTCACAACCCATAGATAATATATGTAAAGAAAATAGCAAAAAAAAACTAAAATTACAATGCTTTGCTCCTATTTAGATTCTAAACTCCTTGACATGGGTCAAAATAAAGTAAAGCAAACTAGTCTATAATGAACCAAATAATTTTGAATTCGAGAGCTAAGGTCCGAGATGGGAAAGGGTTAGGCACCCATCCCAGCCCCGTTCGAATGGACAGGCCTCAAGTGTTCATCCCAAGGCATAAATTACATGACATAAGATAAAAGAGAGTAGAAAGAGAAAATAATAACGATTACATGAATAGATAAGTATAGAAAAAAGCATAAATTAAATAAGATTAAGGGAAAGGGTAGACTCGAGCCCACGATACATCCTACATATCCATTTAGATAATGGAATCAGAACCAACGTAGTTCTCCAATTCAATTGATTCTATCAAGAGTGATAGGATGAATTGAATTGGAAAAATATAAAAAGAAGGGTTTTAGGGAGCATACCTGATTATTTGTGTTAAATTAGACAAGGCTTGTGCTTGAACTCCTTGATATTGAATCGTGGATTATGCAGTACTTCATCTTGAACTGGAGTAGAACTCTGGCTTATGAAGAACAAAGATTGTATAAAACAAAGCTTATCTAGTACCTTGACTTGTGTAGAACAAAGCTTCGAAAATATAAAACAAGAAATATAGATATAATTATTGTAGTAGCATTTAGCTACTAACTTTTTTGTCCTTGATTATGGAGACTAAGGGGTCTTATTTGTAGGAAAAAACTAGGAAGGTTTGATCCAAGGGCTCACAATGAATCATATGGATGGATGGCCAAGATTAATGCTTAATGAGCAAGCAAATTAGATAAGGAAGTTATTTGGTGCACAAGTAAAAACAAATCCCTTAAAATAAGAAGTTTGCTTTGAAAATTACTTGGGGACAAGGAATGAGGGAAAATAGGCAAGTATTTGGTACACAAGTCTAGGCAAATCTCTTGGAATAAGGAAGGGAAGAAAATTGGCAAGTTTTAGGGTGCACACCTATATTTACTATATTGCCCCTAATTTGGTGGAGAATTTAAAGACAAGAAAATTACAAAAATGCCACTAAGGCAAAAAAAAGTCAAAATTATCCCTAAAGGCTAAAATTACCAAATTAACCCTATATAGGTAAAATTGTAACACCCCGACCTATTTACTAGGTAACTAGGTTCACTAAGTAATATTAGAAGACTTTAGCATATGTTAAAATAGTACTTAGGAGATAATTAAGTCCCGAACTAGAATAAAATGATAAAGACTGCAACAAGTAGTGAAATTATAATTTCATCAACTAGTGAAGCTAACACCTGTAATTTAAATGATGCTAGCAAATTAGCAAACAAGAATTATTTAATAAATAACTAAGGAAGCTTAATGCATGATAAATAAAAGAAAAGGAAAAATTGAGGCCTACAAAAGATCGGCCAAAACTTGAACCTTACACCTTGTACAAGCAAATGATTAACACCCAAAAAGGAAATCCACTAGGCTACTAGAACTATTGTGTTATGATGGCCACAAGAAAAGTACATAAAGTAAAGTTTATATGAAAAATGCCATAAAAAAGTAAGGTGTCACAATGTTAGTCACCAATATTTTAGCTAATCAAAACACATACACCAAATCATCATGATTTATATGCAACTCATGATGTGAGGGGGGCCTAAAAGAAAAGAAAATCCAACTTGCATGTGTGTTATCTATCGAGCCTAAGAAGAAGAGACACTACTGTTAAAAAGGTAAACACAAGCTATAACTTACTGGTGGTCAGGGATGAAAAAGGATATAGCTGGGCACATTGCATGATGTATAGATTGTCAGCGAATCAAGGTTGAGCACCAGAAACCAGGAGGACTTCTACAATCACTGCCAATACTAGAGTGGAAATGGGAGCACATTACGATGGATTTTGTATCAAGGGTTACCTAAGACATTACGTGGGAACGATTCTATCTGGGTGATCGTCGATAGACTAACAAAGACAGCCCATTTTCTTGCGACCAAGACGACTCAGACTTTAGATCGATTGGCAATATTATACATTAGGGAGATCGTTCGATTACATGGAGTTCCAGTATCCATTGTGTCCGACCGAGATCCCCGATTTGTGTCTAAGTTCTGGAGGAGTTTACAAAAGGCGATGGGTACAGAGTTGAGTCTTAGCACTGCATACCACCCCGAGACAGACGGACGGTCCGAGAGGACGATACGGACATTGGAGGACCTACTATGATTTTGTGTCATGGATTTTAAGGGAAGTTGGGAGGATCAGCTGCCATTGGTAGAGTTCACGTACAGCAACAGCTACCAATCCAGTATCGATATTGCACTATATGAGGCATTATATGGTAGACAGTGTAGATTTCCATTATGTTGGACAGAGGTAGGTGACAGGAAGTTATTTGGGCCAGAGATAGTAGAGCAGACTACCGATAAGATCCACCTAATCAGATAGCGTTTACTAGCAACTCAGAGTCGACAGAAGAGTTATGCTGACACTAGGAGACGAGAGTTGGAGTTCACACAGGTGACTACGTGTTTTTGAAGGTGTCACCGATGAAGGAAGTGGTCAGATTTGGCAAGAGGGGGAAATTAGGGCCACGATACATTGGACCGTTCAGGATTGTCGGCCGAGTCTGACCAGTAGCGTATCGGTTAGCATTATCACCTGAGTTAGCTCATGTACATGATGTATTCCATGTTTCGATGCTAAGGAAGTGTGTGCGTAGCCCAGATCAGATAGTTGAGCACGAGTCGCTGGATGTTCAGGAGGACTTGAGTTATATTGAGCAGCCAGTACAGATCTTAGACAGGCGAGAGCAAGTTCTACAGAACAAAACCATTCCATTGGTAAAGGTCTTATGGAGGAACACCCGACTTGAGGAGGCTACTTGGGAACGAGAAGATGAAATGCAAGCTCAATATCCCTATTTATTTACACCATGATTTAGTTAAGTTTGGGAACCAAACTTATTTAAGGGGGGGGGGGGAATGTAATACCCTGACCCAGGTGTAACTGAATAAGCCATGTAATCCGAGCCGTTGGGCTTTTTATTTAATGTTAAATAAAATGTTTGGTTTGAAAATTTAAAAGTACGGATGTACGGATGATGCCCGGGCAGTACCGAGCAAACCATAAATAGATACCAAAATAAAAAAAAAATGAAAAAAATGGAGTTTAAAATAAATAAAATAAAATAAGTTAAGGAAAAGAAAGATAAAAGATAAAATTTAATAATAAGATAATATCAAAGTAAATTAATAAATAAAATATAAATATAAATCAGATATTCATATGAGTATATATATATATATGTATATATATTATACGTGTAATATATTTATAGGTGTATATGTTGGACGGTGGTATAGGGATAAGTATGTATATACATATATATATATATATATATATATTATATGATTAAGTTATATATATACATATATGAAAGATAAAGGAAGGGATTTTGAAATTCAAAAGAAAAGATAAAGGTGATCAGGTGGTGCGCAACAGAAGAGATTGAGATGAGAGAGAGATACATGAGGCGCATGCAAACCTACATGTATATCTATATGGGGCTAATCAAAAGTGAGAAAAGGGAGGAGTAAACAGAGGAAGGGAGTTCGGGGTTGAGGCTGTAAAATCCAAGGGGCGCAGCAAGCGTGCTTCGGAAGGAAATATAGGGAGGAAACTCGAAACTAAATAAGTTGGGTCACTTCCTGTCTTTTAAATTTCAAGAATGTAGTACAGATTGAGACGTAGGGCCTCGTAGAACATGGAATGAGAATTATTTTGCAAAAAGAAGGAGAGAAAAAGGTTAACAATTGAGCAAATTATCCTTAGTTGCAGGTTGTGTTTTGAAATTGTTTTTGTGAAGTTCATGCATTGAAACTTGATTTAACCTTGAGGAATCATTCTTAGGAAGTGCAGAAAACATGTAGGATTGGTTTTTGGCTCAAACAGTAGTGAAAATGGCATTAAAAAAAGGGGGAACCTCCTTCACCGGAAAGGCGCCCAACACTAGGCAGCCACTGTTGCGATAGGCTTAGGCAACTAAAAATCCCACTATTTTAAATCCTACGAGTAGATATGGAACCCCTCGACATACCCGATCAATCCCTATTGGAAAAACCTGAGAAACTTATCGCCGGCGAGTCACCGTCGCCGGGGGTGATGACTGGAAAATGGAGAATGAGCCACTGTTGGCTTTCGGTATGGGGCGCAAGTTGATTGGGCCAGTTTTGGAATTGGGTCAAATTGGGTTAGGTTTGACCTGACCCAAGCCTGGTGCTATCCGACACTGTAATGCTATATGGTGTTTTAAAATTCAAATTTTTGGGTGTTTGGTTATGAAGGTTAGGATATCCATTGGTTGGTTACAATTGTACATGAAAAAAAAAAAGGGTTTATGCAGGGGCAGTGGCTTGAACTCACGAGATGGAAGGGAAACTTCAAGAATGGACCACTGTGCCACTGAGGCACATGTGGTCTGTTCTAAATTAAATAATATATATGTTAAATCTATTTTAATTAAATTAAATAATTAATTAAATACTAATTAAATAGATAATTATGTAGATAAAACCCGACGTGCAAATTGGGCAAATGAGTAGTGCAAACTTACTGTTTGGGACCCTCTGAATTCAACGGTAAGGTTCGTTTCACGAGATGGAGCTCCAAAGAATTAAGTACCTGTAGAAACACCAAAATGAACAAAATATCCCCTAAGTCAAATGTGAGTCAAACAGACTTCGATTGAGGCGAGTAAATAGTGAATTTTTATTATTTCAAACCTACTGGACTCAATGGTGAAGTGAGAATTGTAAAAATAGAACCTGAACAATAGAGACACGTAAAAAGACCTTTTTGCTTTTTTGAGTAAAGTAGTTAAATTAGGAAACTTGTCAAGGCCTAAACTAATTTTCTTTGATGACCCGAAACTCAATAATAAAGTCTAAATTAGTAAAAGAGGTACTTAGAGTAGTGAAGAGTTCAAGTTGATAAACGGCGTTAAAACTAAAACATGTTTACTGATATATATATATATATATATATAGGAGATTCGAAAGGAAAAGGGAAGGACAGAGGATACTAAGACGCGTAAAAAAGGTAAGTGGATTTCTATCTTTTATATGTGGTTTCCCAGGCCACGATCTTTCCATTACTGCCAAGCTTGTACTCATGTATATATGTTCACTGTTATTGTTTCCACCATGGATATTGTTCTATCTTGTGGACTTGATGAGTTATTGCATGTCAATACCTTGATACAATTTATGTGTATTTCCTTAATGCTCGAGTACTAAACAATATATGACACACGTTGTTGAGAATTTCTAGAGGATGGCGGTACGTCTGCGCTCTAGGTATGAATCTTTAAGGGTGGCTTAGAGCTGAGGAGGATGGCGGTACGTCCGCGCTCCAATAGGCTTAGGCTGGTCACACCAAAGGAGGAAAGTATGAAAACTGAGGTTGAATTAGAAATGAGGATGGCGGTACGTCCGCGCTCATAGTTGGAGGTTATGCCTTACTGCTTATTGGCCATTCTGGCATCTTTCTGCTTAATGAAATTGTCTCCATGACTGGCTATCATATTCATCAATGATCCTATATGTTCTATGATTACTCTAACCCGTATTTGAGATAGGCGTTTACTTACTGAGTTTGTTTCACCCCTTACTAAATTTTTTCAGGTGAAAATGTTACAGAACCATAGTAGGAGTTCAGGAGCGTAGGAAGATAGTTGAGGAGCATAGTAGAATGATATAATCTGTAATATCCTGACCCAGATGTAACCAAGCCGATGAGTTTTACGTGTTATAATGAAGTAAAAATTTGGATTTTTAAATCGCTTGAATATGTGAATAAACAATAATAATAAAGTAAATAAATACAAAGAAAAAAAAAGTAATGGGAAAGGAAAATAAAACAAAATAAAATAAAAATAAAGATAAAATAAGAATTGGAAAGAAATAAATAAAAATGAAAAATTGAAATACATGCATATATTATATCTATGTATATTTATATATAGGTATAAATATATAAGGAGTTATATATGTGGAGTCTAGTATAACTGAAGAAAAAAAAAAAAAAGAGAAAAGAAGAGAAACGGATGGGGGGGCTGAAGTGCAGAACTGGAAAGGCACGAGAGAGAGAGAGAGAGAGAGAGAGAGAGAGAGAGATTAAGTGGGGCGTTTCTCTTGTTTTATATAAACAGCCATGCGTTAGAATCAGAGGAAGAAGAGAAGAAAAACAAAAACAGAGCAAGCGGCTGGACGCAACACAGGGGGAAGAAAAGGAAGAAAAAAAAAAGAGAGGAGGAAAAAGGAAGAGGCAGGTCGGGCATTTTGCGTGAGTTGTGCAAGAAGAGGAGGAGGAAACGAGCCAAGAAAATCAGATTGAGCGGTGGATTCGGAAGTGAAATCGGGTGACAGCACTGTACGCGCGTTGGGTGAGTGAGATTCGTTGCTGTGTTTAATTTTGTTGTCAAGCATGAATTACTATGTTGATATAGAATCATGTGAAACATAGGACTTGATTGAATGCATAGAATCTAATTGGTGTTGGAATTGAATCAAGTGAAAACAAGAAAAAAAAAAAAGAAAATCGAACAGAACCGAACGTGGGAAACGGTAGAAAACAGAGGTGAAAAACCGATCGGATGGGTTGATTTTGTTGTGATTAATTGGGCTGGATCATGGGTAATTGATTCTCTTGGGTGTAGGGAAATTTTAGAATCAAATCGGGATTGAAACCGTAGGAGAAAACGGGAAAAAACGGAAGGGAAAGGGGCTGCCGAAAAAACCGCACAGCCCCAGGTGCGCCACTGTTCCGGCCATTTTGGGAGTGCTCTGGCACTCCGATTTGAAATCCGATGGTAGATTTGAGTTACCCATAACTCGTAGGTGTTAACCCCGCTGAAAAACGCAAGAAACCCGTCACCGGCGAGTCGCCGTTGACGAAGAAGACAACCTGTACGCTGGAAAAGGCTGTTGCGCAGCTGCTGTTTTGCAATTTTATTTTGGCCAAACCGGGTCGGGTCTGACCCGACCCACCCAATCAGATGACTGCCCAACACTTGTACTTCATGGGTAAATTTTTAAATTCGAGTTTGGAGAGTGTTTGGTTAGAAAGGAGAAGCTATCCAATAGATGGCTTATATTAGTATACAGAATTGGAAAACAGAAAAAAAAAAAATTGGAAAAATGGGATGGGCAGAGAATTGAACCTATGATCAATCGGGAAATGATGAAAATTTGTGAACCACTGTGCCACTTAGGCACATATGATTTATTTTACTTAAAATAAGATATATATTAGATCCGATTCAATAAATTAAATAATGTAAGAAATTAAATAAATTCGAATTAAATTTCGACGCTTAAATTAGTCGAACGAATAATGAAAACCTACTGATTTGGACCTTTTGGATTTAATGGTAAGGTCCGTTTCATGAGACAGAGTCTCAAAAAATAAAGTACCCGTAGAAACGTCAAAATGACCAAAATGCCCCTACGTCAAAGGTAAGTCAAACGGACTCCGATTTAGTTAAGTAAATAGTGAATTTTTATTAATTCAAACCTACTGGACTTAACAGTGAAGTCCAAATTATGAAAATAGAACCCAAAAAGTAAAGACACGTAAATGACCATTTTGTCCTTGGGCAAATTAAGTCCAAACTGGAAACCGTAGAAACATAAATGAGTAAAAGAGATATTTAGAGTAGCGAAATGTACAATTGATAAATGAAAGTAAAACTGAGACGTGTTTATTGATGTATAGGTCAGTCAACGGGAAAGGAGAAAGTCCCAGAGTACTAAGACACAGATAAGGTAAGTAATATCTGACCTCTGCATGTTGTACACTCAGCCATGTCACAGTTTTTGCTATACGCATTTGTACTCTATTTATCATATCAGATCTTTTATGATTCCACTTGTGTGATTTTACTTTTTCGTGGAATAGCTTAGTTATGATGCATAGTATGTCCCGAGTATGGGGACCAGCCTTATATTATTGACCCGAGTATGGGGTCCTGTCCCGAGTATAGGGACCAGATTTACACGATTGGGCTCAGTGCTATGCACACAGGGGGTAGCCGGGCCCCATAGTTTATAGCATCCACCAGTTTTGACATCACCATCTATCTATTGAGATTCATAGTGAAATCATGTTCCAGCTTTGTTCAAGTACTTTCTATGATCTTGTATGTGACACTTTGGTCTATAGCTTGTGATGTCATCATTCAGACTAGATGTTCCTTTATTGTGATATTCACTGACGAGTTTTGATTATTGTTATGATATTGACCGGCTATCATATCTTTATTATTATTTAGTTCTTTCCAAATCTTGTACACATGACAGAGTAGAGGACTTACTTATTGGGCTTTGTTTAGCTCACCCCCTTACCACATTTCGGGGACTGACGCAAAGGACGGACAGTAGGAGGCTTGTGGCTATAGGATGGACATTTTGACAAGTATTGGTAATAGTAGTACAGTCTTGTAGAACTCCCGTGTATTCACGTCCTGGGGACGAGATGATCTATTAGAGATGTCACAGGCTGTGTGTTTTTTTTAATTGCAAGACGATTTGTATTTAGAACAATTCAGTTAATGTTTTCCGCTATGTTTGCATATGATGATTCATGTGGTTATCTATTAGTACACTGATGTGAATGAACAGGATGATTAGGTCCGATTCGGCTAAAGGGTCGGGTCAGATGGTTGCGGTCCGCTAATCCGTAGAGGGTGGGTTGTGGGTCGTGACAAACTTGGTATCAGAGCTTTAGGTTCAAAATGCCTAGGAAAATCTATGGTTACAAGTGATGCATGGGAGTTAAGACTAGTGTACTACTATTGTCAAATGTCCGAGTAGAGTCACATAGTATGTTAGCTTAGCATGATAAGACAACGATTATTTATATTGCCGCTAAATTGAACATAGAACCAGAGCCCTTAGGACACACGTTATCTGTTACAATGCCATCAGAGGAATCATTATATGGGAATACTATCTATAGAGCATGTACGGTACACGTAGGTGACGCACAACTACCTGCAAATCTGATACCATTGGAAATACACGTATTTGATGTTATACTTGGTATGGATTGGTTATCTACACATTATGTCACTATAGACTGCATGGCTAAGATAGTCAGTATACAGTGCCCCGGAGGTCCGAGTATTCAGTTTCGAGGGACAGGTGTGGCTTCCCCACCCTATTTTGTTTCTGCTATACAGGCTAGACGCTTACTTCGGAAGGGGTGCCATGGGTTCTTGTGTAGTATCCAGAATACTGAGTCACAGCAGCCGGGATTGGAACAGATTCCCATTGCTAGAGAATTCCCTAAGGTGTTTTTAGATGATCTTCCAGGGATGCCAGTTGATCGAGAGATCGAGTTTAGCATCGATGTACTGCCAGGCATTGCACCGATATCTAAGATACCCTACCAAATGGCCCCAGCTGAACTGAAAGAGTTAAAGTTACAGTTACAGGAACTACTAGACAAGGGTTTTATACGACCTAGTTCATCACCATGGGGTGCACCTGTGCTGTTTGTCAAGAAGAAAGATGGTACTATGAGGCTATGTATAGACTACCGTGAACTGAATAAGGTTACCATCAAAAACAGGTATCCCCTGCCTAGAGTGGATGATTTATTTGATCAGTTGAAGGGGGCACAAGTGTTTTCAAAGATTGACCTAAGATCCGGCTATCATCAGTTGAAAGTTAGGCCCGCAGACATTCAAAAGACAGCATTCAGAACGCGGTATGGACATTATGAATTTTTGGTTATGCCTTTTGGGGTGACGAATACCCCAGCCGCATTCATGGATTTAATGAACAGAGTGTTTAAGCCGTACTTGGATGATTTCGTGATCGTATTTATTGATGATATCCTGGTCTATTCTATGAACCAGGAGGAACATGAGGTACATTTGAGGAAGGTCCTACAGACGCTAGGGGAGCAGAAGTTATATGCTAAGTTGAAGAAGTGTGAATTCTGGCTCCCAAACATTTCCTTCTTAGGGCATGTGGTCAGTAAGGATGGGATCTCTGTAGACCCCCGAAAGATAGAGGCTATTACCAGTTGGCCTTGACCAACTACGGTCACAGAGGTTCGCAGTTTTATGGGTTTAGCTGGCTACTATAGGAGATTTGTTAAGGACTTTTCCAAGATAGCCATGCCAATCACCCAATTGACTAAAAAGAATACTCCATTCATCTGGACAGAGGAGAGGGAGCGAAGTTTTCAAGAGCTAAAGAACCGATTGGTTACAGCTCCAATCTTGACAGTACCAGATGGGGCAGAGGGCTTTGTGATCTACAGTGATGCCTCACACCAAGGATTGGGATGTGTTCTAATGCAATAGGGGAAGGTAGTAGCCTATGCTTCACGGCAACTGAGGACACATGAGAAGAACTATCCAACTCATGACCTCGAGCTTGCAGTTATTGTCTTTGCCCTTAAGATCTGGAGGCATTATTTATACGGAGCCACATGTGAGATTTTCACTGATCATAAGAGTCTCAAGTACTTGTTCACGCAGAAGGAGCTCAATTTGCGCCAACGGCGTTGGTTGGAGTTAATAAAGGATTATGAGCTCAGTATTCAGTACCATCCAGGGAAGGCGAATGTAGTAGCTGATGCGCTTAGTAGGAAGTCAGCAGGGAGTCTTGCTTACCTATTGACTACACAGAAAGAGCTACTGCAGGATTTAGAGGCTATGGAGGTGGAGGTGATTCTACCAAGTTCTAGGGCTATGTGTGCTAATGTCACAATCGGTCTTACGATTGTTGATAAGATCAGGGAGACACAAGCTCGCGATGACAAGTTAGTTAAGCTTCGTCAGGAGGCTGAGACTGGAAGGAGCACGGATTTCTCTATACGAGATGGGGTGTTGTACTATCATGACAGAATTTGTGTGCCAGATGTACCAGAGATTAAGAAGCAGATTCTTGATGAGGCACACAGTTCTAGATTTGCTATACATCCAGGAAACACAAAAATGTACCACAATGTGAAGGGCACTTACTAGTGGTCAGGGATGAAAAAGGATATAGCTGAGCACATTGCACGATGTATGGAGTGCCAACGGGTCAAGGTCGAGCACCAGAAGCCAGGAGGGCTTTTACAGTCACTACCGATACCAGAGTGGAAATGGGAGCATATTACGATGGATTTTGTATCGGGGTTGCCTAAGACGTCACATGTGAATGATTCTATATGGGTGATCGTTGATAGATTGACAAAGACAGCCCATTTTCTTGCAACCAAGACGACTCAGACTCTAGAACAACTGGCTATGCTTTATATTAAGGAGATCGTTCGATTACATGGAGTTCCAGTATCCATTGTATCCGACCGAGATCCACGGTTTGTGTCTAAGTTCTGGAGGAGTCTACAGAAGGCTATGGGTACTGAGTTGAGTCTTAGCACTGCATGTCACATCCCCCAGACCCACCCTGTGCGGATTTGGGGCACGTGACAAAGGCCAGTTAGGCACCCATCGGGTTTTATCAGTTTTTTTTTTTTTTTTTTTGAAAACAAAACCCCGACGGTAATCCTAACCACAGGCCATTCCAATCTAAATCCCAAGCATAATGCATTCAACATGTATAATTTAAGCAGCGAAATTTTCACAAGAGAATGCATACATATATACTTGGCAGAGCATTCAGGATACATCATAGTCAGTCCTATCTTAATCAAGCTTACAAAACAGTTTCACTACAAAAGGTCATAATCTGTTCAGTTACACAAAAAGTACAAAAATGGTATAGATTCTCAAAAATGGGTTATCATTTTATCTAGGGGTCTCCAACATTTTCCCCCTAAGTTCTGGACCTGCTAAACCTGTCCATCTGAGAGTTTCCCTGAAATTATTAAAATAATGGAATGAGCTTTAAAAAGCCCAGTGAGTAACACAGATATCCAGGCAAGAGTTTCGAATTCAATCTTTGCTTAAATCACATGGTAATTAAATCAGTTTGGAATTAATAGTTCAATAAATCCAAGTCAAGTTCAATAGATCAAAACAGATAAACGGTTCAGAGTGCTAGCATATCAATCAGAAGTATAGTTAATCATTTGAGAAACTAAAAACCATGTCATCGGTGATAAAAGCATGCATTTAAAACAATTGCATTTAAAACATATGGTATTCAAAACAATTCATCAGATCAAGGAGCAGTAACTTAAACAGTGTCAGAAGTTACTCACCTTCAATATTCGAGTTTGAAGCTATGAACGGAGCCTTCCTCTTTTCTCCTTAAGCCTAAAACAATTTATAGAGATTTATCAACTCATGACCTTAGACTGAGTAAGTCTACCCTATGATGGGTTTCATGGAACTAACTTATAGTGGTTAGTTCATAGGTCTTACCTCTTAAGCATTTGGCTTAGGGTTTCAGTGTTTTCATACATTTATCGGTTCTGATTTTCATAATATGGACCTAATCATTGAGTTCGGAAGGTCGAAGAAAGTCAATTTAGACTCTCTCGGCTTTTAAATCTGGGTTCGGGTATATCAAGGGTATTTTGGTCATTTTTGCCGTCACATAATTTCTGCCTCGGGTTCGTCATCTAATCATGTATACAGTCTCACAAGTGTCAGGTCTACTACTGGTATCAGTTCCGTTGAAATCGGATTTCATTTGGCCTTGTACAGGGTCAGGGGTATTATGGTAATTTCATACATCATATTTTTTCGGTACCTCATTTGCAGTCACGGACCTCACCATTGGACTCAGGAGGTCCGAGACAGTAGGAATACATATATAACTTATGATTTTTGGACAACGGACTAATTTGGAGTATTTAATTTAATTAAATGATTTTAATTAAATTAATTTCGAAATATATATAATATATATATTATTTTTGGCAGAAAATGAACGGTCGAATAGGGTGGCACAGCGGACGCGTGCCACCTCCCTCTCCAATAGACACTGCGTTCGAACCTTATAAGGCGCAAAATGCGTCTTTTATTTTTCTGATATAATTAAATATATAATATATATATATATATATATATTTCGTCGGATATGGTTCACACGCAGGTGGGTGGCCGAGTGGAAAGAAGGGGCACGTGGGTTCTGGAGGTCAGGGGTTCGAAACCCCGTAGCCCCGTTTTTCCTTCCTTCCCTTTCTTTTCTTTTAAACATATCAGTTTACACATATAACGCCCAAAACGACGCAGTTTAATTAATGTAGTGGCAGTCCCTGGGACAGACAAGTGTCCGAGTCAACCCGCCAACTCGGTTTAAAAGACACAGAGTCGACTCAGCGTCGTCTCCTTCATCAAACCCTACACAGTGTTGCCCTAATTTCTGCAGATCTTTAGCTTCTATTTCGTGAGTTTTAATACACGGTTTCTCTCTGTTTTTCATCCTAACAGGTTTCTGCATGTCATATCTATCATTTAGCATCCAATTAAAGCTTCGAATCACTCTAAACCATTCTGTTTTCAAAACAATAGCCGTGACCTGTAACACGACCTAGCATCCTCGATTCTTCACCATTTCATGTGATTTTTGAAGCTATGTGATCTAAAAATCATAAGGATCAAGACCCTATCTTCATTTTTCAGTTTAGTCACACGCATCGACAATTTAAGTTTTGAACCCGTAAGAATATTTTGAAATTCGTGGGGCCATACAGTGTTCTGGGGTCGCGTAGGTAGATGTTTGAGATCCTCTTGGGGTCTATTTCAGGTCTTGACACTCAAGGTTCCATTCTGCTATGGTCGATTCAGACCTGGTATTCCAAGGTCCATTAATGGAGGTCACCTTCGGTTTTTCATGGTTCTTGACCATTCTAACACCTCCAATACACACAGTATGCTCCAAACTAGCTCTTAGGGTCAAAAATAACCATGCATGCAGTCCATTTCTATCAAACAGTTCCAAAATTTACAAAACAAGAATTGAAGATAAATTTAGAATTTTACCTTCAAGCAGTAGCAGTTCACACTCTTGGCTTGGTTCAGGCCTTTCCAAATGTCCCTCAAGCTTCTCAGTTCATGCACCGTGATCCTCAAGTCCCCCCTTGCACTTCAAATGGCCAAATTTTCCTCAAACTCCCTTGCATGCAAAGCTTTCTCCCCCTCTCTCTCACTACACTCTCACACTCTCTCACAATCCCTCACGTATACACACACACTCACATAATTCTGTATTTTCAGAATTCTCTAAAGAGAGAATTGATGCAAGTTATAGCTTATATATATTATAGCTTCATATACATATAGGGCTATACACATATACATATATGTGAGTGTATCTCTGCCCTTAGTGGGGTTAGTGGCTGTTGACCTGATGGAGGTGATGGAGGGCTATGATGAAGGGAATGCATGCAAGGCCATTGGCCAATTTGGGTGGTGGCTTGGGCAAGATTATAGGTTATATACATATATTGCTGTATATATGCACAAAGTAACCAACAGCCTAGTTGGTAACTTTTTGGGACAGATTTTACCTACCTTGGTAGGTCAAGGGTTCAATTTCCCTTGGCCTCTCAAGTGACCATTTTCTCCCATTTTTCTGGTTAAGGCCCTGTTTGGTTGTCACAGAATTCCAGTTTTACTGTTTTGGCCTTAACTCCCAATCCGTAACTCCTTTTTCAGTGCGGTTTCTTTCTGTCACTTCCTACTCAGAATATCTTTCATTAATCAAGGTCCAATGTCAGTTTTTATTTCCTCGAGTTTCTCATAATTAGCTAATTCGAGTTTTATCACTATTAAAAATAGATATTAAATTAGCTAAACCCGACATTTCATTCCCAAAACAGTTTTCAATACACAAAACATGCCGGTCAAGTAATTGGGGTGTTACACTGCATATCATCCTGAGACCGATGGACAGTCCGAGAGGACAATACAGACATTAGAGGACCTATTGAGATTCTGTGTCATTGATTTCAAGGGAAGTTGGGAGGACCAGCTGCCATTAGTAGAGTTCACATATAACAATAGCTACCAATCCAATATCGGTATGGCAACGTATGAGGCACTATATGGCAGGCAGTGTAGATCTCCACTATGCTGGACGGAAGTGGGAGATAGGAAGTTATTTGGGCCGGAGATAGTAGAGCAAACCACAGATAAGATCCGTCTGATCAGACAGCGTTTACTAGCAACTCAGAGCCGGCAGAAGAGTTACACTGACACGAGGAGACGAGAGTTGGAGTTTATGACAGGCGATTTTGTGTTCTTGAAAGTATCACCAATTAAAGGAGTGGTCAGATTTGGCAAGAGAGGGAAACTAGGGCCACGATACATCGGACCGTTCAAGATTATCGGACAAGTCGGACCAGTAGCATATCAGCTAGCATTACCATCCGAGTTAGCTCACGTACATGATGTGTTCCATGTGTCGATGTTAAGGAAATGTGTGCACAACCCAGATCAGGTAATCGAACATGAGCCGCTGGAGGTTCAAGAGGATTTGAGTTATATTGAGCAGCCGGTACAGATCCTAGATCGACGAGAGCAAGTTCTACGAAACAAAACCATTCCACTAGCGAAGGTATTATGGAGGAATTCTCGACTTGAAGAAGCCACATGGGAACGAAAAGATGAAGTGCGTGTTCAGTATCCTCAGTCGTTTACACCATGATTTGTTTAAGTTTGGGGACCAAACTTATTGAAAGGGGGAAGAATGTAATATCCTGACCCAGATGTAACCAAGCCGATGAGTTTTACGTGTTATAATGAAGTAACAATTTGGATTTTTAAATCGCTTGAATATGTGAATAAACAATAATAATAAAGTAAATAAATACAAAGAAAAAAAAAGTAATGGGAAAGGAAAATAAAACAAAATAAAATAAAAATAAAGATAAAATAAGAATTGGAAAGAAATAAATAAAAATGAAAAATTGAAATACATGCATATATTATATCTATGTATATTTATATATAGGTATAAATATATAAGGAGTTATATATGTGGAGTCTAGTATAACTGAAGAAAAAAAAAAAAAAAAGAAGAGAAACGGATGGGGGGGCTGAAGTGCAAAACTGGAAAGGCACGAGAGAGAGAGAGAGAGAGAGAAATTAAGTGGGGCGTTTCTCTTGTTTTATATAAACATCCATGCGTTAGAATCAGAGGAAGAAGAGAAGAAAAACAAAAACAGAGCAAACGGCTGGACGCAACATAGGGGGAAGAAAAGGAAGAAAAAAAAAGAGAGGAGGAAGAAGGAAGAGGCAGGTCGGGCATTTTGCGTGAGTTGTGCAAGAAGAGGAGGAGGAAACGAGCCAAGAAAATCAGATTGAGCGGTGGATTCGGAAGTGAAATCGGGTGACAGCACTGTACGCGCGTTGGGTTAGTGAGATTCATTTCTGTGTTTAATTTTGTTGTCAAGCATGAATTACTATGTTGATATAGAATCGTGTGAAACATAGGACTTGATTGAATGCATAGAATCTGATTGGTGTTGGAATTGAATCAAGTGAAAACAAGAAAAAAAAAAAAAAAGAAAACCGAACAAAACCGAACGTGGGAAACGGTAGAAAACAGAGGTGAAAAACCGATTGGATGGGTTGATTTTGTTGCGATCAATTGGGCTGGATCATGGGTAATTGATTCTCTTGGGTGTAGGGAAATTTTAGAATCAAATCGGGATTGAAACCGTAGGAGAAAACGGGAAAAAACGGAAGGGAAAGGGGCTGCCGGAAAAACCGCACAGCCCCAGGTGCGCCACTGTTCCGGCCATTTTGGGACTGCTCCGGCACTCCGATTTGAAATCCGACGGTAGATTTGAGTTTCCCATAACTCGTAGGTGTTAACCCCGCTGAAAAATGCAAGAAACCCGTCACCGGCGAGTCGCCGTAGACGAAGAAGACAACCTGTACGCTAGAAAAGGCTGCTGCGCGGCTGCTGTTTTGCAATTTTATTTTGGCCAAACCGGGTCGGGTCTGACCCGACCCACCCAATCAGATGACTGCCCAACACTTGTACTTCATGGGTAAATTTTTAAATTCGAGTTTGGAGGGTGTTTGGTTAGAAAGGAGAAGTTATCCAATAGATGGCTTATATTAGTATACCGGAATTGGAAAACAGAAAAAAAATTTGAAAAATGGGTTGGGCAGAGAATTGAACCTATGACCAATCGGGAAATGATGAAAATTCATGAACCACTGTGCCACTAAGGCACATATGATTTATTTTACTTAAAATAAGATATATATTAGACCCGATTCAATAAATTAAATAATGTAGGAAATTAAATAAATTCGAATTAAATTTCGACGCTTAAATTAGTCGAACGAATAATGAAAACCTACTGATTTGGACCTTTTGGATTTAATGGTAAGGTCCGTTTCATGAGACAGAGTCTCGAAAAATAAAGTACCTGTAGAAACGTCAAAATGACCAAAATGCCCCTACGTCAAAGGTAAGTCAAACGGACTCTGATTTAGTTAAGTAAATAGTGAATTTTTATTAATTCAAACCTACTGGACTTAACGGTGAAGTCCAAATTATGAAAATAGAACCCAAAAAGTAGAGACACGTAAATGACCATTTTGCCCTTGGGCAAATTAAGTCCAAACTGGAAACCGTAGAAACGTAAATGAGTAAAAGAGATATTTAGAGTAGCGAAATGTACAATTGATAAATGAAAGTAAAACTGAGACGTGTTTATTGATGTATAGGCCAGTCAACGGGGAAGGAGAAAGTCCCAGAGTACTAAGACACAGATAAGGTAAGTAATATCTGACCTCTGCATGTTGTACACTCAGCCATGTCACAGTTCTTGCTATACGCATTTGTACTCTATTTATCATATCAGATCTTTTATGATTCCACTTGTGTGATTTTACTTTTTCGTGGAATAGCTTAGTTATGATGCATAGTATGTCCCGAGTATGGGGACCAGCCTTATATTATTGACCCGAGTATGGGGTCCTGTCCCGAGTATAGGGACCAGATTTACATGATTGGGCTCAGTGCTATGCACACAGGGGGTAGCCGGGCCCCATAGTTTATAGCATCCACCAGTTTTGACATCACCATCTATCTATTGAGATTCATAGTGAAATCATGTTCCAGCTTTGTTCGAGTACTTTCTATGATCTTGTATGTGACACTTTGGTCTATAGCTTGTGATGTCATCATTCAGACTAGATGTTCCTTTATTGTAATATTCACTGACGAGTTTTGATTATTGTTATGATATTGACCGGCTATCATATCTTTATTATTATTCAGTTCTTTCCAAATCTTGTACACATGACAGAGTAGGGGACTTACTTATTGGGCTTTGTTTAGCTCACCCCCTTACCACATTCAGGGACTGACGCAAAGGACGGACAGTAGAAGGCTTGTGGCTATAGGATGGACATTTTGACAAGTATTGGTAATAGTAGTACAGTCTTGTAGAACTCCCGTGTATTCACGTCCTGGGGACGAGATGATCTATTAGAGATGTCACAGGCTGTGTGTTTTTTTTAATTGTAGAATGATTTGTATTTAGAACAATTCAGTTAATGTTTTCCGCTATGTTTGCATATGATGATTCATGTGGTTATCTATTAGTACACTGATGTGAATGAACAGGATGATTAGGTCCGATTCGGCCAAAGGGTCGGGTCGGATGGTTGCAGTTCGCTTATTCGTAGAGGGTGGGTTACGGGTCATGACATAGTCTCTCCCATGTACTCACCACCTAAAAGTGGTTATGTTTAGACTGTTGCCAGTTTTATTTTCAGACTTTGAATAATGGTTGTAATAAGGCTTCCGCACTTTATTAATTATGTTACATTATTTATTGTGATCATTAATGTTGGGAATGAGAAAGGTAGGGATGACCATTGGGCCGGCCCTGCAACACGAGATCCGCATAGGGTGGGTTTCGGGTCGTGATAGCTTGGTTTCTCTCTCTAAGAGTTCAAGTATAAACACACTATTTTAGGCAATATTCCTACCTGTCCATATGTACATATAATGATATATATATATATATGTGTGTGTGTGTGTGTGTGTGTTATATGTAAACAAAACAAAGAAAATTGAGTTTGAAAGACCTAGAACATGATACCATGCTTGAGTAACCATTGATGAAAACTTGAAATTGGGTCAAGCTTTCAACCTGAACAAAACCCATTTTTGATGATTGGGACTTAAACGAGACCAAACAAGGATAAAGAAACAATAAAAATTATCTCAAATAGACCGAAAGAGAGAGAGTAAACTGAAGTTGCATGTCACGGTCCAAAGACCCAACTTTGCGAATCAAGCACCAAGCTTGATTTTTAGAATGTAGATTGAAAGCCACTAAGATAATGATCACAACGAGCTAAAAACCATTGAATTTGGTGGAGAAATAAGTTTGAACCGAACCAGAAACTACCACCATTATTGAACCTCAACCGAGTTTTTGAGCTTGTTTCAACCTACAAAATGAATACCAAGGTGTGTACTTAGCTTTTATAAGACATTTACGATCAAGAACAATGAAAAACCATTTGGAAAAACCTATGAATTTGAAAAAAATTTTTTTAGGTTTCAATAACTATTCATCATCCAGAGGGAAGATGATTAATAGTAACGGGTCGGACTCGGGTCAGTCTTTGGGTTCGGGTCGGGGCCCAACCCAAGCACATACAAGGGGCACTTGAAACTGCGTCATTTTGGGTTAGTAAAATGTTTTAAAATCCTGATTTGGGGCGTTTGGTTATAAGGTTAAGGAATTGATTTGATAATTCATGCTCAAATGGGATATCTTATCCTTATTTTGTTGATTTATCCGCTGTTTGGTTTGGGAATTTAGTGAAAAATAAAAGGGGAGCCGCAACTCCCCAATTTCGAACCTTGCACCTCACATGTACAACCTACATGCTTCAACCACTCGGCCACATTTCCACATGTGATAATATTTCACATAATGTAGATATATATATATATATAATATTTAATTAGTTTATTTAAATAATTAAATTAATTAATTTAAATACTACGTCTGTCTAAATAAAATAAAATAAGTGTCTACCCTGACCATTTTCGACGTTCTGGATCCAATGGCGGGATTACCAAACAAGATTCTGAAAAATTAGACATATAAAGTACGCTAATTATGATAATGCCCTTAGTGACACCTAAAGCTAGTTGAATACCAAAGAGGGTCTATTTTGACTTTCTTCGACATTTCAAACTCAATGGTGGAGTTCATACTGCCAAACTAAGTGCCAAAAAATAGGAAACATGGAAAGGTGAAATTTTTAAAATTCCCTTAATGGGATAATAAGCTAGTAATGGGGCCCGAGGAAGGGTATGAGACCTACCTTAGGGTTAAGAAGGTCATTAAATCCAAAAGTAAAGGCGGTTAAGGCTAACAACGTCAAAGAAATAATGATTGAATAGAATCATATATTTACTCAGGTATTAAGTTCAATTTGATGTGCAATCTAGGATCACCAGACGAAGGAAAGACACACGATAAAGAGGTCGATATGGGAAGTGAAATGTGAAACAAAAACTAAGGACCCAAGGTGAGTAATTTGGTATCTTGAATCAGTGAATTTCTATATCTTACTTTCAAAAACCTATTCTATGAATTTCCATATCTATTTAAAGTGCCGATTCTGGACTTTATGAAATTTGAGAGCTGTGATCTTTATGATTATATCTTGAAACAACATTCATATGTACTATTTTGAAAAATGTCTCTATACTTTGAATCTTGACTAAATGCTTTAGCAAAAATGTTCATTATTTGATTGTGTGTGTAAACCATGGCACCCTTCAATGAGGAAATGATTTGTGTGAACCTATCTTGGCTTTGTAACTCGAATCATACTTATGTGATCTGACCCTATGTTTGTGTGAGGCCTACCTATGTGGCACTCTGACTCTTATAATGAGACCTACCCAGATGGCGCTCTGACTCAATGTGTAATTCATTCTTGTGACTATTCGAGGCTTATCCATGTGGCGCTCCAACTCTTATGATAGGACTTACCCACATGGCACTCTAAATCAATTCTTGTGTCTACACGTGGCATACCCATATGGTGCACCAACTCTTGTGATGAGACTTACCTACATGGCGCTCTGACTCGTTGTGGAATTAATGATTGAGGTATAACTACGTGGTGCTGTAACTCTTGATGAGACTTACCTATGTAGCGTTCCAACTCAATATGTGATTTATCGATATGTTTAATATGTATTCGTCATTCGTCTTATGTTATTTGCTCTCCATAATCAGATTTCTAGAGTATCTTCTCGTGTGTATTTATTATTTGATGTTGTGTTATCCATTTTGTATTGATCATTCGAACCATGTTTTAAGAAGTACATGTGCTACTATTTATTTTGTGAACAACTATTCGTTATTTTATTTGTGTTTTGATATTCGAACAATGCTCTTGAAAATTATGTGTTTTAAAAATGCATATGTTATATCTACTTTAAACCTTCAGTTTGCTTTACAAAATTATCCACTTTGGAAATGTGTTATATGATATTCATGAGAATGTGTTCTCTGTTTTGAGGAAGCTTGGTGCCCATGGTATTTTTTGTAAAACTCCACTTCGTAAACCTGTGACAGGATGCAGGAATTACTTACGAGCTTTCATAAAGCTCACATGGATTTATCCATGCAAATTTCAAGTAATTAAGTAAGTAAAGAAGCAGTAAAGACTACATGGAAAAGCTAAAGACGTGAATATGGTGGAATTTTGTACGAGAGACGTGATTGAACTTGATGTGGGATTTTTGGTAAACATATGATGTATCTTCTGGCATAGTAATGACTCAGCTTTTTTGGAACTAGTGTTATGTATCTTTTGCTAGACATGTATATAGATGTGAATAGACATGTTGATGGATTATGTTAATAATGGTGACGTTATCACAATGACTTTATCTTGAGAACTCTTTATAGATGACTGATAATGTTGTGCTATCAGATGAGTTACAAAGGTGACGTTTCCGTAATTTTTTAAAAAGAAAAAAGAAAAAAAATTCTTAATGGTAAATACAACTCATTTGATTTTGTATGGCCTGTAAGGGTGATAGTGTCGGTTATTGCCTCTAATTCGTAGAGGGTGGGTTTCGGGCAGTGACAAAAATGGCATGAAAATTACATGTATGTCCATAAATGACCAAAATAACCTATAATGGATAGGAATATGCTATAATTACCAAAGTTCCCTCAAAAGGGCAAAAAGACACTAATATTACAAAAATACCCCTAGAATGTGGGAAACCTCTAGTATTTACCAAACTATTCCTAAGGGTAGAAAAACACTAAAAATTACCAGAATACCCTTAGTGGGCATTATGAGTGAGGATCTTAATGTGCCAAAATCTCTTAGTGGGCATAATCACTAAAATGCCCTCTATCGGCAGAATAACCAAAATGCCCTCGATGGGTAGAATGACCAAAATGCCCTCTATGGACAGAATGACCAAAATGCCCTCGGTAGGCCCTCTATGGGCGATATGACCATAATGCCCTAAGTGGGCATAACGACTGAAATGCCCCTAATGAAGGAGACGATTAAAATGCCCTCGATGAGCATAGTGACCGAAATTCCCTCTATGGGCAAAAATATTAAATTACTAAAATACCCCTAGATGGGACATATTATCGTAACTTCCCAAAAATGGCAAAACTAACTCTATACAATCAAGGTTCACAAAATAAGGTGTCTACACTACTTTGATAGGCCCAATTTATATCTAGATCGATTAAGTGGACCCTAAAGAGGGGTGAATAGGTCTGAAAAAGCAAATTAAAATTCTCTCTCCCAATTTTAAATTTGCATGCTATATAGGATTCTCACTTTAATTGGATAAATCTTATAAATCTCATGACAATAAAATCAAACAAGGGCATCCAACACAATATAGCATAATATAGAAGTAAAGCAATAAAAGTGAAGAATGATGCACACCAGAATTTAGGTGATTAAAAAACCACCATAGATCAAACAAATCTATAGGGGAGAACTCTAGGTCCCTAACCCAGCTGATCAATCCACTAGAATGTTTTGAATATTACAGGCCACCGTAAACACGAAGACTAAGTCCCTCAAGCCTCGTTCACTATTCAGAATCTTCTCAAATTTGAATCCACAAGGCAATTCCTAGTTGATCTTTATCTCTAATCCTAGATCCGAATACCCAATCTACAATCACAAATCTCTGCGTGATCTCGGACTCTACCGATTGAACAACCCTTGAACTCTTCAAGAGTGCACTAGGTGGATGTAGAAGATGTGATGTTCAGGTTCTTAGATATGGCTTTGATCTATGTGAATATGAAGACTATAAATGAATGCTTTTGGAAAAATATTTGAAACCCTTTTGAGAGCAGCCAAAAGATTAACCCTAGAATGAAGAACAAAGCTTTTATATGTAGGGTTTTGGATGTCAAATGCCTGCACCTAAAATAAAAAAGTAAATTTTTAGCGCACGTCTCATTCGAACGAAGAGGCCTCATTTAAACGAGCAAGCGAACAAGTCAATTCCAAATGGCCACTAGAAAACTCATAAGAACAAGCCATGGGAATGATTCCAAGGAGCATCGAACGAAGGGTGCATTGGAAAAATCATTCCAATGAAGTTTAAAGTGAATAAAATGACCATCGAATAAAGACCTCATAAGAATACTTGTTCGAATAAAAGGCCTTTGTTCGGACAAGCACCAGTGAGCATAGTGCCTATGTTATGCTGAAGTATAAAATCTTATTTTAATGAAAGGAAAATTTTACTAAAATTACCATGAGCTAATATTATTCATATAACACTATGCACACACTAACACCAATGATACAAAAACATGATAATGGATGAAGTGAGTGTATGATACTCCAAAACCATGTTACCTCAAGTTCACTAAGAATGATGACGAAGCTAAGTTTTGGCTTGAAGCTTGAACTTCTTGTTAAGAACATAGGGCTTGAGAAACACTCAGACTAGGACTAAGATACATTATAATCAAACTCGTTTTGTCACTATGGACTAGCTAATATACAAATGGACTCAAAGTCTTAACATTTAGGTCTATTGAGACACTATATCACAAAATAGACTTTGGAAACATATCCAAAAGGTTCAAGAAACCTAACATAGGTCTTTTCTTGTCAGATCCCAAAACTTACCCTCTATGGATTAGGGGATGCGAGCATACTTAACAGAAATTGAGTTTAGCTTCACAATAACTAACTACTGATGCTTGTGAAGTAGGTTGGACTACTTTAACCTCTAGCTCATCCAGATCTCTGATCAACTCTGTGTAGCTAGTGATGATATATGCAAGACTTCCTGACTTCTGGCTCAGTGCATCTGTTACCATATTAGCCTTACCTGGGTGATACAGAATGCTTATGTTATAGTCTTTGATTAGCTATATCCATCGATGTTACCTCATGTTCAACTCTTTTTGAGTAAGCAAATACTTGAGGCTCTTATGGTTTGTGAAGATTCCATAAGTTTCCCCATATAAATAGTGACGTCATATCTTGAAAGCGAACACCACAGCTGCTAAATCCAGATCACTTGTGGGGTAATTCTTCTCGTGCGACTAGAGCTACCAAGAATCATAGGTAATAACCTTCCTATCTTATATTAACACACAACCCAATCCCTTGTGAGAGGCATCATTGTAAATCAAAAACTACCCTTCCATTAAAGGAATAGCAAGGATAAGAGTCATAGTCAATTTCTCCTTCAAGGTCTGGAAGCTCTGTTCCCATTCCTCAGTCCATATAAATAGAGTGTCCTTTTGGGTCAACTAAGTAAGTGTCTTTGCTATCTTGGAAAAACCCTTCAAAAATCTACAATAATAACTGGCTAACCCCATAAAACTTTTGACTTTATTCGTTTTAGCAACGAAAACAAATTTGCCACTAAAAGTTTCCTTTCAGCAATGATTGCTTAATGTATCAATTTTAGAAACAAAATTAGATTCGTTGCAAAATGCTACCTTTTACCAACGAAAGCATTATTTTAGAACGAAAATTTTGAACTTTGAGTGACAAAATGTTTTTTTGCTAAATTTTTTAAGTTTTAGCAACAAAATCCAATTTCATTGTCTATAGTATATTTTTACTAACGAAACAAGTTTTTGTTGGGTAAACCCTTCTGCAACATGATTTTAGCAATGACTTGTCAATGAAATGGTTTTCGTAGATAATTGTTTTTTTTTTTTTTGTGATAAAATCATGGTTTTTAGCAATGCAAAATTTTATTGATAAAAAGCATTTTTGTTGTAGTTTTAGATACATTATAAATATTTTGCCAATAATTTAGTATTATGTAACACCCCAGTCCCGGATGGACAGGATTGAAAGGTCAAGGGACCCCGAACTATAAGATAAGTAGGTGATTGATACTAATCATCCTACCCAAATGAATAAAGTATAGTCCGTTTCTTTATTAGTTTATTTTCTTCAAATCATTTTCCCTTAATTTGATTCAGTTCGTTGACATGCTTATACATGTTCAAGTCTTGTAACGGGATTTAATGAATAGATCATAATAAGGTCCAACTGAATTAAAAATATCGATCAATAGTTTATAATAAGGTGAAGTTCAGAGCGGACTCTAATGGTCAATAAAAAGCATAGATGTTATATCAAAGAAGGGTACAGGCACCCTTTACAATATACAACAAATGAATAAAATTATCTAAAACCAATGCTACTTAAGTCTCTGTCCATCTCATACTAATCCAACAGTTGTCCTCTACAAGTCCAGTACCTACCATTCCCATGAGCAGAAAGGGTGAGCCAGAACGTTTAGTAGGGTTTCCCAAAACACACAACCAAGTAGCGTGTAAAAACTAATGTAAGTCTAATGAGGACAATTCCTAATGTCCAATATGCAATCCCAAGAACGCAACAATATTATTAACCAAATCACAGATAAATAGACATGACAATCAAGAGAATATGACACTACTCCATGTGGTACAACAGTAGTAATAAGATACACAATATACCTTGAACATGAAGTATATCAACATATACAAACCTCTCGAAGAACTTTTATTTTTTGCTCAAATCAGTCAGAACAATGATATCCAATACGAATCGATGATAGAATCAGTCAATAACGCATAATCACTTCACCACTATATAGACAACAAATATAATTCACAACATACAAGTCCGAGCAATATCTACTATACTCATCAATATAGTTCACTCAATGCCATGATGCTCAATGTAGAAAGGTAAATGTGTATGATTTAAACTGCGATCCAAATCCCAACTTCATCTCTCTCAATTCATAATTCAATTACCTAATGGCCCCTGAAAAAGCTTGATGCTTCTCGGGCTACTAACGAGATAGCAATGCACCACCAACCAGTGCGGGTTTATGGTTTGTAACCGAAGGGAGACACAATTCCCGTCATAAACAATTTTGGTCTCTAATTACAATCTCACCATACACTATTCATCTATCTTATCAATTTATCCACACCACTCAGATGTACACAATCAATATCATAGAGGTTGGTATGCTATCCCAGGCAACCAAAAATAAAACCTAAACTCCTAAAAATAATGTAGTAGTGCGAGTAGGGATCGTTCCCACGAAGAGTGTCTAGCCTAGTTTTATGCTATGTGAACAAGGATGGGGGGTTTGAGTATAACGAAAATAATTTAAAAAAAAAAACAACTAAAGAATAATTTAAATTAAAGTATCAAATTCAATCAAAAGAGCAAGCATTGGTCTAAATCAACATCCACCATCGAAATTTTACAACTGATCATCAATGCAAGTATATATCAATTCACACTTTGAATATTCACCGTTGGAACTATTTTCCTATCTTTCCTTAGTCATAGTTAATTAGAAAACAAGCGATCTAATTATCTCTACTACTGAACAACCCAAGACAAGCGCTAAAGGTTTAATCTAGTAGCAGGTTTAAGAATTAGAAAGATCGATTAAGCTAAACAACACAAGCACAAGCGGTTGCATTTAATTTAGTCAAACGTTCTTCCTAAGATCTAATAATTTCTAACGCAGCAAATCATTAAATCTTAGTTATTTCAAGAATTAGAGGGATCAAATAATTACGGATTTGATATCTAATCTAGCAATCGATAAACTAGTAGGCCTCCTAGTAATTAAACGAGACAATCATAAAAATAAGGACAAAGAAACATCTGATCCTCAAAGCATAAATTGAACAATAAAAACAAATTAGATCTCATATTTTTATTAATTCTGAGGCTTCCATTTCCTTCGACCAATTATAAAAATTAGCCACACATGGCCATGAAAATTTGAAGGAGAAGTTTGAGAAGAAGGGAGAGAGAGAGAGAGAGAGAGAGAGAGAGAGAGAGAGAGACAAAGATGTGTGTGTGTGACGGCTGCTCTTAGGAGCCCTAATTAAAAATAAAATAAAGTCCTAATATAACTAGGAAAGTGCTATTTCAACTGGAATTCCCGCACTAGATCTGAAATTGCCAAAAATAAATCGCGTGGACCCGCATATTAGAATTTCGCGTGCCCAAAAACGTCAGCAGTGCTAGTATAGCAACTTCAAACCCAATTTTGATCTTGATGCAGTCCGAATCCCGCATAATGAAAAACATGAAAGTTGTAGAGTTGTTTCTTAGCTTTCCACAAAAGCTTTAATTATTGCAATCAGAGCTCGGCTGAAAGAGTTATGCCCAGATTACGAAGCGATATCGAAACTATCCAAAAATCGCCCAATTAGCATTTTTTTGCACTTAACACCTCCATTTGCATCCTAAATCAAAATATAATAATAATGAGTACATTTAGGCACTAAATAAGTATAAAAGACTAAACATTAAGGGAGAAAAATATGACATTTTGCATTCTTATCAGAGGTCCACGATATAATCCGCATTAGCTGTCATGCAATGTAATGAATAATATCTAAATGTACAAGAATACACAATCATAGCATATTATAATAATAGTAAGCATTGGAATAACAATGAAAATCTCATCATAACATCACACAAGATTTAAGCATCAAAATAGTAATGGTAGTCACATCATAAAAATCAATGACAAGTATGCAATGCCAACCAATCATTATGTAATCCTAGTACCAATCAACAGCCAACTATAGGAACACAGTACTTATGTTTGTCAGAACATATACTAGAACCTCACACACTCCAAGTTCAACTCGTAGGGCCACCCCGACTCTTAATACTAAGGTTCTGTAACGATTCTTTCAGTTCTCTTAGGTAAATTATGCATTAACTTACACATCGAGTGTCTGTTGTCCTAGACAATATAAATATTTGTTCCCACACCTCAAAAACATTAAGAATGCTTTATCGTATTATTTCTAACTCATAAGGGCATTTTTGTAGTTTTACCAGGCAAGTTTCACGTCTACCAAGACCCTGTCTCACAAAACTCACCTTGGAATCTAATCCAGAAGGTCTATAAACTCTAAGAACGCTCTCCTTGCATTTCATTAATTCTTTTAGATATTTGTCCTATGCCTAGGGGCATAATGGTAATCTCACATGATCATGTGGCACCGACCCCGTGTTCCTAGTTCATTAATCTGATATCGTATTTAAATTTCGGGCATCCAAAAATTTTGAAAACGCATCTTTTAGATCTTAATTCAGCTTTCAATTACTTAATCTAAATCTAGGGGTATAATTATTATTTTTTCACTTTATGTGAAACCTTTATCGGGTCCTCATTTGCTTAATCTGATCATATATTTGAATCACGGGTATCCAACAACTTTGGAATAGCTCCTTCTGAATTTTAATTGGCCTTTAAGTTTCTTAAACTATCATTAGGGGTATTTTCATAATTTTTCATACTCACATGGGACTGCCCCAAGTCCCTGAATGTTCAAAATAACTCCGTCATTGAGTCTAGAATGTCCAAAAACCTTAAGAATGCCTCTTAGCGTATTTTAATTGGCTTTACTTTCAATTTTGATGAACAAGTAAGCTTTTTTTATAATTTTCCTAAAAATTGTCCATTGTTTTGTAATTATTAAATTCAAGTCAGCCCCTTTACAGTTTCCTTTAATTCAATTTCTTATCTATGTAGACAAACAGCCCCAATTCAATTTAGTTTTCAATTTCAGGAACAGTGATAACCCCAATTCGAATTAAATAAATTTCAAGGTTTTAATTATACTCGTAGCCAAACAGTCCCTTAAGCCTAAGTGGCCATTGGGCCAGCCCAGAGCGCAACCCGAATACCTGGTTAACCTGACCCGAGTTGATCATTAATCAAATCAATCCAATTGACCAATCAATTCTCCAGAGTTGATCGCCACCCGCAATGCTTCTATCACCTTCTCTAGTGAACCTCGCCAAAAAATTGAAAACCCTAGTTTTTCAAACTACATTTTTTTTATGCCGTTTTAATCCATTTTCTTTCCAATCTTCATATATCATCTTTTTACACATTTTAGGTCAGGTTTTAAGTATCAAAACCCGATGAATCATACCAAAATCTCTTTGCCCCGACTTTTCGATGAGCTCTGTAACTCGCGGTTTCTACCATTTTTGGCCATCGTTCCTCACTATTTTTCTCTCTTCTCCTCACCCCTCACCTTCTATACACTAAGATTTTTGAAAACCTGGTTTCAAGACCCCTCATCTACTACAGCTAAGAAAACCCAAATTGGGTTGTGTCTCCTCCACTGTGACTCACACAATGACACACATACTCGTCCACACACATAACGACACATACATACTTCTACACATGCATGTATATATGACTGTATATATATCCTTAGGAAGTCTAGAAAATTTCCTACCTCTTCTTGCTACCATGCTCGTTGATAGACAAAGAGATTCCTAATGAGAGTGAGAGGTTCGGTTAAGCCATCAATGGTTGTCACTGTCCGTTCCAAACTGCTGCTCATAATTCTCTCTTCCTCCTCCTTATTTCCCTTTCTTCCTTTCCTTTTTCTTCTTATCTTCCGTCTGTTTTCTAGTTTCGGTGTACCCCACTATGTTTCATTATATATGTGTATTTTACAAATCCACACACACATATACACACTATGTCATACGCATAGTCTTACATACCCACACTCACATAATTTCACACTCGGTTGGGAAAGAGAGAGAGAGAGAGAGAGAGAGAGAGAGAGAGAGAAAGAGAGAGAGAGAAATTAGAAAGTGGGAAGGAAAAAGGAAAAGGCAAAAAGCTGAAATTTGGTAAAGGGACTTGTCCCATCATGTGTACTGTCTTCCATTTTTGGTCCCTTTTCTATACACCTTCAAACATAAGATTACTTTCAACATTAGATGCCTTGAAAACCAATCCCAATGGGAAACTTGTCAATGCCAAGAAATATCCACCAACCTTCTAGAGGAAGCTTTGTACACTTACCAATGTGGCACGTGGCCAGTTGGCTAAATATGAGTGCACACGCATCCGAACATGAACTGTCTCAGAATCGTACCAAAATTGGCACCCTTGTTAATATCAATGCTATAACTCCAATATGTTTTCCATCTCTCAAAATTCAATCGTTTGAATTTTCATAATTATCTACGATCCCGTAAATAACTGTATAGTCCCATGACTCACACCAGTCCCGAATAATTTACCAAAATTTCACTTAGCCTTACAATGTCACACTAAAGTGTTATTAGTCGATTTCATAGTTATTCAAACACATCATTGATCAATTACTCATATGTCCATAGTCAATGTTAGTAATTCATCAAATTTCACTTTATGATTTTCTAAATCTTTACAACCTCTACCCCTTATGAGAATTTCGTCCTCAAAATTCAAGCCACATCTACTATCCCACTAACTTATATCCATTAAGAGAATCAAAATTCTCCCTACATAATCAAACCATCAAATACTGACTCGTAACTATATCGCTCTGTCTCTATCACAAACTAAGTCTGAGCATTCTAGGGTTAAACCACTAACCCAATCTAACCGACTAGAAGACCGATAAGGTCTATCATACGCAATCTCTAAGGAAGTAGTCAAATTTAATATATAGGATACAATCCTGACCGAACAAGGTTCACAACAACATAACTCTCAATAAGAGAGCTCCACATAGGGATAGTTGTAAAGTCTCAAGCATAAGCTATAGGGAGCAACCACTGCTCAATCCCAAACATACGTTAATCAACAAGAAGTTTTATTCCTTACTTAATATCTTACAGTCTTATGTGTCTTTTACTTCATGACTTACAGCCTTTTTTGAATTTTTTTCATTCAATACTTCACATTTCTTTATTAACTTCTCATTTTCATAACTAGGTGAAAACCCTTCATGGATCACAGCTCCTTTTGTTACTGGGTGATAGGGTGCCATCCATCACTTGTAACACAAGACCTAAGACCAATCTGGTCTGTATAACATATCATAGTCCAAACAGTGTAACCCATGAATAATCAAGTACTAACCTAGCATACACATTGAATCAATCAATCAATAGGTAATAACTAACTCACAGCCTACCATATAAGCACATCATTACTGAATTTATTCCAATGATATACATATATACAAGTACATAGTCCATCACCAAGATAGAAGATATCAAATCTCTACCATATGGATAATCTAGCACACAGCCTATCCTATTAGACCTACAGTCTATCATATGGACGTAAGAATTTACAATTCAAGCCAATCAATCAATGAAGCACAATACAGAATTTCCAATTAAGAATAAGTCAAGTACAACAGACAACGGTAAGCACCAAATGTAACAAGCACCCACAACAAACAACCCAAACCAACCCGAGCAATCTAAGGTCTAGCCTCTCCTACTATTCTAGGTATTCAAAAGCTAAAGCTCTAATACCATTCTGTAACTCCCCGATCCTAGATGGACCGGAATGAGGGGTCACCGAAACCCCGAACAATATGATAGGTAGGTGATTGAGACTAATCATCCTAGCCAAATGAATAAAGTGTAATCCACTTCTTTATTAGTTTATTCTCTTCAAATCATTTTCCCTAAATTTGATTCGGTTCGTTGACATGCTTGTACTTGTTCAAGTCCTACAATGGGATTTAATGAAATATATCATAATAAGGTGCAACTAAACTAAAAATATTCATCAATAGTTTATAACAAGGTGAAGTTTAGAGCTTATTCTAATGGTCAATAAACAACATAGATGTTATATCAAAGAAGGGTACAGGAACCCTTTTATAATATACAATGAATGAATAGAACTATCTGAAACCAATGCTACTTAAGTCTTTGTCCATCTCATGCTGCTCCAACAGTTGTCCTCTATAATCTAATACCTGCCATTCCCATGAACAGTAGGGGTGAGCCATAACGCATAATAGGGTTTTTCAAAACACACAAGCAAGTAGCATATAAAAACTAATGCAAGTCCGATGAGAACAATTCCTAATGTCCAGTATGTAATCCCAAACACACAATAATATTATTAACCAGATCACAGATATAGACAGAACAATCAAGAGATTAAGACACCACTCCATATGGTACAATAGTAGTAATAAGATACACAATATACCTCAAACATAAAGTATATCAACATATAGAACCTCACAAAGCAACTCTATTTCCTGTTCAAATCAGTCAGAACAATGATATCTAATATGAATTGATGACACAAATAGTTAATAATGTATAATCACTTCACCATTATATAGACAACAAATATAATTCACAACATACAAGTTTGACCAATATCTACTATACTCATCAATATAGTCCATGTAATGCCATGATGCTCAATATAGAAAGGTAAACGTGTATGATTTAAACTGCAATCCAAATCCTAACTTTTTCTCTCTCAATTAATAATTCAATCACCTAATAGCCCCCGGAAAAGCCTAATGCTTTTCGGGCTACTAACCCGATGGCAATGCACCAACACTCACATAGTTTTACGATTCGTAACCGAAGGAAGACACAATCCCCGTAACAAAATAATCCCGGTCTCTAATCATAATCTCATCATACACTATTCATCTATCCCATCAATCCATCCACACCACTCAGGTGTGCTCAATCAATACCATAGAGGTCTACGATATAATCCACATCAGTTGTCATGAAATGCAATACATGATATCTAAATGTACAAGAATACACAATCATAGCAAATTATAATGATAGTAAACACCGAAATAGTAATGACAATCTCATCATAACATCACACAAGATTCAAGCATCAGAATAGTAATGACAATCACATCATAAAAATTAATGACAATTATGCAATGCCAACCGATCATTATGTAATCCTAATCTCAATCATCACCCGACTATTGGAAGACACTACTTGTGTCTATCAGAATGTATACTAGAACTTCACACACTCCAGGTTCAACTCGCAAGGCCACCCTGACTCTTAATACTAAGGTTCTGTAATGATTCTTCAAGTTCTCTTTGGTAAATTGTGCATTAGCTTACATACCAACTATCCATTGTCCCAAACAGATATAAAGATTTGTTCCCAAGCCTCAAAAATCTTAAGAATGCTTCATCGTATTATTTCTAAATCATTTGAATGCCTTTTAAACCCATAAGGGCATTTTTGTAGTTTTACCGGGCAAGTTTCATGTCTACCAAGACCCTATTTCACAAAACTGACCTTGGAATCTGATCCAGAAAGTTTAAAAACTCCAAGGACACTCTCCTTGCATTTCATTAATTCTTTTAAATATTTGTCCCATGCCTAGGGGCATAATGGTTAGCTCACATGATCATGTGGGACCAACCCCATGTTCCCAGTTCGTTAATTTGATATAGTATTTAAATTCCTGGCATCCAAAAATATTGGAAACGTCTCTTTCGGATCTTAATTCGGCTTTCAATTGCATAATCTAAGTCTAGGGGTATAATTTTCATTTTCTCACTTTATGTGGAACCATCACCGGGTCCCTATTTGTTCAATCTGATAATATATTTGAATTTTGGGCATCTTACAACTTTGGAATAGCTTCTTCAAAATTTTAATTAGCCTTTAAATTTTTTAAACTATTATTAGAGATATTTTTATAATTTTCCATACTCATATGGGACCACCCCAGGTCCCCGAATGTCTAAACCGACTCTGCCATTGAGTTTGGAATGTCCAAAAACCTTAAGAATGTCTCTTCTCGTATTTTAATTGGCTTTACTTTCAATTTTGATGAACAAGTAAGCTTTTTCCATAATTTCCTTAAAAATTGTTCATTACTTTGTAATTATTAAATTCAAGTTAGCCCCTATACAATTTTATGTAATTCAATTTCTTATCCATGTGGACAAACAACCCATTTTAATTTAGTTTCCAATTTCAGGAACAGGGATAAGCCCAATCCGAATTAAATAAATTTCAAGGTTTTAATTATACTCGTAGCCAAACAGCCCCTTAAGCCCAAGTGGCCATTAGGCTAACCCAGGACTCAACCCGAATACCCAGTTGACCTATTGACCTGACCCGTTGATCGTTGACCCAACTTGAGTTGGCCGTTAATTAGGTCAACCCGATTGACTAGTCAACTAGCTAAAGTTTACTACCACCGACGAAGGTCGAGTCGCCTTTTTTCGGCAAACCTCACTAGAAAATCGAAAACCCTAGCTTTTCAAACTACATTTTTTCCTATGCCATTGTAATCCATTTTCTTTCCAATCTTCATATATCATCCTTCTATATATTTTAGGTCAGGTTTTAAGTATCACAACTCGATGAATTATACCAAAATCTCTTTGCCCCGACTTTTTCGGTGAGCTTTGTAACTCCCAATTTTTGCCATGTTTGGCCATCATTCCTCGCTATTTTTCTCTCTTCTCCTCACGACCCTCACCTTCTATGCACTAAGAGTTTTCAAAACCTAGGTTAAAGACCCCTCAACTGCTACACCTAAGAATACCCAGATTGGGTCATGTCTCCTCCATTGTGACTCTTACAATGGCACACACACTCGTCCATACACATAACAACACACACATGCGTCCACATATGCATATATATATGACCATATATATATATCCTTAGAAAGTCTAGAAACTTTCCTACCTGTTCTTACTACCATGACCGCTGCTAAAGAGAAAGATTCTTGATGAGAAAGAGGTTCGATTAAGCCATTAATGGCTATCACTGCCTGTTCCAGACTGCTGTTCATAGTTCTCTCTTCCTCCTCCTTCTTTCCTTTTCTTCATTTCCTTTTTCTTTTTCTCTTCCTTCTCTTTTCTGGTTTTGATTTCCCCCACTATGTTTCACTATGTGTGTGTGTTTTACAAACCCACACACACATATACACACTATGCCATACGCACAGTTTGACATACCCACACTCACACCATTTCACACTCGACTGGGAAGGAGAGAAAAAGAGAGAGGGGAGAGAGAGAGAGAGAGGGGAAAAGGGGAAAAGCTAAAATTTGGTGAAGGGACTTGTCCCATCATGTGTACTATCTCCCCTTATTGGTCCCCTTTCTATACATCTTCACACATAAGATTACTTCCAACATTGGATTCCTTGACAACCAATCCCGATGGGAAACTTTTCAATGTCTAAAAATATCCACCAAGCTTCTTAAGAAAGCTTTGCACACTTACCAATGTGCCACGTGGCCAATTTGGCCAAATGTGTGCACATGTGTGCACATGTGTCTAAACATGAACTGTCTTGAAATCGCACCAAAATTGGCACCCTAGCTAATATCGACGCTCTGAATCCAAATATGTTGTCAGTCTCTCAAAACTCAATTGTTTGAATTTTCATAATTATCTAAGATCTGTAAATAACTATGTAGTCCTGTGACTCACACTAGTCATGAATAATTTACCAAAATTTTACTTAGCCTTACAATGTCACACTGATGTGTTATTAATCGATTCCATAGTTATTCTGACACATCATTGATTAATTACTTATTTTTCCTTAGTCAATATTGGTAATTTACCAAATTACACTTTTTGATTTTCTAAATCCTTACATACTACATCATTTAGGATACAAGTTTTGGCACATAAATTTAAAATATCTAGCACTACACTTCAAATTATTGTCAATCAGTAGTATGGGATAACATATCATCAATTAAAAGCTAATAATAACAATAGATTGTGAAAAACAAAGACTCTTCAAAACTCAATCCCAAAAGAATAAAAATAAAGGTACAATGGAGTATGTATAGCATGCGCCCTCCATAAAATTTAGGTTCTTTTAGCCAAAGGTCAAGGAAAAATGATAAAATTATTATCAAGTTGAAGCTCATATTTAATTGTCTACCAAGTCCTTCAAACTTTTAATTACTAAAATATCCTTAAATTCCTTACTATACATCCAGCGGAGAGATTAGCACCCATATAGCAAGAAAGTTTTTCAAAATTCAATACTTCACAATATATAAATCTGTTTTGAATACAAATTTATATATTTTGGCTCTAAAAATTGAGATCTATCAAACAAGATCTATATTACATATGAAATTTTGAAAAAAAAAAATTGCTACAAAATAGTGAATTTCCATCCTAGTGAAATAGTAAAAATTTTACTAAATCCTAGTAAAGCAATTGAATTGTACTATTTCATAAAAATAGAAAAATTTCTCAGTTGTTACTTGTTTTATTCAACTTTTGAATCACGTTTTGGATGGTCCAATAGACTTTCAACATAGTAAAAAATTGTCAAAAATAATCAATATTTAAATCATAGTGATTGAAATTTTACTAGCTTTGAAATAGTAAAATTTTACTCTCTCATTACTACATCATTTTGGTCATCCACAAATTGTATAAACCTAATTTTAATAAAATTGAACTGAAAGAATATCATATGTTAATTATTTGATTTTTATATATGTTTTCACTTCATTACATAGCTTCTGAATACGATGACACATCATTCCAGGATGCCGATTAAGTTTTTTTAAGAAGTTTTTTATTATCAAAATTAATTACATCATCTCTATAAAATGATGACACATCATTCCAAGATGCATATTAAGTTTTTTTGGAAAAATGAAGACACAGAAGGAATTCCAAGTTACACATTAAGGGCATGTTTGGTATGCTGGAATGGAATAACATCAAGAATAGAATAGAACGGGAATGGAATGGGAATAATTATTCCATTCTCTTTGTTTGGCTTAATACCCAATAATGGAATGACAATTACATTCATGTGTTTGGTTTGAACCATCAAATTGTTGGAATGAAGTTAATATTAAGTTAAATATTCAAAGTACTTGTATAAATTTCAAATCTTTCATGTACGTTTAATGAAAAAAAATTCAACCTACATTTTTTTTATTGGCAAAAAAATAATAATAATTCAACCTGCATTTGTTTTATTGGCAAAACAAATAAAAACAATCAACCTGCATTTTTTTATTGGCAAAAAAATATATATTTGGTAAGCAATGGAATGAGCATTCCGTGACATTTTGGTAACGAATGGTGATTCCGGCTTCTTTGGGAATAGTCGTTCCATTTAGAATAATCATTCCGGCCTAAAAAGTCTAAACAAATACTGGAATGGAATAGCATCAGGAATGGGCATTCCATTCCTACCCTCATTCCAAGCCTACCAAACATGGCCTAAGTGTTTTGGAAAGTTTTTTATTAGAGAAATTAATTACATCATCTCCATAAAACGATGACACATCATTCCATGATGGACATTAAGTTTTTTTGGAAAAACTGACAACACAGAAGGAATTATAGAATGCAGCATTAAGTTTTTAGGGAAGGAAAAAAGGAAGTGGCAACTATGTTATCTGAAAAGGTAAGACAAAACCACCACACATTTCCTTGGTGGTATGTGTATTGTATATATATAATATTCTTTACACTATGATAGCTAGATGATTTACAATAGAGTCAAACTATCCATTTATGCTATTGTCTATAATCAAGGGATTGCCTAGAATCATATGATTATGATATGGTGAGATTGGCAAAATTATTGGAGACATGATTTTGGGATCCTGCCATAACTGTAATACCCCCCCGCAAGCCTAACAACTGAGAATCTTAGACGCGTAGCTTGGATCACAAAAAAACGAAGGCAGGTTTGCCGAGGCTCTTTGGGAACACATCGAAAACTTAGAGATTAGTAGGGACATAACGAATGTGCAGCTATATAAAAGCCTCCAATTCTCTCACAAAAAGATAATCCAAATCAATGTGCTTAGAACATTTGTGAGAAACCAGATTAACAGCAAGAAAAATGGAACTTTGATTATCGCAAAGCATTATCGGAGAAAAGACCGAAGGCACATGAAGATCACAAAGGAGATGACGAAGCCATTTAACTTCAGCGGCTGTGAGAGCCAATGCCCGATATTCTGATTCACAACTGGAGCGAGACACTGTCGATTGCTTTTTAGAGCTCCAGGACACAAGATTAGCACCAAAGTAAATTACAGAGCTAGAGATTGATCGACGAATGTCGGGACACCCAGCCCAATCGGCGTTGGAATAAGCAAGGATCTCCGGAGAAGAGGATGGAGTAAAAAATAGGCCAAACCAAAGAGTTCCTTTGATGTAGCGAAGAATCCGCTTAATTGCTTGAAAATGAGAGACAGAGGGCTGATGCATGTACTAACTGACGGCAGTGATGGCATGAGCAATGTCCGGATGAGTGATAGTGAGATATTGAAGAGCTCCAACAAGGGATCGGTAAAAAGAAGGGTCATCAAAAGCTGGGACCAGTAGCCGAGAGATGATGATCGATCGCCATTGGAGTACTGACCAGTTTGGAATCAAGGAGCTCGGCACGCTGGAATATTTCATAGGTGTACTTAATTGGCTTGACTGAGAAAAAGGCCAGCAAAGGTCTGATAGGGCTTCTAGGCCCAAAAAATAGTTCAAGGACCCGAGATCCTTGGTAGCAAATACATAGTCAATTTGCGAATGAAACCATGAAGGAGAGACGAGTTGTTGCTAGTGGCCACAATATCATCAACATAGAGTAATAAATAATTTAATTAGCACCTCTAGAGAGGACAAATAAAGATGAGTTGGCACGACTACAAGTGAAGCCCATAACCAAGAGAAAGGAACTGAATCGATGAAACCAAGCACGTGGGGCTTGCTTGAGTCCATAGAGATCGCGACAAAGCCGACAGACATATATAAGATTTTTGGAATCAACATAGCCAGGTGGTTGTTCCATATAGACTTCTTCCTACAAAAAATCATTGAGAAAAGCATTCTTAACGTCGAGTTGACGAAGAGGCCAATTATTAGAAACGGCCAAGAAGAAGACAACCCGAACGGTAGAAGCCTTCACAACAGGGCTGAAAGTGTCATGGAAATCAAGACTCGGTTGTTGAGTATACCCTTTTAAAATAAGACGAGCTTTGAGACAGTCCACGGTGCCATCAGATAAATATTTAATACGGAAGACCCATTTAGAGCCCACAATATTTTTATTGGGCGGTCTTGGAACTAGATCCCTTGTACGATTCATTTGAAGAGCCCGGATCTCTTCATCCATGGCAGGAATCCAAACTGGATGTTTTGCAGGGGACTTAAAGCCTTTGGGTTCACGCATAGTGAGCAAAGAATGTAGCAGATCAGAGTTGGGAACGTGACATAAATAAGAACTTTGGTTGGGCTTAAAAATTCCTAACTTGGCTCGAGTTTGCATTAGGTGAGCTGCCAAGAAGAGGCGGGTGGCCCATGGTTGGTGTGGAGGAGACTACTATAGTGAGAAGGAGATCAGCAGGCAAGGAAGCAGATCCATTAGAAGACCCAAGTGGCTCAACAGAAGTATCCTGTAAAACAGAAGAAGGCATACAACTAACGGAGTTGTCAGTTAAATAAGGGCCATACGAAAATGGTAATGGACTGGGGTGTGATGATAATGGAGCCTCTGAGCTAGTAGTGGGCTTAAGAAATGCACTAACGAGAGAATCAGGCAAGGACCCAGAACATGGATGTCCCTTAAAAGGATAATTAAGTTCATAAAAAATAGCATGCCTAGAGATAAAAACTTGATTAGTGGATCAACCAAGGCAACGAAATCCATGATGAGACATATTATAACCTAGAAAAACACATGAATGACTACGAGGGGCAAGTTTGTTGTCACGACCCGAAACCCACCCTACGCGGATTACCGGATCGCTGACCGCCTGCCCCGAGACCCGAAGGCCTCGGAACAAGGCTCATACATAAGCAACAATATCAGACAGCGATGCGACCTGTGGTTGCGAAAGCGTGAAAAACTTTTTCTTTTCTTTTAGAATAAAACATCTGTCGCATATTCCGTCTGATACTGCCGCTCTTCATAGCGGTACACATAAATATAATAATCAGAGCATAATAATATTAACTAAAGGTTTTTACATAGTGCATATCCAAAATGCCCCTCGGGCTTAAGTACATCATTGTCCAAAATTTCCATTACAAAAGTTTGACTGATAATGGGTCCTACTACTACCAAAATATCTCCAAGGACCTATTGGAGTTGCCATTCACTGCTCCCCAAATTGAGCGAGTGTCCAACCTTGATCATCACCTGAAAAATGTTAGGGAGTGGGGTGAGCTTCGAAAAGCCCAATGAGTAATTCCTACATCTGTCATGGGTTTTCAATTGGTAGAGGTTTCGTACATGAGAGTTTATAAAATACTCAACTACCAATTAGTCGTATACTTGAACATAGAGAACATGCATTCTTAAAATAAGTAGCATTGAAACGTTCAAGGTATTCAAGCTAGAACATATATTTTCATAAAAGAGTATGTGTATTTCAGAACATGTAACTTAAAATCATGTAAACATGTATAGTGAAAATGGGGGATAAAACCTGCTTCCATTTCCAAAATCGTTTGTCATATTTTTCCTCTAATTAGGTGGAATCTGTTTCGAACCAGACTCCCATTTTACGTATACGCGGAGATAACCTAACTGAACCGATCAAGATCGTCTTCCTGGTCCCTAAAAGGTAGGTAAGACTCATTTCCTGACAGAACAGATAGGGGTTCCTCGAGGTATCTCATTGCCTGTGGGATTAGATCCTGCTACCAGACATTACACATGACAGGTCAGTTGAGTTCCGTACAACCCAAAATCTTGACTATGTGTTGATGCACATGATAGGCCCATTGAGTTCCGTACAACTCACTACACTACCTATGTGCTTATTACTTATCTTGCAAAATGTTTGTCATATGACTTTTATATAAAAGTCTTTATGAGTTTTTAAAACATGTGGCGTATAACTTTTGCAGTGATGCTTCAATACTTGTAATAACCAATTTCAAAGTATTTGAGGAATTAGACATGCTAACTATTTTGAAAAGGAAAACATTTATGGATATAAATATATAAATAATTGTGAAGCATGTCATGGCAGAATATTTAAGAAAACAGAAATCATGAATACTGAATTTGATATATCAATGCTGCAAATATTTTGAACTTAAAAACATCCGTTGAAATCCGTGGAGTTAAAGCCTCCACTTCAAATGTAAGATTACTCACCTTGGTCCTTTAGGGTTAGTGCTAATAATGCGCTTTCCCACTTCCTTTGTAGTTCCTAAGAACAATTCATAAATAACCTCATTAACTTCACATTCACTTCAAACATCTCCTACTGATGCTTCTTAGCTTATGCTTAGATCGTATTAGATCCTAACACGATTTCATAAATTTCTTACGCACTCATTCTTAACCTATGACACATCTTAATGTATTAGGAATTAAGTTTATTTTATTTTATACTCTTCTAGGAGTTCCATTAACTTTAACTTAAAGTTATTTACTTCACATAATTACGTGTCGTGTGTTTTCGTATTTCTTTGCCTTAGTTTAGTACTTTGGCAGTATTTCAGTTCATAGTCATCTAACAGATGCTATTCATCAAATTTTATATCTTTTTATTTTAGACATTTCTTTTGGTCAAATAGACTCTACCATTGAGTCCGGAGTGTCCAAGAAAGTCAGTTTAGGCTTTCGTAGAATTTAATTATGGCTTTTGTATGTAAAAGGGTAGAATAGTCATTTATCGTTTTACTGTGTCATATTTTTCCGTACTTCGTTTCGTAATTTGGACTCCATTATTGAGTCCGGGATGCCAAAGAAAGTCAATTTAGACCTTCCTTGGTTTTAATTTGGCTTTCGGTGTACTAGGGGTAATTTGGTCATTTTACCCCCCTTACGTGTCTTTATTTTTTGGGACTTCATCTCGTGTCATGGACCTCACCATTGGGTTCAGAAGGTCCTGAGATAGTAAGATTACACTAATAACTTGTTAATTTTGGTCAAGGGGATATTTTGGTAATTTATACCTTAACGTGTCTAAATTTTTCAGAGTTCCGTCTCGTGAAACGGACCCCACCATTAGATTCAGAATGTTCCAAATAGTCAAAATCTACTATTTATTTATTTCATTTGGACCTTGTTTGACTCATTTATGAGGTAGGGGTATTTTAGTCATTTTGACTTTTTTGGAGTCTTAAATTTTTCGGGACCTCATCTCATGTCGAGAACCTCACCAATGGGCTCAGAGGGTCCAAGATAGTAAGGTTACATATATAACTTGTAATTTTTGGACAACGGGCCATTTCAGAGTATTTAATTTAATTAATTTCATTTAATTAAATTAAATTATAAAATGTAATATATATATATATATATATTTAAAGGGGAATAAGTGTATGGTTGAATAGGGTGGCATGCTGGCCAGCATGTCACCTCCCTCCCCATATGTCCCACGTTCGAATCCTGTAAGGTGCAATGCACCTTTTTTATTTTCTGATTTTATTAGATATATTATATATATATATATATTGGTGCCACATAAGACACACGCAAGCGCGTGGCCAAGTGGTAAGGGAGGCTGTGTGGGCGTGTAGGTCAGGGGTTCGAACCCCACTGACCGAGATTTTCCTCTTTCTTTTAAACTTAAACCGTTATATATATATATATATATATATAAGTATCAGGCCCCTAAACGACGTCGTCCCACTAATTCGGTGGCAAGCCCAGAGGCTGCCACGCGTCCGAGTTGACTCGGTCAGAGCTTTTAAAACCGAGTTGACTCACTGTCACCTTCTTCATTCGATCCATACGGTTGCCCTAGTTGCAGGTTTCCATTTTTTTCTATTTCGTGGATTTTGGCCAAGTTATTTGCTGCTGTTTTCAACCTAAAATGTTTCTAACATCTTAAGGATCATCTTGGCATTCATTTGGAGATTCGAATGTAGCTCAAAAGCTCGGTTTAAGCTACGATAATCCGAACCTGTTCATGGGTTGTTCATGGTCATTTCTTCATCATTTTTAGTGAGGTTGGGCTTATTTTGATCCCCTCTTCATGAGGATTCAAATCCCATTCATGGATGTTGGTTTAAATGAGAGTTTAAGGGTTTGGGTTGTAAACCCGTAACCTGCAAGTTGGTTTTTGGAGGTCTTATCTTATGATTTTTGATCGCGTATATATGTTTTTGGGATGCTCTTAGGGTCTTCTTGAGGTCTTGATAAACCAAATTGGGTTTAGAGGAGGTCGGTTCAGACCTGCTTCAAGCAAGGTCCATCCATGGCTGCCTTGTGTACGGCTGATGTTTCTAAGGTGTTTCAGGTCGAGATTCTCATGCCTAATTCATGTATATTCATCCTAATCATCATATAACTAAATCAAGGGCTAAAACAGATTCATACATATAAAAATTCTAGAGAGAGAAATTCAGGTGTTTGTGGGTTTACCTTGTTCCAAACTGTTTCTCTCTCCTTTGCTCCTTGCTTCCCACTTCTGAATGTCCTAGAAACTCCTTCAATCTCTCCCTCACTCTCGGATGGTTGTGTTTGTGTGTGTACAAGCACCATGTATATTGTATAAGGAGAGTGAATCATGGCAAATTCTGATTGCCCCTCCATTTGGGTTAGCCAATTTCAGGCTTCTTCATGAGTGGGTCTGAATTCCATTGTTGGGCAGGCCATTGAGTGGCCGGTTGTGTGTGTGTGTGGTGTTTGACTCACATATATATATATATATATGTATATATACATGGTTAAAACCTAATACACTTTGGGTAATACACACACCTCTCTTTGACACACACTCACCTTTGTACACTTTGGACAATAGCATGCCCTCTTATCCCATACATACATTTCATAATTTGACATACATGCATGCATGCATACACATACTCATATATATATATATATATTCATGTATAATTATATATATATTTAAGGTTATAATCATTTGTATAGTATATATATATATTTTTGCATTTAATTATATATATTAGTTGTTATAATAATATTTAAAATAATTAATTACTTTAAAAATTAATTATTTTCTTAAATGTATCATCTTGGTACTAATCTTCATATCCTCGTAATACGTGCCCAATTCTCATACTCGTATCAATGATCGGCAGTTGGCGTGAAAATAAAATTATCATCAAACCAACAAGTTGGTGATTGCAACGAAAGTGATGTACAGTCGTCGTGACTTTTCAGGACTATTACTTAAAAGTCCGTGCATCGGGTTTGAAACCGACCTTGTTATTTAAGGCGTCGATTACTAATTTGATGCGACGGTTAAATAGTCCCTAACTCGGGTCGGGGTATTACATTTGTGAGGAGCATAATTGGGTAAATAGGGAAATACAAGACAACCAAAGGGATCAAAATTGGAGTAAGTCGAAGGCTTACCATACAGAATTTCATATGGAGATAGTCCATTAAGAATAGGTGTGGGTAACCAGTTTATCGTGAAAGTGGCAATGCTGAAAGCATCAACCCAAAATTTTAGTGGAACATGTGAGTGAAAAAGCATCGCTAAACCAGTTTCAGTTATGTGATGATGTTTGCGCTCAGCACAACCATTTTGAGAAGGTGTGTGAGGACATAACATTTGATGATGAATCTTGGAGTTAATTAAGTGATATCGAAAAGTGTGATTGGTAAACTCAATGCCTCCATCACTTTGAAATATTTTAATTTTAATAGAAATTTGATTTTTTATAAGCTTCTGAAATTGAATAAAGGTGTTGAAAAAATTATATTTCAATTTCAAAGGATAGTGTGATATCCCGACCCGGGATACGTCACGTATACCGAGGTAGGTCGGTTAAAACATGTAACTTGAACGGTAAGATATGTATATCTTAGTATTTTCATGGAAATGAATGACTGGAATGATGGGAATAAATGATCAAGGCTGGGTGACACCCGAGCATCACAGGGCATTGCATCGAAATACGTGCATGCATGTATTTCCATGCATGCATACGTGAACATAGATACATAGCTTAATTAAAATCAAGGTATGTAAATACGATTTAAAATGGATTTAGACTCCTACATATACATGTATATGCATGTATAAAAGAGATGTATTTTATGTGTATATATGTATAAAATATAATGTATTGTACATGTATTATGTGTTATGTATATATATATGTATATATGCATAAGTAATAAAAGGGAAGAAAAGGAAAAAGGGGAAACTGCCTTGGGCAGTATGCAGGTTCACTGCATGTGAGGTGTGTATGTGTCGGTTGGGTGAAGTGTGTGTGTGTTATATATATATATATAATATGATATATGTATATATGAGTGCAACACAAGTCTCCCAACCATTTAATGCAAAGGTTGCATTTGGCAGAAGGCATACAGACCCTAGGTCAAGGAAAGGGGCCATAGAAGGGGGAGAAACCAAGAGAGAGAGAGAGAGAGAAAAGAGAGAGAGGCGGTGGAAACTTCTCTCTAGATATTTGAACCTACGGGTGTGGGTTTAAAGGCAAAAAGGAGACCAAGGTTGGGAGAACACTTTGGCAAAGAATTCAGGAGCATAAACAAGAAGGTTTGGAGGGTCAAAGTGGGCTAAATCCGAACACCCAGGTAAGCAAGTTTAGTTCTGTTTTTGAAATTTAAAGCATGAAGCTTATATATGATTATAGGGTCTAAACAAGCATGAAATATAGGTTATTTTGCAAAAAGAATGAGGTTAAATGGTTTAGAAACCAAGGAGAAAAACCAAGTTACAGGTTATAGAGAATAATAGGCCATGTGATATTATATGCATTAAACCTTGTTTAAATCGACCCTAGCATGACCCTATGATATGCAGAAAGCTGTTAGAAGCGATTAGGGGTCAAAACCGTACTTAAAACGCCATGGAAATGAAAAATGTCACTTAGCCGGAAAGTCGGCCGGAGACATTTAGGCTCTATTTCGTGAAGATGGGAAGGGATTCAATGGAAATGGAGAGTGGAATCGAGATCCTTGAAGTGAAGGGAATGGAACTGCATTGAAAATAGGTTTAAAAATGATTGGATTTAGGTTGCCGTCACCGGAGATGGTGACAGAACCCTAATGTTCTCTCACCGGAATATCGGGGAAGACGACTGTTAAGTCGTGGGTCTATTCGGGTTAAAAAGGAACGGGTCTGGGTTGGATCCGGGTCGGTACCCGACCGGATATGAAACGGGACCGAAACTGTGTCGTTTGGCTTTTTAATTTAAAAGGGTTTTGGGCTGTTTGGTTGCAGGGACAATAAATAGAAATGGGGTTTGGGGGTTATCCAAACCACGGATAAGGATAGGGACTGGATTATTGAAATCTGGTTCTTGAATGAAACTGAACCGTTTGGTTCAGGAGAATGACTGACCGGTTTAGGGTTTTTAGGTCTGAACCAACTGGTTCAGACCGCAGCTTTTAGAAATGTTTTGAAAAATTACACTAAGGCCCAAACAGAAAATTAATTAAATATTAATTTTTACAATAATGCCCCTATTTCAAAATTGGGTCAAACGAAGTCCAAACGATACAAATGAATAGCCAAAACCTATTATCTCGGACGTTCTGAGTCCAATGGTGGGATCCATTTTATGAGATGAGACCCCGAAGGATAAAATACCGTAAAAGTACAAAATGACTATTTTGCCCTTTTTAGTACAAAATTCCAAATGGAATTCCGCGAAAGCCTAAACCAACTTTCTTCGCTGTTCCGGACTCAATGGTAAAGTCTAAAATAGTATTTGAAATACTTATGATAGAAAGGCATAAAATTTGATGAATAGCATTTATTCTGAAACGTATTCACTGATATATAGGGAACTCGAAAGGCAAGGATATACTTACAGATTTCTGATCTAAAATCACGGTAGAGGTAAGTGGATCACTTTCTCTTCCATGTGGTGTTTCTAAAGCCAAGTTTATTCTTTACTGCCAAACTAGTACTCTTGAAAGTACCTCACGTTATTGTTATCCACAATGCGATATTGTTCTATCTTGTGGACATTGATTGACTATTGTACTATTGTTATCATATTGAACCATGCCTTGAAAGGCTTACTGTTATGCTTTACTGTATATATGATATTCCATTTTCATACTCCTTATGGAATCACAAATGATCATGCTATGTTTATAAATGCTGGAATTGTGCTCAGTCACAATATCCATCTGATGCTTCTGTGACGAACTAGTCCGTGAACGGACGTGTGGCAAAAGATGTTAGTTTAACTAAGAGGTATGCCGGGCCTCGAATTACGCAGAGGGGTTGCCATTCCCTACTACAGATTATAAGCATCTCCATTGGATTATTGTTATGGATATATTGTTGAATGGCTACTGTACCTTATGGATTACTGTTTCTTATGGATTATCTTACGTTGTTCATTGGTTTGATTGAAATCGTTTTATTGTGGCAGTACTTTTATTGTGACAGGTTATTGTTGAGAAATCTTATCACTGCTTATTCATTACTTCTGATTGTATATTGTGCCCCACTATTTATTAGCCATCATGGCAACTGTTCTCATTGGCTATCACAGTATCTTACTTCTTATGATTGGCTATCATATTTTATTCATGGATTCATGTTCTTTATAATCATCGATACCAGTGTCGGAGATCTGGTTTACTTGCTGAGCTTCATAGCTCATTCCACCCCACTTACCCCCATTTCAGGTGATGACGCTGCGAGACCCCAGTAGGAGTCTGAGAGCGTAGGGGGACATTTTGAAGTACTGTTCAGTCTATGTTAGTTCTCCCATGTATTCACCACCCCCGGGTGCTGGTTATGTTTTAGTTCTCATTTCGAATTATGTAGAACTATGTCATGTATTTAATAGACTTCCGCTGTTTAATTTATTTAAAAAGACTTCCGCTGGATTACTGTAATTGATAAAGACTTCCGCTGTTTATTGTTTTAAATTTTTAGTACATTGCATATTAGTACTATGATACAGGAATGGAAAAAGTAGGGACGGCCTTCGGGTCGGCCCCGCGACACGAGATCCGCATAGGGTGGGTTTCGGGTCGTGACAGATAGAACCACGTAAAGCGAGAATAATCATCAACAAATATCACATAATATTTAAAACCTGAGGTGGAATTGATGGGGGATGGACCCCATAAATCACAGTGAATAAAAGCCAATACATGAGAAGCATGTTGTTCATTCGGTTGGAAGGGAAGTTCGTGACTTTTTTGCAAGTTGACATCTAGAACAAACAGAAGGATTAGGAAGCAAAGAAGTCATAGATAAGTGACAATTTTTATTCAAAAGAGAAATAACAAAATGGGACACATGGCCCAGCCGAGCATGCCAAACATCAAAAGAGGCTCGAGGTAAATTATTGGAAAAAATAAAAACTAAAGAGTGATGTCCACGCTTAAGCACATAGAGTCCATTCTCACATCTTCCGGTTGCCACCACCCTTCTTGTGACTTGATTTTATATGATAAAATGATCATTAGTAAAAGTAATAGAGAAAGGGAAATCTAACGTAAGTTTATTAATTGAGATCAGATTTTTGGTGAGGCTAGGCACAACTAAACATCTTTTAAAGTAAGAGAAGAGCTGGGAAGGTGGTACCGATGTGAGATATAAGGAGAGAGGCACCATTACCAATAATAATAAAGTCCTTACCAGAGTACGTGTCAGCTCTGTCCAATTGAGCAACGTCATGAGTCATGTGCGTCGTGGCACTAGTGTTCGTATACCAGTCGGAGTCCTGAGTGTTATTCAAAGAATAAGATGTGAAAGCTTCCACCAGGTTGGCAACATTTGAAGTGTTGGAGCGAGAGTTATGCTCACAACAGAAAGTGGCATAGTGCCCTTCTTCACAACAAATCTGGCAACAGATAGGGTGGTGATGTTGAGAGTGACCGCCTCCTCGTCCACGTCTGCCATAGGAGTTGCGGGCATTACCATGGCCAGAAGCAGATGTGAATTTGTCACTATAGGAGGCAGTAAAAGCAGCAGTAGTAGATCCCGTGGTAAGGGATGAGTCCAGTGATCTAATAAAAATTTTATAGCTCTCTGCTTGTGGAACGACATCAGCAAATGATGGAAGAGGAGTAATAGACAATTGAGTAGTAGAGAAAGCAGAGAAGGCAGAACCAAGTCCACGTAAATACCAGTGAATTTTGTTGAGGTCATCAACTGGATGACCCATGGCAGCAAGCTGGTCACAAACAGATTTAAATTCATGAGAGAACTCAGCAACACTTTTATCAGCTTTCTTCAAGTGCTGGAGCTCATCTTTCAAGTGAAGTTCTCGTGATTTTGAACGATTACTGAAGGTCTTCTCCAAGGTAGACCAGACAGCATGCGAAGAAGTCAAGCCAACAACAGTAGACAGAGCCTCTTCCGTCAGCGAAGCAAAAAGAAGGCTCATGATCAGTTGATCCATTTGCTGCCATTCAACAAATTTTGGATTGACAGTGGCAGAGGCACCCGACCCAATGGTAGCAGGTGGAGATCGGAGAGAGCCATCCACATATCCAAAAAGGTTCTAACATTACAGCAAAGGTAAAACTTGACTATGCCAAAGAAGATAGTTAGAGGATGATAATTTGATGGTCAGGAGGTGGACCATAATGTTGAAGGGCAAGGTGAAGAAAGGAGTGTCTGAGGCCATTGGATTAAAGGAGGTAAATCCAAAAGTCAGCTCAGATACCATGAAAAGGTAAAGACGAAACCACCACACATTTCCTTAGTGGGATGCATATTGTATATATATAATATTCTTTACGCTATGATAGCTAGATGATTTACAATAGAGTCAAACTATCCATTTATGCTATTGTCTATAATCAAGGGATTGCCTAGAATCATGTGATTGTGATATGGTGAGATTGGCAGAATTATTGGAGACATGATTTTGGGATCCTGCCATAACCGTAATATTATCAACAAGGTCACGCCATTGCCCAATGCACCGAAATCACTTAGATTGAAGGCCACCTATCAAAGCTTTGAGATGGGCCTTGGCAGAGGAGGGTAAGAAGCGTCTGGTATGCGCCATCTTTGTTGGAGCCCACAATATTATAATACAAAAACTTAAATCCAAGTTATTAGTAGTAACAATTGCATGTGGTATCTTATGTATTAATTAAACTAGTCACACACAATCAATGTGAGATAGGAATATCACACGTATACTCTAAAACACTTATTTTTTGTAGCAGTTTCCAACTAAGCTAGGCCTTGAAGTTGTGATTTGTACACTAAGTATGTTTCGTTTGTCATTTCTTAAAATTAAGCCACCTATATGAAAATACAAGTGAAACTTGTCTTGTTCCTCCAAGAGGAAGGGTTCTCTAATAATTCCATGAGTTTTTCTAAAAAAAACTCTCTTCTTGAATATCGTTCAAAAAGTCTGGGATTGCAGCATTCCACCAATTCGTAACTCAAGATTCTAGACTTTTATTAAATGAAAGAAAAATTGACTAGGACAAAAATACTATAGATGCAGGAGATAAATAACCATCGAAGAAGTGAAAGGAAAAAGGAATATAATTAAGTGAAGAAAACATGCGCATTGAACATCTCCCTTCTGGTTATCACATAAATTGAGAGGAGGCAGCTTTCGCTTGATGGCGAGGAACATGCGCTTATTGCCATGCTACAACAAGGCTAGTTATACTGTTATTATGTGATAGTGTTACATTGACTGCTCACATAATTTGAATAGAGTTCCGCCCCCTCTCAAATTGGAACATGCATGACAACTGATAAGCAATTGCATATGTATGTTTGATCAAAGCAGTTATGATTTTCTATGGGGTCAATTTTGTTGCCATTTTTGGTCTACTAGAAGAAGGGTTTACATTCAAGGGCAAAACCACATGGAGAGCCCCTTAAATTTTCGAATTTTTTTTTTTATACATATAAATTATTTATTATTTTTAAATGAGTCCACTCTAAAATTTAAGACATAATTCTATATTTATCCATTATTCTCTCAAATTTTACTCAAAATTATAACTCACCTCACAAAATTTTTTGCCCTTACCCAAACTAATCTTTACACATTATTTCACTCATTTTTTATCTTAAATTTCTACCCTTATCCTAATTTCCCTTTTGTTTTTTTACATGTAGATCCCCCTTCTATTTTTGAGAAAAAAAAAACATGTAAATCTAACCCCAATTTTGCAATTAAAATCTTTTTCTCTTAAATTCTGTCCTCCCAACTTAAAAAAAAAAAAAAATTTACCCCCTTAAATTTTCCTCAATTATTTTTAGATCCCTAAAAAAAATTCCTGGCTTCATCATTGCTTGTGTACCCATCTGATCCTATTAACATGTGGCAATGACCCCACACTATTGGTGAAAATGTCAGCTAAAATGTGGAGGAATTATTTATTGTTTTTGGAACACCAATGACGTGGTCGTGTCAGCCCAATAATTAAGAACATGTATTAAAAGTATGTTAAGTTACATTGAATTTTTTTAACATTTTTGACAATGACACATTTTTATTAAAATTTCTAAAATAACGTTAAATTTTTTTTATTTTATCAGATAAATTACAAATATTTTTCTCAAATTAATTTTTTTAAAATGACAAAACAGTTCTTTTCATGATTTTTTTTTGTACATTTTTTAATTTTGACCAACCTTTTTTAATTTTTTTTAAAAAAATATTTATATAAAAAAATAAGGTAATTAACTTATTTTTATTTTATATAAAAATAAATTTAAAATTTCAATCAATATTTATTTGAAAATGAAAAAAAAAATCAAAACAATTGGTCAAAATTAAAAAAATGTTTAAAAAAAAAAAACGTGAAACGGGCAATTTTGTCGGTTTGAATAAAAAATTTGACCAGAATGCAGTATTTAAAATTTGTCAGGTAAAATAGTAGAGCTCAGTCTAATTTCAAAATCCTCAAGAAAGATTTATATAATTATCAGCAATTTCAAAGAAAGTCAGTGTAATTTATCCTAAAAGTATTCTAAAAAAAAGTAATTTACTTTTTAGTTAAATTATACTGACCTCTTTTAAGGTTTTGACAATTACATTGACTTTCTTAATATTTTTGAAATTATACTGATGTCTCTTATTTTATTTAACAAAATACAAATGTCTCATCCAAACGATTTTTTTCAAAATGACAAAACTGTTTCTTTCAATTTATTTTTTTGTTTTTTTTTTGTTTTTTTAAATTCTAATCAATTTTATTAACTTTTTAAAAAATTTTAAAGAAATATTAATTAAAATTTTAAATTTATTTTTATATAAAATAAAAAAATTGAATAGAGAATTGATTGGGCTGGAAGCCCTCCTTGGATACCTCCCTGCTTGGCCAAAAAAAAACTAAATGTTTATAAATATTGTAACAGTCCATCCTTCATGCTATTTTATTGCCCCATAAATTGTAGGCTAAAAGCCATTATAAACCAACTCATGGTAAACTTTAAACTGTAAACACAGACTTTCTGATATACACAACACAACACAACAAACACAAAATTACCGGACGTTACACTTCTACTACTCTTATTTTTCGTTAATTGATTGGCATTTTCTAAGGGATGGCTAGCTAAGTCGTTGGGTTTTGCTGCCTTTTCGGTGCCTCGGCCTACCTATTCCTTTTTATCTACTTGACTGCCAATCCCCGCATCTCTATCCCTTCTATCATTCATCATGTTCTCAAAATTCATATACTTCTAAGCTCTAAGCCATTATCTTTCCCATGCTAGGTGGCGGGGCTTTGGCCAAGGAAAATAGAAACTTAGAGGGCAACAACCCTACCATGAAGGCAGTTAAGACCACCGTGTGGTCCACCTACAGGGGTCCAACATAAAACCTCGCCATGTAATCATGTAACATCTCTTCTGTGTATCTGCCCACCGATGAAGTGGCTTGCAAACATTTTTGCTATTCTGTGTGAAGGATCCCATGAAACTTGGTTTAAGCTTGTTAAACCACACTAAAGTCGTGTCTTTCAAAGTGGTGGGGGAAGGCCCCGCACATAATTTTATCCAACACAGCTTGTAGATGTATTAATGTTTTATACGTTTCCAAGTGACATAAGGGGGTCTCTCGTCCTGTCAAAACTCTCCATCTGCAACATCTTGAATTTTGGCGGCAATTGTTTGCCCATTACGGTGGGATTTATGGGTGCATTGTTGGCCCTAGATTTTGACCTGGAGCTAGGGTATCCTAGGCATCATCATCTCGAAAGTTCGGCTGCGAAGGCAAGCGTCGCATCAACTCCCTCTTATGTTGAATCAACTTGTGCAGGCTGAGTTAAGTCCTGCATACGCTGTTCTAACACGTCAAACCTGGCCAGGTTTATCGGATTGTTGCCCCGCGAGTCTTGAGTCTCTCCTTCTTCTGTAAGCTCGGTATGGCATGGCCTTGTAGTATCTCTACGTTGGTGTTTCTACACCCTATGTTTGTCAATATGTTTGGCTATTATGTCTACACTTATGGATCTTGTCATCACCATAGGCCCTATAGTAACTCTAGGTTGGTGTTGCTTAACCCTCTATTTTTCAGTACCTTTGGCATTAGGTCTATACTCATGGATCTTGTCATGGCCATACAACCTGTTAATTCCCACAAACTGTTTATACAATTTGTTGCACGGTCGGAATAAAGTCCCCACACACAAAAGAATAGCCCTCGAAAGACACATTTATGGTGTCCGCCAACACCTCTTTGACGATCAAGTTAGTTTTTTTTTTCTTCTTGGGAAGAGAAGGAGGTCCCAAGGAAAAGAGCTGGGGTCTGTATATCTCAGGCCGAGCATCTAAATAACTTGACCATATATTCTTTATGTGTGCGATTTGGTTTTCTCCTGTCGTTCACTGATGCAAAACATTGTGAACGTTCTAAAAACAAAAAAGTAATAGTAGACACAAAATTAGTTAGTAAAACATATGCGATTTGGTTTTCTCCTATTGTTCATGTAGAAACATTGTAAATGTTCTAAAGAAAAAAGTAGCAGAGAATTATTAGTAAAACCTTACTCATCACGGTCTTCAATTTATAGTAATTTTTATTTTTATAATTATCTTATTTAAAAAATAGGAATTAACTTTTCTTTTGCGACGGTAATTTCTTAGTATGATAAGGTTTCTAGGTTTATAATTTCGTAATATGATAAGGTTTTTAGGTTTTTAAAAGTTCTAATTTTTATTACTCTTAATTTTTTTTTTCAAAATTATTATAGTTAAGTGTATATATATATATATATGATATAAAACAGTTTTATTATTCAGATTATCAATAATATATTTATGTTTAAAAATTTGAGATTTGTTCTTTTTAAATAAGTAATTTCTTTTGTTCTTGATTATGTTCTTGATTCCATTACTATAAACTTTTTCACGTTTCGCACGGCATTAATCACGATCTTAACCAACGAATCACCGGAGTGACGAAGAAAGATCACTATCTATTCCACAAAAACCTCATAGACTCTATTTTAAGTCTCAATGCATCAACACTCATTTGGTTTTGGTCAACACAGACCCAGTTTCTTAAAGGTCATTAATGGCGGGTGTCACGAACACAAAACCCACCCTATGCGGATTAGGAGCCAATGACCGACACTGTCACTTGGACAAGCTGTACAGAATCAAATGAATTGCACAAGAGTGATATAATTTTTTTATTTTTAATATTAATTATGGAAGCTACACATATGCAATTCATTCGATAATCATCTCCACACCAGTCATTTATAAAGTCTACTCAAAATAAGATCATTATCACTACTATTCATCATGAGTCATCGACATTTATATATACATCATATATGTATCCACAAAAGTACAAAAAGATAGTTCCCAAAAGTCCAGGTTGTCATAAGTCCCAAAAATACATCATGTGATTACCCAAAAGATTTCACATCACATCCAACCCAGATTCAGATAAGGGACAAAAGTTTGAGATTTTAAGAGTATGTGGTCAGAATATTAATAAGTGGTTACATCATGTTATACTCTATCTTAATGCTTGTAATGTATTTAATGTATTGGGTATTGCATTGAAGCGTTTATCAAAAGAACTTTATGAGAAAAAAGTTAAATGGTTCTACGAGATAATAAAGAAGACAATACATTGGCCACATTGGAATAATTTTGTTTGCACACAAAACTATTCACCACCACATAAGTTTGGTTTGATCTTATTTCGACATATAAAAATAAACCGCAGAACGGTTATGAACCTCCCATAAACAGATATTGGGTGGTTGATTTTGAAAGAGATAAGTTTGATGAAAATAAAGAGATTGATGGTTCAAAATTATTTTCAGAATTCATTCCAATTTGGGATGATTCATATAATGTGTTGAATTTAAATTTATATGATATTGACTGCTTTGTCAATATTTCTAAGGAAGAAAATATTAGTTGTGAGGAAAGAAATATTTTGGAAGTTGAAGAAGATGAAAATAATTGTATGGTTGAAAGTTTGACTTTGGCTTATAGTGATGAAAATTTGAATTTGTTAGAAATTGTTTTTTGTGAATTGAGAGATGTTGAAAAATTATTTCAGCCTACTTAGTTTGAGAATTTATTTGTTGAGAATTTAATTCTTTGATCATGTTGAACAAGCTGAGAAGTTGTATGTCAAATACAAGATTCAACCACATCCGCGTGTGAAGATGAAGACAAATGATTATTTCAAATTGCTATCGCAAAAGCTTTTCAAAGTGCTTTGAAGATTCTTGCTCATGAAGGTGTTGGTGAAGCTACTTTGGCGAGTTTGGTTTAAGGGAGACATTGTTAGCTAATTAAACCAAACCCATAAATTTTAGGAAGTTTCTTAATTTGGTTTATTGAATCCTAAGAATATTTGGAGTCTTTTGGGGTAGTCCTAATTGTAGTTGGACTAATATTCTAATAAGAATTAGTTTTCTGATTATAGTTAAATAAGATATACTAGTTTCTATCGGATTAGATGTCCTAATCAATATAGGACTTAGAGTCAATAATATATATATATATATATGTGTGTGTGTGTGTGTGAATCTCTGTCACATCGAGTTGTAAGCTACAAAAATAATAAGTGGTAGTCGAAAAAAAAGTCAATGAGCCTAGAGCCTGCACCGTGAGAGTGTGTGTGTTTATGTAGCAAGCCGAATTGTGGCTGTCATAATTGTGTGTGCCTATATATCCGAGAGTCATGAGAGGTTATGCTAATATATTTATGAGTGTGGAGTTTTATACTGCTTAAATAAAATAATAGAAGTTTACTTTATGGTTGAAGAACGAAACAATTTCATCTTCTTATTTTTTTGGATTTTTCCGACTTTGTTTCTTTTTAGTTTTACAATTAGTATCGGAGCGATTTTAAATCTTACATTTGATATAAGAGTAATTTTTGGGTCCTACAATCGTCAAGTTTAGCTATTACAAAATTGAATGTTTGCCCAATTTGTGAATGACACGTGATACAGAAACTAATTTCTACACCTTTACTACATACACACACACACATACATATACACTAGTATAGACTAGATTATCTCTCCCAACGTGTGGACTATTTGTTAGATATTTTCTTTTTTCTTTTCTCTGTATGCATGATTTGTTGAGTATTTTTGTTGGTTAATTATGATATCGCGCATGTTTACAAATTTTTTAAAATATTATGATATTAATTGACATGCAAAATTCTTAATTTTTATATTTATTCTCTCTGGTCTAACATTAAAAGATTTTACTGATTTTGAACTTGCAAAATTGGTCACTCAGTATCAGTATACATAATTGGATTTGAAATAGAATCTTAGGAAATTCAGACTGAATTTGATTATATGACAGCCTTACATTCTTTTTTTCTAAAAATATTAATTACAATAAACCTTTTGTTGTGATGTGACATCACGTCTCTCTTTAAAAAGAAATCACAATTTTAAACATCAACATGAGATAATGAGTTAATAAAAAATGGATCCAACTATTGATTGATCTTTAAAAAAAAAACACTAAATATTTTGTATTTTGAACGAGCACTATTTGATTGTTATTTTTATTTTTCTATAATATGTGATTTGCAGCTTAATTTTCCAAAAAAAAAAAATTATAGAAAAATATTAGACATTTTTTATTTTATTTATTCTTTTCATTTTTAAACAATAGCCAGTAAAACTCATTTAAAAATTTTATAAAAAAAAATCATTATATAGCGTCACTCAAAATGTACTTTAAAAAAAAATTAAAAAAGAAGTTGCGGAGTGAGGGTTATCTTATCAGGAAGGAAAGATATGTTGCGGTTTCTTTGGATACCCGGTGGCCAACGCTCCCTGGCAAATCACGGGATAAACCATCTCCCAGGAAGGAAAAGTGGGTCCCCGCCACGTACCTTCGTGAATACTTGCCGACACCACAAAAGACGATGAGATTCCCCTCCTTCACATGTCAATTTTACTTCTTTTATTCCTTTCCCCTTTTTTAAGCTTCCACATTCTTTACAACTATCAGCCTTCTAATCATTTAAAATTAAGGATACAGATAATTTATTAAGTAATAAATTTATTTAGTATTAATAATTCTTGGATTGTTAACATTATGCTTGAAAGCATTAGACACAAAAAAAGATAAGATAAGATGAATTAAAATAGAAAATAAATGAGAAAAGTGGGGAAAAAGTTATTGACTTCGTTTTGTCTGAATGTTTCAGAAAAAATGAAAAATAACTTATTCAATAACTTACATTGTATAATTTCATTATTTTATAAATTTATTATTTTCAAACTTTTAAAATCAAAATCTATCAAACAATATTTATATTGCTTATAAAATTTTATATAAAAAATATATGATTTTGGATGGGTTTTTTTTTTTTTATTTCTCTAATGAATCTCTAGTCATATATAAGAAAATATTCAAGTAACAAGGTTTTTGACCTTGAAACTAGTTTGATTCAAAACATTAAAATTTTACTGTTTCTTTGAAATTGAAATTGAAATTAAAATTAAATAAAATTTGGTTTGATTCATATAGTAAAATTTCACTGTTTGAAATTTAACTAAAACTAATTTGATTAAATAACGAAATTTCACTATTTGTTTAAAATTGGAACTAAATTGGAATAGTTTGATTAAAAATTATGAAATTTCACTATTCTTTAAAAATAAACCAAACTAAAAGTAATTTAACTAAAATAGTGAAATTTAACTAAAACTAATTTGATTAAATAAGGAATTTCACTATTTGTTTAAAATTAGAACTAAATTGGAATAGTTTGATAAAAAAAAACTATGAAATTTCACTATTTCTTTAAAAATAAACTTAACTAAAATATTGAAATTTCACTACTTCTTTAAAGTTGGAACTGAATTGGAACTAGTTTGATTAAAAACAATGAAACTTCACTATTGTTTTCTAAAAAAAATAATCTGAAATGAACCTAGTGTAATTAAAATAGTGAAATTTAATTGTTTCTTAAGGCCCAACTTGTGTCAAATTAAAGCTATGATAAAGGAGTTTAATTCTACACAATGATGATAATTTTATTACAATGGTTGTAAGCGCAGGTGAAGGAAAATGAGTCAAACAACCTCGGCTTTTTATGTTTGCTCCCTCGAGGTGAGAGATGAATGCTATCTTTTTAAATTAGAGTATACATGAGAACACAAAGGAGTCACCAGCTTGTTTTAGGCTAAACAACAAGAAAACCTGTCATAACTCATGAAGAATATATGAAAAGAAATAACAAAGAAAACTAAAATTACAATGCTTTGGTCCTATTTACATTCTAAACCCTTTGATATGGGTCAAAATAAAGTAAAGCAAATCTAGTAAACAATGAACTAAATAATTCTAAATCTAGGAGTTACGGTACAAGATGGGAAGGGGTTAGGCACCCATCCCACCCAATCTGAATAGACTAGCCTCAAGTATTCATCCACACGACATAATATTCTGTGACATAAATAAGAGAAAAAGTGAGTAAAAAGAGATCATGATAATAATAACATGAACGAATAAAATAAATAGAATACAAAAAGTAAATAAACCAAAAGGAGTAGAAAGAGAGATGACGTGAATAAAATAAGAAAAAGACATAAAGTAAATAAGCTAAAGGGAAAAGAGTAGACTTGGGCCCATGAGGCGTCTTACATATCCATTCAGATAATAGAATGAGAGCCAACGTAGTTCTCCAATTCAATTGATTCTATCAAGAGTGACATGATGAATTAAATTCGAAAAAGAGAAAATAATAGGGTTTTAGGGAGCATACTTGATTGTTTATGTTGAAGTAGACAAGACTTGTGCTTAAACTCCTTGATGTTGGATCTCCAATAATGTAGAATTTCATCTTCAATGGATTAGAACTCTTACTTGTGTAGAACAAGGCTTGTAAAATATAGAAGAAGAAATATAGGGGAGAGAGAAGAGAGATAATTATTGCTGCAGCATCTGGCTACTAATTTTTCTATCCTTCATTATGGTGGCCAAGGGGTCTTATTTATAGGAAAAAAAAGTAAGGAAGTTTGATCCAATGGCTCACAATGAATCTTATAAATGAACGGCCAAGATTAATGCTTAATGTGCAAGCAAATTAGATATAGAAATTATTTTGTGCACAAGTCAAAACAAATCCCTTGAAATAAGGAGCTTGCTTTGGAAATTACCTAGGGATAAGGAAGGGAGGAAAATTGGCAAGTTTTTGGTGCACCCTTATATTTACTATATCGCCCCTAATTCGGTGGAGAATTTAGGAACCTGGTAATAACAAAAATGCCACTAAAAAAAGTAAAAATTGTTTCTAAGGGCTAAAATTACCAAATTAATCCTATATGGGTAAAATGACATAGAAATTACATGTATGCTCATGAATGACCAAAATCACCTATATGAAATAAGACTATGTTAAAATTACTAAAGTGACCTCCAAAGGGCAAAATGGCACTAATATTATAAAAATACCTCTAGGAAGTGGGGAACCTCTAATATTTACCAAACTACCCCTAATGGGTATAGAAACACTAGAAATTACCAAAATGCCATCGATAACACTTTCATAAATGCAGGATGATATGCCTATGATTTAATGATATGTTTTAATAGATGCACAAGGCCCCCAAAGCACCTGTATTTCACCCTTTCATGAGTTTCTAACTCGCAGGTCTAGGGAACCTCCTACATAGGGTTATGGCCCCCAGCCAAAGAGAGTCTCCATCCCCAAAATAGAACGGGACTCACATCCTCTCAATATCATACAAGTTTACATTAACAAATCCACAAAAATCCCTATGACAAATGGACAGGTATTTGAAGGACCTGCCCCCTAGCCACCAATCTGAAGTGTTTGCTCCCTAGCCAGGTATTTGAAGGGCCTGCTCCCTAACCAGGTATTGAACTAAAGGATGATAATCGTGGAAGCATTGTAGGATGGATTGAGGATATTGTAGCATTTTGTTTACACTGTTGTATTCATTAAGGGTGTCTTCAGACCATTTATGTATATGTTATGCATATAGGAATTGTTAGAGTCAGTTCTAGACATCACCATATTATAAATCGTTGATGAATGGTTGGTATAGTACCTTTGATAGAAATAAATTTCATTTAATCATGTTATGGGACTTAAACAAGTTTAATTATGAAACCAAACTGAAAAAGGAAGATGATTTAAAGGAAATCAATTCATTAATAAAAAAAATGGCGGTAATTTATACATTTGACTAAGATGGTTAGTCCTACTACCTTCCTTTCGAGATCCCAATGACCACTTAGTCCGGTCTTGCGGGTATGGGCCTAAAATGCCCTCAGCGAGCATAATGACCAAAATGCCCTCAAAGGGTGAAACGAACAAAATACCCTTGGTGGGCATAATGACCAAAATTTCCTCTGTGGGCATAATGACCAAAGTACACATAATGGGCAAAATGACCAAAGTACCCATAATGGGCAAAATGACCAAAATGCCCTCGGTGAGCATAATGACCAAAATATCCTCTATGGGCAAAAATGTGAAATTACTAAAATACCCATTGATGGGACATAATGTCGTAACTTCTCTATACAATCAAGGGTCTCAAAATGAGGTGTCTATAGATAGCCCCTCGTTGGCAGAGCTTGCAAGTAATCGAACGTCAACGCAAGAAAATGATGCCCATTTCGGGATTTTGATTTTTTAATTAATGTGGTTGGACACATTTTATATGATATTCCTACGTATCACCACAAGGTAAATCAGACCGTACGTAGTTCATGAATAATAGAAAGGGACCAAGAAGGAATGTTATCCTTCGAGAGGATCACCTAAAAGGAAAATCTATCTGAATAGGTTTATAGAATTGCGTCCCTAGATGACTTATTTTAAAGGAATGATATCCTAACAGGCTTTGTGAAAGTTGCACCCTTAGACGGTTCACTTTAAAAGGAAATGTGATCCTAATAAGTCTTTCATGAGGTTACGCCCCTCATAAGATGGGTTTACATCCTCAAATGTTTCACTTAGAAGAAAATGCTATCATAATAAGTCTTTCATGGGATTACACCTCTCATGAGATGGGTTTACATTCTCAAAATGTTTCACTTAGAAGAAATTGTGATCCTAATAAGTCTTTCATGTAGTTACTCACCTCATGAGATGGGTTTACGTCCTCAGATGTTTCACTTAGAAGGAAATACAATCCTAATAAGTCTTTTATGAGGTTACGCCCCTCATAAGATGGGTAATCTACCTAAAGGGAAATATGATCCTAGTAAGCTTGATGAAATATTATGATAGATGGCTTATCTAAAAAGAATGTTATCCTAACAGATTTTGAAATATTGCGATACACGACTTACCCAAAAGGAAATGTGATCCTAATAGGTTTTAAGATATTGCGATAGACGGATTACCCAAAAGGAAATGCGATCCTAATAGGTTTTGAAATTTAATGATGATTTTGAATTCGGGGTATGTCTCATTGGTGAGTTGACTTAAGTCGAGACCATCGAAAGGACCACGTTTCGTGTAATTCTATAGAAAATTTTAACTTATGAGGCATTCATTGGCTTTGAATGAGAGAATATGGTTTCTTGGAGTATCCATGTGGTTGGTATAAAAAAAGTGAGACAAATAGGCTAGTTTTCGCCAAACGGGCCGAACCTTTGTACGCACTTGGATAAATCTGATCACATGGCCATTTTAGTTCCATGGTTAGAATTGAATCATGATGGATTTGTAAAGAAATTTTGGCAATCATAGATTGAAAATACCAAAAATGGGCTTCAAATAAGCAAAAATGGGCCAAAAAACACTAAAATGGTCCAAAACTACAAATGGGCCGAAATCAGTCCACCTAGTCACTATGTGCTGATCAGCACACAAAAGGGGGGGGGTTTCCACCCTCTGTGTGCCGATCCATCCCCGTGAGTGCCGATCGGCACTAGGGGCCTGGGCTCAACCAGCGTTGTAAATGTTACGATTTTTCAATTTCTCTTCAAACTTTTCCTAGTTTTCTTTCTACCCATCCTTACCCAACTTATGCTAATTTATGTAGGGACCTAGATTGAAGACTTTGGATCTTAGATTGAACTTCAAGAAGTTCAAATAACATGGTTTTTGCAAGAAGATTCGGGATTTTGTTTTAGGAAATGGCAAGCAAAAGTTTTGGTGATTTGGATGCCATGTTTGACGTGGATTAGGATTTCATGGCACCCGATCCGGTGCTCGGGGCTATTCAATGTTGCAAGGCCTCTCAAAGTGCTTAGAATGATACGCGCTTGGTTCGGGATCTGACTCAACACTTGTCTCATCGTTACTACAACAGAGAGGTATGAATTTCTTAGGTTTTCTCCCGATTATTTCTCAACATTTTTTCTTTGGTTCCACCCTTTTGGTTGGATGAAATGTAAATTTGTATGAAAAATTGGAGGTTGGCCATGCATCGACACTTCACCCATGTTCCTCTTTGGAGAGTGCACTCCACATGCTTGACAAAATGCCTCAATGGCATTTTTTTGTTATTTTTGGGTGTTTCTTGAATTTTTGCTTTAGGTTTGGCATGCTTATGAGTTTCTAACATCATCTCGATCATTTCTTTTATAGAAGGAGCTGGAAATTCAAACTCGTGGCTCGGCGGCCGACATTGGCTAGTGGTCGACTAACTTGCCACCATGGTACAAAGGCCTTATCACTCAAGGGTGTTTTGTGCCATTTCTCAACCAGATTTTTCATGTTGATAGAGACCAAAAGGTTCCATATACCTTGGTCAAGCGGTGGTGGGACACGACGAATACTTTCCATCTACACTTCGAGGAAGTCACATTCACTCCCCCAGATTTTTCTATGATTACCAGAATCCCGGTGGGTGGCGAGCGAGTGCCATGGGATAACAATATTCACCATCGACCGGTAGAGATTTAGAGACTTTTGGGATAGGTCCCCCAATTTGCTTCGGGCGGCGCGGCTAGGGTAAAGTATATTTGGGAGGCTTTTCAACATAAGGATTATCATACCACAGCCGCACAGGACCAGTTGACTAGAGCTTTTATGCTCTTTGTTTTTGGGCAGACCCACTTTGCCAATGGTGGGGATAGGTCCACCTTTGGTGCCTTGCAGTATTAAATGATGTGGCCAACTTTGGCCGATTCAATTAGGGTTAAGCGGCGATGACGATGCTCTACTTATAGATGTGCTCACTGTCTCGAGGAATGGTAAAGGAACCCAAAGGCTTTAACGTGGTATAGGAGGTATGTTTTTCCTTCTTAACTCTTTTTTGGTGAATTTTTCATTTTTGGACCCCACTTGACCCTAGTTTGGTTTTCTTGTGTAAATTTGGGTGCACAAGGTTTTGGGACTAGTCTCATACCCCTTGGCTACACCCGAGAAGGATGTGTTTCCCCATATGTGGCGATGGAGAAAGGATAACTAGCAGGCTCGGCAGGGCGCTATTGTGATTCACAAGTTTTGACTTGCCTTAGACTGGATTTAAGCCGACATGGTTAGCCTATTTTCATAACTTGTCTTATTTTTTGTGTCACTGGCCTATAACGATGACTAACATTGTGTGCTTTTTGACAAGTGTAGTGGAATCCATAGGGTGAGGCCCCTGCATCAATGGGAATGAGTATGGGGATATCCCGTAGATGTTTGATTTTGAAAGGCCCCTTTGAGCGGGTGGTTCGCTAGGTGGACAACGTGGCTAACCTTTTCCCCCTAGAGGCTTCTCTAGAAAACATGTGATAGCTCGACACTCTTCCTAAGGATGCCCATTTTTTAGAGCTTTTTGAGGGTATACTGATGGAACAGTTCTTTAACCGCTTCACATTGTCTGAGGCTTACTTGGAGAGGCTAGCACCTCCCCCAAATAAAAGGCCACTTCCTCCTCCGAGGGTTAGTTTCCTTAGTGCTAGTGAACGGTCTTCTTAAGAGGCCAAGGTTGTGGCCGTTGAGATGGGTATTCTTATGGCCTTTCCTACATTCAATGTGCCCATTATGACCGAGGATGGCACATTTCACCTCGAGAAGCTCACAAGACCTACAAGGGTTATTAAGGGACTTCCTCCACCCGACCATTTGATTGGAGTCAGATCTAAGCACTTGATCCTCTAATTTCTTGCTAAAGGTTTTGCTAACCTTTTTTGGTAATCGTTAGGTGGCCCGACTAACCTATCAAGAGGCATGCATTTACATCACAACCCTAAAGCACAAGATGACACAAGTCACGATCGAGTCGTGGCGGAGGGCCACTTGTCGGACTAACGCAAACATTGTCAGGCCTATATCTTTTTTATGAATATTCTTTGCCCATAATATTTCCTAACTCATATTTTGATGTTCTTTCAAGAGAATAGGCTGTCCCGGCTTGAGCAGATGGCTCAGTCTCCAATCAGCCTGGCGGCGGGATCCCGACAAAGAGAGGAGAAAGAAAGGCACTAACCAGCTTGGGAGCTCTCGGACTCCAGCCCTTAGGCCTAGAAGGAGCTTCGGACCCATTGATAAGGATAAGGATAAGGATACAAAGGAAGGAAGTGGTGCCTCCAAGACAGTCCAGGCGAAAAGAAAGTACAGAACGCGGGTGCCGTTAGACTTGTGTAGATTTCAAACTTCATGGACAATGTTTATTTTTCTATTTTTGGTTCTGTACAAATGTTTTGTAACTTTTCCTAATAAAATCATCTATCTTTTAACTGAAATGGGTGATTTTGACTGGATTTTTCTTGCAACATATTCCCCTATTTTTGTTGAGTTGTGTTGAGTAGAGGAATTATAAAATAGAGCAAGACACTCTATTTTTCTATGAGAAAGACATTTTCGGTTGGTCATTCAACCGAATCTTCGTTTGAATGAAGGGCCCTTGTCATTCGAACGAGCAACCATTCCGTTTCAAAATTGCACAAAACTGCCAAACTCTTCACATTTCGTGCAGTTTATCTCAATTTTACTTTAATTCCTCTTGTTATATTGCTCATATTTTATACTCGATGTTCATCATTTTGATATTCTACTCTGATTATTGTGATCTACGTGTCGAAGGCATCGTTTCTATCGATTGGTTTTGAATATCCATCGTTCATTACTCCGGTAAGCCTTCATGTCCATTTAACTATTCCTATACTTTGATTTGTTATTCATCTAGACTATAGGATTAGTGTGGACTGTTTGATCAATGTACTTAGACATAGAGCTAGTCTCTAGGATTTCTCTATCTTTTTCATTTTTTGATCATGTCATCTAAGAGTGTACGGAGCATATCTAGGGAGAATTTTCCCTATGACATTCATTTGATCAGCCCTCCTCGTGGTCTTGAGCATTACTCGACCTAGATAGGGAGGACCAAGGCCACCGTGGTTTGCACTTGTCCATTTTTTATTGAGAGAGAGGCCACACCGGATCACATAGCTAACACACTCATATATAGATTGTTTGAGTCTAAAGGGTGCTTACCCCTCTTATCTTTCAATGGTGCAGTCAACGAAGCCGTGGTTCAAGTGTTTTACTTGAACCTTGGGGTTCATACTGATGCGGGATCTTACCTAGTGCATGTTAGAGGTGTTGATTTTTATCTTACACCTGACCTTATAGCTCAGACACTAGGTATTCCCAAAGTTAAGCCCATAGGTCCAAATGCTATTCTTCCCACCATTGATCTTATTGCTACCTTCTGTGCTGATAGTTCCACTGAGTGCTACATGGATAGGGCCACTCTAGAGCAGGGATATTTACATGAGGGTTATCGGATGCCCAATCTTATAGTATGTCGTGTCCTCCAACCGGTCAACTACACAAATACGCTAACTTTATCCCATGCAACACTAATATATGCCATTGGTGCTACTATTCTGATAAATGTTTCCTCTCTCATTCATGGAGCTATCTCTTCGTATTCCACTAGAACAACCATTTTACTATTTGGTTGTCTTATCAATAGGATATGTACTACACAATAGGTCCCATTCTTCCCATTTAACCTTGTTAGCCTCCAGCTTGACCCATTTACTCGACGGACTCTATCTCAGTCCCGAGCTTATGTCACTAGTTTTCTTGAGGAAGCTAGTGATGATGATGCAGAAGATGAGTAGTTGGCTCCTATACAATATGAGTAGCAGTAGTAGTCTCAATCCCCCTAGCAACAGCAGCAATAGGTAGAGTAGATTCGAGTAGAGGATTTCCTTGTGGACTCTACTCTACCGCAGTTCTAGTATCCTCCAAGTGCTGTAGGAGCATCTTCTTTTATTACCGGCTAGCCGATCACTAGAGTTGATTTGAAGGAGTGCCTAGATGATCATTTCACTAGGATCTGAGTTGAATTCTTCATGCCCCCAACGGGGGAGATGGCTCATCAGCATGCCAACATTCAACGTTTATCTGATACAGTTGGTCATGCCTTCCCACTTCTACCTTTACTTGCTCTAATATGTGATTTTTCTTCTTGTCCTACATAAGTGATGAGTATTTGATGTAGTGAGGTTTATCTGTATTTTCTACTCATCAACTACATGTTTATATTTAACAGCTATTTCTAGTTTACTTTATACTATTTATATTTGTTTTGTGTTTGATGGATGATAGATACACTATTTTGGCCGTTATCATGTATATGGTTCTTTTCTATCATATTGTGTCTATTATCATTTTTGTAATACTCTCTCTATCTCATTATGCATGTATATCTTGATTGCTTAAACTCTCTTCATGTGATGACCTTTACTTGGTTCCTCTATTAGGATGTGTGCCCTCATATCCAAGACATTTTATTAGTATTTAATAGATTTGATTTATTATTGAGTTTCATATTAACATATGTTTGGATGTTACTTTATATCATGAGATGATTAGTCCTTGATTGTCATTAGGAGTGGTTCATGTGTATAAATGAGATTTATACACAGGAGATATGAACTGCTTATATAGGCAATTCTAGAATTGTTCGCGACTATTGATAATACTGGACATCTTATTTGTAAAGCTGTAATATAGTTAACCTTTGTATAATAAGGTGGTTTATCTCAACCATCAAAGTAGTGGACTCTAGGTTATTGTATTGGTATATTGGGAATACACTGAACTAGATCACTATAAGAAACACATTATTTGAAACTGTCACCTTTAATAAGTTTCTTATTCACTATTCGCAGTAAGCTCTTAATCCTAAGAGGATAGTGAACTCATGTTTTGAGTAGTGATGACTTTGAGTTACCAATGAGTGAAGTCTTTTAGATCAACACCTCGGTATCTTGGGAAGTCATTATTTAGACTATGGAAACACATATTCTCAAGATGGAATCTACACTCTATATATTAGAGAGATGGATATCACCTTTGTGTTAATTTAATGGGTTAATCACTGAAATTCGGATCCGATCTTTTCATTATATTGTTTATTGAAATGATGACCAATTGCAAGTGATTAATAATTATTGAATTAGGTTCTATAAATAATTAGAGAATTAATTTGACAGTATAATATGGAACCCTAATTATTAATATCCATGTAGAGAGGCCAATTGTAAAAGTATAGTGTATATAGGTTTACTTTATTCTACTAAGTTAGAGTGCAATTTCAATTATATAGTGGAGTTAATTGAAATTAATTAGTCAATTAAAATTAATTAAGAGATAATTAAGATTTAATTGATTAATTGGAAGCTAACTTAGTGGGACCCACTAGATCCCTTCTCTTGCCCTAATTAAGCCCTATATATATGATATGTAGGGAGCCATTTATCATAAGTTTGTATGCTAGACAAAAATAAAAGGTAGGCCACTCTTCTACGATACGGTTTGCCTAAGAAAAAAAAGGAGAAGACCTAGAGAAGAAAGAGAAGGAAGATTGCATCAATCTCTTCAAGAAGGCTTCTTCAACAATCAAGATTATCAAGAACAAGGTATCTCTAACCCTCTTTTCAAGATTGTATGATTCGTGTAAAGAAATAGATCCAAATAGATTTTTAAAATTGCTTCCGCTGTGGTTACGAACCCAACATCCTCCCTTTATCATCGTGACAAAAACGGGGAGATATGTTTTTTAGCGCACTTAGTAAGGGGGAGATACTTTGTGCACATATTGAAGGGGAGGGGTACTATTTTATTACATATGATTGAGATAGATTGTTTTCACTTATTTGGCCCACATGAGTTGATTGTTTAGTTTGCTTTGTTTACTACACTTATGCTTATTTGATATCTACCTATTCTCATCATTCATTGGATTTATGTGATTTTATTCTTTGATATAATTTCATGTGATATAGTTCAGTGGTGATGTGTAGGAAACATGTGTGACTACTTTTGAGCAAGTCTAAGTATTTTCATAGTATAAAATACTAGATCAAAATTTGTAATTTCCTTCTCCTAGGCTCTTTGGGGGTTATGGATTTTGATTTAATTATATTCTTGAACTATTGGTGCAATTTTTTCACATATTACCAAAGGAAGAGTTTGTTAGGACCAGGAGTCCTTTATTGTAATTGGCTAATCCAGTTTGACGAAACGTGTTTTATTTGTAATCATGACATAGTTCTAAGTTTAGAGTTTCTCAAGCCCCCATTCTACTCCAAGAAGGTCCGAGCTTTATTGTCGTGTATTGCATCCGGCCATCTTGGGTCATGAAGGGTACTTTAAACTTTTGTTATGATTTAGGATCTCACACACTCACACATATCATGCATTGCATATAGGATATATCATTATTCATTATGTGTTAGTGTCTTTCTTTATGAAACAACTTACCCAAAATTCATATATGAAAAACATTAAGTTTTTATACTTAGGGAAATTGGCTTCACAAATGCAAGAGAGACTAACTCTCTGTTGGTCGTTCGAATGAACAACAGAAAGTGGTCATTTTTGTTTGTTTGATCATCATTTGATTGATCTTAGTCAAATGAACAATAGAATCTAGGTTGTTTTTGGTCATTCGATCTTTGTTTGATTGATCTTAATCAAATGAGCATTGATCTTAATCAAATGAGCAATAGTGAACCACTCGTTCGAGGTCATTCAATACTCATTTGAACAAAAAGACTCGTTCGAACAATCAACTGGCTCATTTGAACGAACCTTATGTACAAGCAGAATACTATTCTATTTTGAACATTTATTTGAGATCTGAGCGCCATAGTATATATAGATGACAATTCAATTTCAATTGAGGAGATCAATTTTAGAGAGCAGAGCTTTAGAGAGAAGTGAGAGTTTCCATTCATACATACTTCTTCCATATCTCTTCATCTCTATATCATGATTTGCATCATAATCACCATAATCCAAATCATCATGAGAACCTAGATCCAACAATCATCATCAACATAGTTCATTCTTGTAGATTTCAAAGATAGAGCAATCGGAGGAGTTTGAGGTTGTGTGGAATTCATGATTGTGTTGAAGATCTACACCGGTTGAAGGAGGCTTGTGGATTTAACACTGGAATCAAGAGTGGGAGATTGAATGGGGCTAGAGAGTTAGTTTCATATTCTTGTCGCATTGTAATCAGTTCAGTCATCATAGTGGAGATTCTTCATCGGGCAAAGAGTGCTCTGGAGTTTTCTATCACAAGTGATTATGATGGTTTCTTCGTCACCAAAATCAGTGTGAATCTCTCATTTTCCTAATTTTTTTTACAATTCATGATTTTATCAATCCAAGCATGCTTCCGCCTAATTGAATAACAATAACTTGTGAATTATAATTGGAATTGAATTTGTGACTTAATTGATAGAACAATTTGGAAATTGAGAAATTGAGATGATGATTGTGTAAATTGATTAGTTGATTAATTGAGTTGAAAATTGAATCAATTAATTGATTAATTAGTTTGAGAAAGTTGTGGTGAATTGGTTGGTTTATTGGACACTTTTATAACTAAATTGAGTAAATGTGTTGTTGTGAATTGAATTGAATAAAGTGTTGTATATTGCATAGAACATCAATTCAATGTTGTATTCTCAATTGTTATAGAATAGTTTTTTGGATAAAAAGTTAAAAAAAATGTTAAACCTATAACCCCCCCCCCTTCTAGGTTAGAAACACACTAGGGACCAACAACAAAAATCATACTTTGTATTGATGTCTAGAAAAAGAAGGTCATTACTTATAAAATTGAAACTACATAGCTCCCTTCTTACATAACAATCTGTATTCTCCCCTAACTCCACATCCTCACACCAAAACAACACACATACACACAAACTATACAACTTCCTGTCAGATTCATCATATTTTGTTTATTACATATTCCAATAAGGAATTTCAAATTCCATCACTTATTTTCATCATCTCATTATGGGATTAATTATATCCCTAAATGCATCACCTATGACTCAATCTATCTATCTTTGCAAGATTTCTTACACTTATTGAAACAATCTTGCATTGAAATAACACTTGAAACACATAACATCTATGCACAGACCCGCATGCAATTGTCTTCTTCAAATGGTGGAGATAGACCTGGACTTGAAAACTAGAAGGTGTCTAGAATATTATTTTCTACAATTGCCATAAACACCAAAATTCTAATCCACATCATGGTAATAGCCAACTCACTCTTGTTGTCTCTAAACATATAAAAGCAAAGATAAATCGTAAAAGTTGTGTTTTACTTTGAATTAATTTTAATGTAAAAGATGCATAAATCCTTTACTATAATAAAAACAACCTTTACTTTAATAAAACAATTATTTAGAACGTATAGAGAGAAAATGCTTAAATTAGATGTAATTGAATAATGGTATTTACCTTGCATTAAAGCAAAATAGCTCAATCCTTAAATAGACCTCCCTAACAATGGTTGTTTAATAGCAACTTCAACCTTTAACAAAAATAAAGTCATTATTGTCTAGCCTATGTAGAGTGTTTTGATATTGAAATAACAAAACATGTAAATCTCTACAATCTGGAATCCTCCAAGAACAAGAGAATTAATTTTCAAAAACTAAATTAAATATTATTAATAATGAAAGAAGTCTCAACAATCTAGAATAAAAAAAATACACACACATACACACACATATATATATAGTTATCCTAGTCCTATCAAAAAATAGAAATAATAGAGAAACCCTACTAGGAAATTAAAATAATAAAAAAAATGAAAACAATTACTAAAAATATAAAATTTGAGTTAAACTCATATTTGAAAAAGTTCATTAATTATAAAAAAAAATACCCTTAAAAGAATTGTTTACAATGTTAGGTCGAGAATGAAATTTTTTATCTCAATAAGTTCATTGAATTTTTATTTATTCAAGAGTAAAGACAAAATTGTTAGGGTGGCTATTATTATTTTTTATTAATGAAGATTTTTCCACTATAAATTGTGTTGAGGTATACCTATCCGAGTTTGAATTTTCTATAGTTCATCCCTAAAAATTGGGTTTTACAACATCCAATTCAGAATTGCCACCTCAATGTTTTTTCTCAAATAATTCAAGAAGCAAAACTATGCAAGCTGTGACAGAATAGATATTCAAACCAATCTACATCTCTAGCTAGTTCTCTGATAGAAGTTCTCTTTTCTTTCATCCATTTTCAACATCTTATCAAATAAAAAAAAACTTTTTAATATATTCAATACAATGATATGATCACGCTTATAAAATACAAGATCAAATATATTTACTAATTGTTGAAACTACTACAATAATTAGATTAGATTTGCAAAGGAAAAAAAGAAAATTGACTGAGGAAAACCATTTACAGAAAAGCCAATTGTTTACGAATTCTTTTGTTTTGATGAAAATAATGAATTATTGTTCTCATCTGTTTTTTTATTATTCTTTTTTATGCGGTAAAAACAATAGTTCATGTCTGTGACCTAATAAAGCACCTGTAAAAGAAAAAGAAACTTTAGGGGCATCGGTAAGGTGCTGGCCTATAACTTTCCAAAGATCAAGTTAGTGAGACAAAATAAAAAGTATGTATGCACATTAATAAATCATCATATATTGACCTCACCTGGTCCTTTTATTTGTAGGGATCTTGAGTCCTTAGACTTAAAAATATAGAGGTAAATTTCCTCTTTTCATTCATATAATTATACAGAGTATGTATATGATTATATAACAGGGATCCCCACAAACCATAGGATTGTCACCAGATTGACTCCTACAAAAATTTGGATTTGATTCCCATACTCAATCTAACAATAAAAAGAGACTCCTACAAGGAATCAATTACAATAAAAATCTCAACACTCCCCCTTAAGTTGGTACATAGATATCATACATGCCCAACTTGCCTAAAAACTTTGAGAACACTTGGCTTGAGACTGCTTCGGTAAGGATGTCGGCTAACTGATCTTCTGATCGAATCTTTGGCAACTCCACGCTTCTTTCATCCAACTTCTCCTTGATAAAGAATCCTGTCTACCTCGACATACTTTGTACGATCATGTTGAACCGGATTATGAGCTATGTCATATGCTAGCCCAAGTCCTACAAGAGGAGCTTTAGCAAGAACGCCTCACAAATTCCAAGTGCCATCCCTCTATATTTAGCTTTTACACTTGATCGTGCAATAACATTTTGCTTCTTGCTCCTCCAGGTAATGAGATTACCACCCACAAAGGTAAAGTAACCCGAAGTAAATCGTCTGTCATCTACTGCTCCAGCCTAGTCAGCATCAGTATATACATTTATATTTTGATCGTTTATGTTTTTAGTGAATAAAAATCCCCTTTCTAGAGGCAGACTTCAAATAATTCAAAATGCGTATGACTGCATTCATAGGTTGCTCTCCAAGATTATGCATAAACTGGCTGAAAATACTCAATGCATAAACAAGATCAGGTCTTGTATGTGCTAAGTACATCAATCTCTCAGGGGGATCACCCATCCTAGTACTACTCACACCCAAGCACACTTAACTGCGAAGTTCTAATGGAATTCGGTGCATTAGTGCTAGTATGATCGCACCCCATAGGTTTGGGAGTACCGTTTTGCCACCAGTCTTGCTTTAAATAGTTCGATTGTACCATCTACTTTATACTTCACGATGTAAATCCATCGACATCCAATTGATTTCTTTCCCTGTGCACGATCAACAAGATCCCAAGTTTGATTCTTTTGCAAGGATTCCATCTCCTCATTCATAGCAGGTTTTCCACCTTGGGTCAGCTAAGGCTTCCTGCACACTATTAGGAATAGATACAGTAGATAATTAATTTACAAATGACTGATTTGATTCTGACATACGATGGTTTAACACATAATGATTCATGTATATTTAACTTTACTAGATAGTTCGGGTTCATAAGTGGGCTTAGGAATACCTCTAGCGAGACGTGGTGGTAACTGTGTTCTGGACGGTTCAGACACTAAATCAAGAACATCCGTAGCAGGAAATTGATTGGGTGTATCAGCTGATTGTGGCATGAGGGACTCGGACTCAATCAATGGTGGAAGTAAATCCATACTTTTCGTTTCGTCCATACCTTCAGTTTCTTGTTGTTCATTACCACTTGAATCCAAATTGCCCATGCACTGGTTACCTGATTCAGGGAATTCTCTAACCTCAGAGTTATGAAAATCATATTCTCAAAAATCATAGTCTAAAGTCTGAATTTTTTTCTAATACTCCCCCTAAAGTTCAGGCTCAGAGGAAAAATACATTGAGTCTTCATAGAAAACAACATCCATGGTGATAAACATTCGTCGAGTCAGAAGGATGATAACATCGGTACCCTTTTCTATGCGCAGCATATCCAAGAAAGACACACCGCAATGCTCGAGGAGTCAACTTGTTGCGCTGATGCTTGTGGAGATGCACAAATGCTACACAACCAAAGACATGAGAAGGTAAGTTTGGGACGGTTGGGGCAAAAACTGCTTCAGCAAGTGCCTGGACTAGTGTTCAAAAGTCAATAGAGCTGAAGGGTACTCGATTAATTAAATATGCTACAGAAGTAAGGGCTTCTCCCCAATAGGATAATGGCATATGAACTTCTACTAATGATGCACGAACAACCTCTAACAAGTGTCGATTTTTTCACTCAGCGACTCCGTTCTGTTGAGGTGTATCAAGACAAGTAGTTTAATGAATAGTTCCATGTGTTTCCAAATACTTCTGAAGGTCGGAACTCTGGTATTCTCCACCATTGTCATTACGGAGAATTTGAACCTATGCATTGTATTGAGTGCTAATCATTTTATGAAACTTTTGAAACAACACGTTCACTTCACCTTTGGACTTCATTAAATATAACCAGTTCATCTGGGTACAATCGTCAATAAAAGTTACAAACTAATGTGATCCACCCAAAGTAGAGGCTTTGGACGGACCCCAAACATCAGAATATATAACCATAAAAGGAACTAGACTTCTACTTGAAACTCAAAGGAAACAAGGCACAATGATTTTTTGCCATTTCACAAACATCACAGCGGAAAGTAAATGTTTCATTTTTCAAATAGACTAGGAAATAATTTCTTCAAATAACCAAAGAAAGCATGCCACAGACGTTGATGCCAAAGAAAGATGTCAGATTTCTTCTTCTCCCCCTTAGACCCATCCACAGTCAAAGCGTGTTGTAACCTGTCCGAAGTCTTTGACGCCAAGTCCAAGTAATACAGCTTCCCTCGTCTAACACCACAACCAATCATTTCCTGTGTTCGGATGTCCTAAAATGCATAACAATCAAGCCAAAAAATTACAACACAAGATAAGGCTCTAGTTATTTGGGAAACTGACAAAAGATTATAATTTAAGGATGGAACAACCAAACCAGAATCTAAATTTAAAATATCAGTGAGAGACAAAGAACCTTCCCTAATAATTGAGGTTGTAGTACCATTGGGAGTAGATACAAATTTTTGTAAGGATAGATTAAGAGGGGAGACCTGTCTAGAATCAAATGTCATATGATCTGTGGCACTATAATTAATTATCCATGCACTATTAGAAACAGATGTAGAGATATGTAAACCCTTACCCCTTTTGTCTGCAGCGCTACCAATGCTGATGCTGTGTTTAGCCTTATCATCATCTAGCCTTGTTTCGATAACTGCAGCAGTAGAGGATGTCTTGGAATTCCTCTTTCGTAGATCACGACTATGATCCCACCATTCTGGATAGCCTATAAGCTCAAAATATTTACTTTTGGTATGACCAGTCTGGTTACAATGAGTGCATTTGTATGTAGACTTGTCAACACCATTTGTGGTTTTAGGATGATTAGGCCTCACTCGTTCTTGCTCGTGCGAGCGATTTTTAGCTACCATGGCAGAAGCTTTAGAGTTGTCAGACTCACTTTTCAGAGTGGTACGTCGTACTCCCTCACGATGAATCAGAGAATAGCATTCCTCCAAATTTGCTACTGGTTCTTTACGTAGAATCTCTCCACGAATTTGGTCAAAATCGTCTTCCAATCCTATAAGAAATATGTGTACCCTCACTCGTTTAATAGGACTTCTGGTATGCTTTAACATCATTCGAATCTTTCATGACAACTTTATCACGGTGATCTAGCTCTTGAAAAATTTTGATCAACTCCTCATAATATACAGAGAGTGATTTTTCACTTTGTTTAGTAGTGAAGGCCTTCTAGTTCAAGGAAAACACCTGTAATTCATCACTTCCATCATAGAAGCCGTTGGACAGGGCACTTCAAATTTCGTGGGCAGTGGGTAGGCGTAAATAACAATTCATAATCTCTGGAGACATGGACATCAATAACCACCTCTTGACTTTTTGATTTTCAGCATACCATTTTTCATATCCATCTTCAGATTCTGTAGGTGGATTTGTCTTGCCACGGATGAAGGAGAGTTTTTTCCACTCAACAATATGCATTTCCATCAACTGGGACAAAATGTCATAGTTGGATTCAGTGAGAATAATTCCTGCATTAAAAACACTTTCAGATTTAACAATAATAGGGACTGATTTCGTCCCAGACGATTCAGAAATTTTTTCGCTCATAGTTGTTCTGGTTTTGGTTCGATCTTTTTCAGTTTAAAAGAAAAAACTTGAAAAATGGGCTCTAAGTTCACACAAGCTACACGATCACAGACCACAAATATAAGTGGTCAAAACGGTCAAATCAGCTGTTTGAGAACAACTCCAAAAAATAGCCCACAATGTCTGTGAGATTTTTAAGGGTCTCCTACGGTGCAGTGGGAGCAGATGGGAGGTCGTGTTTCACTATTTCAGTGTTTCGCATGCGCAGGTTTGGATCTCTCAGGCGATGCACCTACCGTCGACGCTAGTCCCTAATTACCTTAAGCCTTCAAGTTTGAATCCAAGCAAACTGGTTGAAGATTTGTACAGTGAGACAGCCACGAAAATCTACTGGTGGCTTTGATTTCTACCGTTTCGATGGTCAGAATATGCGATCTTCATAAGGCTAGACCAAAGGCCAGTGTTCTGTGTTCAGCCATGGTTTACTCCTCAGCCATCTCGAGTTTCTACGAGGTCTATTATTGGACTCGGTGACAACAGTTAGAGAATCTTCCCCATTACCAGATCCGATCAGAAAGTCGTCGATGCCTTTGCCGCCAACAACTCACTCACGCCGCGATCACTTTGGTTCTGCGGTCTTAGACGAGAGGTGTTGGGATTCAAATCTGTGAGTTCGACTCAACTCGTTGCGTCATCGAAGCAGCGGTAATTAAATAAGGTATTGGCGTCGTTGTTAGGGAATAGGACTCCAACAAAGGGTTTCGATTATGATCTGGTGATTATTGGAATTGGTGTTGGGGGGTCACAGCGCGGCACTTCATGCTGTTGAGAAGGGTTTGAAAATTGCTATCATTGAGGGGGATGTGGTCGGCAGGCGACTTTCTCAAGAATCAAAGAGGCTCTGATACCAACTTAAAAATACAGAGGCAAATTTCCTCTTTTCATTCATATAATTATATAGAGTATGTATATGATTATATAGCAGGGATCCCCACAAACCACAGGATTGTCACCAGATTGACTCCTACAAAAATTGGGATTTGATTCCCATACTCAATCTAACAATAGAAGGAAACTCCTACAAGGAATCGATTACAATAAAAATCTTAACACTTAGGTATGGTAGTTTTCTTATTGATGTAGAAATCTTTACTTGCTTGACAAGTTATAGATAATTGATAAGCTTCATTCCTATTAGGATAAGACTTCGTATAATTGGAAAAAATTTCCTTTTGAATCTATTCTCTGTAGGTAGTAAATATTGGGAGTACACATGTCACATTTTTAGTATCCGGGTATATTTTCACCTCATGAGTTAGCCCCTCTATAACACCCACACCCAAAAAATTGGGCAATATATCGAAATGTAATGAAAACTACATCAATAAAAGAATCTTTTGAAAAACTCTTTGGGCACTATGTCATGACATTATCTACACTAGGGTTAAAAGCTACCTAAACCAATAGTATGCCATAGCCCTAGATAAGGCATCACTCCATGTAGGGTTAAAATTTAACCTAATCATGGGGTTAGCCTAACCTAACCTAAGTTAATGAGACTATTTGGTTAAGTGATCATCACATCACTAATAGTCGACCATAGAGGGTGTGTGTGTGTGTGTGTGTTTTGTGAAGAGAAAAAAGAATGTGTGTGTGTGTGTGTGCATGAGTGTGTATGTACATATAGGTGTGTGTGTGTGTGTGTGTATAGGAAAGACCCACATAGTCAATCTAAAATAAAAAGAAAGAAGATGAAGATGAAGATGAGGAAAAATAAAGGAGAAGGAAGAAAGGAATAAAGAGAAAATGAGCAATTGTGGAGGTCGATAGCCATTGAAGCCCAACTGAAGCTCTCTCTCGAAAACCAGTCCACTCTCTCTCTAGAAATACATGGGTTTGATGGAAAGTAGGGGTCTCTTGAACCTCTTATTTAGTTCAAGAGTCATATTGTGGTATATTGTGTGGAGGATAATGCACGTATTGTGTGTGGATATGAGAATATATACTTGTGTATGTATAGATATATTTATATATATATATATGTGTGTGTGTGTGTGTGTGTGTTTGTGTGTTCCTATGTGTAATTATAAAGAGGAGATCCAATGAATCTCCCTAAGATCTTAGGTTAATCATCTTGTAGGACTTGTTTTGATGACTAGAAATATGAAGAAACGTGATTGAAAGAACCTATGAGAGATTTGGGTGGAAATTGAATGCTGAAGAAGAAGAATAGGACAATGAATTTGAAGAACTAGATGACCGCCTGGCATTGGTAGACGTCTTCCATGAAGACCGGTCAAACTACAAGAATTGATATGAAAAAGATATTAAGGAACCAAAGATATATTAAATGGATATCTGCCACGAGGTCCAGTTCTCAAAGTCGTTGGACCCAAGTTACTGGAATTGTAATTTGTTGGAAAATGCGAACAAAGCGGAAGACCACCAAGCACAAGGTAGACAACCATTAGGCAAGTTTGAATGACCATTAGTCTTCAATCACTGTCACAAAACAGAACAGTTCACTATTGACTTCCTGTACCATATTATAGTTACTAGCCTACCTTATTTAATTAAATTTCATTTAAGTTACCTAAGACATTAAATGTAAATAAGGAAATACCCCCAATTTGGATTTCAATAAAAATAATCCCAAGACCTAATTCCTAAAGAATAAAAAGTCAATTCTTCCTTCTAGTAAGAAAATTTTAGATTTCCTAAAATTCGCATCTTGACCACTACCTCGTTGGGTAGGTTACCATTGAACTAAAATTTATTAAAAATCATTTTTAGACTATTGGATACCTAAGAAACAAAAAATGGAACTTTTGCATACCCAATTCAAAGTATTTTAAATACCTATTTTTGAAGGACTTGGCATAATAATGCCTTGGTCAAACTTGGGTGTATGGAAGACTAGTTGACTTCCTTTGACCTTGTTACCTCTAGGATGTTAACTATGAATATATATTATTATGTTTTCCCTCATTACTCAGGTCCTTCTGTTTGTTCATCGTAAAGTATTGCATGATGCATTCATGAAAGTGTGCATGCACAAAGCACGTGTGTGTTGTTTGACTGCATTGATGGATTGTGTACGTATTGTGTTGTGTATTACACTAGTTGGATGATATATATATATATATATATATGTTACAAAAATCGTGTTAGGATTGCATTTATGCTTATAGATCATGTATTGATTACACATTGTTTTCTTATTACATTGTTGTTGTTTCATTGGACATATTACCATTAATATTATCTTGAATAGGGAATGGTAGCATAATGTGGGATAGGTGAACTAAATATATTATATTTCTCAACACAAGCCATATTGTTTTTTTCCATTGTTGATTTCATATTCTTGAATTATATTTTACTCTACTCGTCATTGTGTGTGTATGTGTGTATGTGTGTGTGTGTATATATATAGCTGGTAGATGCTACCTGTTTTGTGCTTGTGTTACATGTTGGATATTAGGAATTGTCCTTATCGGATTTGCATTAATTTTTGCATCCTATGTACTTGTATGTTTTAGGAAATCCTACTGAGTGTATGTCTCTTCCCTATTGTTCATAGGAATGGCAGGTACTGGATTTGTAGATGGAAACTGTTGGAGCAGCACTTAATGGGCAAAGACGATAGTATTTTTTAGTTCCACATTTGATGTAGTTCATTCATTTGTAAATGTATAAGGGTGTTTGTACTCTTTCTCATACCATTTTGTATATGTCATCTATAATGGACACTTATTGTATTACTGGACTTCTGAAAGTCAGCTCTCTATACAGTACTCTCCTTGCATAATTTTAATCCATTGATGGACAGTTCTCATACTATTGAACCTAATGATAATTAATTTTAATTAATCCCATTACGGGACTTGAACAAGTATATAAGCATGTAAACAAGACAAAACCAATTAAAGTAAAGGAATTTTAAAAAAAATGGTTCATTTTTAATACACTTGACTATGTTGATTAGTCCATTTACCTTCCATTTAGGGTTCAAATGACCCTATTGTCAGGACTTCCGAGTTAGGTTCGTGATAGTTTAAGCCTTCTCCTTCTTCTTATGTATGTTCCTTGCAGTTGTTGAATGATTGGTGTGACATCATCTTCATGATTTTGTTCATCTTTCTCAATTGTTTCCATACCCTCTCCTTGATTTTGTTTTTGTTGTTGGTTCTCATCTATTTGTCCTTGCCTTGCTTGTACTTCTAATTCTTGAATCACGGTGTCAACTGCTTGTTCTTATTGAATTTCACTTTCTCTTTACTTTTACTCTTCATTTTTGTGTAGTGATTCAACTTCTTTTGCTTCATGAAAATTTCCTTTGTTATCATCATCAAAAATAATTTTTTTTAGTGGCTCCATCAGCATTGTTTTCACTTTCATTATTCTCTTGATCATCCTCTTTATTGTCTTCACCTTCTTCATTTGTATCTTCACCGTTTTCCTCTTTTTTTTTACCTTAAAGGATTTTCTAGGTAACATAATAAATTGATCTTCAGTTGTCTCATCACTGTTTTCCTTATCTTTATCTTCATCTTCTTCCTCATCCTCATCTTCATTTTCTTCATCCTCTCCATCATCATAACTTTCATCAGATACTTTATTTTCCTTTTTTGTCATTTGGAGTTCCATTCCCTCGGGCTTCATGTTTAAAAAAAAAACTAACAGATTCCTTAGTGGTTTACAACAATTTTATTTGCACAAAGAAATTTTTATTTTAAGTTAGAAAGATAATATTTCTAGTGTATTATGACAAAAAGTTATATTTTTATATGTTCTTAACACGTGTTAATAAGTACAATTATTTCCAATTGTTAAGGTATTTAAATTTTGCTGTTACAATACCTCATCTGTTGTTAGACTATCAAACTCCCTATCAATTCAACATGTTTAATAGTGCTCCTAGATCCCATTTCAGAAATTTTGAATTTTTTATTTTGTATAGGGCTTTATTAGTGTTATTTTTTCACACAACAAATACAGAAGAAAAAAAAAAAGGGACAACAATAATTTGTAAAGTCATGGTTTTAAAATTTCAAACACCAAGCAATTTATTTTGTAGCCTTGTAGGTTTAATTATATTTACTAGCAATGCAATAACACATCCAGTGATCTTTTCTAGAGTTCTATGCAATTTTCTATCGAGCTAATTATTGAGTCTCATATTTTTGTTGCCCCTAAATAGTCAAAAATTCTTTTCAGGTCCTCAATGTATTACACAAAAATCCAGTCGATTGAAGTTCCGATGGTTGAAAAGAAAAGGGTGCGACATAAATATCAATGTATTTCCTTTTGTTACCTTTAATTTCCTTTAAGAGCTCTACATTTATCCAAGATGCAGTGAGCCTTTTTGTATTAGGAAATCTCCTCTTTATAAATAGTATTGTAGGATTCATTCCATAATTCACTGTCATTTCATTTTCACCTGACTTTGCTCCAAATATAACTATGATGTCAGAGTCTTTTAGTTGGACATTATTGTTTTCTAATTGAAATGCCTTCAATTTTAGTTTGTATGCTTAAAGGATTTGGAGGACCGCATCATCTAACTTTGTCATGTTTGTTTGGTCCACCTTCCCTGATAGTATTGCATCAAATAAATTCCAAAAGGGAATTTTATTGAGAGCTTTGAGGTGTCCATCATTTAGTTTTACTAACTTCAAAGATTGACAATGGTAGCCATATTTGACCTATTTAGGAAAGGTAGTTTCTGTTGTGTCTTCTTTGTTCTATCTCTTTTTTTTTGTTTCCACTTCAATTTCTTTTGATACATTTTCCTTCTTTCTAGTTCTCCTTGTTGCCACTGCAACAAAAAAAAAATGAATAAAAGTGTTAGGAATATTTGTTTTACTAATAGAGAAATTTGTGTGTGCAGTAGTACATAACATGTCATAATAGGAAATTAGTAATGAACTTTATAAATATAGAGAATGTTTATCAAGCAGATAAATTTTTGTATTCTGAAACAGAAAAATGTATAGCTTGTGGAAGCAGTAAATAGACATACATAACATTGTTTCTTGGGTAGAGAAATTGATTATTTGTGTATATTAAGTACATTGATTTTTACTAACAGAGAAACATTGTGTATATTAGCAATATTTGGTTTATTGATAGAGTTTTTTATGTGTAGAAGTACATAATAGTTGGCCATAAAAGTAAACGGATAAAAGTTTGTAGATAAAGAAGTTTTTTTTTTTAGATTTGAAGGAATAATTGTTGCATGACTTTATATATATATATATATATATATATATACATACATACATAAACATTGTTTATTTGACAAAGAATTTTGTATACAACAAACAAATAAATTCCATTGTTGTGTAGTTTTTGTTGTTTGTTTTCTTAATTTTTTTCTCATTTCAAAAATGTTTCCTAAAATACTCAAAACAACAAAATGAGATAAGATTAGTGTATTTTCTAAAATAAATAGAAACATTATTTGTGTATATTACTAAATTGATTTTTAAATAGATAAATTTGTTCTATAGTAGCAAACAAATGAATTTCATCTCTTTGTTTCATCAATTTTGATTGCAAAATGAAATTTCATTATTAAGTTTCGAATCATTGGAAGAAAAGAAGAAGCTCATACGAAACCCTAACAATGTCTGAATAGAGAGTAGATATGTATCTTACTTTTTGTCCCCATTTTTTGCTATAATAAGTTCAAATGTGGTGTTGTTTGCTTCTTTTGTATTTTTTTTGGAGAATTTGATTGCTCTTTGATGTTTTTGAAGTTATATCTAATAGAGGAATTTCTTAATGCGATTTTGATAGTCACAATTGTGTTGTTTGACTCCTCCTTAGAATCACTGTTGTGATTTTTGTTGGTTTTAGATGTATCGTGAGATGGAAATGGGGGCTGTTTTTGGCTGAATCGTGGGATCCAACTAGGGTTCGGAGAGCTTTTTTAATATTCAAAGGTTTTCAATTTTGTTTTAGTATACGGGATTGAGTTTTTTCTAAATTTACAAGGTTTATATGGAGAGGTATTGTCACAACCCGAAACCCATCCCTCTATGGATTAGGGGACGTGAACGGCCCTTAAGCCATGCTTAAGCAAATTAACAAAGATTAGATTATAAAGATAACAACTTGATTTAGTGCATGGAAGCATCATACGAAAATTATAGACTTCAAGTGTAGCATAGTTAATAGTTACAGACCATCAGTACAAAAGCATTAACCAAAGGATGAGGACTTATAGGAGACAACTATAATAACCTTAGTCTGAAACAATCAAAATAAAATTGAGTCCAGCTATTACATGCAAAAGATTCATCTTGTAGCAAAAGCCTTGCATAGAAATTGATCACATTACGATGTTGCGAGTTCGTTTGCTCCTGAAAAATGGGAAATAAAATTGGGATGAGCTAACTTAGCTCAGCAAGTAAATCATTTCCTCTGTTGTAGGTTGGAGAAGGAATGATAGAACAAGTGGCTTTGGCCACAATTCAAGATCCAATGGCCACTACAATAAAACAAATAGTCATGGCAAATGGAGTACAGATTATGGTTACAACAATTGAAAGACATTCGGCTAGAACAAGATAATAATCACTAACTACAAGTACTATTAAGGCCAAAAAAAAGGTAGAATACATGAGTATTGGCCAACAACATTCCAAGTCACATCACTATGGATAGAATTCAGAGTTTAACATGAATTGAATAACAACTAGAATAATCAATACAGAAGATGTCATAATATAGATAACAGAATAGGCTTGACTACCCATACAGAATGCTTATTTGGTATCACCGCATTATCGGATTATCCTAAATAGCATAAAAGCTCTCGTAAATATAAATTTTCCTTGTCAAGGACTATAACAGAATGTCGGATAGTGTACCCTGACATAGGCCAAAAGGCTAGTGGCATCTATAGAGAGATAGAGGGAGTTGTGTTAAACACAACCCCGAATGTACACAAAGGTTCAGGAATAATTGCAAATGTCCACAAATCACTAATTCTCACAATAAGGAGTTGAGATAAAATACAATATTCACAACAAGCGATTCCCAAAGAGATATCTAGTACCTGGATCAAAAGGTAACAACAGATTACATCATCCATAACAAGATCTTGTAGTTCAAAGCATAATAGCTACAATATAGAAGTCACAACTGATATAGAGTTGAAGATTCAAGGCAAGTAATGAAAACATGATTTAAAGAGTGAGCTATGGACAACTATAAAGTATATGCTCACAAAGGCAGGTAAGGCATTCCCTACTTTAGAGTTCAAGTTTACTTACCTTTAAATGAAATCTCCTTTTTCCACAATGTCTTTCTCCTTAACCTTGGTTGTCCCTATAATCAAGGAACATTACTTAGTTAATTTTATCATCATAAGGTCTTTATTGATAAATTACTTGGCTTTTAGTCCCATGGGCTATACTTTGGGTCTATGGACTTATAGTGGTCAAGATAAGTTCTTACTCATTCTTTTACACTCTTCAAGTACATTTTACCCTTAAAAGTACCTTAAAAATGGCCAATTTTGCATATTTGTATTTTTAGCACCTTATTTGACGAAAAAAATTCTACTGTTGAGTCTAAAACGTCAAAAAACTTTAGGGTACGTACCCTCACAGTCATCGGAAGTCATTTGGTAGCTTAGTTTAGCCTTTAGGACTTATTTGGAATTAGTCCCATTTATCCGTTTATGTATTCAAAATTTTAATTTGCTAAACGGAGCCCACCATTTGGTCCAAAATGTTGAAAAAATTTAAGTTTATTTTTATCAATCTTGATTTCCCTTTGTCGAACTCATTTTAATTGTAATTTTATTTAATTCTAGGGGTATAATAGTATTTTTTGCAATTCTAAGGGTATTTCATAATTTCAAGAATTTTAGAGGCTAGATAATAATTTTATATATTTTTTAGGGCTATTAATGCATTAATTTTCATAAATTTGGGCCATAGTTGAATTAATTAAAAGATTAGGGATCAAAGTGCAAATTCCAAAAGTTCATTCAGGCCTCTGTTGTAGCCAAACACTCCTTATCCACAAAATCAGGGGTTATCCGCTTCATGGATAACCACTATTCCAATTTTGATAGCCAAACAAGCAGCCCTTATTCCTAATTAGATCATTATCTAGGTCTGGGATATCCCAGTTTTAATTTTAATTAATCAAACCGACTGCCAAATAGCCAAATTCCCAATTTCATGTTATTTTTCAGATTTAGGATATCTGAAACCCTAATTCCAATTTCTTATGCCCATAACCAAAAAGGTGGGGTAAGGTTTTAAGCTCAACGTCAAAACGATGCGAGTGTCCATCATTTCGAATGAAACAACGCCGTCCAACATAAATGGTGGTTTTATCATGCGTTGACACGTGATCAAGTCAACCTAGTTATCTGAGTCAACTTGGTTTCACTTGGTCAGAATCAGCTGAGTCAACTTACGAGTTGACTCCGCAAAGTCATCATCCCTAATCGGTCTATTATTGTAGCTCTACAAATCTTAATTTCTTCCAGCTCTATTTCATGGATTTTCATACCATTTTTTAAGATTCTTCCAAGTCCAATGAGTTTATGGATGTCCAATCGATATTTTGGAGATGGTTTTAGAGCTTAAATTGAGCTAAAAAGCTTTGTTCACTGTAAGAACCCAGAAAATTATCAAGGAAAATTTGATAAATTGCTAGCATAGGCTAAGGACAAACTAGAGATAAATCAAATATAAGTTAGATAAATTATAAAATGAATCAATAAGTCATCAATATGACACAGTGAGGTTAAAAAGGAATTTCAATAATTATTCGGGACTGGTGTGAGCCTCGGGGCAACACAATCATTTACAGGACGTAGATAAATATGAAAACCCTAACGATGAAATTTAAAAAAAAAAAAACTACATATTTGGAATGAGAGCGCTGAAATTAGCTAGTGTACCAAGTTTGGTGCGATTTTGAGACAATTTTAATTCAGGCTCATGTGAGCGTATAGTTGGCCAATTGGCCACGTGGTGCCTCGAGAAACGTGAAAAGTTTCTCTAAAAAGCTACTGAAAGCTTCTAGAAGAGGGACACGTGTCACCAAATTGATGGTAGAGGGTGTGATTATGTGTAGGTGAGGTGCATAGGAAGGGGACAAGGTGATGTGTGTGATGTTGATGGGACATTCTCTATCTTACTTTACCTTTCTTTCTTTTCCCTTTTTCCTCTCATTTCTGATCTACCCTCCCCCTTCCCCACGCAACTCTCTTTCTCAATCTCAGACTCTCTCTCCTTCTCCCTCTCTCTCTAAAGGCCACCATGGCCGAATATGTGGGTGTGTGAGAATGGTGTATGTGAAACATTGTGTGTGTATATGTGAGTGTGTATTCGGGAGAAAGACAAAAATAGTAAGCGTGTGTGACGGTGTAAAATAGTGTGTGTGTTTGTGTGTAACTGTACGTGTTTGAAATAGTGTGTGTGACACATAGTGTGCGTATGTGCAATACAGTGTGTGTGTGTGTGTGTGTGTAACACACACAAGTGATGAGCCGAAACTAGAAGAAAAGAAATGGAAGAAGAAAAAGAATGAAAGAAAGGAAAAGAGAAGTAAATGGGAGAACCTGTGCGTGGCAGCCATGAGAGAAAAGCTTCAAGCTTTCTCTCCGTACTCTGAGTTTCTCTCTAGACTACGGATTGAGGTAAGGACTTTTGAAACCTTCTTTATAATTTTGGACATACTTAGATGGTTGTGTGCTTGACAATTTGTGTGTTTCAGAGTGTATTTATGTGCATGCAATAGTGTATATATATATATATGTGTGTGTGTGTGTGTGTGTGTGTGTGTGAATGAAGAAATTTGGGTCTTGGAAATTGAATGGAAATTTGGAGTTTGGGTGATGGAATGATGTTATGTATAACCCCTTTCGAACCAGGGAAGAAATCAGGACAAAAAGGAGGGAGATTCGAGGCCGAACTAGGGAGTTACAATGAGCTACTGAAAAATCAGGGGCTCACTGGAACTTCATTGTTTTGGGTCATTAAGTCTAGTGATCTTGCCTGAAACTTCATGGAATGATGTTAAATGGAATGTAGGATGAAAATCAGAGAAAAACTCTAAGAAAAATCACAGAAAAATGGACTGGAAACTTTAGGTTTCCAGCGAAACTCAAACAGGTATGCCGGAGAAGATGAATTGTTTCAATGTTGACCAATCAATAGTCAATTGTTGACCGTTGACTAGTCAATGGGTCAATCGGGTCAAAGACCGGGTCAGATCATGGGTCCAGTCCACTAAGCTTGGGCCTAAGGCTTTGTTTGGTTACAAGGAAAAAGTGAAACTTGGTTTTGAAATTGGAATTGGAATAGGGATAACCCTATTCCAAAAATTGTGGATTTAATTAAATTTGGTCTGTTTGGTTACAGGTTTAAGAAATTAAAATTTCAAAAATTAAAAAGGGATTGAATTGTTTGAGTTAATTACAAATCAGTGAACTAATTTTAAAGAAATTACAAAGGCCCACTTGTTTATAAAATTGAGATTAAAGTCAATTAAAATGAAAGAGGGGTAATTCTTAAGATTTTTAGGCATTATGCACTCAATGGCAGAGTTGGTTTGGACATTTGGGAACCCAGGGTGGTTCCACATGAATAGGAAAAATTATGAAAATGTCCCTAATAATAGTTTAAGAAACTTGGAGGCTAATTAAAATTCAGAATAGGCTATTCCAAGGTTGTTGGATGCCTGGGATTCAAATATGTGATTAGATTAAACAAATTTGGGGCCGGTGATGGTCTCGTAAAAAATGTAAAAATGACAATTATACCCCTATACATATATTAAGTAATTGAAAGCCGAATTAAAATTTTGAAAGAGGCATTTTCAATATTTTTGGACACCAGAAACTCAAATATGATATCAGAACAATGAAATAAGGACTCGAGGTAGTCCCACATAAAAATATAAAATTACCAAAATGCCCCTAAACATGGAATAGATACCTAGAAGTCTTGATAAAATATAAAGAAAACATCTTTAGGATTGTTGGACCTTCTAGATCCGATTTCAAGGTCGGTTTTGAGAGACGACGTATCGATGGACGCATAACTTGTCCGAATAAATTATGAAAATGCCTTTTATAGGCTTAAAAGATAGTCAAATGACTTAAAGATAATACGGTAGGGCTTCCTTAAGATTTTTGATACCCGAAAACACATTTTTGATATCCGTTTGGGTAAACGGGTACCCAAGATGTAGGCTAAAGAGTAATTGGCCATAGTAAATCGTAAGACTTGACATGATACCTTAGTGCTATGGGCTAAGGTAGTCCTAGGAATAAAACAGGAAATATGTAAAAAAATTGACAAACATTATGAAAAGACACAAGTAGTGTTTTCTTGTAGTGGAGTGAGGATTGGAACTACGACAATGTCTTGATGTATTGATGTGTATACTTGCTATGTTATTCACATGATATGTTTATTTGTATCATTTGATACCTTGCCATTACATTATCAGTATGATGTGATTGTTATATTGAATGTTATGATATTGGATAATTACATGATGGTATTGATGCATGTGATTGCCTTATTGATGTTTATCACGATCTTTGTTTCTGTCATAGACATATATGATTGTTGTTACTCCTATATCTATTCGTTAAATCATATATCATCTCTTATAGTTGTTAGTATTATTGTGGATATGAATGATATAGATATGCATATTATTGACTATACCTAAGCGGTGTGAGATTTGAGAGGATATTGATGTTGATGAGCACCGTTTATGGTGTGGATTGAGATTTGGAATTATGAAAAAGAACACATATAAGAAAAAGACTTGGGATGAGAATTAGTCACGTCTTTTGTATGCTATTGAGCGTGGTGAGATTGCGCTTTACCCGGGGTTCTATTTATGATAGGGATGGTGTCTCCCCTCGGCTTACGAGCCGTAGACCCACGCGAGTGGTCATTTTTCTCCATCGGGTTAGTAGCCCGTAAAACACTCAAGCTTATTAGGAGCCCGATTAGGTGAATATTCATGGGATTGAGATTATTAAAAAAATGGAATGAGATGAATAAGGTTTTATCCCCTTTTGTGGGTGGAATTACTTGAGATTATTTCCTTTGACTCATATGTGATATTTTATTATAATTATTGATGGATTGTATACTGCCAATTTATGATACTGTGGCATTTGTGAATGGTTTCTTAGTTGTGAATGTATACATTATTCTTGTGACTTTGAACAGGAAATGGAGGTGTTCTGTGGGGTTGGTAAGCTTACACTTACATCTGGTGATTTTTTATGTATTTATATACATTATTCTTATGGCATTAAAATATGAAATGAAGGAGCTTTGTGAGATTATATGTCATGCCCCGGATTCCTACGAACCCGAGGAGCGACTAAATGAAACAAAAGAAAGGAAAAGAAGTGACAATTCGGTAAATTAAATTGAAATCTCCATCATCATTCCTCAAGTTTCTCCCAACAATTTAAGTAAAGATTCGACATTCAATATAACTCAAAATCGTTCCTCAACATAACTCAAGTACTCCTCTCAATTAATGCCCAAAATACTTTAAATCATATTAAAAAAAAAAACGATTCCCAAAATGTTCTCAAAACCTTTCTCAAATGCCTTGTAACGGTTGCCCAAAAAGGGTCTCAAAATACCTTAAGGTATATTCCAAGAAGTGGTCAAGATTAAACTTAAATGCTCGTTCCAATTAACGCCTCGAACAATTTAAATCATGTTTCAAAATAACCCTTAAAATAGCCTTAAAATATCCCCAAAAATCCCCATTTTGACATTTTTTTTTCACTTCTTTTAAAAGGTCACTTACACACCTATTTCCCATTTTCATTTTACCAAAATTTCAACATAGTCTCCCCTTCTTTTCCCATGTATTTTCATCACCTAATAATCACAACATGTATGAGTATAATTACATCAAAATCCATTAAGTCTTAAACATGCATCCACTATTTTCTAACACATCCATTTAATGCACATTTAACCCCCAAATGTCCAGTATCCTCTAGAATACATTTAAATAAAACATTATGCATTCATTTGAATTCCAACTCATACATTTTCAAAATGGCCCAAGGCCTAAGGTTTACAATTTACATAAATTTAAATACAACAAGTTGGGCTCATGCCCACACATTCAAAACATGCCCCCCAAGGGCTAAATCTTCCGCAAAATCCATTTCCTTCCTTTTTCTTCAACACTCAAGGAAGTCTCAAGCAACTAGTGCCTCATCTGAAATATATTGCCCACGAATGGGTCAGCTCAACTGCTGGTATGATAACTCACTAATACTAGCAACAAATTTAGGACGTGGCATGTGCAAGTGTACAATTTCAAGATATAATTTCCCTTCCCGTTGTTTAATGCAATGCAACACGCTATGCATGACTCACACATGCAAACTCTATGCCACACCCATGTCAACTCTATGCCATGTCATGCCACACCCATGTCTCGGTTTTACGGATCGCATCCGATGGTCCATCGAGTACCACACCTGTTTCATGGGCCGCTCCCCATTGGGTCAATCAAGCACCGATACATGTCTCGCTTCACGGTCCGGACCCCGTTGGCATGCGAGTACTAAATGGCCAATTTTGGGTTTTTCACCACAAGATCTACACCCTCATAATGCATAGCACTTCATGCTCAACTCACACCATGTGTCCAAAGAATTTCACCATGCCAACATGCCATGATTTCATCATGCAAATTCAATGTGACAAATGATCAAACACATGGTGTGCATTTTCAAGTCATGCCTTTAAACCCCACATGATTCATAACTTTAAATTTCCATACCATGCTTCACATAACATAGATAATAACCACACAACTTAACATATTTTTCAAGCCACAATGTCACCATTTCACCAACCACAATGAATTTCACAAAGTCGCTAACATCACATAAAAGACTAATACATTACACAACTCATTCCCTTCCAAGATGTCAAGTAAATATCACATAAATACACATCAAATATAGCAATCAAATACAAAGACAAGATACATCATCCTCATGGCAACAAAACATCAAATAAACCAAAAAATACATAAAGCCCCAAATTTCCAACTCTAGGTATTTCAATTCAGCACCACCTAGGTAACTTCCTAGCATTAATTAAACATCTATATAGCTCAATCAACATGTAGCAAAGCAAGAAAAACTAAATCTATTCCTAGCTTAGCGAGAAACCATACCTAAATCAGTTTTTCTTAAACTGAGAAGGATGTACTTGCTGGATGGAAAAACTGTTCAGTGAGTATATAGTACTCATTGAGCTGAATACTTTCTCAGAAGGAAGCTCGACCAAATTCCCTCTTGAAATGTGTGTTTCGGCAGCTTGAAAATGTGTGATTTTAGGACTTTTCTCTCCCTCTCTCTATACGGATGAAATATCTAGAGATTCTGATTGCTTAAGTGATAAGAATGAACTAAATGAGCTGTATTTACAGTGGGGAATCAAAGGGGCAAGGCAAATGACCAATTTGCCCTTAATGAGGCCATGAACCCCGTTACTCTACAGCTCATTCCTAAACACCTCAAATTGAAATTCCGTTTTATCCAATGTTCATAAAATTATTTTAAATGAAAATTATTAGAAGTAAACATTTTCATTTGAGGTCGGCTTAGACCCGTTCCACCCGGGTCACCCAAATACCCTTTTTGTCCAATTCTGAAAACCATTTCCGTTTCGGCTAATTTTCGTATAGCGGATACTTCACATTATTCTAAGCACTTTACTCTTCTATGACACACTCTAAATATGCCTCTAAATAGGTCGTTCGGTGAAAACAGTGTAAAAAGGCACTTTACCGATAAAACTGACAAAATTAAGAAACTATGCATGCAAAGTGTTCTACCTCAACAACGAAAAATTTACTCTCATTTGTTTTTTTTTTTTTCAAATCTCTACATTATATGTTTATAATTATGTCATGTGTCCGACCCTCCATCTGTCGACTATCTGGTTATTATTGTCAAACCACATGTAGTGGTGCGATACCCTTTGATACTTATGTTTATCCTTATATTCGAGATATGATGATGTGGTGTACTTGTGATGCATACTAGACTATAGGGCATGTCCTCTTCGAACTTGCATTAACTTTTGGCATGTTGCTTGCTTGTGTGTTTTGGGAAACCCTATTGATCATTGTGGCTCACCCTTGTTGTTCATGGGAATGGTAGGTATTGACTTGATGGAAGATAGCTCCAAGAGCTGTACAGGATAGGCTAAAGTTATCACAAGTATTTAATCTCATTCATGTATTTATTCACTTATGTTTATTAAAGGTGTATGTACCTTTCAGACTATTGTTGTATATATGTATATAAGGATTGTTATAGTCATCTCTGGACATACCTTGTTTAATACAGTTGATGGACTTTTTCATATAGTTACATTGTGATAGTAATCATTTTTATTTAATCCTATTACGGGGCTTGAACAAGCCTAATTAGGGAATCGACCCTAAACTAATTAAAGTAAGCCAGTTTAAAGAAGAAAAAAAATGGTCTATATTTTATGTACTTAACTTGGATGGTTATTCCTATTACCTACCTTATCAAGGGTCCAATGACCCCTTCGTCTGACCCTGTAGAATTAGGACACGACATTCACAGTCTCGTGGTCATCATTGTGACAAACATGATTCAAGGCCATTTTCGATGAGATTTGTTGCATTAGGTTTCTTAAGTTATAGGCTTTCTTATTCCATTCATGCATGCAAGGTTTGAGTCTATTTTCAAGGGTTTGCCATTAATGGCCAGCATGCAACTTGGTCCAACAAAGATCATCCTTGAGCTTTTTAGTCGGGTTTTATGGTTTTCATGCATCATTTCTTGTATAGATTAGGTCCCAACATTCAAAAATGATTTTTATGCAAGTTCATTTCTGGGTAGCTTTTTAAATTAGAATTAATTAGTGGGAGTTCCCTCAAAATAAGTGTCTAGAGGCTAAGGTCTAACATAAAATACTTTAACCTCAAAAGTCCTTAGTTTTTAAATTATATGGTCCCAAGTACAATAGTGATGAGGTGGCACCATCATTTTATTCTTAATGAAAAAATTACCCAACTTTCCCACTTACAAAAATAATAGCTTTTTTCCGCACTTCTTTCTACCAAACCTGCACCCAACCTGCGATGTCATCACTTTTTATTTTTGAAACTTTAAAATTAAATAACTTACAATATATAAGTCTTTTTTTCATAAAAATTATATGTCTGGACTCTAAAAATTTAGATCTATCAAACAAGATCCATATTACGTAAGAAATTTTGTTAAAAAAATTCATGTTTTTTTTAAGAGTTGCCAAAGAGTTGTTAAAGTCTAAAAAAACAATAATCCAGGCCATGCGGAGAAAATTTAAAAAATGCTCCAGGTGTAGTGTTTTCTTCCATTTAAAATTCTATGTTAGCATAGTAATACACAATATGTACTATAACGCCAATTTAGTGTGATAAAAAAATAATGTTTGTTAAATCCAAGTGCTTTTGTTTTCATTGGCTCCCATGCCAGTTTAAAATTTTCTATTCGGCATGGTTTGGAAATTGACAACTGGACGATGACAATATTAAGAAAATGTAGATGTTAAATGTGAATCGGAGAAGATTGTCACTTTTACACATAAAATGGTACCTAATTTTGACATTGGTGGAGTTATATTGCCAATTTACTAAATAGTGTTTTGGCCACTTGTAACTGCACGTGGTGTAGATTTCATTTTTGCAGTCACTTTACAGTGAAACCTGATTTCACTCCGAAGGGCACGCCATACATCATTGGAAAGGTCTACGAGTCTACTTTTTAACAAAAAAGGTGGTTCATAATTTTGACTCCTATGGAAAGAGATATTGTTGTTTTACTAAAACATGTTTGAGCTGTCTTAGACATAGACATTCTTGGAAAGGTCATTTTATAGTGAAACTTGATTTCAATCTAAAGGTTCCATATTGTACGCCATACATCATTGGAACGGTCTATGAGTTTAATTTGTAGCAAAAATGGCAGTCTGTGATTTTGTGATTTTGACTCCTATGAAATAAGATATTTTCATTTTACTAAAACGTATTTGAGCTTTCTTAGACAGAGACATTCTTAGAGAGGTCACTTTACTATGAAACTTGATTTCACTCTAAAGGTTCCATGTTACACGCCATATATTGTTGGAAAGGTCTACGAGTCTAATTTCTAGAATAAGAAAAAAAAAAAAAAAAGGCGGTTCGTGATTTTGACTCATGTGAAAGGAGATATTGTTGTTTTACTAAAACATGTCTGAGCTGTCCCAGACAAAGACATTCTTGGAAAGGTCACTTTACAATGAAACATGATTTCGCTTAGAAGGTTCCATGTTGCACGCCATACATCGTTGGAAAGGTCTACGAGTCTACTTTCTAGAAGAAAAAAAAGACAGTTCTTGATTTCAACTCTTGTAGAATGAGATATTATCTTTTTCCTAAAACGTGTTTAAGCTATCTCGGACAGAGATATTCTTGGAAAGCTCACTTTACAGTAAAACCCGATTTTACTCCGAAGGTTCCATAATGCAAGTCATACATCGTTGGAAAATTCTGCGAGTCTATTTTTCAAAAAGGGCGGTTCATGATTTCAACTCATGTGGAATGAGATATTGTCATTTTACTAAAACGTGTTTGAGCTGTCTTAGACAAAGACATTCTTGGAAAGCTCACTTTATAATGAAACCTGATTTAATTGTGAAGGTTCCATGCTGCAACTCATATATCATTGGAAAATTCTACTAGTCTATTTTCATAAAATAAAAAAAAAAAAAAAAAAAAAGACGGTTCATGATTTTGATGCCTGTGGAAGAAGATATTGTCATTTTACTAAAACATGTTTGAGCTATCTTAGATAGAGACACTCTTGGAAAAATCAATTTACAGTGAAACCTAATTTCACTCTGATAGTTTCATGTAACACACCATACATCATTAGAAAGGCATAGGAGTCTACTTTCCAGCAAACAAAGGGGTTCATGATTTCGACTCCTATGGAAGGAGATATTGCCATTTTACTAAAACGTGTTTGAGTTGTCCCAGACAGAAACACTCTTGGAAAGCTCATTTTACAGTGAAACTTGATTTCAGTCCGATGGTTCCATGCTACACGCCATACACCGTTGGAAAGGCATACAAGTCTACTTTCCCACAAAAAAGGCGCTTCATGATTTAGACTTCTGTGGATGGAGATATTGCCATTTTACTAAAACGTTTTTGGGCTGTCTCGGACAAAGACATTCTTGGAAAGCTCACTTTACAGTGAAACCTGATTTAACTCCGAAGGTTCCATGCTACAAGTCATATATTGTTGGAAAATTCTATGAGTCTACTTTTTAAAAAATTAAAAAAAAAAAAAGGGTTCATGATTTAGACTTCTGTGGAAGGAGATATTGTTGTTTTACTAAAACGTGTTTCAATTGTCTCAAACAAAGACACTCTTGGAAAGCTCAATTTATAGTGAAACCTGATTTCACTCTGATGGTTCCATGCAACAGGCCATACATCGTTGGAAAGGCATACGAGTTTACTTTCTAACAAAAAAGGCAGTTTGTGATTTCGACTCTTGTGGAAAGAGATATTGGCATTTTACTAAAACGTTTTTGAGCTGTCTCAGACAAAGACATTCTTGGAAAGCTCACTTTACAATAAAACATGATTTAATTCCGAAGGTCCCATACTACAATTCATACATCATTGGAAAGGTCTACAAGTCTACTTTTCAACTAAAAAGGCGGTTTGTGATTTTGACTCTGTAGAAGGAGATATTGCTATTTTACTAAAATTTGTTTGAGTTGTCTCGCATAAAGACAATCTTAGAAAGCGCATTTTATGGTGAAACCTGATTTCACTCCAAAGGTTCCATGCTGCACGCCATATATCGTTAGAGAAGCCTACGAGTCTACTTTCCAGCAAAAGACATAGTTTATGATTTCGATGTTTAGCTAGACAGAATATATGGCCTACTCCGAAAGTTTCATGCTGCACACCATACTTTCCAAATTAAAGTCCTTTTTTTCTTTTTTTTTGGCCAAATGGCTTACTTTACCATAAAACAGATAATTGATAATTTTTGGACTGACAATTTTTTGACAAATAATTTTTTATAAAGACTATTTTTTTAGTTGTGCATTCTTTTCTATATCTTTTTTTTTTTTTTTATCAATGTTGGAGTATTACCACTTTCAAGTAATAAAGATTATTTGATGCATTGTTAAAAATATGTGTAATATTTTTTTTTGTTGAAGGAATTCTCAAATTTTTTTGTTCTGGGACAGAGACATTTCTCTGTTTTGGTACAGAAAAATATTCTGTCTTAGTTTTATGGATGGAGAATTTTTGACAAAAATTGTCTGTCAAAGACACAAATTTTTTTGACAGAATTTCCTATACAATATGGACTTATATGTTGTAAGTTATTTCATTTTGAAGTTTGAAAAACAAAAAAATGATGACATGGCATTGCTGGAGCAAGTTGGAGTAGAAAGAAGTTCTTCCCTCTGTGTTTTTACAAGGAAGGGCATTTTTATCAACAAAATTCCTATGGACTTTTTAAGTTAAGCTATTTTGGGTTGGATCTTATGCTAATTAAACACTTTATGAAGGACCTATGATTGAATCACCCTTTAAATTATTCCTTGCATTAGTGTTTTAATCTTAGAGCTTAATAAGATTTGTCTTATTTTTCCTTTTATATTAATCTCTTGATTAATTGACTAATTGAGACAATAGTTTCATGATGTGGACTAATTAACATTTAATCTCTTCATAGGGTAACTTAATGACATGGTTATAACTTAATCCTGGTCAGGGTGTAACATGTATTTTGGTTAAAAAAAAATACGAGTCACCCCTCCAACGGGCATTTTATCCCTGTAATCTCCCGATGCATGTGAGAAGGGAAGATTGTATATAACTGGAGTGAGGTCAGAATCACTCCTAGTTAGGAAAAAAAAAAAAAAAAGGATTTAGTTTGAGTATAAAGCTATAACCTCGTGCATATTTCTGTTGTGAGAACCATGACCCTCTGTAACCCTCAAAAAATTTAGTTTTAGAATAGTTAAAAAGCGAGCCTATTTCTCATTTTTATAATTACTTTGGTCCTAATTAGACTACAAATAACGAAAACCAAAATGTAAAAATACATGGCCTTATTTCCTAATTATAATATACTAAAACAAAACGAAGCTTACCTTCAAACTTCTTTCCATTACAAGGCCATAAATTAAAACTCACCTAAGAATCTAGATTCACAGGGAAAGCTAATTAAGTTGGGAAAAAATAATAGTAAGAAAAATACTGATACAACATTTTAAAGCACCATGCAACCTTTAATTCCCAATGTTCATCATAAAATGGAAATGAATTGAAAAGTAGATAGGTAAGAAATGCATGATATGGGAATAATGATTTGGTTTGAATTAGGAAGTGTTAATTCATATTGTCTTGTATTTGTGTCGTGTTGAGTTATGAGTCAACATGAACACAACACGATTAATTAACCATGTTAAAATTTTTAACCTAACACAACCTGTAAATTATACAGGTAACACAAACCTATTTAATAAATGAGTTGTATTAAAACCGACATGACTAACACATGTGACCAGTTTCAACACTTTCAAAACATTTAACCTGTCTTAACATGACCTATATTTTTATCTAGATGGATTTATCAACACAATCTCACCATTTTTGCCTGTTTCTAGTCTCCCCGGAGTTGTCGTCGCTTTTTGTTTTTTTTTTTTTTAAATTTATTATTGGAAATGATTATTTATATTCTAAACTACTACATCTTTAATTTTTTATTTTTAATATTTATAATACAAAATAATATTAATTTTTCATTCACTTATAAAAAAAAAATATTAGTTATTGCACATAATAATACTAGTATACTTAAAAAAATATCCCACTTGTCTGTGTTATGATTGCTATTAGTTATTGCACATAACCAGTCGCTTTCGCTTACTCATTCTATGGTTGAAGGAGAACGAAGTGAAAGACAATCAATTATATGGTCTTTTGCTCTATGAGAACACCTAACACTCGAAAGGCCTATGGTGACGTCAAGGGACATTTAAAATTTTGAAAAAGTATACAAAAAAAAAAAAAAGAGGTCTAATACAGAAGGAGAGTTCATTTTAAAAACATTTGTAAAACGTGTTTTATCATGTGTTCCGACATGGCCCAACCCGGCAATAGGAACTAAAGATTTCTGGAGGTTCAGGGAAGAGAAGGAATGAAACTGAAATTGATTTACCTCTACTGAATCTTTATTAAACAAGCAAATGCTCAGTCATATTTGTGTGATAGGCATGAAGCCTCCGTGCTTTAGGCTTGTTGCCAAAACATTTTGAAAGCACTGCTCTTTGATTTGGCCAAGAACTGCTGGTGGTATTCAAAAATTTAAAAAAAGCAAAACAAAGTCACTTCAAAACTTTTTGTTTTCAAATCCCAAAATTTTTAAAACAAAAAAAAGGCGGAATTAGGCTTTCGATTAAACAATAATCCAGGCGTCGTGGGATTTGAACAACTTGCGCTGACAGAAACAACAAACATAAAGAAAGCAGTAACCGTATCAGTTGAGCTTTTGCCTCGTTAAGTAACTACGCCAAATGAATCGGATCAAAGGATAACATCTCAGATTCTACAAATATCCTTTCAAATCTAATCTCTTTACCATATTGCGCAGATATTAAAGATCTATTAATAGCTACAGTTAATACAACTTTGAATTTCTATAATCAGTATACTTTAAAATGCAGAATAAGATATAACAATGGAGAAGACGAAATGGCTACATCTCTCTCAAATCGGTATAAGCTTTCATTTCCAATTCATAAAAAGTTATGTACCAACATATTTATCTCCTTGCTAATATCCCCACAATCTAAAACTATGCAATTCAAAAAGCAAGAAAATACCTGTTCCCGGGCATGACTACATAAACCATGGAAATTCTTGCCTACTCAAATCATTTCTACGTTGAGAAAAAAAATTTTAAATTGTACATGAATTAGACTGATTTATAACTGTTATTCCATGCGCATTATCAAACGGTAAATGGAAATTTTCTCAATTAAGCCTAAATAATACAACAACAGGCTTTACAACTAAAAGAAAAAAAAATTTCTAATTGTTGTAATCAGCCACCCCTGGCCTCCTTCCCTCAAAACAAAAAAAATAAAAAAAAAAACCAAGACTTCTCTATCATTTCTATTTGATCTGCCAGTATTATCCCAGCAACAGTGTCGACAATATCTCTCCCATAGTCATGTCAGACAAGTCACTTTCATTGTCTACTTCAACACCAGACTCGAGCACAGCTGCATCCAATACTAGCTTCCGTTTTGCAATCTCATAAACATTCTCATCAACAGTATCCTTGGTCACCAGCCTGCACAGGATTTAAGCAAATAAGAGAAACTGTACAACCATGACAAACTGCAACATAAATAGGATTATTAGGGCATATTGGGGAGCACCTGTATATGGTAACTGGTTTATTTTGGCCAATGCGATGGCACCGGTCCTCAGCTTGTCGGTCAATCTGAGGGTTAAAATCCATGTCATGTATGATAACAGTATCAGCTCCAGTCAGGTTCAAACCCTGCCCTCCAGCTCTTGTGGACAGCAAGCATGCAAATATGGAAGTGTCATTATTGAATGTATCTACTATTGTTTGTCTCTCTGTCACCTGAGTACTGCCATTTTAAAAGCAATGTTTATAGAATTATTAACATAATCCTAATCAGATAATTGATTTTGCAAAAAAAGGAGCATGATGCAACTCCATTAACTGTCAAATTAAAAATGGAATTCATCATAAAGCAGCCATGAATTGAGTGTTCCCCCAAATGATTGGTACACTAACCCCCCATATGATTATGAAGTCAAAGGATTTGTATGATTAACAATCCTAATTATGGCCATGCAAGGAATCCAACAGACTGAACATTGAAATGCCAGATGATAGACCATATTTGATAGCAAGATGAAAACCAAGTTCCAAAAGTAATGGTAGTAAACTGGTACCTTCCATCAAGGCGTCTGTGAGTAACCCCGATTACATCCAAAGTCCACTCCAATATATCAAGCATTGAAGTCCATTGGCTGAAAATCAAAACCCGATGCCCACCTTGCTCTAGAGAAGGGAGAAGTTTGGCTAACTCCTATACTACCATGGACATAGTAACTCCAATTATTTTATGAGCACAAAATATGAAATGCTATCAAGCCTATCACCCTTCTCCAAATTTGATTCAAAATGCCTTTTTTTAATAGGTAATTTGATTCAGTATACTAGATAGAAAAACCTTGTTAAACTTTTGAAAACATACCAGACATTTTGCTGAAACCATAACATGGTCGTCTGATAGAATTCCCTTAATATCAGTACCACCATAATGAAGTAAAAGCTGCAATGAGGCCATTGAAACTAATATCAATGCCAACACGGATATATCAGTCATAATTGAATCACCTTTATTGAATCAAACCCAAAAAAGATAGTACATGCTGCAACTACATCAGATCCAGCTAATACGTTCATGTGATCTTTTTACATGGTTAAAAGAAGAAAAATATCCTCACATATGACGAGTACCATAATGGCCTACACAAGTACTACTTCCACTCATCGCAATATTGATATCATATCTAATATAGAATTTGTTAACCAACTACTACAAAAAGATTAAGCTATCATAGAGGGTGTGGTCTCTTTCCTCCATGACTGGGCACACAGATGCATGTATCATAATTATTAGGTAAGCAGTGAGATTTAGGACCAGGGCCTTCTCACTTTGATATTACAGTAACAATCAACTGCTCCAAAAGCTTAAGTTACCTTATGAGTAACTTAAATATTTGTGTCAACAACAAAATTAGGCCCCCAAATGTAATTGAAACTTCATTTTCCTACCACTTTTTTACTTAAATAAATAAAAGAAATTATTTATGTACCAGTACATCCTTTTGTCTCATTTTCTTCTACTGTCATGGTTTGGTATTTACATTTAAGTTTTTCTTGTTTAAATTTTGGATAAATTACACTAACCTCCCTTGAAGTTTCTGACAATTACACTAACCTCTTCTGAGGTTTATGAAATTACACTGACCTCCCCTACTTTTTCTGACAAACTACAATATCCCCCTCCAGTCAATTGTTTTCTTCAAAATGACGAAGCTGTCCTTCCATGTTTTTTTTTTACATTTTTTCAATTTTGACCTTTTTTTATTTTTTTTTTCATTTCAAATAAATATTGATTAAAATCTTAAATTTATTTTTATATAAAATCAAAATTAACTTATTTATCTTAAATTTATTTATATAAAAAAATTTTAAAAAAGGTTGGTAAGAATTGGTCAAAATAAAAAAAAAAAATACCAAAAAAAGATGAAAGGGCAGTTCTATCATTTTGAAGAAAAAGTGACTGGAGGAGGGTAATTGTAGTTTGTCAAAAAAAGTAAGAGAGATCAGTGTAATTGTCAAAAAAACTCAAGGGAGGTTAATGTAATTACCCTTAAATTTTTGTTTTTGTTAGCCCATCTCTATCCTATGTCATGCGACAATCTTTTACAATTCTTACTTCATGTTTGCTCTCTAAAGTTTAATTTCCTTTTTCTTGAGAATATATACATATATATTATTTCACCTTTATACAACCAATTTAGAAGTTATAATTTGCATGTCTAATCCCTAAATAATTGGGATAAGGCTTTGTTGAGTTGATTTGCGTGTCTAATCACATTTTTAAATTCACTAGACTTCACTATATTTATCAAGATCGATATTAGTAGAACAAATCTAACCAAAAGCACATCCTATATAAAACAACTAGAAGCACTTTATACAAAGCAAGAAAATAAGTGCATGCAACCTATTGGATGACCACAGTTACGATTGTGGTTGTATCATAATAAGCTAATTTACCAATTATTCTAATAGTGCAATATGAATAAGTATATCCAATCTGTTTCTTATAAAGTGAAGTACCAAAAAGTAAAAAGGTCACCCTTGTTTATGCATTTTAGAGAACCATACAATTGCTATTGACAAATTTACATTCTAAGCACAACTATCGCGGAAGGTTTCCAACCCTAATTCAGAATATACTTTCATCTAAACACCAAATTTATGCATGCAACGCTCCAGCAATTTCAAAAATAATCCAAGAAAGAGGAAACCTGAATCGAGAGCTAACATATTTATTTGTTATTTTGGGAGGGGGTGGTAAGTTAGAGCTAACATAGTTATATGGACAGTTTCTCAATTGAACGTTCCTAGGGATTTAACTGTAAGTTTTATTGTTTTTCCTATTTTTGAGTTTTTTGTTTTATCTGTTTTGGTAATTTGCTCTTGAGATATAGTGTGGGCTTCACCATGCTTGGGCCCTTTATAGTGGAGTTACTCTTTAATTAATAATTTTATTGGGTCCAGTATGTCTTATAAGTGCAAAATCTAACTTGATGTTGCTTCTAAGTTCATTTGGTTTCCAAGTTTCAGCTCTTCGGCCTCCAGATATACTTGTTTGACTATATCGTCTAAAAAGGTTACTATGAAAAATGACTATATGGTTATTCAGCTATGTAGAAGATATTGTTACTATCAAAAGTGATTACATGGTTCTTATAAGAAAAAAAAAAGTTGTTAGGATATTAAAAGTATGGTGATAATGGCATTATTGTAATTTTGTTACACTCAATAATAAAATATAGTGTAGGGTGTACGATTATTCTAACCCCCTACTTCAGAAAATACTCTTTTCTCTATTCTCTCTTTTTCTTTCTTCTCTTCTCTTCTCTTCTCCTCTCCTCTTACAAACCCTAAAAACATACAAACTCTTCATTTCAACTTGGTATCAAAGCTCAATCAAAACCAATAACCCATCAAAAACACCATAGAAGATATCATAGCACAAGGAGCAGCACAGTCGCACGTTGAGGTCATCGTCCATATGATGACGTCATGTTGACGTTAGCATTTTTCAGTGACGAGCTTCTCATGGTTTGTCGCCTCTTTCATCTGATCATCATGGTGATTTTTCCAAAATTTTTTGAGACCATTTGATGTGACTTTTCTATTTTCGGGAAAAAAGGGTTATTTTTTAAATCTGGTTTTTCTGATTCAGTTTGATTAATGTAACCTGCAACGTGGATTGGTATCAGACATGGAACGACAACGAGAATGTAAATATTCACTTGTTATAGAATGTGGCACGTTAGGGGTAGGCTTCTTCATATCGCTTTGTTGAAACGTAATACGTTTATTTAGAACGTGATATGTTCTATGATTGTATTTGTAATAATATAATAATATATATATATATATATTGGAAAAATTCAAATGATGTATGTAGGTATGTATTTTCCTTTTTCTTTTGTATAATTTTTTGGGGATTTTGATTTTTTAGATTTAAATGTTAAATCTTGCGTTCTAATTCACGAATGATCCATGTTTTGGATCATATGATCCAATTTGCAATTCGCTAAGGGGGAGCAAATTGTGGTAACTATGAGTTTGATGCTTCAATCCTATGCACAAGGGTGCGTCTAGGCCTAATGGATTCTGTTTTGAGTGCTCCATGGCCATCTACATGGTTTTTTCTTGACAAGGACAGGGTTGGTTGTTCCTAGACTGTACGACTGCAACTTATTTGGGCTGTTTGGCACTGTAGATGTGTTTTTGAAGGGGCTGTTGGATTTAGATGTCTATTGGCTTTTGTGCTTCAATTTGAGTAGTTTTTTTACACTAGTGCTCTATGGGTTAGTGTTTTGTCTTTGATTCCCCGATTTGTTAAGCAAAATATGCCGGAGGTTAGTCAAGTCTCTAGCAGCTCTTGTAGTAGTATCGGTCGGCCTAGTACCCAAATTAAACACCCTAGCTACAAATTACGACGGCTAAGCTTGGCGGCACTAATTATCGTGTGTGGTTTAGATCTGCTCTATTGTTTATAAAGAGCAGAGAGAAGATGGGTTATATAGATGGAAAAATTGTGGAGCCAAGTCCCACATATCCTATATGTGGTATATGGGATTTAGAGAACCTATTGTTATGTTATGGCTTCTCCACTCTATGCAGCCAAGGATCAGTAGTGGTCATCTTTGTTTTAGGACAGCAAAGAAAATATGGGATTCAGTTGCTCAGAATTATTCAAAGATAAGAAATGCCACTCAAAATTATTACATGTGACGTAGAATTGAGATATGACTTTGGCTATGTATTATAATACTCTGAATTGTTTGTGGCAAGATGGTGGAGCAGGAACGCATTTTTGAGTTGTTGGTTGATCTGAACATCGAGTATGATCCAATCCAAGATCAGGTTTTGGGTCGTGATCCTCTTCCTTCTCTCAATCAGGTTTATGCTTTTTTTCAGTGGAGGATAGTAGTAGGAGTGCTATGCTTCAAGCGTCTACTCAGGAGAGGTCTGTTCTTGCTTCTGCATCTTGGACTTCAGATAGATATGCCCTTGCCTCTATGCCTCAGCAAAAAGGTAATGGAGTTAGTAGGAGACATAACAGTGGCCAAGTTGTTGGCTCTATTTCTAATGACAAAGATAAGCTTGTTTGTGATTATTGTGGAAAGACAAGACATGCAAAAGAGAGTTGTTGGAAACTCCATGGACGGCTTATACGATGTAGAGGGGGGCGCACTGGAGGTGTGACTAGGTCCCACACTCACCTTACCTCTATAGCTTCTCCAGCCACTCCTACTTCGACTTTTGCCTCAACTCTAGTTCTTTTCCGAGAAGAGATTGGGTCTCTTCGACATCTCATGTCACAGTTGGAGTTCTCATCTACTACCATTATCGCTTCTAAATTTTCTCACTCAAGTATCCATGCCAAGGCATATAATGCTTCTCTCTTATCCAATCATCCTTCTTGGATCATTGATTCAAGAGTTTCTGATCACATAACTGGTTTGTCGAATTTTTTTTCATCATATAATACGTGTTTTGGTAAAGGGAAAGTGAAGATAGCAAATGACTCTCTGTCTTCTATCTCTAGTAAAGTTTCTATATATGTTTCTCCTTCTATGTCTCTATCCTCTGTTTTACATGTTCCAAAATTTTCTACTAATCTTCTATCTGTTTGTAGTATAACCAAATTATTGAATTGTTCTGCTACTTTTTTTCCTACCCATTGTCTTTTCAAGACTTCAGCATGAAGAAAGTGAATGGCAGAGGTAGCAAGAAGAGTGGTCTTTATCTCTTGGATCTTCCAGCTTCTAATTCTATGGCAAAAGGACATGTTTTTCCCTCTAGGACCTATGGAGATGTTTCCTAAACCGATCAACTAATTCAATGGCATTAGTGTTTAGGAAATCCTTCTTTTTTCATTATTACAAAAATTGTTTTCTGCTTTATTTTCTAAGTCACATGTTTCTTAGTTTCATTGTAAAGTGTGTAAACTTGCCAAACATGGTTGTGTGTTTTGTTTCCTTCTCGTCTAAATAAAACTAACTTTGCCTTTTAGTATTATTCATTCTGATGTATGGGGCCCTTCACATATTATTACAGTGTCTAGTTATTGATAGTTTGTTACATTTATTGATGATTGTTCTCGTGTTACATAAATTTACTTGTTATGTGCAAAGAGTGACATTTACACATGTTTTAAGAATTTTTATAACATAGTTCTACCCAATTTGATGCCAAGTGTGTTGGTACTTCACTAGTAAAATGGGGTAGCCGAGCATAATTAGTAAAGAGTTATTTGGTATTAATGACTAATTTACATTAACGTTTTTTTTTTCAATTTTACCCTAGTATTTTTTTAAATGAATGGACATATACCCTAAAATATTTACAATTAAATAATTATAATATTTATGTTCTCACATTCTTATATTTTACTTTATGTTTTCAAGTGGTTCTATAAATTTTAATTTTTTTCATCATTTCCACTATGATTCTAAAACGTTTCCGAAATGTTTTTGTTTTCTGAGTGACCAAAATAATACTACGAAACCAAATTTTGATCCCGGGGGGGGGGCATTGTAGGAGAGATTTATGGTTTTTGGGAAGTTCCATGATAACTTTGACTTACTATGTAGTACAAGATAAATAGATTTATTAGCTTATTTATCGGTAAGACAGAAAGCGACATGTAAGCAAACCGATGATCAGAAAGTGTAATAGAGGATCCGAGGTGGGCAATATCTTGCCAAGAGTTTTTAATATATCTGTGTTCGTACACACACACACACACATATATATATAAGTCTACCTAAAAACTGAAACAATACCCATATCAAATAAATAAATATGTGAGAAACAGCAGGCTTCCTTTTTCTTTTTCTTTCCCTGGTAAGTGGGCCTTTGTTTTTCCCGTAGTAATTGGGGAATTTTCTTCTTAACCTTTTGCCGGATGAAGCTTGGACGTTATGAATTATAAACCAGAAACTACATTATCATAAGGTTTAGTGTCCACTTCAATCTTTAACCATCTAAATACTATTGCAACCAACTTTTGAGAGACAGGATGTTTTCTGTACCAATTCATGTCATAGGTCGTCAACGAAGGTCTTAAAGCTGAGTTGCGCATGAATGCCTGATCCCAAGGACAATGAATCAGATCACGTCATAAGTAGGACCACAGATGAGCTGAACAGAGTATCAAGCTGCTCAATTCAGTGCGATTAAATTAAATATTTTTACCAATCAAAAAAAAAAAAAAATTAGATTTTTTTTCAAGCTCATCTATTCAACTTACCATGGAGAAGTATATGGCATATGAAAGGCCCTTAACAAGGTTTCTTCTTCTGGCTTCGTCAGTGTCCTTAGATGCTACCCTTACTATCAACAATCAGAAGAGAAGGTGGCACGAGATGCGAATCAGTGTTGTATGTCTAAAAGAAAAGAGGATATTATTAGCCATCTTTTGTTACATTTTAGTGTGGTACAGGAGCTGCAACCTTGTCCCCTTGTTTGGTTTATGTAGACCATGCAAGGGTCAGAGATTGACATGTTGAGTTGAATAGGGGTCCTCAGTGGTGGAAAGTCAAGGTGCAGGATGCCACCCTCTCAATCTTACATGGTTCTTTGGCCAAAAGCAATAGGTAGACTTTTGAAGGGCTGGAATTACTTTCTCTAAGACCGAAACAAATTTTTTCTTCCAGAGCTTTATTTAGTTAAATGGTAAGAGTCTTATTTCATTTCAATTGATTATTTTGTAGATTTTTCAGAGAATACAAGTTTTTGTTATTGATCTCATTGTAGAATTTGTATGCCACATGTTTATAGGATTGCAACCTGCAAAGTACAACGTACCTGTATTCTCCTAGTGACATTGCAAAGTACCACAGGATTAAACCTTTAAAGATATTAAATGGACATGAGTTTTCAACCAAGGATCAAAATTTCGTTTCTTTTCCATCGAAACGGCCGAAACATTTCCGTTTCTCAGTGAACCGAAACGAAACACTAGTAAAATACTGAAATTCACATGTTTCCATGAAAACAAAGTTGTTTCCGTAAAAACCTATCGAAATAGTAGAAACATTTCTTTTGTCTCAGCAATAGAAGTCTGTAAAAAATTATATCCATTTATTTTTCAAATGAACGATGAAATTGAAGGACTAAGGGCCAAAATTCCAAAAATAGTATATAATGAAAAGTAGAAGTAGTGGAAATAAAATGTAGATAAAAAAATTATTTTAATATTTAGTTACTAATTATAATAAGGTTAAATTGCTATTTGTTTTTACTTATTATTTTATATGTAACTTGTTTCAAATTGTCAATTTCATGAATATTACATAATATATATATATATATTATGTTATGGTATTGTATTGTATTTGATTATAATACTTTTATATATTTTATGAAAAATATATAATAATTTCATATTGCATAAAAAATTAGATCTAATTTTTTTATATTATTTTTTAATTAGTAAAGAGTTATTTGGTATTAACGACTAATTTACATTTATATTTTAATTTTTTCAATTTCGTCCTAGTATATTCTTGTGTGGATGAACATAAACTCTAAAACGTTACCAATTAATTAATTATAATATTTATTTTTACACATTCATATATTTTGCTTTATGTTTCTAAGTGTCTCTACACATTTTAAAATTTTCATCGTTTCCACTATGTTTCTGAAATGTTTCCGTTTTTCGGGTGACCGAAATAACAATACGACAGGAACTTTTGATCCTTGTTTTCAACCGCTGAACCTTATTCACAAGCATAGTCAAGCCAAGTTTAGGCACATTCACGCTCTGTCCACTTAGTAAACGAGCTGTTAGAGAAGTCTCAAGCTCGGCAAATTCACAAAGTGAAGAGGCCTGAACAAGTCAATAGAAGAATCAAGCCAAAAAAGTTCATGAGTGGCTTTGTTCATTTGCAGCCCTAACTATAAGCAAATAGGCTACTCCAATAAAACAATACCAGTTCAGTTAATGCGTCAATATCAGATGAATTAATCACTAATTCAATTGCATTTCAAAAATGCAATTATACAAAGAAAAGAACTAAAATCAAGAGACAATGTATTCTATTTTGAGCAATTTTACGAGGATGGCAACTTTGGAAAAAGCCTTAATGCATCTTTTATAGCGTTAATCCCAAAGAAAGAAGGGACGGAGAACATTATAGACTTTAGACCTATCAGCTTAGTGGGAAGTATGTACAGGTTGATAGCTATAGTTTTCTCCTTAAGACTCAAGGAGGTCATGGAGATGCTTTTTTAGGAACTTTCAAATTTTGGATGCAGCCCTTATTGCAAATGAATGTATCAACTCAAGACAAAAAAGGAATGAAAATGGATTGGTTTGCAAACTAGACATTGAGAAGGCATATGTCAGCGTGAATTGGGAATTTTGATGTTCATGTAAAAAAAAAAAAAGGGTTTTGGAGAGGGATGATGATGATGCAACAGGGCTTGTATTTCTACGGTGTCTTTCTTGGTGTTGGTTAATGTCTCTCCCATTGGGTTCTTTCGGTCATCTCCGGCGCTAAGGCAAGGGGTTCCACTTGATAATTTTGTACACAGTTGAGAAAGAAAAAGAAGAGAAATAAGATAAATCTTATTCAAGTAACTGTAGGTCTTGAAAATTACAAAGAAACAAAAGAAAGGCATCTTTATAATAGGGCTAAGCAAAATAAGGCTAAAAACAAATATACCCTCAATGATATGCAAACGGAGCTAACATATATAGTACTCTAACACCCCCCTCCCCCTCCCCTCTCTCTTAAACTATGATGCGGTAGCAAGAATCATTAAGAGTTTGTCAAGCAGGAAGTGGAGGTGGATAACCGTGTGGGACTTCATAAGGAAGACAACCACTGCAAAGTAGAAGGAAGGAAATGAAGAGAAAGAGTGTCAAGCTGCAAATGATGGCGCACAAATAATAATCAACCTCAATATTTTTGGTACACTCATGGAATACATAGTAATGAGCTACTGAATAGCACTCCTGTTATCAAAATACATAGGAGTAAGGAGTATATTAAGTGATGCCTAAATCAGCAAGCAAGCATGGGAGCCAAACAATCTCAGCAGTAGTAGTAGACACAGCATGATACTCAACTTCAACATAAAAACCAACAATCACAGTCTGCTTTTTGTTGTTCCCACCCATAAAAAACATAAAAGCCAGTAGTGGATTTGCAATCGATAGAATCACCAGCCCAATCTACATCAGAATAAGCACGAAGCTCCAATAAAGGAAGAGAAAAGAGAAGTAAACTTTGATGCAATGTACCACGAAAGTAGCGTAAGATGCAAAGAGCAGCAGCCTAATGAACAGTGGTAAGAGAAGAAACAAACTAGTTGACGAAGTGCATAGCATAAGCAATATCAGGACGTATAACAATGAGATATAGCAGATTGCAAGGAGTATACCAAGCACTGAGTTACAAAGGAATCTCAACTGTCCAAGTATCTAATAGGCGAGCTTTCTGAATAACATCAAATGCATACTTGGATTGAGAGAGAAGGTAGCCTTTAGGAGAATAGGCCTACTTCAATGCCCAAAAAATATCGAAGAGGACCTCTTTCTTTTCAAAATGATGTTGCAATTGTGATTTTAATGATGAAATCCCAACAATATCATCGCCAATAATGATCATATCATCAACATTTAGCAATAGAATATTAAGACCTGCAAAACTAGACCGAAAGAAAAGAGCAAAATCATGATCGCTAGCACAAAACCTATGGTCATTGAGAAATGTGAAGAATTTCTCAAACCAAACTTGAGGGGCTTGTTTTAGACCATTCAATGCATTTTTAAGTTTGCACACCTCTCCATATCGATGAGGAAGACCAGGACAAGGAACCATGTAAACTTCGACAACCAAGTCCCCATTGAGAAAAGCATTATTGACATCTATCTGCAAAAGTTTCCACTTATAAACTACTTTTATTGCTATAACTGTACGAATTGTGGTCATCTTGGTAACAGGAGCAAAAGTCTCCTCGTAATCAATGCCATACTCGTGTGTACCCCTTTGCCACTAGTCGAGCCTTATACCGCTCAATAAAGCCATTAGACCGAGTTGTGATCTTGTACACCCACTTACAACCAACAACTTGTTTACTATAGGGTATGGGCACCAACTTCCCATGTGCCTGTCTTGTGCAAAGAAAAAAGTTTTTTATCCATAGCCTGTTGCCAAAGTGGATCAACAATAGCCTCCTTATAAGAGGTAGGTTAAGAGAAAGCATTTACAGAAGTGAGGAAAGAACAGAATCTATCCGAATAACAAGAGTTAGATAAACCAACCTATCTAGATCATGGTTTTAAATCACGGCAATTATGTATCGATTTTTTGACCCTCCGATACCGATATAGGCCGATATATCGGTATGACTAAAATTCACATTTGTATTGGCCGATACCATTACGTATCGTCCGTTACGGTCGTTATGGGCTGTTACAAGACCATTACGGCCGTTACAGGACTGTTATGGCTATTTTATGTTTTTTTCTTTCAAATTTTTAGTTTTCTTTTACTTTTTAAATTTTATTTTTTTCTGTGGAATTCTTATGATTTCTATTTTTATAAGATTTATATACAAAAGAAATACTTAACAAAATAATCAAAAAAATTGAAATGGGGTACCAAAACATTCATGTCAATACAAATTTGATGGCCTCAAAATTTTTAAACTTTTTTTATTCCTTAACTAATGACACTAAATTGATTTTCATGTTTATAATTGTTTTTGTTTTTATTTATATTACTTGTTGTGATATTATTCAAATTAAATTATTTCTTATTAGTTTAACTTTAAAAAATTTATATAAAATAATAAAATATCTTCTTAAGTGTTATTTATAAGAAAAATATTTTTTAGGTTTTATAAAATTGAAAAATAATAGTAAAAAACATTAAAATGTGATAATTATAGTCAAGATATGTGTATCAATGATTTTTAAGAGATTAGCTAATTTTGAAAAAAATTAACGATTATGGTTTCTAATTTTCATTACAAATGACCCGATACTCCCGATACCATTACACCACGACCGCGTCGAGTCGTATCCCGTGATCACGATTTAAATCCATGACCTGGACACTTGTGAATACGCTTAGGATAGCGAGAAGTGGGATCCACATCGTCAGAACCTAAGTCAGAGGCAAACAATAGAAGTGGAGGAACCGGATTTGCAGAAGAAATATCGGTATTTCTGAGAGTGTGAGTGTGAATAATATGAGGATGAACAACTGATGAATCAGAAGAAAGATGAACATCGGAAACAATCATATCTCTAACATAGGATTCAGTCGTAATATCATCAGGAAAGGGATCAAGATAAATAAGATCAGACTCATGTAAATTGTGAGGATTAGAAGGAATGGAGAAAAAGGAATATGCTCCATAAAAACCACATGACGAAAGACATAAAGCTTGTTAGATATAGGATCATAGCAACAATATCCCTTTTGCCCCTCACCATAACCAAGAAAAACACATTATGGAACGAGCAGAGAGTTTGGTGCGAGCACTTTTAGAAAGAAGAACAAAACAAGTAACAAACACTCAAAAGGAGAAACTCCAAAAGTAACAAATGAAGGGATATGATTAATTAAATAAACAGCAGTAAGAAGAGCCTCCCCCCAAAATGTATTGGGTACATAATGTGTCAATGCTTGTGCTCTGCCACACCATGTTACACAAGAAGATTGTTGAATGGTACTATCAGACTTCAACAAGTCTAAAAAGGTGTTAGAAGAATATTCCCCTCCCAAATCACACCTTAAGCATTTACTGGTTATGTATCATTGCACAAAAAGTAGTGAAAATAGAAAATAACTTGGATCAACATCGCATAAGATAAACCCAACAATATCGAGTATGGTCATCAATAAAAGAAACATAATAGCGAGACCCCTCTTTAGTAGGGATTGGAGCAGGTCCCCAAACGTCAGAATGAATTAGATCAAAGGGAGTAAAAGAGATAGTAGAACTGTTGTTAAAATGAAATGCTGTAAACTTAGCCAATTTGCACCCATTACAATCAAAAATATCACGACAATACAAGTTTCCTAAACTACCAATAGAAACTAGAAACTATAAAAAAAAGCCAAGACAAGAATGCCATAAATAAAAACTAGATGACGAAGGACTCAAATGAATGAAGACAAATCAACAAAGGAGGTAGCAACATCTAGAAGGTGCAATTATTCTAACACATACAGTCCTCCCTTTCTACCGCCTATTCCAATCAATTCTTTAGAACGAGAATCCTCACAACACAACCAAATAAGGAGAAATGAACCAAATAACCAAAATCAAATAGTTGGCTAACAAATGTAATAGGCATATGGAAGAGACAACTGTGGAGAAACAATAGATCCAATACCAACCAATGACATAGGAGTGCCATTTGTTGTGAGTACTGAAATAGAAGGGGGGGAGAAAATAGATGCAAACAAGGAAGAATCATTGGTCATGTAATGTGTAGCACCTAAATCAAAAACCCAAGGTGGTGTAAAAGATACTTGAGGACCCTGAGGAAAAGGAACCTGTAGAAGGAGAGACCGAAAAAGCATTAGGTTGAGCAGTAGAAAGAAGCTTCTACAAATGCTCAGTTATCAAGGATAGTGTGGGAGCTGATGAGACTGACTCATTAACTAGTGGTGCATCCATTGCAGTATGGTGATCCCGACCTTTAGAATGTTGTTGTGATCCACAAATTACCTTATTCACCAATTTAGGACATTAAGCCTTCCAGTAAGTCTTTTCACGGCAAAAACTACACTCAGCAATACCAACTGCAAGATTGCTGCCGAGTTTGTGAGCTAGCTTGTGGATTAAAGGGAACCGCCAAAGCTACTAGAGTAGAAAAGGGATAGCTATTCCCATTCAACCTCATACTAAGAACCAAAATTGCCACTAACCATAGTCAAACAAAGACAAACCAAATCAACCGAAAGAGAAGAAAAGACCAAATCACAATCAAAGAAACATTAAACAAAGCCTCAAACAACTAAAATAGCAGCTATAGCAACCAAAACAATATCAAAGTAGCAACCAAAAACCTCAATTGCACTAGAAAGTCTGCTGAAAACATATCAGGAAAAAAAATCCAAATTTTGCAACAAAGGATGAATCAAATGGACATGGATTTGAAAGCATACTCCGCTTCGAGAAATAAAACTGATCATCGGAGACAAAACACGAGCAGACTTGATGATAGAGGCAAAAATGAACTGGCCGACCACTTCAAATCATCCCTTTGCATTTAACAAGAAGTCAAATTGTTATGTGTACATCAATCAAACCCCCAAGGCCTTTAGACGTACCTCTTAGAAGAGATTAGAAGCATCAAAAACAGATTTATTGTCCAAAAATTGCATATTGCAACTTCCAGTCCTATATTTTTTTAAAAACATTCGAGAATTCGAAAACCCTAGCAAACAACTTCTACTCTTCCAAACGGCTGACATCATGCTAACACAAGTATGGCGGATGGTAACGCCATCACTACAGAAGCCCTAGTTTACTCTCCCGTGATTTCTACGAGGTTCATAATCATATTTGGATCTTAATTTACTTTGATTCCATGATAGTTTTGTACACAATTGAGAAAGAAGAAGAAAATAAGAGAAATCTTATTCAAGTAGTTGTAGGTCTTTAACATTACAAAGAAACAAAAAAAAAGTAGCCTTTAAAATGGGGCCAAACAAAATAAGGCTAAAGACAAATATACCCTTAATGATATGCAAACATAGCTAACATATATACTACTCTAACATCATTGTCCCCTTTCCTTTTGTTATTGTGATGGAAGTTTTGAGCAGATTACTCAGCCGTGGGGTGATGGGAGGCTAAGGGTTTTGTTGTTGAGGATGGTAGTGGTGGAAGAGGGGAGATTTCTCATCTCTTGGTGGATGATACAATTATATTTTGTGGAGCAAAGTAGAGACAGTTGAGGTATCTTCGGCGGATTTTGGTTTGTTTTGGGGTAGTGTTAGGACTACGGGTAAATCTAAATAAGAGTGAAATCATTCTGGTGGATTAGGTGAGCAGAGTGGACGAGATAGCTTGGGGTTTTGGGTGTGAGATTTCTTCTCTACTTTCCTCTTATTTGGGTTTACCATTAGGATCTTCAACAAGATCAGTCGCTTTATGGTATACCATAGCAGAGCGTTTCTAGGGTGGAAGAGTTACCTTTCAAAAGAAGTCGGGTCACTCTCATCAATAGTACTTTGGCTAACTTCCCTACCTATTTTATGTCCATCTTCCCAATGCCTGCTTCAATGGAAAGGAAGTTGGAAAATTTTCAAAGAGATTTCCTTTGGGATGGTAAGGAGGGGGAGAGGAAGACAATATATTCCCTTAATGTCCATCTTCAAACTTGCTAATGCTAATGGAGGTTTGGGCTTCAAAGACTCGAGAATTTTAAAGCAGGCTATCCTTGGAAATGGCTTTGAAGATTTGTGGTAGAAAATCAAGCTTTGTGGAGGAGAGTCGTCACATTTAAGTATGGGAGTGAGGAAAGGGATTGGTTCTCGAGGGAGGTGGTGGAGACCCTTGGCTGCGGGATTTGGAAGGTAACTCGTTGGGGTTTGAATGACGTCACTAAAAAGGTTCGTTATGAGGTGGGGGATGGTTCTAGAGTGAAACTTTGGGAAGACCTTTAGTGTGGTGAGGTGACTTTGAAGAGGAGATTTCCCTCTTTGTTCAACATCGTTTTGAATAAAGAGGCCTTCATGGCAAATTATTGGGTGAATGTTGGTGGCAATGTGGTGTGGAATCCAAGTTTCCAAAAAAATTTCCTTGATTCAGAATTAGAGAGGTGATGGGCCTTTTGGAGGTCATTAGTAGCCACAAAGTGGAAAAAGGTGGAGACGACAAGTCAAAGAAGTTCTCCATCTGATCATACTATAGGTGCTTAATGGGGAAGAGAGAGGAACACTTTCCTTGGAAGATAATTTGGAAGGTTCGGGTTCCAAGTAAAGTTGGGTAGCCGCTTAGGGTACCAGTTTGACTACGGAGAACCAAAGGAGAAGAGGATGGCTCCCTTTGGAACTTCAAGGACAATACCTTACGTTTGTTTTTCTTTTGGTTTAAGGAGGTTAATCCTTTGTATTTAGATTCCTATATGGATTTTTTGGGGGGATTTTTTTGGGAGATCTTAGGCCTTGAGTTTTTGTAAGCCTTTCCCCTTTTTTTGTACATGGGTTCACCCCACTCGGGCACCATTTTATATATATATACACACACACACACACACACACATTCATACTTGTACTCCAAAAAAAAAAAAAAAATTAGGCCCACAAAAAAATCCAATTATCAACATTTAGGACCAGCAATACATGAAATGTGAAGAATTACATTTTTAGTATAGTTCAAGTACCTGTTCAATTGAAGTAATAAGAAATAAAGAGTTATTATCAGAAAATTACCCGATGAATGGAAAAGTCGTTATAACTTTTAAGCTCGTCAATTACTCTGTCCAATGTACATTCATACCCAAATACACCCTTTGGGTGTAACTTTCTAGCGAAATGAACAACATTCTCATCAGTGTAGATACGCCTCACCAGTAAAGGATGATTTGCAATCTAAAATAAGAGAGTACAACAACGAGACCAAACATGAGCATTTAATAAATAGACCCTAAGAAACTGGATTCAGAACTAATGTACAGAAGTAGAATCTACAGTACCTTACGGAACTGAACAAAATAATTGGAAATTTGACGCTGAGGAAGAATGCCAACCACATTATTACATTTAACATCTGAAAACTTTGCAACACGAGAGCGTGAGGCTGCACGATACTCCTCAATGGCTTCTTTGTAGGCATCCTCCTGTTGCTTTTCCATCTTCACAAACTCAACCTGCAGTTAACAGTTATTGCTCTTTAAAAAATAACACGTAAAAACAATAAATTAATTTCAGAATGAACCCATAAAGTGAAAATGCGTTCTCAAAAACTCCAGAATCTTATTTGAAATCTAAGCATGGAAATAAGTGTCTGACATACCCGCTGTATCTTTGGAACTAGTTGCTGCATTACATCAGATTTTAAACGCCTCAAAATAAAGGGTCCCAGAATGGACTTCATTCGAGCAATTAAATCCCTATCTTCTGCATTCAAAAGCTTTTTCAAGTCCACATCTCCAGTTTCAAAGATATCAGGCATCATAAACTCCAACAGTGACCACAGCTCCTGCAATGAGGACCCACTTAGTCAAGAAAGATATTGCAAGTCTGGTGATACTAACTTCAACTTCAGATGTCTCACAGAAGACTAATAACTTGATCTAAATTTAAATCCCTCACTAGACCAAACTGACTATGGGAAACAAGTCAGCACAAATGCTATCCACAGCAAGAGAAAACTCAGTAGAAATCACTATATACTGTGTCATTCTAGCCAGTGATCAATTGACATCTTTACAATCAGGCCATCTGGTACATTTGACAACATCCTTTTAACTTTCTAAACATAAATTTTAGCCTCAGTTCATTTGACAACACCCTTTATTTTCTAAACATATATTCCTTACAATTCAATGATTGCAGGCCAACAAAGTTAGGAAACAAATGAATCAAAGCCTCTACTAAATTCATTGTTATTATCCGGGAAAGGTTAGAAGGAATCCAGCAACAGCACCATAGCAAAGGTATGAATCTGAGTTCAAGAAAAACATGTATTTTCACAAAACACATTATGCTTATTTTTTATATAAGAAAAAAAGTACTGTTATGAGCTGTCTTCTGAGATAAATCTTCAAATATGAATAACATAGCTTCTGCAGATAACATCCACCTAAGTCACATGAGGAATATATATATTGATAGGTAAATGTATCATTTAATTAAAGAAGCCAAAAAAAGGTGGCACACCCTTGTACATGAGAAGAACATACGACCAAGCCTTGTATCAACCGCATGTTCCTCAAAAACTCTACAAAAGTATATACTGTTCTATGATTAACTTGTTTACCCCAAAAGCATTAGGTATTTTACAAAAACCTTTTCAACTCATTTACATTTATATCTACCCCTTTAAAAATTATCCCATTCCATTCAGACAATAAGACATAAGGGAGCTAAATCCCACACTTGATGCCTCTTTTTCCCGTTTCCAACTGGAACCCCAACTTCTGTACAAATCCAACACTGTGTCAGGCATGAGCCAAGTAATCCCAAAAAGAGTAAATAATAAGTCCCACAAAATCTACACAACCGAACAATGCAAGGACAAGTGATTCACTGGCTCCTCCTCTAAGAAGTATAAGCTACAACAATTCACCAACAAAAACAGCTCCATTTCAAATTATCTATGGTGAGTATTCCATCAAGAACTGCTGCCCAAACAAAACAATTCACCATAGTAGGGGCCTTGGTTTTCCAAATGCTTTTAGAAGGAAATGTAAACTCTCTCCCTCCTGCGAGCAGTTTATTGAAAGATCCGGACTGAAAACACACCTCCCCTATCAGCAGTCCATTTGATTTGATCTCCATGTCTGCACCTATCCAACACCGAAAGAGATCCAAAATTGCCTCACACTCCTAATGCTGAAAGCCCTGCCCAAACCAAGGATCCCACACAACGCAATTCCTTGTCATGCTGAGGAGGTATCCATTAGCTAACCATGTTCTTGATCACCTCCTACTTATCCAGGTCATTCACTCCTCTCACATTCTAGGAAAGTATTCATAGCTTCATGATGAAATAGTCAATATCCCCCCCCCCCCCTTTTTGCCTAACACTCTCACCCCATGGATTTAAATTACAGTCGCAATCGTGGTATAATGATATCGAGAGTATCATCCGTAACAAAATCAGAAACCGCAACTGTGAAATTTTTTTCCAAACACTAAAAAACTCTTAAAAATCATTGATACGCATATCTTGACTACAATTTATCACATTTTAATATTTTTTATTGTTATTTTTAAATTTTCTAACACTAAAAAATAATTTTCTTTTAATAACACCTAAAAAAAATTTTGTTATTTTATGAGTTTTTTAAAGTTAAACTAATAAGAACTATCACTTAATTTGAATAACATTACAACAAGTAATATAAATAATAACAAAAAATGATTATAAGCATAAAATCAATTTAGTAATTAGTTCTGGAATAAAAAAAATTAAAAAATTGTATGGCCAAGAGGCCTTTTCTAGGTTGTATTGACCCAATGTTTTGGTAACCCTTTTCAAGTTTTTGGATTATTTTGTTGAGTATCTCTCTTGTATATAAATCTTATAAAAATAGAAATCTTAAAAACTCTACAAAAAAAAAAAAAAAATTAAAAATTTGGTGAAAAAAAACACTCAAAACAGCCACAACAGTCCTATAATGGTCGTAATGGTCCGTAGTGGGTGTAATGGCTGATACGTAATGGTATCGGCCGATACGGTTGTGAATTTTGATAACACCGATATATCGGCTTATAACGATATTATTTAAACCATGTCTCACCCCCTTTATCCTTCATGTTTCATAATTAATAGAAGTAGATAAACTCTTTAGTTCCTTACCCATTCCGCAGCCACCATTAGCGTCCTTCCCCACCCTTTCCTTTCTCTAAATTGCCATCCTGTCCCTTCCAATCATTTCAAACAACCAAGGAAAATCCCCCTCATTTCTACCGCATGACATTCCCAGTAGCTTCCCTACCCCTTTCATCTTCCTCAAAACCAAGTTGATACGTGTGCCATTTCTCCCTCACTTCCAATGCCTTCCCCATATATCTCTTCCCCTTCTATTAATAGGCTCTCAACACCACTCCACCCTTCCCCTTGCCCATAGTCTTGCAAATTCAGACTCTCCACTATGAACAAAAGGTAGAATTGCTACATAGGGGGTACAATCTACGAGCTCCAACCACCCTCCTTCCTCCACTGCACTCATCCCTCCAACTACAATGTCAATTCCCTTTTTTTGTGCATTTCCTGCTCCATGCCGTACACTCTCCAAGGCCAATTGCACAATGGCCATTTCATGCAAACCTGTAAAATCTTCATCCCCTATCTCCACAGATCCCCCGAATTTATTGAGTCGACCATCCTATACTTCTATATATGAATTTAAATAATGACTATTATCGTATCAGCTGATACATGTCAGTTTTTTACCCTCTAATACTAAACAAACTGATATATCGGTAAGACCAAAATTCAGAATCATATTGGTCGATTTTGTTACATATCAACCCATATAGCCATTATGGGCCGTTACTAGACTAGTACGACTATTTTGAATTCTTTTTTTTTTCCAAAATACTTATGATCCTTATTTATATGAGACCTAACTCCTAAGTACTCCTAAGTACAAGACAGATACCTAACAAAATAATTCAAAAAAATGAAAATTGTTACCAAAAGATTTGGGCCAATACGACCTTAGAAAAGGCCTTTCGGTTTTAAGTTTTTGATTTTTTTCTATAATTAATCACAGAACTGATTTCATGCTTATAAGCATTTTTTCTTATTATTTATATTAATTGTTACAATGTTATTAAAATCAAACGATCTTATTAGTTTAACTAAAAAAATCTATATAAAATAATAAAACATATTCTCTGGTGTTACTTCTAACAAAAATATCTTTCTAGGTGTTTGAAAATTTAAAAGTAACAATTAAAAAGCTAAAATGTGATAAATTATTGTCAAAATACGTGTATCAGTGACTTTTAAAAGGTTTGCTAGTATTGGGGGAAAAAAATCACAGTCGCTATTTCCGATTCCCGTTACGAATGACCGGTACCGTTACACTGCGACTGCGATTTAACTCCATTCTTTTGTCTAGTCTTTAGTTACCCAAGATCATCTCCCTTTGAAATGATTCTAGCTCCGTACTAAGCTCTGTTGTTCCTCCCCGTCTCAAGAAAACAATTAGATTCCTCTTGCTCCCATCTTCTTCCCAAATATGCATAATGGTAGGACCCTCATTTTCCCTGCACCTTGCACTATCCCTTGTCTCACAATCATCACATAATTGTTCTAGTTAAAACACCAATTTCCCCTTCTCTACGCAAGCCCCAGCTGATGAAGGAATTCAACAAACAAGAGACCTTTTGAATATGGGAATTCTTCCTCTAGGCCTGCTCCAAACCCATCTCACGCTTCACAAAGCCTCTAGGGACTAGTCTCATTCTCATGGGTTTTGTATGGGCTTCGTGGTTATAACTTATGCTGCGCCTGATTTTAATTACCAATCTCATAGGCTACACCAACATTATCCAGCCCATATGAAGATAGGGGCTCAAATCCATTGTTGCTTCTGCATCCCAGCACTTCCTTCTGTGGCCCAAACACTGATGCCTGGCCAGCCTCATTCTAGTCCAAACCTCCAACCCTCTTATATCTTGGCTCTTTGCCTTGGGCTTCCTGTCATCTTCCCTGTATGCCTTTTCTATAAGTGGCCTACCCCTTTGGGCCTAATTCTAGCATCCAACTTATTTAACCCACTGGCCCGCAGTTGGATAGGCCCAACATCCTAGGCAGTTTGAATTTTAAATGCCCCTTCCACGTCAGCCACCGTATCACAACATAATCTCATATTATCCCCACGTGTCACTTGCCCATCATCCCGCTGTCCGTTATACTTTGATCTCTCGTGCACTCCCTACATGTGCACTTCATCCACCTTCTTCTCCAATCCCTCAACCACCCAACTGTCTGGCCATTGGCTCCAATCACATAGAAAAACTCATACAGTGTCCCAATTTCGGCCCATACAAGGATGGAGAACCTCCACGATGCCACTCACACAGCCACCATTGCCGGAATCGACCTCCCTTGCAACTTCACTCTGACTCTGGCCCATTGCATGTGTTTCCTCATTATCGTATCTTCATCTATAGATTCTAACATACAAATTCTCCAAATTTATTTCCCAATGCTCTCAGCATATCTTCACTCCAAAATATCCATGGCAGCCCAATGAACCGTATCCACACTTCCTTTGGGACTGCACCTGCCTTGTGACTACACCGGCCTAGTACCCCATCAATCTAAAAACAGAGATTCGCAGTCGAAGATCCACTTCTCTCCATTCAATACTCATTTTGCTTCTTCAAACGAAGGGAACCTAAACAAGAACAAGGAACCATTAAGCTCTTTCACTGTGACACCCACTGAAACTCTGACGGCTCCCTGTTCATCACACCAACTCATCCTACAAGACATCTTCCCTAAAATCTCAATCACTCCGCACATGGATTGTAATAGACCTCTATATCGCCCTCTCAACCCAAAGACGAAGGCTTTACCTGCAAGGGAGTCTCTGGCCAGCCCCTTTTCCCAACCACTTGTAAGAAAGACCCAACACCCCTAGCCTCTGCGAGAAAATAGCTGCCATCCCCCACTCTCCTCAAACTCTAGAAGATATATTGCCAATAAAGTCTCCCCTTACTACTTTCCATATACACAAAATAACCTTCCTCACTCCAGCTTTGAACCACCTTCAGACGTCGATCGCCTAGACTAGCTATTCGAACAAATCCTTCAGGACCCTCTGGATGCGTCAACTAGGGTTCCGCAAATCCATCCAATGACCCTCTCAGTCCAACTCCACTCTCCTGACAGACCCTAACCCTCTTTCAATAATTCAAAAGCATTCGGTTTTTCCGACCTCCTCTTGAGACAGCTAACTCGAACGACCTGCCTCCAGCTTGAATAATTGTCATTGCTTAATTATCTTTGCCTCACCATTGTCGTCATTGGAGATACCGTAGCAGAGCAATGTGATACAGAAGGTTTTAGTCAAGTCACCCCATTTACCCTTATCTTAGTTCGGAGAGCTTTCTTCTATTTGGTCTCTAGCCATGTTCACACAAGGAATATATACATCAATTTCCAATCGCCCTTCTCTCTTTATTGAAGCCTATTGTAGCTCTTCTTTAACATAAACCATTTGTACTCGTAAGATAAGCAGCTTCATAAGAGTGCACGCAAAGCAATCATTACTTATGGGATTACATAACATGTAATACCATTTTAAGCAGGCAAGGCAACTATTACTAATGGAATCACAAAACGCATAATGCCATTTAAATAACATAAAGGAAGGGTATCATTGATAATAGTTAAAGGCCATCGCTAAAGTACATGCAAATCATTTTGTAGGGGTGTCCCTGTCAGCATCAGGCGCTGGTTTGCATTTCGTGCAACGGACATTAGGTTTTTCCACCTATAGCTATTTTTGTCCTTCAAAGCATGAGCTTCATCCATCAGCACACAGCTCCATTGCCAACGTTTCAGAATTTTACGGTCATCTTTCTGCTGCACACTGTATTAAAAAGCATCAACAATAAGAATAAAAACAACATATAACCAAATATACAAATATTGACTTGAAAAAACATGGCAAAGCAAACCTGTGTCGTTCAAAAAGTGAGTAACACACAAGAATAACATTAAATGGAGGTGGCATTCCAGCCTTGGCCAAAGAGCTCAACTCTTTTGAATATGCTGATCGCCCAGCCCCATGATATTGGAGCACAGAAAATGAAGGGCACCATTTTTTCAGCTCCCTTTCCCAGTTCTCCAAAACAGAAGCAGGACAAACTATCAAATGGGGACCCGAATCATTGTCCAAGTGTTTCAACAAGGTCAAATATGTTATAGCCTGTTCAACATGAGTAATGTCATAATTTCTTACCATTCGGAAGATGAAATTTACAATCATTAATAGAATATAAACAAGAGAGGCTAGAGATCGTTATACCTGAATTGTCTTGCCAAGACCCATCTCATCTGCCAGTATGGCTGCACGGAATAATAAAGGGGAGGCATCAGTACCTTTAGGGACTCACCTAGACTGACAAATATTTATATATCTACCAAACATCCAATCTCCACTTCAAACATTTTTCCATAAATCAAAAGGGTTTGATACATGGGCAGATTAAACTAGGGGTGTAACTTGGGCGGGCCAACCCGAGTCCGGCCAGAATTTTTTTAGGACTTAGGTTTCATTTTTTACACTTTCGCTAGGACTTGGGCAAAAGAATTTAAGCTTGATCTAAATTAGGGCTGGGCTTGAGTTGAGACTTTGAAAAGCCGAGCCCAACCCAAACCCGAATTCAATATTTTATATATTATATTTTTTATACTTTAGTTATCCACGATTAGATTAATTGAAATTTCTTATAAGAATTACTATTTACATTCTTATAATTTCAAAAACTTGTTGATCTTTAACATTTTTTTAAATTAAATTATGTTGAAGGAATTATTTTAATGGTTTTTTATTTCTTTTAGAAGGAGAAATTGAGAGAAATTATTGGATCTTTCAGTGTATAATCGAAACAAGAAAAAAAGGCAACAATTTATTAAAGAAAACATGAATAAAATCTAAAAATTGAAATTAATAATTGGATTCGGTTGGGCTCGGGTTGAACCCGATACTAATGAATTTTAATTCAAGTCGGGGTCGGGGTTGGGTTGTTCGGGCCAGGGCTTGGGTTGACTGTTTTAGAGCTTGAGTTGGGTTTTGACATGACTCAACCCAAGCCCGACCCGCTCGAGTTGCACCCCTAGGTTAAACATGACAAGATAAACAGCAGAAAATTGTGAGCTTTGCATGTTATATGGGAAAGATTGTCTTAACAAGTGAGGACACTGTCAACAGATCTCATCATCTATAGCAACAACTTTCAAGAAACACATAACAGTAAAGACATCCTATATTATCTATTTTTGTATGTTAAAAGTATAAGTAGGGACACATCTGTCAGATACATGACAGCAAGGCATGTCTGAGTGACAAAGGAACATATTCCTCGATCAGTTACAAGTTTCCTAGTATATTTCCAACGTCACATGGGGTACTTACAAAACGTAACAAAATGTCCACATTGGACACAATATATTAAATAGACAAATCATTTTGTCTAATGGTTCATGAGAAGAGAAATTACTCTTCAACAATTCAGCCACTTTCCAAGATTTGACAATTAGACAAATCTGACAAATCTGACACTAAGTCACGAACCTGCCATCTGATGGCATTTCCCCGTCCATGTAACATAGGTAAAGGATATGGTCTTATTTGGGATTTCAGAAAAACTATTCAATCCTTATACCAAGCTGGTAAAATTGTTGATGCAAATTCATGTAAAACTAAATCTGAACATTGGACATGATATCCAAACTTTGGAATTGTTTAGCTTTTGAGGTTTTGACGTTATAATTTCTCGAGGGTAAAAAAAAATATTTAAGGCCAGCAATGTTTGAAGAATGCTATGGTAAATCCATCCGGACCCGACACCTTGTCCCCATCACAAAGGCCAGCCACTACCTCTTCTTCAGTGAAGCCACTCTCCAGCCCATTCCGCTTCCTCTCATCAAAAGAATTAAAAAATAAATTATCCAATACCAGTCTCCTATGACATGACTCTATGTACAACTGCTCATAAAATAAAGAAATCCCCCTCTTCAAAGTCTCTTCCTACTCCAAAGTAACTCCTTCAATCATCACTTTGCTTATATTATTGGTCCGCCCGTGAGCATTAGCTAAATGGTGAAAAACTGAGTATTCCAATCCCTCACCTTCAACCACAATGCCCTCAATTTTTGACCAACTTATCTCTTGAATTTGCCAAACCCTGCTCAATTCACCTTTCAGCTCGTCCCTCCAATATCTTTCATCCTCTGATAGCAGGATCAATTGCTCCTTAGTGTCTAGATCTTTGATATCTTGAAGAAGCCTTACCTTTCTCACCTCAATATTCCAAAATACCTCCATGTTCCATCTCTTCAAATCATATTTCAGTAATTTCAGCTTCTTGGCTAAGGCATGGCTCAAATTTCCACTTACTTGATACTTCCTCCACCAAGCTCCCACCATATCTGTGAACACTTCATGCTTCAACCACGTGTTCGAATCTAAAGGGACCCTTCTCCCTTTTCACCCCTCCAACAAGGGAGCATGACCGGAAATGCGACATGGAAGACAAACCTGAGTAACCCCAGAATAATGCTCTTCCCAATCATTAGACGCTAAGAATCTGTCCAGACATGATAGTACAGGGATTTCCCTTCCCTTCGTCCAGGTATATCTGCCTCCTTCAAAAGGAAAATCTACCAGCTCCATGGAATTTATAAAGTCCTTTAAATCATACATAAATCTGGTACTCCTTCCCCCTTCTGTTCGTTCTGCAGGATTTCAAATGACATTAAAATCCCCAGCTAAACACCAGGGGGAATCCCATCTCCCTTTAACCTGTATCAACTCTTCCGATATAAACATTTTGTCACTGTCTAAAACAGGGCCATAGACCCTGGTAAATACCCACCTAAATCCCTCAGCCATCTCTTCAAACAAGAATGAAATAGAGAATCCCCCAACCTGGTGGATATAGACAGATATCTTTCTTATACTTTAACTGAGGAAAAAATACAAAATATATAGAGCACAATGGCCACTATTTTAGGAAACTAAATCTACATGAAATCAGGAAACAATCTCTAGAGATTATGGCCTGATTAACAGCAGTTATAAAAAAAAAAAAAAATCAAAGTTTACAGGCTGTACAATCTTAGTTTTAAAGAGAAATAAATTCTCTATTTACCGAGTCAACCGAATCAAATAGGGATTTGTTAACACTCCCCCTCAAGCTGGTGAATAGATGTTGTCCATTCCTAGCTGGCTTTATATTGAAATGAGTGGCTCGATAGTCCTTTAATAAGGATATCCGCAAGTTGCCCATTCATTGAGACATAGGGAGTACAAATTAAGCCACTATCCAAGTTCTCTTTGATGAAGTGTTGATCTACTTCCACATGTTTTGTACAGTCATGTTGTACTGGATTGTGAGCTATATTGATTGTTGACTTGTTGTCACAGTATAGCTTCATGCTTCCTTCCCACTTGACTCCTAAGTCTTCCAAGATAATCTTTAGCCACAAGAGTTCACAAATTCCATGTGCCATAATTCTAAATTCTGCTTCAGCGCTTGATCTAATCACCACGGCCTCTTTTTTGCTTCTCCAAGTCACCAAATTTCCTCCTAAGAAAGTACAATAACCAGATGTTGACCTGCAGTTCACTACCGATCCAGCCCAATCTGCGTCCGTGTAGGCTTCTAGACTTAGTTCCCCATTATTCTTAAAGAGGATGGCTTTCCCAGGAGTAGATTCAAGTATTGTAGGATTCGATAAACAGCTTCCAAGTGGGAATCCTTCGGAGAGTGCATGAACTGGTTGACTACACTCACAGCACAGGCAATGTCGGGTCTTGTGTGGGACAAGTAAATGAGTTTTCCAATTAACCTTTGATATCTCTCCATATCTACCATCATGTCATCTGCAGCTTCTCCTAGTTTGTGATTCTATTCAATAGGAGTGTCTGAGGGCTAACAGCCAAGCATACCTGTTTCCTTAAAGAGATCAAGGATATATTTCTGTTGAGAAATAAAGATGTCATTTCTAGAGTATGCTAGTTTAATTCCTAAGAAATATTTCAGTTTTCCCAATTCTTTTATTTCAAATTCTTTGGCCAACTGCTTCCTGAGTTTCTCAATTTCTCCAAAGTCATGTCCAGTTATAATAATGTCATCAACATAAACAATAAAGACTGTAATTTTACCAATTTTCGATCATTTGATGAAGAGTGTATGGTCACCTTGGCTCTGCTTGAAAGCCATGTTCTTCATTGCGCTGGTAAATCTCCCAAACCATGCTCTAGGGGACTGTTTTAACCCATATAGGGACTTTCTTTAACCTACACACATTGTTGTCTCTAAAGTTTTCGGTGAAACCCGGAGGTGCCTCCATGTAGACTTCTTCCTCTAAATCACCATGCAAAAACGCATTCTTAACATCAAATTGCTACAAGGACCACCCAAGGTTAGCTGCTAAAGATAATAGTACTCTAATAGTGTTCATTTTTGCAACTGGGGCAAAGGTCTCCATATGTCCGAGTGTAGCCTTTGGCCACAAGTCTAGTTTTATATCTCTCCAAGGTTCCATCAACTTTATACTTCACAGTAAACACCCATTTACACCCTACCAATTGCTTCCCTTTTGGTAACTCAAGTATATCCCATGTCTTATTTTTTTCTAGAGCTCTCATTTCCTCAGTCATGGTTTTTTTCCATTTCTCATCCTTAAATGCCTCTTGGACTGTTTGTGAAATTTTAATGGTGTGCAAATATGTGAGAAATGCATTATATAGTGGAGAGAGTCTATCAAAGGAGATAAAGTTTGCTATGGGATGTTGAATGCATTTTCATGCTTCTTTCTTAAGGGCAATTGGTATATCAAGATCTGTAAAAAGAGGATTTTGAAATGGAGAAAGATTTTCAATACCTGTTATAGGTTCGGCTTCTTAGGCTGGCACCAGTTCAAGTTCAGACTTTTTCTTTCTTGAATACACTTGTAATGGCAAGGTAGTACCATCACTACTTGCTTTCTCATCAGCAGCTTTTTCAGTTTCAGTTAGAGACAAGGATGTTTCTGTTGGAGAAAGAGAACTAGATGTTTCTGCTGGAGAAAGAGAACCAGCAGAAGGAATGAGTGTTTTAGGAGCTGAATGTCAAGATTATCAAAACCAAGAGTGAAATTAAACTTATCTTCTAATAAATGCTCCCCCTGAAGATAAGTTTCACAAAAAAATGACTGTTTTCAGTGAAGGTAATATCTTAAGAGAGAAAAAAAAAAAAAAAAAAAAAAAAAATTAAACTGGGATGATAGCATTTATACTCCTTTTTGGTTGAGGAATAACCAAGGAAGACGCATTTAAGGGCTCTAGGATCCAATTTACCCTGGTTTTGTGCATGAATGTGAACATAGGAGATACAACCGAATATTCTTTGTGATAATTGGTTAGACTTATTGAATTCAAGATAGAATTGTGAAAGGACACTGACTGGAGTTTTATTGCCCAATACTCTTGAAGGTAGACGATTTATGAGATGAGCTACAGTCAACACGACTTCCCCCCAATAGGATTTAGGCATTGTTTCTCAAATAAAAGGGTTCGGGTTGTTTCAAGAAGATGACGGTTTTTTCGTTCTGCAACCCCGTTCTGCTGTGGAGTATCTATACATGATGATTGGTGTACTTTGAAAAAATGGTGACAGAAACTGGTTAAAGTATTCTTTCCCGTTGTTTGATCTAATATTTTTAATTTGAACACCTAACTGATTTTGAATCATTTTAAGAAACATAGGGAATACATAATTAACGTCAAATTTGTTTTTCATAAGAAACAACCAAGTAACACGAGTACAATCATCAATGAAAGAAATAAACCAGTGAGCTCCAATAATATTTGGAATCCTAGAAGGCCCCCACACATCAGTATGAATCAAAGAGAAAGGATATAAAGATTTATTATCACTCGATGGCAATGAGACACGATAATGTTTGGCAAACTTACATACTTCACAATGAAAAAACTTAGCATCCAAATTATGAAATAAAACAGGAAACATAGTCTTTAATACAGAGAAAGAAGGATGCCCTAAACGATAGTGATGAAGCCAAATTTATGCTTTATTTGGTGAGAATTTTTCTGAGAAATGAGATAAAGATAGACGGCCTACTACCCTTACCACCACATGTATCTAGAAAGTAGAGTCTTTCCTTCTCTTTAGCAAGCCCAATCATCCTCCCCATAACCGATTCTTGAAAGACACGATGATTGGGAAAAATGTCACTTTACAATTTAGGTCTTTTGTAATCTGATGTATAGACAAAAGATTTACAGAAAGTTTAGGCACATGAAGAACAGATTTCAAAGCAAGAGAAGGTGTAAGATTGATGGTTTCTTTTCCTGCCACGAATGCAAGAGTTCCATCAGCAACACGGATTTTTTGGTTTCCAGGGCATGGGGTATATGTTGTGAAACGGTGTGAAGAGTTGGTCATGTGGTCTGTGGCACCTGAGTCTATTACCCAGATTTCATGCAAAGTACATTCCTTTGAGACACTAAGGGCTTGAGATAAGGAATACTTACCTGAATGCACCAATGAACATGAACCAACCGGTTTGTCAAGTGAAGTGAGGAGGCTCCGAAGTTTCTCAATTTCCTCCTTATTTAGTTCACCCATCTTCAAGCTACTACTAGTTGAGTCTTGGATAGGTTTATCATCAACAAGGGCAATATTTGCTTGGCTGCCCCATGGAGCATATCACTATCGGGTGTTGTTTTTGCCAAATGGTGTTTTTCCCTTCAATTTCCAGCACATCTCCTTAGTATGCCTTGGTTTCTTGCAATAGTTGCACCAAAGATCCTCTTTATTGATTGGTGGCCTATGCATTTCTCCTTTGTTCTCATTGTTTTGAGTTCAGGCCTTTGAATTTGTTTGGAGATGGTGGTTTAACCACAGCCAGGATAGATCCTTCATAAGTAGGAGTGTCCAACATCACAGTTCTCCTTCCCTCTTTAGCGCGAATGACAGAAAATACCTCATACAAAGGAGGTAAAGCTTCTTTTCCAAGCACTTACACCCGAATTTGATCAACTTCCACATTGAGTCCAGCCAAGAACTCAAATTCTTTCGCTTTCCACAAATTTTAACATCATAGCGGCATCATCACTACACTTCATCTTAATGTTTTGATAGTAATCGAGTTCAAGCCATAAGCCTTTCAAAGTGTTATAATACTCGGTAACAGACTTTGTACCTTGTTTTGTTGAGTGAATCTTGGCTTTAATTTCATAAACCAAGGCTGCATCCTTAACTTTGGAGTAGGTCTGCTTCACGGTGTCCCATATTTCTCTGGCAGTTGTCAAAAACATGCAGGTTCCCCTTATTTCTGGTTGCATCGAATTCCAGAGCCATGACATAATTGAGGAGTCTTCCACGTCCCAAGCCTCGAACTTTGGATCATCTTGACTCGACACAGGACCAATCAGGTGGCTGAGTTGTCCCTTACCCTTCAAATACATCTTTGCCCATTGGGACCATACCAGATAATTTCTTCCATTGAGTCGGTATGATGGTTGTAGGTTTTGATATTCACCATGTCAGGTCTGGACAGATTGATTTGACTCGTGTTGGTTGGAACAGTGGTTTCAAATGTGACAGACATTGTGACATTTTTTGGGGCAGAGATTGAAGTATTTGAAGACAATAGAAGGCCAAGGATTACAGGCAATGAAGGCCAAGAGATATTCTGCAATCAGCAATGAAGGCTATGCAGAAAAAATTCCTAGTATAGAAGAAGAAACGGGAGCAGAAAAAAACCTAGGGCTCTGATACCATATAGACAGATGTCTTTCTTATATTTTAACTGAGGAAAAAATACAAAATATATAGAGTACCATGGCCACTATTTTAGGAAACTAAATCTACATGAAATCAAGAAACAATCTCTAGAGATTAAGGCCTAATTAACAGCAGTTATAAAAGAAAAAAAAAATCAAAGTTTACAAGCTGTACAATCTCAGTTTTAAAGGGAAATAAATTCCCTGTTTACCGAGTCAACCGAATCAAATAGGGATTTGTCAACAGTGGGCATTGCACTGAACCATCCCCAAGTCCCATATTAAAAAAATGCCTCCAACAGTACCCCAGCCCCTAGACTTTTCCATTTAACCCACCTGTTGCCCCAAAGCCTCCTAACATCAAGTTTTGTTTCTTCTTGTAAACCAAGAGAGAAGAATAATTCTCTATGTTATTCCATTCAAAATATACAAGTGTATTTATACACAAAATAGAGAGACTAAACTAGGAAAGTAGACTAATTAGAATCCCTATAATTGGGCCTATACAGTCAACCCTACAGCCTGTATATTCTAGAATAATCCTACGTATATTCTGTAGCACTCCCCCTCAAGCTGGAGCATAGATATTAATCAGGCCCAGCTTGTTGCAAATATAATCGACTCGAGCCCCATTGAAGAGCCTTTGTGAAGATATCTCCTAATTGTTCTCCAGTTTTCACGTATCCGGTAGAGATCAAATTTTGCTGCAACTTTTCACGAACAAAATGACAGTCAATCTCAATATGCTTAGTCCGTTCATGAAACACAGGATTGGAAGCAATATGGAGAGCCGCTTGGTTATCACACCACAATTTTGCTGGTATTGAAGCTTTAAGACCAACCTCAATCAAGAGTTGATATATCCACATTATCTCACATACAGATTGTGCCATAGCTCGATATTCTGATTCTGCACTGGATCAGGACACAACATTTTGTTTCTTACTCTTCCATGAAATCAAATTTCCTCCAACAAAAACACAGTATCCGGTAGTGGATCTGCGGTCAATCTTGGAACCTGCCCAATCTGCATCTGAAAAACATTCGATGTGAGTATGTCCATGATTCTTGTACAGTAACCCTCGTCCAGGAGCTCCCTTTAAGTAACACAAGATCTGTTCTAATGCTGCCCAATGGTGAACTGTTGGGGAGGACATGAATTGACTGACAATACTAACAGAGTATGCAATATCAGGACGTGTCACTGTAAGATAGTTTAACTTTCCAACCAGTCTCCTGTATTTTTCAGGATCTTCAAATAAGTCTCCATCTTTCGTGAGTTGTAGGTTGGGAAGCATTGGAGCGCTGCACGGCTTAGCCCCCAACTTTCCAGTCTCAGTTAACAGGTCAAGCACATATTTCCTCTGGGATAGGACAATGCCTTTCTTGCTTCTCGTCACCTCAATTCCCAAGAAATACTTCAACACCCCTAAATCTTTTGTGTGAAACTGGCTATGAAGAAAGGACTTCAAAGATGAAATTCCCACAGTATCACTTCCAATAATGACAATATCATCCACATACACAACAAGGAGAATGAGGCCAGATGTAGAATGCTTATAGAAAACCAAGTGGTCAGACTTACTCTTATTCATTCCAAACTTCTCCACTGCCTGACTAAATTTTCCAAACCAAGCACGGGGACTCTGTGTCAAACCATATAAGGACTTGCGAAGATGACAAACTCGCCCACACTCCCCCTGAGCAACAAATCTAGGTGGTTGCTCCATATACACTTCCTCCTGGAGATCACCATGTAAGAAAGCATTTTTGATGTCTAACTGATGTAGAGGCCAATCATTAGTAGCTGCCAGAGAAATAATTAAGCGAACCGAGGTCAACTTAGCAACAGGGGAAAAAGTATCAGAATAATCCACACCATAAGTCTGAGCATAGCCTTTAGCCACAAGACGGGCTTTAAGGCGAGCCACGGAACCATCGGAATTGAATTTGACCGCAAACACCCATTTACAGCCAATAGCTTTCTTGCCTGCAGGTAAAGGCACTAAAGCCCAAGTATCATTAGCATCTAAAGCATTCATCTCTTCGATCATAGCATCACGCCATCCGGGATGGGACAAGGCATCATGGACAGTTTGGGGAAGAGACACAGAATCAAGGGAAGCAACAAAAGAACACGAAGGAGAAGACAAGTGAGCATAAGAAACAAACGAGGAAATAGGATAAGTGCACTGACGCGTACCTTTGCGAAGGGCAATGGGAAGATCAAGATCATCAGCCACAGGATCCGACGGTGAAGAAGAAACCGGTGCGGGACATGAAGCAGATGGGTCTCGTCGTCGGGAATAGACATAGCGAATAGGAGGTGGTGGGGATGGAGGGGTAACAGGGGAAGGAGCTACAGTGGGGGGCGGAGAGGTGATAGTATAAACCAACAGATCATCATCCTCCCCCTGACTCGGAGAAATAGAAGCAGCAGAGAAAAAAGGAAGATGTTCGAGAAAGGTAACATCAACGGACACAAGATACTTGTGAAGGCTAGGACAGTAGCACCGATACCCCTTTTGTAGACGAGAGTAACCCAAAAAAACACATTTTAAAGACTTGGGATCTAATTTAGTGACCTGGGGACAAACATCACGAGCAAAACAAGTACTACCAAATATCCGGGGTGCAATAGGCAACAAGGGTTTAGTAGGAAAAAAGACATTGTAAGGGATCTCACCATTAAGAACAGAGGAAGGCATGCGATTAATCAAAAAACAGGCTGTGGAAACTGCATCAGCCCAAAATTGTTTAGGAACGTGCATTTGGAATAAGAGGGCCCTGGCTGTCTCAAAAAGATGCCTATTTTTCCGTTCGGCCACACCGTTCTGAGATGGTGTGTCAACACAAGAGGATTGGTGAAGGATGCCATTGTGAATCATATAAGCCTGAAAGGGATCAGAAAAATATTCTTTGGCATTATCACTTCAGTAATGTATGCACAGAAACATTAAACTGTGTTTTAATTTCAGCACAAAAGGCACTAAAATGGGAAAATAATTCAGAACGATTTTTCATTAAATAAAGCCAAGTTACACGAGAAAAATCATCAACAAAAGAAACAAAATATCAAAATCCAGTAGTGGACACAACAGGACACGGACCCCAAACATCGGAATGGACTATCTCAAAGGGAAAACTAGCCCGTTTATTGACTCGAGGGACTGACGGCAAACGATGATGTTTGGCAAACTGACACGACTCACAATCTAAGGAAGAAACATGATGAAACTGAGGACATAATTTCTTCAACAGAGGCAAAGAAGGATGCCCCAACCGACAATGTGCTTCAAATGGAGTGACTACACTGGAACATGCAATGGGCCTAGGCACCTGGGTATCCAGAATGTAGAGACCACCTGATTCATATCCTTTACCAATAATCTTCTTCGTCATAAGATCCTGAAAAAGACAATGATCAGGAAAAAATGAGATGCTACAATTCAGGGTACGAGTAAGTTTACTTACAGACATTAAATTAAAAGAAAATCGTGGTAGACTCAAGACAGAAGACATCGAAATCAATAGAGTTGGATTAACAGTACCAGACCCAAGCACAAAAGAGGTGGAACCATCTGCTAAAGTAACATTAGAAGGAGATGTGTGTGACTGAAAAGTGGAGAAAAGACTAAAATTACCTGTTATATGATCTGTAGCACCAGAATCAATGACCCATTGTGAGGAAGAGGAAAGAAGACACGTATTTGGTTTACCTAACTCGGCACTGGCAGTGACAGATGGAGATGAATGCTGCAATGCTGCTTGATACTGGGTGAATTTAGCGAAGGCATCTGCAGAGACTGTAATGGTTGGCTCAGATGTGCTAGGTGTAGGAGTAACCGCAACATGGGCTGAATGAGACTTCTGAGACTTATTTTGCAATTTCTTACACGTGCGTTTGGTATGGCCCGGCTCATGACAATAATAACAGACAACTCCCCCTGCATCCGGACTACCTGTACCTCCTCCTCTGTGCTTAGGATAAGACCGTCCAGTGTCAGATCCACCATGATGACCGACAAGAGCACTAGAAGCATGAACAGATGGAGCAACGGATGTACTAGTAGCTGTGCGAAGGACCCTAGTGAAGACCTCATGGAGAGAGGAAATCTCAGCACTAGAGAGAATCTGAGATTTAGCAATCTCAAACTGAGAATTAAGGCCAGCCAAGAAACTCATTACTGCCATTTGCTCCCGTTGAGCTTGCTGGACTTTGATATCAGGACTGAAAGGTAACAAGACATTCAATTCTTCATAGATTCGTTTGAAATTCATAAAATAGGCCTGAAGAGAGTGATCTTGTTGTTCAGCTCGGTAAAAGCCCTTACAAACCTCATAGATACGTGACAGATTTCCCTTTCCAGAATACAGAAATTCTAAATATTCCATCAATTCTTTAACATACTCACAGTGATTAATCAGGCTAACAACCTCAGTGTCAATAGAGTTTCTGATTTGCAAGAACAAGCGAGCATCATCTCGCAACCACTGCTGGCGAGTATTATCCGTGGGGGGATCAGCCGTGAGATGATTGTCCTTAGAAAGGCTCCGCAGATAAATCCTGACGGTCTTACACCAATCGAAATAATTGGGACCAATTAACTTGTGTTCTGTGATTCTGGACATCATAGGAATAACATCTGTCACAACCGAACTCTTCTATTCTTCAGCCATAGAAACAGAACACAGTGAAGTGAAGCAACAGCAGCAGCAGTGAAGCAGTGAAGACCAATAACAGAAGAAACTAGCCAAGAAGACCAGTAACAGTAAAGCACACGAACAGCCGTGAAGCAATAGGGCAACCAGAGTGTCCAAACGAATAGCAGCAAAGCAACCGAATACACAGGAGTGCCGGAGAGAGTGAGGCGACACCGAGAAGACTGATCGGAGATAGAGGCGCAGCCACACGCGCCTCCACACGCCGGTGCGTGAGGTAGCTGATGAAGGCAAAAGTTTCTGGTGGCACGTGAGGCTCACGCGCTGGGATTCTGGTGACCGGACTTCAGAGAGAGGCCGATCGGCAGGTGGGCTACTGGTCCACGCCGGCGGTGAGAAAAGACGATCACTCGAACTGGGTGATCCAAGGACTGTTACCACTTCTGCTCACTGGGCAGAATGGCCGGAAAGAAGAGAAGAAAGAAAAGAAAAGAAAAATAAAAGAAAAGAAACCCTAACTCTCAGAATAGCTCTGATACCATGTAAACCAAGAGAGAAGAATAATTCTCTATGTTATTCCATTCAAAATATACAAGTGTATTTATACACAAAATAGAGAGACTAAACTAGGAAAGTAGACTAATTAGAATCCCTATGATTGGGCCTATACAGTCAACCCTACAGCCTGTATATTCTAGAATAATCCTACGTATATTCTGTAACACTTCTAAACAATAATTATTGCATCCCATTTCTTGAAAAAAAATTCACAACTACACACTTCTCCAGGTCATTTTAACCCTTTACATTTCAAATAAAGATCTTCAAATTCATGTCGAAACAATGCTTAAACCTATCTCCTGTCCCTTCACTTCCTGTTCTCAATTTAGAAGCTGACTGTGTTCTACTCCTGCTTTGTAACCTTCTGTTCTTTTCTATTTTCTCAAACAACTCCATCAATTCACCTTCGTATCTTCCTCATCACCCAATTGGAAGTGTCCTGCAGCTTTAACTGTTTCTGTATAGACAAACCAGAGCTCTCTCTTCATTGTGCTTTTCTGGAGCCCCCACTGCAAGAAGGATGCAGAAGACAGCTTTGGCATCTTCTTCAAAGGAGCCTGCTAGCTGATACTGTTCCCCCACCCCCAAGGTCTTCTCTGCCCAACTTCTGATCTGCTCCAACTCAGTATCACTGCACATTGAGAATTTTATTAACACAGCACTAGAACCAGACAGATACCCATCATCTCCAATACCACTATGAACCCAATCCTGCAAAGACTCGCCTTCACCTTCTGAACTGCTGCATTGTTCCTCCTCCCAAACAGCTGTCACGGCCCCCAGCTGTGTTTCCTTCCACATTTGCTTTCTTGGTTACCTCCAAATCAAACTCCTCGGCTACTAAACTTATCCACCTAACGCTTATGATGAACCTCAGTCATGCCGCTAGACTCTCCTCTTGCCGGATTAGCTTCATTTTCCACACCTTCTGTTGTGGGACTATCATCTTTCTGACTTGCGTCGGCCTTTCCTCTTCCCCTGTCGTAATCAGAGGCAGCAATTGACTTTTGGGATATCACTCTCCCCTCATCCAAGTCACTCTCCATGTCCAGACGATGCCCAGGCACACAGCCTTTATTTTCGTGTAGATGGGCTTGGGTTGCTTCCACATTTCTCTTCCTTTCAAATTTGTGCATATGGGCCTGATCTATTTGCACCGGATCAATCACAATTTGGTTAATAGACCTCCATTGGGACTTCTTAAACATTGGCCCAATCCTTTCATTCCCATAGCCCGACATACTAGCCTCCCTTTGTTCATGAACTGGGGTATTACACCTCTTCCCCTGGCAAGAGGAAGGATCAACAACTATATCTGCCCATCCACTGTGATCTTCCTCCAACACAGTTAGAGATGATTTTGGCCACCCCTTCATCTGTGCAACCGCTTTGAATGAACAATCTAATGAAACCCTTCCCTTCTGCAACAGATTACCCCATTGTCTAAATGTCATTGCAACTCTTCCCCATCCACCGCCCCGACCTACCTCCAAAATATAGATCATGCTCCTCGTCTCACCATTCCACTCCTCGATACAAACAAAAGAGCCTTCATCATTCAACTTTTTGATCATCGCAGCACTACTTCGTCTTCCATGGATCATAGTCACAGAACGACGACCAACGGGTTTCCTACCCATCTCTTCGACTCTCTGATAAAAACAATACAGAAAATCATCCTCTATCCAGATCTTTCGCACCGATTTCACTCCTCTTCCAACTATCTGAAACAAAAACCTATCATCCCCTTCGATGACATCCAATTCAAATGTTTTCCGATCAATCTGTAGATAGCTCGTACTTCGCTCCACCAGCCTCATTGCCTCAATCTAGTCCCTATAATCCTTGGGTATATTTATAATTTTAGCAAAAGGGGCATTTGCACTGGAAAATGGAATTCCTCTCCTAATTTCTGTTAGCCTGCAATTCCTTATAATACCATCAATTTTACTGATTTCGACTAGTAAGAAGCTTTAGTTTATGACCTTAGCTAAATATTGATTCCACTATAAGATATCATTCTCTGATCACACTAAATGAGGACCCCCTCGCGGCATATAGTGGAGAAATGTTTTTTATAAGTGTAATTTCATTAAAAAGCACCCGAGGGGGGCGCTCTCATATACAAAAGGAGACTTTTTTTTTTTTTGAGTAGTCAAAAGGAGGAGACTCATTATTTAGAGTCTCATATCACTCAAAAACACTATAAAATCCTCTAAAAAAGGCTTACAAGACCCACTCACCCATACAAATTGTACAAAAAATACTTCTAACTCAATAGGTGGAAACTTCAATTCCCTCAAAAAATTCTCTTATTACTCTCTTTCCATATAAATCAAAGACAAAGTAGGGCCACATCCCAAACCTTGTGAGCCCCACGCTTTTTACAACCACTTTTCCACCTCCTAAGGAACTCTAATACTCTATACTCAGCGAAACCCAACATCCAAAAAGAGTGAAAATAAGCTGCCACAGGTCTCATGTCACTTCATGATGAAGTGACAAGTGATCCACATTCTTCCTTTCTCTGACAACATCAAACACAACTGGCAAAGGAAAACCCTCTTTTCTTTAGGTTTTCTCCCATTAAGATTGCTCCCCATGCTACTACCCACCCCAAAAAAGCCACCTTCACTGGCACCTTAGTCTTCTAAATACTCTTCCAAGAGAACTCTCTAACACCCCCCCCCCCCACCCTTCATTCCTAAAAAAAACTTAAAATAGAATTTCCACCTTTTCCAGGCACCCACCTAAGTGTATCTCTTCGTTGCAAATTAATTTTAGATTAGCGCAAAGCCTCCAACATCACAGCCAACTCCTCTCCCAATCCTTAAAAGCCCTTCTAAACTGAGGCAACCAACACACCTCCCCTCCCACCTGATCAACAAAATCAACCACCCTAGGCTCCTTATTTGAGGTGATTTGAATAAGTTATGGAAATCTTTCCTTAAGCACCACATTTCCTAGCCAAACATCACTCCAAAACTTAACATTCTCCCCCGATCCCACTTCAAAAGCAATGTGTTTTCAAAAATTTGCGCCCCCTTTCTAATGCACTTCCACAAACCCATCCCATAAGAACCGTCCACCTCCTTAAACAACCACACTCCCTCCAAACAGTCATATTTCACTTTAATGATTCGCCTCCACCATGCTTGATCTTCACTTGCAAATCTCCAGAGCCATTTTCCAAGGAGAGCTCTATTAAACACCCTTGGCTCCTTAATTCCCTACCCTCACTTGCATTGAAACAATTTTTTTCCCACCCCAAAAGATGGATCTTCCCTTCATCACCCATACCACCCCACAAAAAGTCCCTTTCCAATTTTTCCATCCTCTTCACTATCAACACCAAGATAGGAAATAAAGCATAAAATAAGTAGGAAGACTAGATAAAGTACTTTGGCCAAGTGTAAGTCTTCCCCCTTTTGACAAGTAGCCCCTTCTCCAACCCGCTAAACTTTTCTGGAAGTGATCTACCACCGCATCCCATACAACTTTATTTCTTCACTAAAATCAGTTTTGATTTTGAGGTTCTAGACAATAATACGAAAAGAAAAAAGAATAATGCTTAACCAAATATAGATCTTGGGGGGGGTACAAAAGAAGCAATGCCATATGTTCTTTAAACATACATCATCCTTTTGGGTTTTACCAGTTCAGGTTAGTCTTCAAAATTATGCAGAACAAGCAAAAATTTCTCATCTTCATTCCTCCAACCACGGTGTGGTAAAATAATCTGCAAACCAACTGACAACATGACTGTGAGTCTTCTTCGCTAGGTTGACCAACGAAAAATGATTAACATCTACACTCCCTCTAATACATTTTTTTCTGATGAGATTTTCTTTGTTCCCCTAAGATAAGACTCCACAAAAGCCTAATTTAAGAGGCAAAACCCTTGAGAGTCTGCAACCCCTCCCTCCATCATATCTTGGCTTGTAACCTCAGTTTTCAAGTTCACAAGCAGGAATCCAGATTTTCTATTTCTTTTATGTTACAATTGGAATTAAAAATGCTCTTCATATGAACCTTTCTAGACCTTCAACACATTAATTGATTAATTTTAAAGGATAAGGTATCAACTTTTTAATGCAAGCTCTACCATAAGCTTAATGACTAGCTTCCTTTTAGCACTATGAGCCATTTGACATTTATTCCAGACTATAAGATCTTTCAAAAGCACACCCCCCCCCCCCCCAAAAAAAAATATATATATATATATAAACTAAGTTCACGATGACATTTCTACAATTGGACTAGTCTCCTCTCCTTCAACAACTTTAGGATGCTTGAATTCACAACATGATGACAGCTCTAATGCTAAAATGAGTCAAATTACAAGTGCAATTCAATCTCAAGCACCGATATTTACCAATAAAAAAAGTAACAAATACTACTACATGTGGCATATTGATAGTGACAAGCACATGAAAGTACCTCCCCCGATCCTCTTTCTATACAAAAGAAGAAGAAAGTTGACACCAACAAGCTGGTATGGCTTAAGAACAGGCTGAAAATCCGAATCTTCTATCCCACATGCTGCATATATATCACTCTGCAATAACAAAATAACAATTCACTAAGGATTAAATCAAACAATACCAACTATAACCAAATGCTCTTTTTCCCCAAGGACCAACAATACAACTACAACCAAATGCTCCTTTTAATTACCGCCAAAATGCAGCCAAACTAAAAAACTTCATGAATTCCAAACTATATTCTTTTCCTCAATTTTTCTCAGAAACAAAAGAGTAAAAAAACAAAGGAAAGAGAACAGTGACAACTACAACCAAATCCTCTCTGTTTGATCGCAGCCACACTAAAAACTTCCATGAATTTGAAACTATATTTTTTTCCCCATTTTTCTCACAATCAAAGAGTAACAAAAAAATGCAAATGGCATATCACCTGAGTCGCAATCCGCACTGAAGAAGCTTCAACCTCTAGCATACCTATCACAAGCGGCCACTGACGACGAACCGTACAACTCTCTCCGTAGCTCCGCTGATATCTTAGCGCACTTCTGCAAAGCCTTCCCAACGACATCACCTGCCTCCACCTCCTCCTCCACTTCCTCATCCTCAAACCCCAGGTCGCTGCTCTCCTCCGTCGACTTCACTTCAATCACTTCGGCGAAATCTTCATCGCTGTCCTCATCAACCACAAATCTCCGGCCACGATTCGGCCGAGCTTCCCTCACCTCCACATCATCATCCTCCAAATTTTCTGCCCAATTTTCCGTGATTTCTACAGAATTGTCAGTGCTGTGATCGGAATTCTCTTGCTTTGCCGAGCCGTAAGCGAAGGACTCGATCGGGGGAGGGGTTTTGGAGGGCTTGAAGACTCGCGAAGGCTTGAAGGAATGGTTTGCCCACTCGTCTTCAGAGATTTCGTCGAACACGCGCTTCATTTGAATCACCGAATCAATGCAGGCATGTGAAACCCTAGAAACCGTTGAAGACTCACTCGACAGGAGTCCTTTGGAATGGGGTGTGACGAGCCAAGGAGGTGTACTTTGGAAGTGAAAGTGACGAGACCGCCATTTTTATGGAATCCAGTGCGAATGAGAACCGAGAAAAAGGCGGTAAAGGAAGGAAATAAATAAAAAGTGAAGTAAAAATCTTTTATTATAACAAAATATCTATGTTCGACCTATATAAAAATAAATAAAAAATTAGTTTAGATAATGATTCAAATATAATTTTTAAAAAATTTTGTAATTAATATTTTAAAAATTATAAAAATATATTTAAATATGATAATCTAAATTATAAAAAATTAAAATTAATTACAAACTAAACTCGTACCCCTGCGTTTTGAAATTAAAAATAAGTATTTAAAAACTTAAACAAACATAGCCCTAAACTTCTTTTATGTCTAGATGTTTCGTTCCCACTTATATAAATTTGTAGATGAGATTTTGCTCTTGTTTTTTTTATGATTGGGCTTGGTTATTCATAATTTTACAATTGTATCCATTTGATCAGGGTGATTTGGTCCTCACAAAGTACCCCCAAATCTTATTACTCAAAAGAATTTTTTTCTGAAAAAATATCCCTACATGTCAAAACACACTCAAATACTATCATGCATAGTAAGTAACTTGTAATATATTAATTTATTTTTTATAAAACTTATATATTTAAATTTTAAAATTTGAGATTTATTGAACAAAATTCATATTACATATAAAATTTCAAAAACAAAAATTCGATTTTAAACAGTTCAATTAGTCCCATAGAACAGAGAATTTCTCTGTTCTCTAGATAAAGAGTTTCTCTGTCCAATTTTATCTGTTTAGTTTTAAATAAAAAATATATTTTTTGTAAAGTATAATTGTAATAACAAAAAAATAGAAACTATACACAAGGTCATGTCCAAGACTAAAAGAGCAAAGAAGGTATAAATAAGGAGTAATACACAAATAAAAAAAAGTTCTTAAAAACCATTAACAAAGGAACTTCTAAAAATTTCTATCATAAATTTTTTTGTTGGCCAAAAACAACCCAAATTACTTGTATATATCACAACGACACCACCACACACACCTACAATATTGCTACAATTTTTAGAAACATTAATCCAATTTTTTTCCTAATTTTACAAACAGAGAGAGGTTCAAACAAAAGTAAACTTATGCTCTGTGGGTGATAAATGGAAATTATGTAGGAGAACTCATTAACTTGGATTGAAATACACTTGAAGTAGGATTATGCTATTTATCCAAGTGTTTAATAAATGAGTACATATCACTATCATTTGAAGCACTGGTGGAGTTGAAGCAGTATTGGTGATCGTGGGAAACAGTGATTGCCCAATTTAATCATTTCATCAAACAAGTAAAAAGCTTTTAACCCATAACCTATGCTTCCATGGCCATTTATAATGGAATCAAAAGTAATGGTATTAGGAATTAGATCGATCTTGATCATGGTCGATGTTACGTTGTTGAGTCTAAAGTCTGAAGCAATCACAAAACACATGAGCTACGAAGGGACGAATCACATAAAGGACTAAAAAAATAATATGTTTTCAACCAAATCAAATTCCTTTATCAAGAAACATGTTCCAAATTGCATAAAAACTCATCAATAACCATTTGTAGATATCTGAACCATGTTCCAGAAACATATAGATATCTAACAACAAGAAATATGTTCCAAATAGTAAAGATCTGAAGAAGGCAGCTGCAGAGAGATCGCACCGACAACCATTTTTGTATCTAACAAAGAGATCACATCAACGCCATTTCTATCTGAGAGAGAGAGAGAGAGAGAGAGAGAGAGAGAGAGAAAAGTGGGTCGAAGGCCATTACAATGCAAAAGACTCTTGTGTGATTAAAGTAATGGAGAACAAGATTTAAAAGGCTAATTTTTTCATTTAAAAAATATAGCATTGCCACGTTAGCGCTTTTGGATATGATCTCAAACAATTTAAAAACTTAGGGACTTTTAGGGTTATAAGGTTTTGCATTGGAACTTAGCTTGTAAAACTTATTTTAAAGAACCAATAATTAAATTTTTAATTTAATAACATTTAATGTTTGCGTGTGAAAGAGTGATGTGAGAGGCATGACTCATTGATTGTCTTACTGTTTCATTATGCTTTAATAAATGGGATGGAAATAAAATGAGATGATAACATTAATAGAAGAGAGGAAAGTAGAGTGTAATATCTCTTTTAACTTTGGCTAACTAATAAAAGAAAAGAAAATGTTTGGTTAACTAATAAGGGAAAAGAAAGAGAATGATAGTGTAATCCTCTCATGTAGTGACCTAGAAAATGTTCAAAAAATTTTGTCAATTAAATCAAATTCATAAACGATAATTAATAATGATTAGTGTAGCTAACTAATCACAACTTGGTATAATTCAGTAAATAACCCAAGTATGGGAAAGTAAGGACAATTAAGTAATTTTGCCATAGGGACAGAACCATATAGAGGTGGGAACCGAGGGTGTGAGTAATGAATGGAATGAAATTCAAAACAATTAAATAAGTGACAACATTGATTTAATGGGTCGGTGAATAGCAAAAGGGCATTTTGATAAATTTGTAAGGGTTAATTCGACTGACCCCTCTCAAGTTTGGTCTAATTATACTCAGACCCTTATGTAGTGTAAAATTACATCAATAAAAAAATTTAAAAAATATTAACAAGGCTCCTTTTACGAGAACCCTTATTACTAGCCATGATAAGGATGACAAACATATATATATATATATCAGGTGTTTCGTAATTACGATTTCATGCACCCTCATCCATTAGCTAATTCCTCGATGATACCTTTGCCATTTGATTTTCCTATATAAGAGAGCATGTCAAATTTTATATAAAAGCTGGTTGAGGAAGAATGATGTAAAGAAACTAGTTAAGTTTGGGATAACAAGTATTTTCCAAAGTAATTTGATTAAATAACCTTAAATATTCACAAGAAATTGATTCCTTAAACAAATCCTCTCTTCCACTACCTGTAGATAGCCAAGACACTGAAAGTCGTCCCTAGCGTCTAGTTTGTGAGGTTTCCAACTGGTGGTATAACACCCCTAACCTAATTACTAGGTAATTAACGTCGATTAAAGGATGTAGATAACATTAGTATATAAATACACTAATGCTAATTATTAGTGATTATAATTCTTAAAAATATGGTAAACTAGTGAATTTTTTGTAAAAGGAATAACCCTAAACTAGTATTAATTCTCCAATTAACACATTAAAATATGATGCTTAATAGAGGAGCAATACATGGTTTGGTTAGTATGAATTAATCACATTAAATAATTAATATGTATAAAATAATGTATGTATGACTTGTAGGATGTATGATGTATATAATACAAGTGAAATGCATAAAATACACCAAGTGGATCCCTTATGAGAGGATTACACTATCATTCTCTTTCTTTTCCCTTATTAGTTAACCAAACATTTTCTTTTCTCTTATTAGTTAGCCAAAGTTAAAAGAGAGATTACACTCTACTTTCTTCTCTTCCATTAATGTTATCATCTCATTTTATTTCATCCCACTTATTAAAGCATAATGAAACAGTAAGACAATCAATGAGTCATGCCTCTCACATCACTCTCTCACACGCAAACATTAAATGTTATTAAATTAAAAAGTTAATTATTGGTCCTTTAAAATAAGTTTTACAAGCTAAGTTCCAATGCAAAACTTTATAACCCTAAAAGTCCCTAAGTTTTTAAATTGTGTCATAATCCACTAACACCCCCAAGAAGCTTCACATTGATAATGGATATTAGCCACAGCACATGTGTCTTAATTTGAGAGAGTTAAAGTGGATTGCATGAAACAAATGTCAACAATGGAGGCTATCATGTGTGAGGTGGCAATAACTTAAAAATAAATTAATGTGAAAATACGTAATACACACATAAAATATCTAAGGACCCTGAAAAATCATCAAAGGGTAATTCAATAAATTGCCAGCATTGACTGATGACAAACTGGAGATAAACTAAAGATGTGTAAGATAAATTATAAAATGAGTCGATAAGTCATTAATATGACACAATGAGGCCAAAAAAGAATTTTGATGATTTATTCAAGATTGGTGTGAGTCACGAAACTACATAATCATTTCCATGACGCAGATAGAGAAGAAAAACCCAAACGAAAGAATTTGGAGAAATGGACTACATCTTTGGAATCAAAGCTCCGAAATTAGCTAGTGTACCAAGTTTGGTACGATTTTGAGATAATTTTAATTCGGGCTAGTGTGTGCGCACAATTGGCCAACTAGCCACATGGCACCTCAAGAAACGTATGAAACTTCTACAAAAGCTAATGAAAGCTTTTTGAAAAGGGGCATGTGTCAAAAAATTGGTGGTGGAGGGGGTGATTGTGTGTGGTGAGGTACATGGAAGGGAAATAAAAATGACATGAGGGAGACCACCTACCTCTTTCTCTTACCTTCTTTTTTCCCTTTAACTTTTTTATCCTCTCCCTATCTTTCAGACTCTCTCTCTCTCTCTCTCTCCCTCTCTCTTTTTCTTTCGCACTTTACCTCCCATGACAAGAAGTGTATGTGTGTACTATGAGTGAGAAAAAGAGATTAAGAGTGTGTTGTGTGTGAGGTGAATATGTGCATAGAATAAGGTGTGTGTGTGTGTCTATGTGTATGAACGTGTGTTTGTGTGTGTAAATAATGGGTATATGTGTGTGTCTATGTGTGTGTCACACATAGTGAATAACCAAGAAGAGTAGAAGAGAGGAAGAAAAAGAAAGAAAAGAAAAGGAAGAAAAGATAAGAAGGAAAAAAGAAGAAAAAATGGAAGGGCAAAAAATGGCTGAACAGTGGACAATAGCCATCGAAGAGCTTAAAAACTCTCTCTCTATTTTTTTTTTTAAACCATGGAAGCTCAGATGAGAGGTAGGGATTTCTAGACATCTTTAAGTTGATTTTGGGTTCTTTAGAGCTTCTATGTGGATGTTTATATATGGTTTGCAGTAACTATGTATATATATATATATATATGCGGGTGTGCACTGTAGAGAGAGAAAGACAAAAAATGGGTTTTTCAGTCATTCAATGAACAATATTTGGATTTAGTTTAAATGGGTTGGACTCAAACCTAGAAGTGATTTGGAACTGGTTTGGCATGAAGAAGAGGTCATAATATCAAAAAAACAGGTTGGGGAGGCCACCTGTCATGACCTGAAACCCACCCTATGCGGAATTGGGGATCGCGGGGCCGACCCTGTGGCCGTCCCTACTTTTTCCTTTGACTATATCGATCAGTAATATCAATGTGTAACATAAAAATTTAAAATAGTTATACAACAGAAGTCAAAATAGTCATAATAAGGTTTTACATATATCAAAATGGGAACCAACATTACATCACCCTTAGGTGGTGAATACATAAGAGAACTGTATCATCTCTAATACATTTTTCAAAATGCTCTCCTATGCTCTTAAGCTCTTACTACTGTCTTGCAGCGTCCCTTTCTGAAGCAAATAAGTAAGTCTGAATGAGCTAACAAAGCTCAATAAGTAAATTCTCATATCTGTCATTGGTCAAGGTCAATATAGAAATAACATAATCCAAGATAGACAAGGATGTAAAACATGATAGCCAATCATGAATTATAATGCTGCAATAGCCAATTATGGGTAGAATGCCTTAATGGCCAATCAAGACAATAGAGATCACAAGAACCAGTCATGAGTAATGGATAGCAAATGATACAATGAACGTGGGATCATCAATGGGGGTCTGTCAAAATAATAGATATATTGCCACAATAAATAGATAACCAATTAATCATGAATCAATGGATAAGCTTTCAAAACATGATTATTCATAGGGAATAGTATGATCATCCTATGAATCCAATAAAAGATATGATATCAAACATAAGTGATGCACATTCTGTTCAGGGCTTGGCACACCCTTGGTTTTTTGGGGGGCATACCCCCTAGTCAAAATACTCAGTGTGTATATCACGCCATCTTTGCCATATGTCTATTCATGGACTTTGACCCATAGGTCCGGTAAATTCAGAAAGCATTGGATGGACGTTATAATTGAGCACAACTCCAGCATTCATAATATATCATGATAAATGTAATTCCATGAAAACTGTACCTATGTGGAATATCAATTATTTCATTGAGAACATAATAGTTGGCCTTTCAAGGCATGGTATAAAGTGTACAACATTTATGATCAAGATACAATAGTCAATAATGTCCACAGGATAGAACAAGTATCACTTGTGGAAACAATAAACATCGGATATGTATAAGAGTACAACTTTTGGCAGTAATAGGAAAAACCATGGCTGAGAATACCACATTTAAAAGATCGGGTTTTACTTACCTTTTAATAGTCCGTTATATCTTTGTACTTAGTCACTTTCTTTTTTTTTTCCTTTGAAGTTCCTATAAATCAGTAGACATATCTCAGTTCAATATTACGTATAGTTTAATGCCCTAAAATTAGTCAATTTCATACGCATTGATATTATAGGTATCTTATTTGGGGAAATGGACTCTACCGTTGAGTCCGAAACGTCGAAGAAAATAGGTTTAGGCTTTTACGGGTTTCAGTTTGGCTTTGGGCATCACTAGGGGCAATATGAAAATTTGATATTTTTACGGGTCTTAATTTTTCGGGATCTCGTCTCGTGAAACGGACCCTTCCATTGGCTTTAAAATGCCCAAGATAGTAACATTACACTATTCATTTAATTTATTTGAGCATCAGGAATATTTATGATATTTAATTCAATTATTTAAAATAATATTTTATATTATTTTCAGTGAAATATGGACACACGTGCCTCAGTGGCATAGTGGTCCACGTGTGGGGGTTAAGTGCCCACACGCTTGGAGGTTTGGGGTTTGAATCTTAGGGGCAACAACCCTCTTTTATTTTTCAATCAATTCTGAGGCCAAACAATGGATAGAAGCTAAAATGGGAATATGATATCTTCAGTCTAAATGAGAACAATAAATTAATTTCTAAACCTTGCAGCCAAACAGGCCAACTCAGCCTTTTAAATATAAAACAATAACTCTAAAACGATGCAACTTCACTTATGCTGATTCAAAACGACTGCCGTGTTGTTTTTACTATTCATCGTCTTCCTTGTCAATTACATAGTGTTGCCCTAATTACAATTTTCACACTTTCTTTATTTCGTGGAGTTCTAGAACTCCATTTCACCTGCGGTTTGTTCCTATAGACTCCTAAGATCATGGGGAACACTTTGGCATTGGTTTGGACCACCGAGGTGGCCTAGAAAGCTTGGTTGAGCTCTCATTGTGATTTCGATGTTTAACTTAGTAAATGCTCATTTCTCCATTAAAATGAGCATGGTTTTGTCTGATATGATCCTTACATCATGGGGAATAAATCCTCATTCAAAAATCAAGCTTTGGTGTCTATTGCACTATTTTTGTAAGTCGAGGTTTGGGGGTTAATTCCATGGATTTTTGATCGCGGTCTAGTGTTTTTACAACCCTTATGACCTTTAGTTTCAGTCTCAAGCATTGGATTTGGGTTTTTCAAAGGTTGGTTCAGACCTGAGCTTTGAAGTTCATCAATGGTGGGTTTACTATTTCTTTTGGTTTTCTAGGTCTGTCCGACCTTGATTCCTTCTAAACTAACATATATAATATTTACAGATCATGCATATGAAGTTTAATCTCCTAAAACTTAAACAAAACTTTGAAGGAAACTTATAAAAGACTTACCTTTTAGCCTCGTTCCCCTTTCTTTCTTTTTTTTCTTTTTTTCCTTCTTCCATTTTCTTCTTCTTCCTTAGTTTTTTTGCTTTTCTTTTCTGTCTTTCTAAGCATGCTAGGCATATATATATATATATAGGCTTAAACACACACACACACACATACACACACTCACGCATAAAATATCTCCTCCACCACCCCTCTCTCTCTCTCTCTCTCTCTCTCTTTCTCCTTCTCTATTTCTCTTTTTTTTTTTCTATTTTTTATTCTTGATATTTGTATATAATATATATAGGCATGTCGGCACCTTCACACTTCACCTAATACACATACACCGACACACACTTGTATATACATATACACTTATATGTATCTATAACACACTCACACACGTAGCACATTATATATATATATACCTATGGTTACATACACACACACACACATATATATATATATATATATATTACTCACACACACGGTTTCACATATACCCGTACACATATATGTATATATATATATATATTCACAAATATATATACACACACTCATACATATATATATACACACCCATATATATATATATACATGTACGCATATATATATATATATCTGTTGCTTCATTCGGTATCAGTCGGACATTCGGGACCTTCCATATTCCAAAATCGGGCTTTTTATTTAATATTATAAAACAAACCCTAATAGCTCGGTCTATATTGTGGTTGCTCGGTTACATTTTGGGTTGGGGTATTACATTCTCTCTTCCTTAAATAAGTTTGGTCCCCAAACTTGGCGTATCTCATGGTGTAAAAAGATGAGGATATTTGGCATGTACTTCATCCTTTCGTTCCCTAGTAACTTCCTCAATTCGGTGATTCCTCCATAATACTTTCACTAACGGGATGGTCTTGTTCCATAGAACCTGCTCTCGATAGTCCAAGATCTGCACTGGTTACTCAATATAACTCAAATTCTCTTGGACATCCAAAGGCTCATGTTCCACTACTTGATCTTGGCTGTGCAAGCATTTTCTCAACATAGACACATGAAAAACATTGTGCACATATGTTAGCTCGGATGGCAAGACAAACTGATATGCCACTGGTTCGACTTGTCCGATAATCTTGAACGGTCTAATGTATCGTGGCCCTAGCTTCCCTCTCTTGCCAAACCTTACCACTCCCTTTATAGGTGATACTTTCATAAATACGTAATCACCTGTCACGAACTCTAGTTCTCATTTTCGAGTATCAGCATAGCTCTTTTGTTGACTCTAAGTGGTCAACAAGTGCTGCCTGATCATATAGTGCTATGCTATACAGTGCTTCATATGGTGCCATGCCAATACTGGATTGGTAGCTGTTGTTGAACATAAATTCCACTAATGGCAGTTGATCCTCCCAGTTTCCTTTGAAATCAATGACACAGAATCGCAATAGATCTTCTAGAGTCTGTATTGTCCTTTCAGACTATTTGTTTGTCTTTGGATGGTAAGCAGTGCTAAGACTCAATTCTGTGCCCATCGCTTTCAGAATCTAGACACAAACCGTGGATCTCGATTGAATACAATGGATACTGGAACTCCATATAGTCGAACAATTTCCCGAATGTAGAGTATTGCCATTCGTTTTAGAGTCTCAGTTGTCTTAGTTGCGAGAAAATGGGTTATCTTCGTCAGTTTGTCTACGATCACCCATATAACATCATTCCTATGAGGTGTCTTAGGCAAGCCTAATACAAAATCCGTAGTGATGTGCTTTCATTTCCATTTAGGTATTAGAGGTGACAGTAGAAGTCCTCCCAACTTCTGGTGCTCAACTTTAATCTACTGGCACTTAATACAACGTGCAATGTGCTTAACTATCTCCATTTTCATCCCTAACCACCAGTAGGTATTCTTCATGTTATGGTACATTTTAGTGTTCCTTAGGTGTATAACAAATCTCGAATTATGTGTTTCACTAAGAATCTTTTTTCTGATCTCAGGTACATTTGGCATGCAAATTCTATCATGATAGTACAACACCCCATCTCGGATAGTGAAATCCTAATTCTCTCCAGTCTTGGCCCCCCTACGGAGTTTGGCTAACTTCCCGTCCTAGACCTGTCATTCCCTGATCTTGTCTACAATCGTGAGACCAATTGTTACATTAGCACATATTGCATTGGAACTTGGCAAAACCACTTCGATTTCCATCGCCTCTAATTCTTGTAGTAGCTTTCTCTGTGTTGTCAATAGGTAAGCAAGACTTCTTGATGACTTCCTGCTAAGAGCATCTGTTACTACGTTTACCTTCCCTGGATGATATTGTATACTGAGCTCATAGTCTTTGATCAATTCTAACCAACGTCGCTGGCGCATGTTGAGCTTCTTCTGTGTAAACAAGTATTTGAGGCTTTTGTGGTCAGTGAAGATCTCACACGTAGTTCTGTACAGATAATGCCTCCATATCTTAAGTGCAAAGACAATAGCTGTCAGCTCGAGGTCGTGGGTTGGGTAATTTTTCTTATATGGCCTCAGTTGCCGTAAAGCATAAGCCACTACCCTTCCCTTTTGCATTAGAACGCACCACAAGCCTTGGCGTTAGGCATTATTGTAGATTACAAAGCCTTATGTCCCATCTGGCACTATTAGAATTGGAGCTGTAACCAGACGGTTCTTTAGCTCTTGAAAGCTCTGCTCCCTTTCCTTAGTCCAGATAAATGGAACATTCTTCCGGGTTAGCTGGGTGATTGGCGTAGCTATCTTGGAGAAGTCCTTGACAAATCTCTTGTAGTAGCCCGCTAAACCCATGAAGCTACGTACTTCCGTGACATTAGTCGGCCGAGGCCAACTAGTAATAGCTTTAATCTTCTGGAGATCTACTAAGACTTCCTCCTTGCTGATCACATGTCCTAAGAATGAAATGCTAAGGAGCCAGAATTCACATTTTCTTTAGCTTAGCATACAACTTCTGCTCCCATAGCTTCTACAGGACTTTCCTTAGATGCATCTCGTGTTCCTCCTGGTTCTTAGAATAAACTAAGATGTCGTCAATGAACATAATTACGAAATCATCCAAGTACGGCTTGAAAACCTTATTCATCAAGTCCATGAATGCTGCTGGGGTATTTGTCACCCCAAAAGGCATAACAAGGAACTCATAATGTCATATCGGGTACTGAACGTCGTTTTATCAATGTTAGTAGGTCTAACCTTCAACTGATGGTAACTGGACCTCAAGTCGATCTTCGAGAACACTTGGGCCCCTTTCAACTGGTCAAACAGATCATCTACTCTGGGCAGTGGATATCTGCTCTTGATGGTGACCTTGTTAAGTTCGCGATAATCGATACATAACCGCATAGCCCCATCATTCTTCTTGACGGACAACACCGGGGCACCCCATAGCAATGAACTAGGTCGTATAAAACCCTTATCTAGCAGTTCTTGTAGCTAAAGTTTTAACTCTTTCAGCTTTACTGGTGACATTCCGTATGGGATTTTGGATATAAGTGAAGTACCCAACAGTATATCAATACTGAATTCAATCTCTCTATCAACAAGCATTCCTGGTAAATCATCCAAAAACACCTCAGAGAATTCCCCAGCAATGGGGATCTGGTCTATCATGGGCTACTGTGAATCAGTGTCTAGGACACTACATAAGAAACCATGGCGTCCCTTGCGAAGCAAACACTTTGCTTGAATAGAAGAGACAAAATAAGGCAGAGAAGCTACTCCCGTCCCCTCGAACTCGATACTCGGAAGTCCTGGGTTCTGAATAAGAACTCTCTTGGCCAAACAGTCTATAGTAGCATGATTTGCAGTCAACCAGTCTATACCAAGAATAACATCATACTCATAGATTTTTAAAGGTATTAGATTAGCTAACAGTTGTGTACCCATAATTTGTATCTCACAAGCTCTATATATAACACTCCTTAATAAAGATCCCTCGATGGTATAGAAACATTCAATAGATAGCCTAGGGGTTTTATCTCTAAGTTCAACTTAGCAGAAAATGTAGGGGATATAAATGAATGCGTAGAACCAGTATCAAATAATATATGAGCAGGTTGTGAGCAAACTGGAAGAGTACTTGCAACTACTGAAGTCGTTGCCTGAATGTCTCCCGGTATGATAGAGAAAACCCATCCTGCCTACTGCTGTACATTCCTTGGCCCATTTCTCTTAGTCCGGGACTTAGTCACTAGGGTCGTGGTTACTAGGGCTCTGATTAAAGCAGCACTGGTTGTGGCTTTGTTGTTCTAGGGACATTCTCTTGTAAAATTTCCAACCTGGCCACAACAGAAGCAAACATTACTATCCTTGAGGCATTGCCCCCTATGGACTTTCTAGCAATTGGGGCATTTAGTTGCACCCCCTTCATTGTAACTTGCCCTCCTCTGACTGGGACCCGTGGTTCGAGATCTAGTTTCAGGCCGAGTAAATGAGGACCCTTGCCTAGAAAATGAAGGCCTTTGCTTCCTGTTCCGGTTACCTCCTGATCTTTGATCCACTCTCCTCTTGGCGAATTCCTCGCCGCCTTGCTCAATAATTTTAGCAGTTTCCACCACTTCATTATAAATGGTCAACTGCTAGGGCCTAAGTCGGTCTTAGATGGCCCATCTAAGCCCTTATTCGGATTTTTGGGCTTTCAGATTCTCAGTGTTGATGACGTTCGGAGCAAACCTGGCCAGCTTAGTAAATGTGGCCTTGTACTGCTCTACCGTTATACCACCCTATTGCAATACCAAGAACTCGGAAACTTTCCGATTCTTAACTTTCTAATGGAAGTATTTCTCGTTTAAGATCAATGTGAATCATTGCCAGTCTATATTTGGTTCTCTGGCCTCCTCTAGAAGCCACCATTTATGGGCAGCTCCTTGAACATAAACGTGGCATATGCCACCTTCTAAACCTCAGTACACATCAGGATGCGAAAGATCCTGTCCATTATTAGTAGCCATTCTTTAGCTGTTGTGGCTCATTGAGTGCCGTCAAAAGATGATGGTTTCATCTCTTGAAACCACTTGTACGGGAACGTCTGATCTCTTTCGTTCCCTTGTCAGCTACTTATGTTAACAGGATGCTCCTATCGTATTGGCTTACTCGTGCTTGCTTGACTCCTAGGTAGAGCCTCGATGACTCTTTCCATTAGTCGCCCTAAGTGATCTAATTGATTCGTAGCTATCGGTGTACTCCTGGTGTTAACCATTGCTATAAAATATAATCAGTCAGTGTTCACGTAAAGGTCTAACATAGCAGTTTAAGTATTATCTATCGACGGACTCTTAGACTTAACAGTCTTAGTACTCTAGTCCTGTCTTTCATGAATCACTAAAACTTAAGGCTCAACTCTAATACCAAGCTGTCACGACCCGAAACCCACCCTATGCGGATTAGGGATCGCGGGGCCGACCCTGTGGCCATCCCTACTTTTTCCTTTGACTGTATCAATAATATCAATGTGTAACATAAAAATTTAAAACAATTATACAGCGAAAGTCAAAATAGTCATAACAAGGTTTTACATAGATCAAAATGGGAACCAACATTACATCACCCTTAGGTGGTGAATACATGGGAGAACTACATCATCTGTAGTACATTTTTCAAAATGCTTTCTTATGCTCTTAAGTTCTTACTACTATCTCGCAGCGACCTTTCCTAAAACAAATAAGTAAGTTTGAATGAGCTAACAAAACGCAGTAAGTAAATTCTCATTTCTGCCATTGGTTAGGGTCAATATAGAAAGAACAAAATCCAAGATAGACAAAGATGTGAAACATGATAGCCAGTCATGAATTATAATGCTGCAATAGCTAATCAGGGGTAGAATGCCATAATGGCCAATCAAGACAATAGAGATCACAAGAACCAGTCATGAGTTATGGATAACAAATGATACAATGAACGTGGGATCATCAATGGGGGTCTGTCAAAACAATAAATAGACTACCACAATAAATAGATAACCAATTAATTGTGAATCAATGGATAAGCTTTCAACACATGATTATTCATAGGGAATAGTATGATCATCTTATAAATCTAATAAAAGATATGATATCAAACATAAGTGATGCCCATTCTGTTCAGGGCTTGGCACACCCTCGGTCTTTTGGGGGCATAACCCCTAGTCAAAATACTTAGTGCGTATATCACGCCATCTTTACCATATGTCCATTCATGGACTTCAACCCTTAGGTCTGGTCAATTCAGAAAGCATCGGATGGACGTTGTGACTGAGCACAACTCCGGCATTCATAATATATCATGATCAGTGTAATTCTATGAAAAATGTACCTATGTGGAATATCAATCATTTCGATAACATAGCAGTTGGCCTTTCAAGGCATGGTACAAAGTGTACAACATTTATGATCAAGATACAATAGTCAATAATGTCCATAAGATAAAACAAGTATCACTTTATGGAAACAATAAGCATTGGGTATATATAAGAGTACAACTTTTGGCAGTAATAGGAATAACCATGGCTGAGAATACCACATGTAAGAGATCGGAATTTACTTACCTTTTAATAGTCCATTATATCCAGTACTTAGTCACTTTCTCTTTTCTCTTTTAAGTTCCTATAAATCAGTAGACATACCTTATCTCAATACTACATATAGTCTAATGCCCTAAAATTAGTCAATTTTATACACATCGATATTATAGTATCTTATTTGGGAAAACAGACTCTACCGTTGTGTCCGGAACGTCGAAGAAAATAGGTTTAGGTTTTTACGGGTTTCAGTTTGGCTTTGGGCATCACTAGGGGCAACATGGTAATTTGGTACTTTTACGGGTCTTAATTTTTTGGGACCACGTATTGTGAAACGAACCCTTTCATTGGCTTTAGAATGCCCAAATAATAAGATTACACTATTCATTTAATTTATTTGAGCATCGAGAATATTTATAATATTTAATTCAATTTATTTAAAATAATATTTTATATTATTTTTAGTGAAATATGGAAACACGTACCTCAGTGGCACAATGATCCGCGTGTGGGGGGTAAGTGCCCACACGCTTGAAGGTTTGGGGTTCGAATCCTAGGGCAGCAGCCCCTCTTTTATTTTTCAATCAATTCTGAAGCTAAATAGCGGTTAGAGGCTAAAATGGGAATATGATATCCTTAGTTTAAATCAGAATAAGAAATTGATTTCTAAACTTTGCAGCCAAATAGGCTTACTTAGCCTTTTAAATATAAAATAATAACTCTAAAATAACGCAACTTCACTTATGCTGTTTCAAAACGATGCCATGTCATTTTTACTATTCATTGTCTTCCTCGTTAATTACACAATGTTGCCCTAATTACAGTTTTCACACTTTCTTTATTTTATGGAGTTTTAGAACTCCATTTCACCTGCGGTTTGTTCCTATGGACTCCTAAGATTATGGGGAACACTTTGGCATTGGTTTGGACCATCGAGGTGGCCTAGAAAGCTTGGTTGAGCTCTCATGATGATTTCGGTATTTGACATAGTAAATGCTCATTTCTCCATGAAAATGAGCATGGTTTGGTTTGAGATGATCCTTACATCATTGGGAATAAATCTCCATTCAGAAATCAAGCTTTGGTGTTCATTTTAGGGTGATAGGTCTATTGCACTGTTTCTGCAACTCGAGGTTTGGGGGTCAATTCCACGAATTTTTTTATCGCGGTCTAGGGTTTTTACAACCTTTATGACCTCTAGTTTGAGTCTCAAGCATTGGATTTGGGTTTCTCAGAGGTTGGTTCAGACCTGAGCTTTGAGGCTCATCAATGGTGGGTTTATTGTTTCCTTTGGTTTTCTAGGTTTGTCCCACCTTGATTCCTTCTAAACTAACATCTATAATATTTACAGAGCATGCATATGAAGTTTAATCTCCTAAAACTTAAACAAAACTTTGATAGAAACTTATAAAAGACATACCTTTTAGCCTCGTTCCTCTCCATTTCTTCTCTTTCTTTTTTCCTTCTTCTCTTTTCTTCTTCTTCCTTAGTTTCCTTGCTTTTCTTTTTTGTCTTTCTAAGCATGCTGGGCATGCATATATATAGGCTTAAACACACACACACACACACACACACACATTTACGCGTAAAATATCTTCTCTACCGCCCTTCCTCCTCCTCCCCCTCTTTCTCTCTCTCTCTCTCTCTCTCTCTCTCTCTCTCTCTCCTCCTCTGTTTCTCTTCTTTTCATTTCTATTTTTTATTCTTGATATTTGTATATAATATATATAGATATAGGCAAGTCGACACCTTCACACTTCACCCAATACACACACACGCCGACACATACTTGCTGCACGCACTTGCATATACATAGACACTTATATATATCTATAACACACTCACTCACACACACAACACATTATATATATATATATATATACCCATGGTTACACACACATACACACATATATATATATATTACTCACACACATGATTTCACATATACCCGTACACATATATATATATGTATATATACATATATATACACACCCATATATGTATATATATACATGTACGCATATATATATATATATCTGTTGCTTTGTTTGGTATAAGTTGGACATTCGGGACCTTTCATATTCCAAAACTGGGCCTTGTATTTAATATCATAAAACAGACCCTAACAACTTGGTCTATAGTGATTGCTCGGTTACATTTTGGGTCGGGGTATTACATCACCTCACCGAAAAATTGGGTTTTCTTGAAAAACCATGGAATGATCATTGTTAATCCTTGAAATTTGGTTTAAAATTTGGAACAAGATGAAAAAATTGATTAGGAAGAAAAATGGGTGAAAACCATGCAAGGAAAACCTAAGAAAAACTTTGAAAAATTGTAGTTTCCGACAGGGTTTTGGTAAACCTGCTAGAGAAGATGACCAAAAATAAGTTACCGACAGTCAATGGCTGGCGTTGACTGGTCAATGGCCGGTGTTAACTGGTCAATGGGGTTAATGGTCAACCGTGTCATCAAACTGGTTGACAGGTCGGGCAACCAAATCGGGTAGATGACGTGGTAGATCCTTGGTTATTTAGGGACTGTTTGGTTGCTGCAATTGGAGTTGGGATATTTGGTTATGGACGCTAGGTTGTCCACCGTTTGGGGTCGAAATCTAGAATAGGGTTATCCCTATTCGAGAAATTGAAATTCGAATTAAGTTAATCCTATTTGGTAATGGGGATTAGAAATTGAATTTAGGGGGCTGAATTGATTTAGTTAATTACAAATGGGTGAACATTTTTGAAAAAATTATGAAAAAGCCCACTTGTTTATAAAATTGAAAATAAAGCCAATTAGAATGTGAGAAGAGGCATTGTTAAGTTTTTTGGGCATTTCAGAATCAATGGTGGAGTCGGTTTGGATATTTGGGAAGTTGGGGTGGTCCCACATGAATATAAAAAATTATGAAAATACCCTTGATGATAGTTTAATTAACTTAAAGGCTAATCGTAGAGACCTGAAAATTGAGGATAAATTTTTCATTTTTGCCAGTAGGACACCATTTATGCACTATTTGCCGGTAGAACACTAGACATGTATATTTGGACATAATTCATATATGGGACCATATTTTGAGTATGTCATAGAAGGAAAATATGCTTAGAATGTTTAAATACATTGCCTGTAAAAATTTGAGCCTGTTCGGAGATAGTTTCAAAAATGGACCATAAAGGGTATCCCGGGTGGCCCGAGTGGAATCGGCCAAACCCGGCCACAGGTGAAAATAAATTTTTTTGAAAATTTTCATTTAAAATAATTTTAAGAACTTTGGCTAAAGCAAAATGTCGAATTGAGGTGTTTCGGGACGGGTTGTAGTGTAACGGAGTCTCGGATTCATTAAGGGCAAAAATGTCATTTTTCCCTTTTGCCCCTTTACTACAAATACAGTCCCTTCGTGATATAATTTCATTATTTGGTCAGAGAATACATCAGCTGCACGTTCATGGACAAAAGGGAGAAAGAAACCTAGGTTTTCCAATCTTCAAGCTTCCAAAACACACTTCTAGGCTTGGATTTTCACAAGACTTCCTTCTAGGAAGTTGTTCCTCACGTCAAGGGCTACATTCTCACCAATTGGTTTCGGCTGCACAACTAACAAAACTCCCTAGGTTTGAGAAAAACCCATTTAGGTATGATATTTTGCTAAGTAAGGAATATGATTAAGTTTCGAAGTGTTTTATAAGTTGATTGAAGGATTTATATGTTTATTTGCTGTTAGAAAGTCACTTAGGATGTAGTTGCTTTGAAAACCTAGAGTTGGTTGTTTATGTACTTGTGTGTTCTTTGTATTCTTTGAGAATTTGGTAAAGTGATAAACATGAACCATGACTATATGTAAAATTCATTATATTCTAGCTTATGTTCATGTAGATAAAATCTTGTAGTTGGAAAGTTATAATTTATTTAATGTGTTGGTACTTTATGTATTTTGTAATCTTTGAGAATTTGTCAAAATGATGAACATGTAATTTGAATATATATTTGATTAATTATATTGTGGTTTATGTTCATGTGAATAGACCTTGTGTTTTGGAAGATATGGTTGGTTAATGCATTGATGCTTTGTGTAATTATATGTTCTTTAAGAATTGGTAATGTAGTGAACATGTGACATGAACATGTATTTAGATTGATTGTATATAGTATATGTTCATGTGAAAAATGTTGTGTGGTTTGAAAGTTGAAGTTTACTTTATGAATGATGTATGATTTAAGGTGTATGCCAAGTATTTAATAAAAATGCTTCAATAACATTGCATAAAAAAATTAAGGCATATTGGCATATGGTGATTCCTCGAAAACATAGTGTGGGTTGAGCACTTGGTGCTATGCATTACGAGGGTGTAGATCCTGTGGTGAAAAACCCAAAATTGGCCATTACATTAGTGCCTGCTTACCCAACGGGAGCGATCCGTGAACAGGTGTTGGTACTCACTGATTCAACGGGAGCGATCCGTAAACTGAGACATGGTGGCATAGAGTTTGCATGGGTGTGTCATGTATATTGCCATTGCATTGTATTAATGAATTGGAAGGCATGTAGATTATAAATGCACATTTGCAAATGCCACGCTTTAACTTTGTTCCTTGCATTAGCACTATGTCCTACGAGCGGTTGTGCTGACCCCTCGTGGGATATCATATTACAGATGAGCCTCCCGGTACTTGAGACTTGATGAAGTTTTGAAGGAAGGAGGGGAAAAGAACTTGGAAGGATATTTGGCCCTTGGGGCATATTTTGTATGTATGGGCATAGGCCCAAAAGACTTGTGTTTTAATTTGGAAGAATAGTGAGCTACAAGCCTTGAGCCATTTTGTAATGTAAGGGTTTATATTCCAATGACATGTAAGATACATTTGTTTAATATGCATTACATGTATGTGTTAAAGGTAATGGATGTATGCTTAACTTTCATAAATTGTGGCCATCGAGTGAGGGTGGATTGTGATATGCTTATGTATATGAATGGTTGAAAAATATTAAGTGAAAAATGCTTAGAAAACAAAGGAGGTTATGATGAAAATTTTCAAAATATGGGAATTAGGTTGAGTGGAGTGGGAGAGCATTCCTAGACTTTCTCAGTAGGGGATTAAAAGACTTAAGAAGAAGGAAGAAGGGTAAAGAAATGAAAAATGGGGGTGATTAGCCCGAAAATTATTTGAAGTCGAAAAATAAGGAAAAAAGGGTAAAATTGTCAATTTACATGTTATAGAGCCCCACACCAAGTTTGGTGATGAAAGAAATTGAAATGGGTATAAAAATATCAAGATCAAGATTTTTGGCCAAGGTTGAAAAAATTGGGTACTGTAGCATTTTAGCTACTGGTTTACTGTAGTAATGAATAGTAGCTACAGTGAACCAGCCCTAGGACAGCACCTGCCCAGCCGCACGGCCCACGGGCGGGCGCTCGAGCACGTCGAGCACCCTGCGGGCCTGCCGCGCGCCATGCCAGCCTGCCCCTATGCGCGTGCCACTGCCCTATGAGCCTGTGCGTGCTACCACCTGCTGCTTGACAGCCCTGACACCCTTTCATGACACCTGCCTTTTGGCCACATTTTTTAGCCATGTTTAGGCACTTTTTTGGACCATGTTTGGGCACCTTATTGGGCCATGTTTGGCCACCCTTTTGGGGCATTTTTGGTCACCTTTTTGGGCCATGTTTGGCCACCCTATTGGGCTATGTTTGGTCACTCTCATGGGCCATGTTTGGCCACTTCCTTAGACCAATTTTGGTAAACCTTTTGACCTATTCTTGGCTTATGTCTTAGGGCATTTTATGGCCCATTTGGGTTAACTATTCCATGGCATATTTAAAGACATTTTGGGGTTATTTTAGAGGCCACCCTTGAACATGCCTTAGACTAATTTTGGTCATTCGTTAGGGAAATATTTGACTACCATTTGGGACTTATCTTAGGTGAGTCTAGTTAACGAATTTTCATTTTCAATTTAGGAAAACATGGGAAAATAGATGAGTAATTAACCAAATCTATTTAATTATCATTTATTAATTTCTTTTTAATTCATTTTCACTCACCCCCGGGTTTATGGAAATTGGGGGCGTGACACTAATTAAAATTTAGAAAGGGCTATTTCAAAGTTGTTGGATGCTTGAGATTTAAATATATGATCAGATTGAACAAATCGGAACTCGGTGATGGTTCCACTAAAGTGAGAAAATGACGATTATACCCCTAGACTTATATCAAGCAATTGAAAGCCGAATTGAGATCTGGAAGAGGTGTTTCCAATGTTTTTGGATGCTAGAGACTCAAATATGATATCAGAATAATAAAATAGGGACTCCGGGTAGTCCCACATGAAGAGGTAAAATTATTAAAATGCCCCTAGACATGGAAAAGATACCTAAAAACATTGATAAATTATAAAGAGGACATCTTTAGGATTATTGGACCTTCTGGATCCAATTCCAATGTTGATTTTGAGAGACAACATCTCGGTAGATGCGTAACTTGTTCGATAAATTACAAAAATGCTTTTATGGGTTTAAAAGACAGTCAAATGACTTAGAGATAATACGATAGGGCTTTCTTAGGTTTTTAAAGCCCGAGAACACGTTTTTGATATCGGTTTGGGCAAACGGGTAATCGATGTGTAGGTTAATGTATGATTGGCTGTAAAGAACCTTAAGACTTAATAAGATACCCTATTGATAAGAGTCTGGATGGCTCTAGGAATGGAACAATGAGTGTGTAGAGAATTTAACAACATTATAAAAGACACATGTAGTGTCTCCTGGTTGTAGGGTGATGATTGGGACTAGGGAAATGTCCTAACTTGTTGATGTGGATACTTGTTATATGATCTACATGAGATGTTTGTTATTACCAGTGATTATCTTATGATTGATTTGTTAGTAGAACATGATTATTATGTTGAATACTATAATATTGGATATTTGCATGGTGGTATAGGATACATGTGATTGCTATGCTGATATTTATCATGATTTCTATTTTTGTCATGGATATATATGACCGCTATTACTCTTGTAGCTATTTGTTAAATCATATATCCTCTCATATGATTGTTAGTCTTATTGTGGATGTTGATGATATTGATATATATCTTGTTGAATATACTTGAGTAGTGTGAGATTTGAGAGGATATTGATATTGATGAGCACCGTTTGTGGTGTGGATTGAGATGTTGGAATTTTAAAAAAGAACACTTATGAGAAAAGGATTTAGGATGAGAATTAGTCACGTCTTTTGTGTGCTCTTGAGCGTGGTGAGATTGCAATTTACCCAGGGTTACATTTATGATAGGGATGGTATTTCCCCCTAGCTTGTGAGCCATAAACCTGCGCGGGTGATCGTTTGTCTCTATCGGGTTAGTAGCCCATAAAACACTCAGACTTACTGGGAGCCAAATTAGGTGAATACTCATGGGATTGAGATTATTGAGAGAATAGAATGAGATGAATAAGACTTTATCCCTTTTTGCTCGGGATTTTTTTATTTGAGATTATTTTCCTTGACACTCATGTGACATTTCCTTATGATTATTGATGGATTGTATACTGCTTGTTTGTAATATTATGGTACTTGTGGATGGTTGTTTAGCTGTGAATGTATACATTGTTCTTGTGGCTTTGAATAGAAAATAGAGGTGCTTCGTTTGGTTGGTAAGCTTGTACTCATATTTTGTGATTGGTTATATATTTATATACATTATTTTTGTGGCATTAAAGTAGGAAGTAGAGGTGCTTCATGAAATTATATGTTTATAGTTATGTTATGTGTCTGACTCTCCATATGCCGACTGCTTAAATATTATTTTCAAACCACATGTAGTGGTACGATGCTCTTTTGATACTTATGCTTATGTCTGTGCTTGAGATACAATGATGTGGTGTGCTTGTGATACATACTGGACTATAGGGTGTGTTCTCTTTGCACTTACATTAGTTTTTGCATGCTGCTTGCTTGTGTGTTTTGGGAAACCCTACTGAACGTTATGGCGCACCCCTACTGTTCATGGGAATGACAGGTATTGACTTGATGGAAGATAGTTGCAGGAGTAGTACATGATGGATTGAAGTCAGTATAACATTTAATTACATCATTATATTGATTTTTTTATGTTTATTAAGGGTGTTTGTACCCTTCAAATTGTTGTTGTACATATCTATATAAGGACTGTTAGAGTCAGCCCTGGACATACTTGGTTTAATACGGTTGATGGACTTCTATATAGTTACATTATGATAGTAATCATATTTATTTAATCCCGTTACGAGACTTGAACAAGTCAAATTAGGAAATCGAATCGAAACCAATTAAAGGAACTGATAAAAAAAAATGGTCTATATTTCAAATACTTGACTAGGATGGCTAGTCCTATTACCTACCTTATTGGGTTCCAATGACCCTTTAGTCCTGCCCTCGTGGGTTAGGGGTGCGACAAAATACATATCTATGTATAAGTTTGAACTTGCACACACAATGCTCTTCACTTGAACCACTGAAAGAAAGAGAGAAAATGAGAAAGAAAGAAAGAGATACAGGGAGAAGGTTTTATGTTTGTATACAATGCAGCCTAATCGAAGAGGGACCAAGACCAAAAAGGATTAGAGCTCTGGGACATAAGAATAAATGAAGAACAAAGAGTGGAAAGGAAGGAAATAATCATAATGTAGTGTCTCAAGAAAATAGGAATGGAACTTAGATTTCTGTGTTTAGTCGTTTACATGAAATGATTGTTTGCTTTCTAATGAGAAACATGGAAATAGAGAAATTGGTAGAAACACCCCAAGACTACCATTAACGGACCTTAGGACCAAAATCTGAGATTGTATCAAACATGTGTAAAAGCTTGATGCGACCTTAAGGACTAAAAGAGCAGTCAAAAACATGAATTCTGAGACAAGAATGAGTTAAAATGGTTCAAAATTTTCCTAGATAACACGAGTTGCAGGTATGGAGTCCAAACCTTGAACCCTTCTAAACGAACACCAAACACGATTTTAGGAACGAAAAATGAAAGAACCCTAAATAAAATTAAGTAATAGAGAAAAAATGATAATGTTTTGTAAAGAAATAATGAACTAGTAGTGGAATGACTATAATCGCTAAAAAATTAACTCATTAGAAAATCCATGATTCGGGGCTGAAAAGGTTCAAATGTGCACGAAAAGATGTCAAATCATGTTTAGAATAGAAAAAGGCTAGAAAATACATGAGAAAACCAAGGAAAAAATGAAGGACTAATTCAGTTTTCGGTGATAGTCGTTGGAAAATGTGATCGGTGCCGGTAGGTGACTATTGGGTTGACGTCAACGAGTCGGGTTGGTCAATCGCTCACTCAATTCTTGTCAACGGGTTATCAGGTTGGGTTAGATCCGACCCAAGCACAATAAAGGTTAAAGCCTATACTGAGTCATTTTGTTTATTGTAGAAATAAAAAAAAAAATAACTAAGGAATGCACCGACTAGGGTTTGAACCCTAACTTAGAGTTTGTGTCACATCCCGAACCCCACCCTACGCGGATGTCGAGGACGTGATGCCAGTCAGCCGCCACGCGACCAACCGAAGGCAATTTCTGAACTTTCCAGTGAATTGCACTCCGACTGTAGGGTTAGATGCAGCGGAATTTAAAACTTTTTTTTTTTTTTTTTATTGTCAAGGGAATGCAACTCATGTATCCACCGTAGGATATGTATCACACAGAGCAAGTCTAAAATCTAACAGCTAACAATTCTAACCTCAGAGCATATCTATAATCCGACATATAACAACAGAGCGGAACTATAATCTCTAGAGTACCGTTTAAATCCATGAGCCATGTCTATATCTAGTACATATCAGTCAAGTCAGTCGTATTACATCACTCACCTGATTAAACAGATTCAATCCTCAGTAATCCAGTCTCCACAGATCAGTGCCATCAGATCCAATAGATATCATTCCTGAAAAATGTTAGGGAATGGGGTGAGCTTCGAAAAGCCCAATGAGTAACACAGGTTCCCTGTCATGGGTTTCAAAACCATTTCTTGTTTACAAAGCACAAGGGTAGTTCAGTTGTTTCTGAAATAGCAGTTTTATAAATCTACTTTAAATGCAGTTTCATTTGAATAAAGCAGGACTGAACTAAACGGAACAACAAATCAGAACAGACGAAACAGTGCATGATGCCAATATCAATGAGAGTATAGGCAATTAATTCAAATATCAGAACAGATCAGTACTGGGCGGAACATAACAGGGCATAACAATAATATATCAGTTAGGCACGTAATCAAGCCTACTTATGCCAGACCGCTCATAATCAGAATGGTACCCAGAGTCAGACACATCATAGCAGAACAAAATCAGATAGACCATAAAACGGAACAAGACAGACCGAACAAAATAATAGTAGGACGGGACAAAATCATGCCGCGTACAATACAGTATAAGGTTTGCATTTAAAAACATGCATTCAGACAGTTTAACTTTTAAAATCGTACAGTGCATCAAAATACAGTATCTATGCAGTAACTTATAAACCAAGTCAAGAATTCAGACAGATCATAACGGAACTGGACCATATATCAATCAAGACAGACAGATGATTAACGGACGGTACATAACGGGATCAGACGGAACAAAACACTAGTTCAAGTCACAGGCGTAATCAAGGACAGAGGCATAACGGGACGGATCATAACGGAACAAAGCAGAGCAATACATCAATCAGAACTAGACATATTGAAACTGAACATGGCGGATCAAAACGGTACGATATCAATCAGGTCAAGTCATATCAGAACTGAACATGACGGAACAAAACGAAACAATATCAATCAGGACAAGTCATATCGGAACTGAACATGATGGAACAAAACGAAACAATATCAATCAGGACAAGTCATATCGGAACTGAACATGACGGAACAAAATGAAACAATATCAATCAGGACAAGTCATATCGGAACTGAATATGACGGAAACAAACGAAACAATATCAATCAGGACAAGTCATATCGGAACTGAACATGACGGAACAAAACGAAACAATATCAATCAGGACAAGTCATATCGGAACTGAACATGACGGAAACAAACGAAACAATATCAATCAGGACAAGTCATATCGGAACTAAACATGACGGAAACAAACGAAACAATATCAATCAGGACAAGTCATATCGGAACTGAATATGACGGAAACAAACGAAACAATATCAATCAGGACAAGTCATATCGGAACTAAACATGACGGAACAAAACGAAACAATATCAATCAGGACAAGTCATATCGGAACTGAACATGTCGGAACAAAACGGAACAATACATCTATCAGAACAAGACATATCGGAACTGAACAGGACGGAACAAAACGAAACAATACATCCAATCAAGACATATCGAAACTGACATGTCGGAACAAATGAAATACATCAATCAGAAATATCGAACTGAACATGTCGGAACAAAACTGAAACAATACATCAATCAGATCAAGACATATCGAAACTGAACATGTCGGAACAAAACGGAACAATACATCTATCAGAACAAGACATATCGAAACTGAACATGTCGGAACAAAACGGAACAATACATCTATCAGAACAAGACATATCGGAACTGAACATGTCGGAACAAAACGGAACAATACATCTATCAGAACAAGACATATCAGAATTGAACAGGACGGAACAAACTGGTACAATATCAATCAGGACAAGGCATATGCTACTTTAAATATATGTTTTTCTTTTAAACAGTATAACGTTCAAAACAGTACAGTGCTTCAAAATACAGTATCTAGACAGAACTTATACACCAATTCAGGAGTCAGGTTTACTCGCAAGACGCAACAGTACAGAATAAAACCAGGACAGACCATACAACAGAACAAGACAGACCCGAACTGAACAGGAGAGCAGGACAGTACAAAATCATGTTACGTGTAATGCAGTATAAAAAAGTATGCATTCAGACAGTACAGTATACAAAACAGTACAGTAAATCAAAATACAGTAACTAGACGGTGTACTTATACACCAAGTCAGAAGTTCCAAGTTACTCACAAACTGTTACGGTTATCTCCTTGCACAAACAATCCGATAACCTCCAGATACGTCAGGCATCTCCATGTATATCCTGAACAATAATCATCAATCATATACAGATTAGAACTCATCCATTCAGGTCTCATTTGTCATCTTAGGTATCTATCGGTTTACCTAAGATAGCCTAGTAGCCTATCTCCCTCTCATCGGGTTTCATCCGGGGCTATTTTATTCTTAAATTAGGCTTAGCAGTCATCAAGATTATAACCCAAGTCATTTAGACTTCAATCGTTATCAGTCAATCACTTATTCAACCTTAGGGCAAAACGGTCATTTTATCACTCTTGCCCCGGGCCATGTCAAGGCCCTCCGAATAGTCTTTATATCTTAAAAATAAAGTTCTACGTCTTTTAGACTCCAATAGGTATCAGTTAGGTTCTTATTTTAACCATAGGGGCAAAATGGTAATTTTGTTATTCTCGCCCCGGACCCAATCGTGGTTCTCAGAATATCCCATATATCGTATACATGAAGTTCTAACTCTTTTAGACTTGAATCGCTATTAGTTAAGTGCTTATTTAGCCTTAGGGGCAAAATGGTAATTTGTCCATTCTTGTCCCGGACCCTATCGTGGTCCTCAGAATAGTCCACATATCTTAGATATGATTTTCTAAGCCCTTTGGACTTCATTTGGTATCTGCTTTAGATCGTCGGGACACATCGGTCATTTCTCGTTTTACGCGTTGACTGTCTCGGAGTCTTATTTAGCCCTTCAGTGTTCATAATTATCCCTATGACAATTTATCAGATCAGTTTGACCTTTATTCCACCTCTACTTTGCACTTCATGTGCTCAGGGGTATTTTGGTCATTTTACGTTTCGTAAGATTTTGACTCCGAATCATTATTTAATCATGTTTACAGTCTCACCAGTATCTGGGCTTCTATCGCTATCAATTTCGTCCCAATCGGACTTCATTTGGGCTTCGTACAGTATCAGGGGTAATTTGGTAATTTCACGTGTCATATTTTTCGGCACGTCAGTTCATAAAATGGACCTCACCATTGGGTCCAGAGTGTCCGACATAATTAAGTTGGACTATCTGTTATGTTTAATTGACCCTAGGAATTATTAGGGGCAGTACGGTCATTTACACTTTATGTGTCTGTATTTTTCGGGACTTCGGTTCGTTAAACGAACCTCACCGTTGAGTTCGGAATGCCCGACATAGTCAAAATAGGCTGTCTTTTATTTTTAGTTGGGTTCGGGTACCATCAGGGGCAGTACAGTAATTTACACCTACGTGTCTGTATTTTTCAGTACATAATTTCCCAATTTGGACTGTACCATTGAGTCCAGAATACTTGAAATAGTGAAAATACACTATTTATTTGCTTTATTTGGACTCCGTTTGACATGATTAATGTCCAGGGGTAAAATCGTAATTTTACCTAATTAATAAAATAATTAAATAATTATTTTATTATTTAATTAATTTGGCAAGGGCTTAAATGTATAATTTTCCCAAAATCTGGGCCACTGTGCAATATTCAGAACTTTTGGGGCAGATCCGTAATTTTCAGAAAGTTTCAGGGTCAAAATATAATTTCATTAAATTAGGGTTCAAACCCTTTGGTTTTTGGGTTCAAAAATTGAACCAGTCCAAAACCTCCAAAAACCAACCGGTTCAGTTAGGCCAGAGAACCGGAATTACATATCCCCTTTATCCCCAATTTGGCCCCTATCCACGGTTAGGTTATCTAGTTCCCAATTTTAATTTGTTATCACCGTACCCAAACAGGCCGAATTTGATTTAAAACAAATCAGGTAAGCCCAAAACGGTGTAGTTTCAATTAAGCAGTGGCACGCTCATGCGTTGCCACGTGTATGAGTCGGTTGGGCATGACTCGGCCAACTCGGCCGAGTCGACTCCATCTTCCCCGTTTCTTCCAACAGTGTCGCCCTAGTTTCAGTCACGGTTTTCTCCAATTTCGTGGAGTTTCAAGTACATTCTTCAATCTGTTTTGATCCCAAATGGTTCCTGGTCGTCATGCCAACACTTTGGCATCGGTTTCATGAGTCGAATCAAGCTCAATAGCTTGATACATGGAGGAATAACAGAAAAGATATTTCGGCTATTAAATCCTCATTTCTCCACCAAACTTCATGCTTCTTGTCTCTTTGTGACCGTAGTAACAGGGGCTTCATTTTCCCATTCTCACATTTCAGTTTGGAAGCCTATTTTAAAGTTTGGGTTCCAATGGCCGAGACAATAAGTTCGGTTTTGAGGGTTTTCCCATGCGATTTTGGATCGCGGTTTAGTGGTTTTTGAACCATTTTCGTGTCTAGATCAGTTCTAGACCATCAGGGGTTAGCTTGGTTGAGGTCGTATCAGACCTACAACTCACGGTCATTAATGGCGGATTGCTCATGGTTTGGGTGTATTCAGGCTTATCCGACCCTTCTCAACTGTTCTATAATAAGTCTAGGCCTCACAGGAACATATATATACGGTTCATATGGATTAAAACCATCAGAAACAGTTCCAGATTTAAACAAAAAATTATGGCAGTTGGTTGGTTTACCTTGGTTCGGTGGCTTCCTTTCCTCCCATAGCTCAGTTCAGACCTTGGCACCTCAGGTGTGCCCCAGTGCAGTCGTGCTCCTCAGCCCTCAGTCTTCTTCCTCCTCTTGTATCTTTTCACATGGCCATATACACACATGCACACCATGTTTCTCTCTCTCTAGCCCTCTTTCTCACTCTAACAGATCTCATACAACAATTTCTGATTTCTCCCTCCTCCATACATGCACATATAATCTTGTATATGGCAGATTATTTGGGTTGCATGTGATATGGTTGGTGGATTGGTGATAAGGTGTTTGTAGAGAGATGATGACCTAGGGTGCATAGGCATGATGGCCTAGGGGCATAGGGTGATGCATGGGTGAGGTGTTGCATGTTTGGTTATTGGCTACTTGGGGGGGTGACCAAATCAGATTTATAGTTATATATATATCTTTGTATATTTGTACACAAAGATACCCCTAGCCTAGTTGGTATTTTTTTTTTTTGGATGAGGTTTCCTTTCACTCAAAGGTCAAGGGTTCAATTCCCTTGGCCTCCCCTTTGGCCATTTTTCCCATATTTTCGGTTAAGGCCACGTTTGGTTGCGCAGAAATTCAGTTTCAGTGTTTCCTTCGTAACTTTCATTCCGTAACTCATTTTTCGACGCGGTTTGTTTCGAGAGTTCCGTATTTCAGTATTCTTCAGTGTCAGAGGTTCCGTGTCATTTATTAATCATTCGGGATTTCCCGGGTTAGCTAATTCAGGTTCCGTTAGTATTAAAACGGCGTTATTTCACCGAATTAATCAGTAATTTGAGTTCGGGTAAAGTACCCTTCCCTCCAGACATTTTCTTTATTTAATCGGTCTATGACGACCGTCGGGATTATGATTAATTCCCTAAATCATTCTGTAAGTCGGTATTAATTAATAATTATTAATTAATTATTAATTTCACGGGATCGGGGTGTTACAGTTTGAACCCCAAAACTCTATCCACTCAGCTACTTGTGATGTTGGTTTTACATTGGACTAAATATATATATATATATATATATATACACTAAATTAAAGGAAATAAAAGAAAATAAAAGTAGTAAACTGCAATTAAGGTTCAAACTAGAGATCAAGTGATTAAGGGGTTAAGCCCTAACCACTGTGCCACTTAGAGTGGCTGTATCTTATGTATACACTGAATATATATATATATATATATAACATAATAAATAATTAATATTGGGGCCCAATCAAAATATAGAAAACGTCATACCTTAGCATTTTTTGATGTTTCAAACTCAATGACAGAGTCCATTTTAGTAAACGAGATGCCAAAAAAGTAAATACCTTTAGTAAATAATTATGATAATGCCCCTACTTATAGAAAAGGTCAATTAAATGCCAAAGAAAGTTTATTTTGATTTTTTTTTGACGTTTTAGACTTAACGGTGAGGCCCGTTTCATCAAATTAGGTTCCAAAAAATATGGAACAAGAATTAAAATAATTTCAAATGTGTCCTTAGTAACAATTAAGCTACCAAATGAGTTTAGAAAAATAAAAAGGACCCATTTTAAGGTTTTTAGGGCTACTAGACCCAAAAATGAGGTCCGATATGACAAATTAAGCATCGAAAAATGCAGTACAGGAAAGGAAAAAAGATTAAAAATATGCCCCTAATGGAAGAATTAACTACCAAATGAACTTAGAAAATATAAGAGGACCCATCTTAGGGTTTTTGGGGTTTTTGAGTCCAAAAACAAGGGCCAATAAGACTAATAAGAAAGGAAGAGTAATGATTAAGCTTAAGTTATGTGTTATGCTAGCATTAAATGTTATTTGATCCATGATTATAGGAACACAGAGATTGAGAAGAGGACTATGATAAAGGAAGCAAATGTGGAAAACATATTGAGGACTTAAGGTGAGTAATATTGTTTCTCGAAGTAGTGCTATTTTATCTACTATTTGAAAAATACCAAATCTACGTATTTTGTGACTAATCTTGTATTTTAAATTAGTGGTAATTCACTTCCTATTCAAAATGCCAATTTTATATATTTCACATCATGTTCAAAATGCCAATTTTATATTTGTGAATACCTTTATGTCTTGAGCAATGATATTCTACTATATTATTAAATATTATTCATGTATGTTGTTTATGAACAACTCTATGCTTTAAATCCGGTATAAATGCTTTGTTAAAGAACTTGATGTCGAATTTGTGTGTAAACCCATGACACCTATTTGATTCGAAAATGATTTGTGTGATTCAACCTTTGCCATGTTATGAGAATTACTCATGTGGTGCTCTGACTCTAATATAAGTCCTTACCCATACGACGCTCTGACTCTATATGTGACCCTCTGATTTATGTTATGTGTATTTTGCTCTTTTCTATATGAGGCTTACACATGTGGTTCTTCGACTCTAATTATAAGGCTTCCACACGTGGTGATTCGACTCCAGTTATGAGGCTTACTAATGTGGTGCTCCGACTTTAATGATGAGACATACACACATGGTGCTCTAACTCAATTATGTGACTTACCCCGGTGGTGCTCCAACTCTATAGTAAATTCTTCATCATGTTCGATGACGCATCGCTTATTAAGACATTCACGCGTTATCTATTTTGTGTTTAATATTTGAACTGTGTTTTAAAAAATTCTTGTTTTCACATTTATCATTGGGATTATTATCTGCTATTTATTTTATGTTTGCTTTTCAAGCTGTGTTTTAGAAAATGCATTTGCTATATCTGTTATGAACTCCATGGTTGCTTTACTTCAAAACTATCCGCTTATTATCAACTTTTGAAATATATTATCTGTCACGCCCCGAATTCCAGCGAACCCGAGGCGTGAGTAACGAGACAAAAAGAAATAAAATAATAAAGAAATAAAGGACAATTAAGGACAATCACATACATTCCATACACTGTTCTGATACATTGCATAGGGTCTGGTCCATTAGTTCACGACATACAAAAATAAGAAATAGCCTCGGGCTTATGCCCTTGTACAATATTAAGTGTGCCCCTCGGGCCAAACATAATCTATAATCAAATTATCTCTACGTCTCGCACAGCTGGAACGTCATCTGAAATGTTTGTCCTACGAATGGGTCAGCTCAACTGCTGGTACAATATAATGTTAATGCAAGAAACAAAATTAAGGGCGTGGCATATGCAAGTGTACAGTTATTTTTATATGGCATTCAATATCATTATGACAGTACGTGAACAGTATGCAGTATATGAGCAGTATGCGTGACACACCCATGTAACTCTATGCCACCATGTCTCGTCTTACGGTCCTTCCCCGATAGCCCGAGTACTAATATATGTCTCGCTTCACGGTCTGGAACCCGTTAAGCATGCGAGTACCTAATGGCCGATTTTGGGTTTTTCACCACAGGATCTGCACCCTCATAATGCACAGCACCACGTGCTCAACTCACACCATGTCCAAGGAATCACACTATGCCAATATGCTTTGACTCATTTATGCCATAATATAATCTCGATGATGCATCTCATTCACACATGAAACATGCTTTCAATCACATATTTCATAGTCTCAACAATTCTCACAGAATATAATCCACACACTATACTAACATATGCGATATACACATAATCATTATCCACATTATCACCCAACTTACAGCAAGATAGCATAAAGCACATAAGCATGTGAACAATCAAACAAACATGTAAAGCATCAAGTCAACATAGCAAACATTCCTAAACTCAATTCTATTTCTTACTTAGCACAATATATCGTACCTGATAATCGACCTCAACCCGAAAAAGCATACTCGTAGTATAGTAGGATCACTGTGAGAATACCGAAGGTCAAATCACCTTCTCCTTGCCTTTTCGTATCCCTAAAATCATAACATGTGACTCAGTTCATTTGTTTCCTAAATGATGCTATTCAAAAAATTTTATGTCTTTATTTTTATAAGTTTCTATTTTACTAAATTAAATTCTACTATTAAGTCCGGAACGTCGAAGAAAATAAGTTTAGGTTTTCATGGAATTCAATTCGGACATCTGGGCTCAAAAGGGCAAAACAATAATTTTGCACTCTTCACGGGTCCTTACATTTCGAGACCTCTTTTCACAAATTGGACTCCACGGTTGAGTCCAGAATGTTCGAGATAATAAAGTTTCACTATTTTTTTACTTAGTTTGGAGTTCGTTTGACTATGTTTCAATTCAGGGTTAGTTTGGTAATTTTAAATGTTATTACGGGTCTTTTATTTTTCGGGACTCCGTCTCATAAAACGGACCTCACCATTGGCCTCAGAATGGTCGAGATAGTCAAAATACACTAATGACTTGTCCCATTTGAACTCCGGATTATTTTAGGATATTTAAATAATTAAATTAATTAATTAATTAATTAACTTTATTAATATTTTATTCTGGTGGGGGTCAAATCATAATAATTAATAGTTGGGGGGTCATTTGGTAAATTTCGAAAGTGCTAGGTCAAAGTTCAATTTCAAAAAGTCCTATTCTAAACAGGGATAACCAAACAGTGAATAGTGACAGAACAGGGATAGGATATCCCCATTTTGATTTCAATTCCTCTTTCAATTTCTTATGCCTGTAACCAAACGCTCCGAATTCCAATTTTTAATTTAAAACACTTGGCTGACACATGGCAGGGGTGGGTCGGCCTTGGCCCGACCCGAGCCCAGACCCGACCAGAGAACCGAACTCGACACGGAACAGTACTTCATCTTCCCCGTTTTTTCGGTAGGGTTCCGGTGAGGTTCCGGCGCCTTTTCCAGCGCCGGCTACATTTTTTCGATGGATTTTCACCGTTTCAAAAATGCAGTTCTCTTCGTTTTCTCCCAAGGATTCCATATATGGGCTCGGTTTTGGGTTTAGATTATCGGATTTCCACGAATAGAGGGTCAAACCCCTCGGTCAACTCTCCGGCCGACCTTTCTTCTTCATTTTCGTGACTGGTTGGTCACTGTTTGGACTCCCTCTTTAACCTAATGAGTTTCTGCACTCATGGGGATCATTTTCCCAACAACCAAACGAGGTTTTAAACACATTTCTCCTAGCCAACCGATTATCGTCCCTACCTATCACCCACTTTTTCTCTCTCATCTCTCACCCATTTTAGCCCATTCTTGTTGTGTTGTTTCCCATTTTTCATACCCTACAAGACCTAGGAATTTAAATCAAACAATATGCTACAAAACAGATTGCGTATATATGAGATTTCTAGAGAGAGAAAGTAAACGGGTTGAGGTGTTTACCTCAACAATGGTGCCTCCTCTTTGCCTTGCCTCTGCTTCTCAGCCTCTATTTCTCCTTCTTATCTCCTCAGCCTTTCTTTCCTTTTTCTTTTCTCTCTAACCGACACCCCATATACATACCTACGGATACACACATATCACCTCATCTCTCTCTCTCTCTCTAACCATGCCCTGAAACCTCTCTGCATACTCCATCAACCACTCCTGCCAACACCACTCTTCATTGAGTGTTTCACACTCAATTTCACACATACACACAACCGTGCACACACCCCACTTGATACACATATACATATATATATATATATATTTACTTGTGCATTACATATATACATATACATATATATATATATATATATATATACGCAGCCTCATATATTCTCATATATACATATTTAAGCATATTAAATTTACACACACATGCATACACATGACACATATAATAATTATACACACACAATTACGCACATGTACACTTGTTTACATATAATAATAATAATAATAACCAACAAAATTTTCATATAAATTTTTTTTTTTGAGGTTATTACATTATCCGTTTGCTTGAACAACTATATTTGTGAAAACATGGTGTTCATGGTATTTGTGTAAAGTTTCAATTTTCTACAACGTTGTGACAAGATACAAGAATTACTTTCCGAGCTTAAGTTAACTCACTACAAAATTATAAACAATTTTTTAAATAATATGACCTAGTCAGGAAAGTAATGAAGGTGACATGGGGAACTAGTGACATGCACGTGGATGACTTTTGTTGGTGTACAACTTTAAGATAATATTATGATCTAGCTTAGTAAGAAATGTACTTTTATTGGACAATATGATCTTGTTATTAACAATGTTTTGAAATCCAAACCGCTCGACGAATTGAAAAAATCATTAGGTCACGAGTCACAGGTTCAATCGTTAGGTCAACCGGAATCGAACTGTGACATCATAATTACGTAATAAATATATTTATTATTAATATTATTATATAAAATAATATAAAACATGAATTTGTTTTTTTAATAATATGTGATAAATCATCCATGAAAAAAGAAAAAAAGTGCATTTATAAGATACTTTTTACAAATAAAATAATTTTAAATTTAAACTTTTGGATCAAAATTAAGAATATACTAAGAATTTGATCAAAGTCACAGACCATAATAATTTAACATGGAATAAACAAGTGCAAAAGATTAACATGAATTACTAAATGATACAGATATAAAATAGAAATTATATATTATGAGAATGGAAGTTTTTGATAAAATAGAACGTGAGTGAAAGTTTTGACAAAATAAATTTTAAAAGGAATCTCAACTGGTTAGGAAAAAATAATTGCACACTTTATTAGTAATTTAGTAACTTAGTCCCACATCATATATGAAACAAAAATTCAAAGCTTTGTATGCATATAAAAAAGCATTCAAGTTTCAAATTAATACTAATAGTGCTTTATGTTGTCCCAGATCGGACAGTTGATGGAAGCTTAAAAAGTTAAAAGCCTATTTAATAGATATCAATTATATATAATAACATGTCCACCTTTATTAGAAATGCTTTTGATGCCTTGGAAATGTTGAATTGTCAGAGCATTGAATACGGTGAAACTATTCAAGTCACTTGAATAGTTTAAAATAATTTTTATATATTCATCAACACTTGACAGCGGGTGGTTTAGTGGAGGCCATACCCGGCCGATTTTTTGGAATCGAAGACGGGTCAATTGAATGGCCAGTTCAACTGGTGGTTTGGACGATTGTTTCTTAATTTAACAATTTTTCATCTTAAATGGTTTTGGCATATCAACCAAATTGGATTGGGGACCGGTTCCCAAGTTTTTTGGTTGGACTGGCCAGTGCAATTCGATTTTTAAAACAGTGGTTATTAGAGATGTTGCCAAACCCAAGTTTTGAATAGTGTGTGATTATGCAATGATTATCTTTTGAGAATTTTTAATGTTATTTGATGATATTGTGTTTGTTATTGGATGAGTTGCATAGGTGTATCTTCCATAACTAATTAAAAGATACATTTTTACTAGAAAATGCAATTCATTTAATTTTGTGCGGCTTGTTAGGGCAGTGTCGGTCATTATTCCTAATTCGTGTAGGGTGAATTTTGGGTCGTGATAGGTGGAGACGTAGGCGTAGGTGTCATTAGTGCAGGAAATTCAACCATATTTTTTGACATTTCTTTGGCGAGTTAGATGTCCTTAGTACGAAGAAGAAAACTAGAAAGCTTTATCCGATATAAAGCAAAAAAGATTTATCCCTCCTTCACCATCGATGGTTGCCCCTCATCCCTCCATTATCAATAATAACATTTAACTATGCAATGGAGGCATAGTTGTTTGATCTGGGATAAGAGATTGTCTTCTTTTGCGACAATTGTGCAAGGTGAAGCCTTTATGAAGGCCCTTTCTCTGGTGATAATGATGTCAAAGCTACTTGGATCCCTTCTATTCGAGTATGGAAACCTTAAGATCCCTTCACATTGGAATGGATGGTCGTGATTGAGTTTTCAACACAAATCAAAGGTTGAAGGGCTAAACTCAAGCAAGAAACGGCTCATTAAACTTTGGGGAGTTGGAGAAAGGGGCGAAAAATAACCTTCAGAGGTTTAAAAGGATAGAACACTTCAATCATTTTTTAATTATTATTTTAAATATAATTATTAATAAATGGTTTATTGATATTTCATTTTTAATATATTTTTTAAATTAGTATCTTTGTCATTAGAAAAAAGAGCAATTGTGATGCATATATAATTTTTTTTTCAATTATCCTTTTTTGGTAGAGAATTTATCATGTTTTGATTACGTATAAATTTATATTAAAAATATTTTACTATCTTTTTTTCTTCTTTTTTCAGTTAATCCTTTTTCTGGTAGTTATTTATAAATTTATTGTAACGACTTAAAAAAAATTATCAAATGACATTTTTATAATTTTTTTGTCTTAAATAATAGCAGATGACTACTTAAATGGAACTACGTCAGATAAATTATGTAATTGATTAAGTTATAGCGAATATGATATCATCGACTAAAAAGAGAATTTTAATGAATTGTTCAAGACTGGTGCAGGCCATGCAGTTAGATATGGGATGTAGATAAATATCAAACTTTTAACGATGGAATTTGGAAAAAATGAACCACTTATTTGGAATCAATGCATTAAAATTAGCTAGGGTGTCAATTTTGGTACGATTCTGGTATAATTCATTTTCGGGCTTGTATGCATGCACTTGTGTAAAGCTTCCCAAACAAGATTTGTAGATATATTTTAAATGTAAGACACTTGACTTCATTTGATTGGCTTATGAGGAATCCAACTGTGGGGGAATTATCTAGTGTGCGTAGGTGTACGGTAAGGTGGAATTGTTTGTAGAGATATGATGTGTAAAAAGTTGATAGAGACATGAAAGAGAGGCCATCCCTTTTTGACAGAACCAAGACATCTTCTTTCCTTTCCATTCTCAAATTTTAATCTTCTCTCTTCCACCATTCTCTCTCTCCCTCTTTCTTTCTCATTCTCACCCGAATATACATGTGTGTGTTATGTGTATATGTGAAGGAGAATGGCTATGTGAGAGGAAACAAGAGTTTGTGTAGTGTGTATATCAGTGAGAGCGAGTTAAAAATAATGTGTTTGTGTATAAGTGTATATATATGAGTGTGTACATATGTTTGTGTATATATGTGTGTGTGTGTGTATAAGTGTAAACCATCATGCTTGGATGACAGCCATGGATAGCATAATCTAAGTGCTCTCTCTCTCTCTCTCTCTCTCTCTCTCTCTATAATGGTAGCAAGAGGTAGTAGGGGTTTACAGAACATTACATTAAGTTTTGAATGCAAGGATATATGTATGTATGTATGTATGCGTGGAATGTTATGTGTTTATGATGTATGTCTATGTATATGTGTGTGTGTGTATACGTATATATATATACACATGTGAGTGTATACACAGCTATGGGGACTCGCGGGTTCATTGCCATTGATGGATCCAAGGACCAAAATGATGTGTATTAATCGTATAGTAATGATTTGTATATGCTTTTATGTGTATATGAATGCAATTTTATAATAGCTAAATGAATACTAAAAATTATGAGATTTCATAATTAAACTTTTAGGATTATTCCAGACTGAATGGTAAAGTCTGTTTAGCCAAATGAGACTCGTAAAATATAGATCCTTAGGAAATGCACTATCTAAATAATACTTAATGAACATGATTTGAGTGTAATCATTACATTAGTCCTAGGATTAGAGTAACTCAATGCCCTATTTTACTCTAAGATAGTCTAGGCTTCATTGTCGTGTACATCTATCGACTGACTTAGGTCAAGAAGGGTATTTTGGGTAATTCAGACTTTTGTTTTGATTTGGATCTCACACACTCACACATTGTATGCATAGCATATAGCTGACATCATATCATCATATGTGTGTAGTTGACTTGTGCTGTGAAATAATTTTTACAAAAATGCATATTTGAAAACATTTAGGGAAATTAAGTTCACAAGGCAAGCAGAGAATGAACAACTCTCTATTGTTCGTTCGAACGAACCAAGTGGCTCATTCGAATGAATACCAATAGATGCACGTTCTTGTTTGTTCGATTATCGTTGGAGTAGACTGTATCAAATGAAGAGCTGCAACCTCCATGTTTGCTTATTTGATCTTTGTTCCATGCTCATTCAAACGAAGGGTGATCGTTTGAACGAACTATTGATTCTTTTGAACGAACACTGCGTGAAAACATAAACATTTTATGTTTTCAATCCTATTTTGAGATCCGATCTCAGTGATATAAGTTCACAAAAATTCAATTTAAGATCAGTGAGAACAGAGTATAAGAGAGTTCAGTTTGTGAGAGCTAAACACTTGAGAGAAATTAAGGCTTTCATGAGTGAACATTCACATATGTAACTCATCTACATCATCTACTCGTATTATTCATTGATTTGATCACATCACATGATCTAAGTCAATCAAACAGCCTCAAATCCTATTAAAGAGATTGTGAGTTCAATTTTGTGGATTCAATTGTTGAGCGATCGGTCGAGTTTGAGGTTGCAAGGAGTTGCAATTGTGAAAAACGCATATCGAAGGATTCTGAGATCGTGAAGAGGATGCGGTTGTATGAAAATTATGGCTATGGTGGAAGCTTGAGGATTCAAGAAGGATTAAAGACAGTGGAGTAGAATGAGTCTTGAGGTACTAAGTTTGGTTCTTCATCATATTATAATTCAGTCTTACACATAATGGACTCTTCCATGAGCTTGGCTGACTCTAGAGTTTTACATCACAGATAGCTTTTTAGGGTGGTTTCTCCGTCATTATTTTGGTTTACAACTCTCCTACTCTTCATGCTTTACAATTTATAATTTGCTAAAATTTAATGTTTCTGCTTGATCTAGATTTAGGTTTTCATGAATTATGAAATTTGGACATCAAATGAATAATTGAAAACTTAATTGAGCAATTGGTTTGGTAAATTGAATTCTGGAATTGAGAATTGATCACATAGTCTTATTTCTACTTGAATTGTGAATTGGTATTTGAATTGAATTAGTTGATCAATTAGGCTTGTGTTGAATGGTTTATCTGTTGAACACTAAATGATTACTACATTGGATGGATTGAGCTTATGATTGAATTGTTGATATTTGTTGAATATTGATTGAATTTACAATTTATATATTATGCCATTTTAGTAGTTGCTAGTATTGTGGTTGAAGAATTAAAAGAATAAAAAAATTTAGTACAAACCCATTTAGGCCCCCCCTCTAGGTTTATTTCACAACAAGGGACCAACCAACATTAACCGCTTCAATATGATCCATGTAAAACTATGGACAATAGTGAATGACGAAGAAAGACTGAGCGACGGAAGCTAATGACCACACAGAGAGTTGAAGAAACTAGCTGGAACCTCTTCATTATGAGGACACCTATTATTCTTAGTAGAAATATGAAAAGAAGAGGACTTACTCGAGCATAGTTTGAGAAATAGGAAAGCGTGGGTGACAGCTTCTTAGAAGTAGTCACCCGACAATGAGGAATGTGAAAGTGGCTACAAAGAAGCCATAATAGAACCCAAGTAACGACGGAATGCAAAGTATTAAGTGAGTAACCCTGAATCTTGAAATGAAGATTTTTCATTGAATACAGTTCTTATAGTTTTATGATACTGCATGCGGTACCTTTACAGCTTTATGATACTAAATCAAATGTTTTAACAATATATCTTTATCAATATGTCTCTAAATGATTTATATGAAATAGATAGCTTAATGAAAAGTTTTGCAAGCATGATTTAGTTATTCAGATATCAGTATTTCATATAATGTTTAGTTATGCTCAACCATGATTCAGTTTTTGCTACTTTGTAAGTATGAATGCATGGAATGTATGTACTAGTTAAGAGGCATAAGGTTGGACACATCGTTATTGTAATTAGTATATTGGCGAAGTGCCTAACTGACCGGTCATTATCCCTAATCCGCATAAGGTGGGTCTGGGATGTGACAACTAGGTCTAAAATTATAGAGATTTTCAATGTGTTTTAAACATTGTTATTTGTTTTTGGGTACTCCACTAGAGTATTTGAGTAAAATAGGTCTCGAAGGAAGTAAGTTGGCACCAAAAATTATAAGAAAATTAGGTTGTAATAAAATCAGGGCTCATTGGAGCTCCATTGTTTTCGCTCATCTTGAATCATTAAAATGGTGCAAAATGATCCAAAAGTAGGTTTAGATATGTTTAGGGTGGAAATAAACTAAGAAAATGCAAAAAATGGTATACAAAATTCAGTCATTGGCGAATCGGTGCCATGGAAAACGACCAGGGCTGGCTGGTCTTTGGTAAATGGTCAACTATTGACCAGTAAAAGTTGACTGGTCAATGACCAATGGTTGACCTAGTTAGTTAACGGGTAATTGAGTAGGGTCACATGTCTTGGTTGTTTGGATATTGTGTTGTCCTAGTTAGTGTTTGGTGCAAATTTGGAACAACGTTATCCCCATTCCAATAATTGAAAGATAAATTGGATAAAGGGAGTTCAGTAACACGAATATAAAACTGAATCGTAAGAAATTACAAATTGAGACACGGGGGTGATCCCACATTAATGTGTAAAATTGTGATAATGCACATAGGCTTAGAACAAATATCTAAAAAAGAAAAAAAAATTACAAGGAGGCCTATCTTAGGGTTTTTAGATCCATTTTCAAGGACTATTTTGTGAGACGATCTCAATAGATGTGGAATTAGTTTGATAAAAGTATAAAAATGCCTTTAGTGGCTTAAAAACTATCTAAAAGTTATAAAATCATCAAAATAGGACCTTTATAGCATTTTTGAGGTTTAGGAATACATTTTTAACGTCCGTTTAGGCAAATAGATACCGTATGCATAAGTTAATGAATTACTAACCTTAAAGAACTTGTGAAACTAATATGAAACCTAAGTAATAATGGCTAGGGTGGCCAAGGATACTATGACATGGACTCATAGGATATCTAAAGCAAAACATGAAGGATACAATTAGAGTCTATTTATAGTCTAGTGATAACTATGATTCGATTATACACTAATTAACTATTATTGTATGCTATAATTAAATTTTCATAGTTGATTGATTATCCATACCTTTCTACACTGATTACTAGATGTATTTGTATCATTGAGATGACATGAGAATATGAGTGGGTGTGCATGATAGTACTTGGATTCTAGTAGTGAAATGGTATAGTTAGACATTAAAATATCTTGTTTGATCCTGCATAATGTTTTGAATGGATACTTTATTGCGTTATTGCACATAGGGGTTTCTATGTATATAGCCATTGTGTGGTACATTGGCATAACATAGTTTGAGACTTAGTTTTGGCTTATATTTTTTAAAGAGGGTTTGGGCCTTGATAATACCTGGGTATTTTGTGTTGAGGATTGTGTTTTCCTTTGGCTGCGAGCTATAAACCCACATGGTAGGTCATTTGTTTCCTTCGGGCAAGTATCTCGAGAAGCACCAAGAAGCGTCAAGGTTCAGTAATTTTGGTTAAAGTGTTATCATTAAAGCATTAAGCACGACATACTGCATTTATAAAAGAGCATATGGATAAAGCATGGGTGCATTGCATGTAATGCATTATTGGATGACGCACTTATTTGTGATGTGAATTGTGTTATGAATTACACATGTTGTATATTATACTATTGATATGGCTTTAAATAGGAAATGGAAGTGCATCTTGGGGTAGGTATACAAACTTACACTTATTATTTCATGTCTATCATGACACTATTGTTATATAACTATTAGGATATATCTTATCATATTGAGGCATTTACCTATAATCTGTATATGATGATTGTCGTGTGTATGTGTTGCATGCTGAAAGTTAAGGATTTCCCTCATTGGGCTTGCATTAGTTTTTGTATCTTGTGTGCTTGTGTGTTTTAAAAATCCTACTGAGCATTATGGCTCACCCATGCTCCAGTTAGGGTTTGATGAAACATTTAGACCAAGACATTAATATTGGCCCCTAGTGGTTACATGGCCTTCACATATAGCTTAAGATGAGTCCTTGGGTAGTTCCATCAAACTTGTCAAGGTTTAGCATTTTGAATTTTAGAGGGAGGAAAATATCTGGATAGAGAGATAGTTTGTGAATGTCAACCGTGTCATCACCTCGGTGAGGCTTCTAAAAGAGGGTCTCCATTTTTTTCAACCTGTGAGTAAGGGCCTTATCTTGTTGCCTCAGATTTTCTATGGGCCCAATCAGAAGGATCATGGGCGGGCAAATCTTGGATTTGTTGATGCTTTGTTGTCTGTCTTGCGGTGGGATTGGTGGCACTTGGTGGGCATTGTCATTACCTGCTAGGACAAGAGGTGGTAATGGTAACCTTTGCTGTACCAAGTCTTAAACTGTGTGAGAGAGCTTCTGGTTCTTCTCTAGGTAATTGGCCATAGCTTTCTTGATGTTGGCCAAAATCTGTAGTACCTGTTTAGGGTCCATTGCAACTGAAGTTGTGCTTTTTTGATCTGTTGGGAGGTCGGAGGATCGGGTCAATTGGCCTTGTTTAGTCAGTTTAACAGCCAGTTATAGGTAACTATTTTTTTGGAAAACACGTGTGTTATTAACGTGTTTGGCGTCGAGGAAAATCCAAGAAGGTTTTATTTGTAATCTCGTTGCAGTTTGCAAAATTGGTTTTTTTCGCAAAAAATTAGATTTTTTGGAAAATTTTCAAAAAACTAAATAAAATTTTATAGAACGGGGGGAAGCTCTCTGTGTGCTGATCAGCACACAGAGGCTTTCAACCTCTATGTCAATTTGCCAATAAAGATGGGTGTTTTTCTAATTTTCCTGGATTTGTTTGACTTCGCAAAACTGCATGAAAAAGTCCATGCGTGTCTTACCAAAACTGGATTTAAAGTCCTGAATCATGAATCTAGGGCAGATTATATGCATGACACTTCAACCAGTTAAAGGTTTCAAGGCTCCCCTTCTGATATGACGTGCCATATACCTCCCACAGCCATTATATTGTAATAACTATGGTTAAATGCTATCGCATTGCCTTTTTGCATACCATCCCAAGGCCACTAGAATGTAGTGTCCCCGGTCAAGCGATATTTGATCAAGGAGTGGAGGGCTTTCACTGGCGACACCCGTCAAGCTGAGTGAGCGTACGGGGCGAGGGCTGTTAACTGTTAGAGGTTTAGAGGGTATGTAATGTAAATGCACTGTATGAAGTGATTATGTAACACCCCGACCCAAAAACACCAAGTAAATTAACTCGCTTTACGAGGTTTAAAATGGTAGTTCAAATATAACTACGAAAATCGAGTGTCGGAGTATAATACTGACTAAATAAGCAAGGTACGGGTATACATAGTTACAAGTAAGCATATACATAAATTTGATGCATGTATATGTATATACTGCACAGTTTCCCATAATTCTGCTCATGATCAGTAAATATAGATACCCTAGATAATGAAGTGGAATTATGTTATCAGTAAGAACACAGTAATAAGAGAATTTTCAGTGAAATGGTGGGACAGATTAAATTATGACAGGTTTATTGCCTTCATTAATAATAATTTTCCCCAATCAGTTAAAACAACAGTTGAGCAGTCCATTGCTCACAGGACCCGGTCTAACACCAGTATGGACCCAAGCTTGTTGCAAGGACAAACTAAAGAAGAGTTAAAAGAGTTAGCCCATAGCCTATAGTCAGTTGTTTGTAACTAAGTAAGTTATTTTTAGTAATACAATTCAGTTTTATTTTCAACAAGTTAGTTTTTCATTATTCTCCCATCCCTTTATGGACGATTATACCGCCCCTCCCTACATTTGCATATCTTTCACTTCTGCTTCCTCCCCACTGGCTCGGTCAGTCCCCTTATGGTATCAGAGCCAACAGTAGGATCCATTTCTGTATGAACAAAAACTACGTTCGTTGTTGAACATTGTAGTGATCAGCAGTATGGTGAACATGGCGATGAATGATTCTATTCATTTCAGTTATAATTCTTATAAATTATGTTCAGCTTTCTCTTCTTTCCCTGTTTATCTGTACTCACTAGTTATCTTCTCCACCTAGACTAACTCTACACCCCCCAGAAGTCCACAAACTATAGAAGTCGTTGTCGTAGTACCGTTGAGCTAGGAGAGCGTTTAGGAAAATGCAAGGCTTATCACAGTCCTTAATGGCTAGGTCAGGGTATGTCAGAATAATCACCTAGGAAGAAGATAATCAACAGTACACCTAAACAGTAAGAGACTAGAAAATTTTGTGTAATTTAATTAATTATTTCTAAAATGAATAGGTTATTCAGATCCAATTCATCTGCTTCTTCCTCTTTTCTCTTTCTTCTATCCCAGATATAGTTAACAGTGAAGATTACCAAGTTAGTTTAGATAGTCAGCCACTTAGAAACTGGAACATGCCTAAGGTTCCAATCATTAAGATCTACCAGGTATCCTCTTGGTTAGGTACTAATGCATTTGCCAGTAACCTCAATGTTAAAACTGTAGAACAAACCTTCACTCTTGACAAAGAACAAGTCAAATGCCAGTTACTTACCTAGTTAACCATATGTGACCATATCCAGAAAGGATATCATTTCCTTCATATAGGATTAGTCTAAATAGGTATCAACCCTCTAGTCCGACGAGGATTGAATGCTTCAGTTCTTTTAGCCCTTAGAGATGCTAGACACATCAGTTGGCATAACAGTCTTTTAGGATTAATGGAGTCTCCTCTACATCAAGGTCCAGTCCATTTTGATTGTTTTCCAGACTTCACAGTTAGCCTTCAAGACCCTCATATCTTGAAAACCCTCACTCTCAACATCCAAACCTCTAGCACTAATATGCTAGAAGAAACACTGCCAGTTAGCTTTAGTCTACCGCATCTATTACAAGTGCTTTAGAACCAATCTAAATATCCTCATCTAGTCATATTCTGAAGGAGCCAACATCCAGGTTCGAAAGTCAATCCAATGGTCCGAAGTCACTCTTCCTTCTAAATGGATCATTGAAAATGAAAACCATCCCATACCTCGACACATAGAAACCAATGTCGATCTAATCCAGCAATTCCAAGATGGATATGTTAGGATTAGTTTTGATGAACAACGGTTTCGACCTCTCAATCCAAGTTCTTCTCTCAGTAGGTCTAGATCTGAACTTTCAACTCCTAGATCTGAAAAGTTAATACCCAGACAGAGACGAGATCTACACTTAGACCTCCAAGGTTTAAAGTTAAAATCTCAAGTTACCACTCCATGTTACACTTCTCAGTCTAATATCCCAGAGGATGAATCATCAGTTACATCTCCTAGTTCCACAGACTTTGAGACCCAAGAAGTCCACCATGAACTTAATATACTAAGTAAAGAGTTCCACATCGACATGACTACCCTAAAAGTCGAGTTTGAATATGAAGAAAATGGGATCAAACGCGAACAGTATAGGGCCAGTGACACCAAAGAACAAAAGTTAGACATTTACACAAAATGACAAGAATTTATGCTAATTAGCGTAAAAACATTCCATTTTTCAGTTTTGTAGAAAACCATTACAATAAACCTTCCAGTAATTACACTCTCACAAAAACTAGATGGATCAAGGAAGACAAAACCTCAGTTTAGTCCAGTCACCCCCCAATAGGAACGATTCTAGTTCAACTTAAGGGAATAGAAGTAGTTGCTTCACCTTTCAAACATCCCCCCAAAGATGACGATACTTCCAGAAAAATAATTGAACCAAAAAATTACACCAACCAGTACCTAATCACCATAGGCAATCAGTTAGATAAAATTGAGAAATTAGTAGATAAACCATCCACTTCTTCTCAATCCTCCTACTCTTCAAACCAGTTATAGAAAAAACCTTTAATTAGGTTACCAGAAGTCAAACTTTCCAAACCTTTCATGCTTAGAGATGACAATAACTCTCCATTTTGGAAAGAAAAATACATTAATGGCCTTCCCAATCTCTTTGCCCATAAGATTAGGGAAATCCTCAGTAAGGACACAGGCATCATAGATGACCCCAGTTTGACTTATAGGAGATATCATTTGCATAGTTCGCAAAGAAGGAATGCGGATGTGCATAGACATGAAAATCTGTAATGAAGCCTCTAGGAACAAGGAACAAGAAACGTGCCAAATCTGAACTTGGTAATTTATATGTTCAGTATAGTTTACCCTCAGTTGCCCCTTCCAAACGACGATCACACAAACATCACCAAGATAGTCATCCTAGTTCAAACTACAGGCACCCTCACAGTCGCTAACATAGGAAAAGCCACCACCAAGGTGAGCACAGTAATAAACATACTCGCAAGTATTACAAAACCAATCGTAGAAAAAAGAATTCTACTAGTAAGCATACAACCCGCAAAGCTACAACCACAGATGTTTGCTTTAAATGTGGAAAACCAGGTCACTTCCAGTCAGATTGCAAAGTTAAGAAATGGATTAACACTCTTTAGATTAACCAGGATCAGAAACAAAAGTTATTCAAGATTTTAGAACTTTGAAATACAGATAGTGAACCTTCTAGTTCTTTACCCTGCAGTTCAGATGACAGTGAAAATGAAATAGACTAGTTAGATCATTCTTTTGATTCTCACTCTTGTTCTCACCCGGACAGTCTTCCAGTTAAGCTAAGATGTGCTGACAGTTGCAATCGCAATTGTTGCAAAATAGTTAGTGTTTTAACTAAACAGGAAGAACTTCCACTTGAGTAAATTAACAACATAGAAGATCCTATAGTTAAATCCCAATATTTAAACCAGTTCAAAACTATTCTAGGAGTAGAAACCAGTAAATCTCCTCCTACAATTCCTAGCAATCCTCCAATACAGTTTAGCAAAATCTTTGATAGGTTTAGTCAACCTAAACAAGTCATTATCCAAGATTTTCAACATGAAGTTAATCAAACCAAACAAGTCATCACCAAGTTAGACTAGTTAGTACATTCTCTACAGCTTAGTCATCATACTTTGCTACTCCAACTTCAATCCTTAGAAACTAAGGTTGATAGTCATCTCATTCTTCCCCCTCTCACTTCTATTCCTCTACTTACCGATGATGAAATTGGACCAACCAATAACATCACTGTTTCCCAAGGGTTACCTTCTACTAGTTAACCAGATCAGACAGGATTTTTGGAAGCAATCACCAAGATTGATTTTCAAAAATGGCATTGTCCAGTTAAAGTCATCATCTGTGACGAATTTGAGTTAGACACTATTGGCCTTATTGATTTAGGTGCAGATCTCAACTGCATCCAAGAAGGAATCATCCCCACTAAATATTTTGAGAAAACTCGTGAGCGTTTGAAATCCGCTAACGGCAGTAAGATGCAAATCCAATACAAACTATCCAATGCACATGTGTGTCAGGATAATGTTTGTTTCAAAACTCCATTCATTCTCATAAAGAACATGTTCAACATAATCATCTTAGGCAACCCTTTCATGTGTCTGTTATATCCTTTCATGGTAGATAGTGAAGGTATAACTACTCAACCCTTAGGCCAAACAGTCAAGTTTAAGTTTGTCCAAAACCCTCAATCTAAAGAAATCCAATCTTTACAGGATCTTTCTATTAGACAATCAGTTAATCTTCTTTCTAAAAAAACAACTCATGTTCAATATCTCTTAGAAGAAATTCAGTACAAGCGAGTGGACCAACAACTTCTCAACCCCTCTCTCTAGTTAAGAATCAGTAAATTTGAGTCATTACTCAAACAAGAAGTTTGTTCTGATCTCCCCACAGCTTTTTGGCATAGAAAACAACACATAGTACATCTTCCCTATATCAAAGATTTCAGTGAAAGAAATATCCCCACTAAAGCCAGACCAATCTAGATGAGTCAAACTTTAATGGAATTATGTTAGATAGAAATTAGTCAATTGCTTGTTAAGCAAATCATCCAACCTTCTAAGTCACCCTAGTCATGCTCTACCTTCTATGTCAATAAGAATGCAGAAATAGAACGAGGTGTTCCCCGGTTAGTTATCAATTACAAATCATTGAACAAAGTCTTAGAATAGATTAGATACCCTATTCCAAACAAACGAGACTTAGTCAATAGGTTATACAAAGCAATAATCTTCAGTAAGTTCAACATGAAAAGTGGATTTTGGCAAATTCAAATTCATAAGTCAAACCGTTATAAGACGACCTTTAGTACTCCTTTTGGGCATTACGAATGGAACGTAATGCCCTTCGGCCTTAAGAATGCACCCAATGAGTTCCAGAATGTCATGAATGACATCTTCAATCCCTTTTCTAGTCACATCATTGTTTACATCGATGATGTTCTCATCTTCTTTGATTCCATTGATCAACATTGGAAACATTTGTATTCGTTTCTTAATGTTATCAAAAGTAATGGATTAGTCCTTTCTGCCAGTAAACTTAAATTATTTCAAACATCAGTTAGGTTCTTAGGTTTTGATATTTCTTATGGTCAGATCAAACCTATCCAACGATCAATCCAGTTTGCCGATAAATTCCCAGATCAGATTCTTGACAAAACTCAGTTATAGTGATTTTTAGGATCTCTTAATTACATTTCAGATTTCTATCCTAATCTTCGTTCTCAGTGTAAACTTTTATTTGATCATCTTCGCAGTCATCCCTCTCCATAGACACCTGCTCATACAGCTATTCTCCAACAAGTAAAACAGTATGTCAAGACCCTTCCTTGTCTTGGTATCCCTTCTCCTTCTGCTTTCAAGATAGTCCAGACAGATGCCTCTGACATCGGTTATGGTGGCATTCTTAGTCAGCAGCTAGGTCCTACTTCCCTTGAACAGATTATCTGTTTTCACTTTGGAATCTGGAATCCCACTTAGTTAAATTATAGTACTATTAAAAAGAAAATTTTATCACTTGTTTTATGCATCAGTAAGTTTCAAAGTGATTTACTCAACCAAAAGTTTTTAGTTAAAATTGATTGTAAAAGTGCAAAACATATTTTGGAAAAAGATGTTAAAAATATTGCATCTAAACAAATTTTTGCACGATGGTAAGCCATTCTCTCTGTATTTGATTTTGATATCCAGTACATACTCGGTGCGAATAACAGTTTACCTGATTTCCTTACTTGTGAATTTTTGCAGCCCAAAAATGAGCGGGAGGAAAGACAAGCAACAACAGTCAGTTCCCTCCTTAGGGAAAAAATCGACAGTGAGCTCCCAGGCTTTGGTCCTTGGACCTCAATCACTTATTCAGTCAAGTCCTTCTCTATCTTAGGGCAACCATTTCTCTGTTCTTGGAAGCCCTCTCCGTCCTAACTACAGTCTTCCTCAACCCAGTTGTGGCCCCTTGAGCCTCCTTAGTTATAGATCAGTATTAGCCCATATTCCCCTTAGTCCATATGAGATTACTGACCCTTTTAATTCTTCAAAAAAGTAGAAAATCATCCCAGTTAGCTCAGTTAGAACTCCCTCTTCTCCTTATTTCAAAAAGTCCTATTCAGTTAATATTTTCTTCATAGAACCCCATAAAAGCCATATTCAAGATCCATGGACACTTGCTACCAGTTATTTTCTCCTTGGATGGCACTTCATCCCCAACCATCCTTCAAAGTCAGTCAAATGGTACAAGGCAGTCCTTGTCCATTCAGGATCAGTTAGATTTGAAGATATCCCTAGTAAGCAAGACCCTAGTAAGATTTTATATCAAAGGCTTGTCATAGTCAACTTCATCTCAGAAAAGTCTTGGGGAACTCATCCCTCTCAGTTAAGAGTTCTTCCCAATTCTCCAGTCCAGTATTCTTATTATGATTACATCACAGCCTTCAATAAGTCCCTCTTCCTTTAAAACGAGTTAAAGGATCACTCATGGTTTCTCATGTTTGATCACAAGTTCCAAAGCCCCATCCCTTCTTGGTTCAATGAATGGTGGAATAAGTTTGGACTTGTTCCAGATATACTTCTATCCTCTCTTCATTCAGCAATGCAGTACTTTGCCTCAGTCTTTCCAACAGATCAACATAATGCACAGTTTCCCATAATTCTGGTTATGACCAGTAAATACAGAATACCCTGGATAATGAAGTGGAATTATGCCATTAGTAAGAACACAGTAATAAGAGAATTTTCAGTGAAATGGTGGGACAGATTAAATTATGACAGGTTTATTGCCTTCATTCATAATGATTTTCCCCAATCAGTTAAAACAATAGTTGAGTAGCCCATTGCTCACAAGACCCGGTCTAACACTAATATGGACCCAAGCTTGTTGCAAGGACAAAGCAAAGAAGAGTTAAAAGAGTTAGCCCGACAGTTAATGGTTCATGTATCCCAGATGGGAGATGATCCCGATCTACAGTCAGATGCTGAATCTAGTCAACCTTATCAGCCTTATCATCCATCAGATGATTGTTTCAAGTCAGGACCCATATGCACTAGACAACGATTTTGAGATCTGACCTAAAGCATATGACATCAATTATCAGTCAACTTTATTCATGAACAGTAATCCCGTGATAGACAAGATACTAATTCATGAACCGTAAAAGTAATAAACAGTAACCGTACAACCAGAAAAGTTGACAGTACGTGGCTACTTTACCCCAGTTAAAGCAATTCACCACCGAGATTCCCACAGTAAATCCCGCCACTATTCTCAGTATCTAAGGAGGATTCCTCTCTTATATAATGGTAGTTCTTCTTCTATCTTCAACATCACTTTCTTCACCAGTTATTACTTGAGAGAATTCCCAGTAGAGAGAATTTGTAAAACATGTTTCTGAATTCTATCATGTATTTAGTTAGCCAGGCTTCTATCCTATAGTCAGTTATTTGTAACTACGTAAGTTATTTTCAATAATACAATTCAGTTTTATTTTCAACAAGTTAGTTTTTCATTATTCTCCCATCCCCTTATGGACGGTTATACCGCCTCTCCCTGCATTTGCATATCTTCCGCTTCCGCTTCCTTCCCACTGGCTCGGTCAGTCCCCTTATGGTATTAGAGCTAACAATAGGATCCATTAATATATATATATATATATGTATATATATATGATTAATACATACATTAAAGTCTGTAAATATGTGTGTGTATATGTAATAAACATATATATATATATATATATATATATGAAACTATATATATATGTAGGTTAATGTATGTATATATATATATATATATGGAAATAAAGAAAACAGAACTAATATGGGTAAGGGAGGAATGTTGGCAGCTAGTGTGTGTGAGTAAGTGTGTGTAGTGTGTGTTTTAGTATAATATATATATATAGAACACAAAATATCAACAAACATTAAATGAAAAGCAGAAAGAAAAGAAAGAAAGTAGAAAGGAAGACAAGAATGGGAGGAAGAAAGAGAAAAGAGGAGGGAAGGAAGAGAGAGAAAGTGGACGGGTCTTGTTATATATATATATATGTATGATGCGTGATTAAAGGGAATCAGAAGAAGAGGAGCAAGATATAGAAGCTGTGAGCAATTGGAGGATTCAGAAGTAGGGAAAACAAATAAGAAGAAGAAATTGAGAGCTAAAACCTTCAACAAGTAAGTAGTAGTACGTTTCTGTTTTTAAGGTTTTAAAGCATGAATGATATATTGGATTATAGGATCTTGTAGAGCATGAAATATATGAAGAATTACAAAAATAATCAAAGAAAAAGGTCTAAAAATGAGCTAGAACGAGGCAGCTGTAGGTTTTTGAAGATAATTCAGTTTTAGGATTTCCATGCTTAAAACTTAGATTATATGATGTGTAATGGTCCCTATAAGGTGCAGAAAACTATTGAGGAAGGACTGGGATCAAAATAAGGGGAAACATTGCACGAAATGAGAAAAGAAGCTGTCACCAAAATTTAAAATTCTGTTGGAAACAGCCACTGTAACGGCTTGTTTGATGGCCAAAAACCCTTCCGTTTTGATTTTTAAGTTGATATATGGAATTCTCTTGATAGATAGAACCGAACCCTATTGAGCTGGTGTTAAAATCAGATCAAAAAACCTCGTCGAAGTCGGAGAAGACGACCAACGCACAGTTGGAGAAGAAGCCACTGTTTGGCTTTTGGTTCGGGTCGTAGGTAGGGTCGGGTCAAACCCGCTCAACCGCAAGTGATGGGTAACCAAAACGACATAGCATTGAGGGTAGTTGAAATTTTTAAAAGTGTAATTGGGACCATTTGGCTACAAGTACTATAAATTGAGTTTGGGGAGAAAGGGAGAATGAGGATATCCTATCCTCAGTTTAAGAGCTTATCCATTGTTTGCTTCAAGAAACCTGAAAAAAAAAAAATGAAACAAACGTGCGGCTGAAAGGGTTTGAACCCTGAACTGCAAGGGGTAGGAGGCACTTAAGCCAACCAAATGAACCACTGTGCCACTGAGGCATGTGTGGTCAAGATTCCACCCAATTAATATATAATATTAATTAGTTTAATTAATTAAATTAAATTGGTTATCAATTGAGATATTTGCCGATGTCCAAATTAGACAAGTAAATAGAAGGGTCTCGTCTATTATATATTGAGATAGAAGGGCCCGTTTTATAAGATGAGACTCCAAAAAATAAAGACACGTAAAAATGTAAAAATAATTATTTTACCCTTAGTACCCCCGAAGCCAAATGGAAATCCGAGATGGTCTAAGTTGACTTTCTCCGACGTTCTAGACTCAATGGTGAGGTCCATATTATGAAAATAAGTACGAAAAAATATGTGAAGTTATAGAAATAACCCTAAGAATTAATGAAGCTACTAGAAGAGTATACTTAAAAAGTATAAAACCCAAGATAGAAGTTAAGATTTAACACGATTTAAGGATAAGTTAAGAGCATCAATAGGTGAGATTTGAAGTGAATGTGAAGTTAATAGACTCTTTATAAATTATTCTTAGGAACTACGAAGGTAAGCTTTATATTACCATTTAATACTAAAGAACATTTTATATGTAAATGCAACTTATAAATTGCTACAAGTAGTTCGATTTAAGAAGAATAAAACCTATTATAGAATTTAGACTATAAACAATCTAAGAATAGGTTAAGATCACAAATTTAATGATAATTGAAGTACACATGAAATTTATGAGATTTTCATAAATTGTTTTAGGCTTATCAAAGAAAAGGGAAAGGTATATTAGTAGCACTGACCCTAAGGACGAAGGTGAGTAATCCTGTATTTGAAGTGGAGATCTAACTCCATGAATTTGAAGATGTTTTAAGTTCAAAAGATCTGAAGCATTTGAATTCCAAATTCAGTATTTATATGATGTCTGTTTTTAAGTATTTTTGTTCTTATAAAACCCTATTGTGACATGCTCAATGAATGATTTCTACTACAGTTTTTCTTTAAAATATGTTTCAGCATGTCTAAGTTTAAAATGCCAAATATTGTTAAAAATTCTAAATTTGCATATTCCATATATTTGAAGAATCTATCATGAAGTTATGAACATTATGTTTTAAATGCTCATAAAAGCATCTATTTGAAGAAGTCATACATTAAATATTTTTAAATGCAACTATAAGGGATGTCATGTTTTAATATTTTAAATAACATGTATTTATAAATTTTATATGCCTTCTGTTGCCACTGGTAATGCAAGACAATCGTGCATTAGCACTACGAGCCAGTGAAGCCCTTTTGGATTCACTTACGAGTAAAATGCCCGGTAGTAGGATCTAATCCCCCAGGCATGAGATATCTCTACTAGAAGAAATACTGGAGTCTGGTTCGAAACGGATTCTACTAATGAAAAGTGATAAGATATTATGTTAAAAAATGGAAGCAAGTTTTACCCCCATTTTATTATACGTAACTACATGTTTTGAAGTTCTTTTTTCAGCATATTTGAAGAAGTACATGTTTAGCTTGAATACTTTAAATGTTTTGAAGCTATCTGTTTTAAGAATGCATATATTCTGTATTTGAAGTATACGAACAATTGGTAGTGAATGTTTTATAAACTCTCTTATACTAACCATTGCCAATTGAAAACCTATAACAAATGATGGAATTACTCACAAGCTTAGTTCGCTTACCCGAATTTATCCGACATATATACAGGTAACTGAAGGCAAATCCTGACCTTTTTGGTGATGAAGATGGTTAGAATTTTGCCTATTTTGAGGAAGGGCATAGGAAGCTCTTTACAGGATTAACAATTTTTGGGAAATACTAAGGACTCGTAGCTAGTCACTTTTGTTATAGAAGATGTTAAATGTTATGTAACTAAGTCCTAAGGGATAACTGGATATGTATTGTGTATTAAGCTTTAGAAGTTTTATTATGCTCTGAATGTATAATCATGTGTACCGTTTTGAAGAGCGACAGTACCGAGCAGATGTGCGGGAAAATTTAAAAGAAGAAAAGAAAAAGTTTTTCACGCTTCCGCAAACACAGGCCGCATCGCCGTCCGACACTGTTGCTTACTTGAGCCACACTCGACGGCCCTGGGTCGAAAGGTGGCAGTCGCGATTTGGGGTTCGCATAGGGTGGGTTTCGGGTCGTGATAGATTATGTGTGCAAGATATTCAAATTTTAGTCTCTTTTTATTCTTCCATCCAAATATTCAAACATCAATACATCTATACATCCATTGAAAAGTATAAAACAAATGAATGTAAAGCAAGTAAAACAAAAATATCCTTAAAGTGAATATTTTATCAAGTCTAGCCCTCTTTAGTCCCTAGTGAAGTTGCTACTATAGGCACCAGCACCAGAAAAAAGGATAATGTCATCCTTTTGTGGATTTCAAGGGATCTCAACTGTTTCCTTCCCTAAAGGTTAGAAGGAACGCCTCTTATGGGAGATAGAGAAATTGAGGAGTCGCTAGCTTATTTTTGGGCAAGAAACAAGCAAACCAGTTATAAATTGAACAATACATATGAAGAAAAAATTGAAAGGAATGAAATAAGAATTACATTACTTTTAATCCTAAATACATACTAAGAGATCCCTTGACATGGATCAAAAGAAAGATAAAACACTGAAAATCAGCAAAAACCAAAGAAATAGGCTCAGGGGCTAAGGTACAGAATGGGAAGGTGTTAGGCACCCACTCCAAATGGACCGACCTTAAATATTCACTTGCAATGCTATTTTGTGATGAGAAACCAGAAGAGGGAGATGTGAGTCTACAAAAGATAAATAAAGAACAATCTTACATAAGGAAATAAAATAGAACAAAAAGAATATCTGACTCGAGCCTGAAGGCTTCCTATGTATCCATTTAGAAAATAGAATCAGAGTCATGTAGTTCTCCGGTTTACCCTCTTTTATCAAGAGTGATAAAAGAGGTGAGATCAATAAGATCTAAAGAAAACTGTTAAGGGTTTGAGGTCGTACCTTATTCAGTCTTAGGAGTCGGTCAGCACTTCGGCTAGGAAAGTCTCATCTGGAGGCTTCAGTTGAGTAGATTTCCGACTTGTTCTTCAGTTTAGAAAGTGTCGCTTCGGTTTGCTTCTTAAAAGGAGGCTGTCACTTCGACAGGGCTTCGACCTTGGGAGAGTTCTTGTAGAAAGAACTCTAGAATTAAACTAACAGCATAAAGATATGACAATTGTGTCTTGAAAAGTGATGGCGATGGGACTCTATTTATAGAAAAATATGGAGATTTGATCTAAGGGTCTAAGATGAAACTCTAGATTGGAGGGCTATGATCATATCTTGAGTGATAATCATCTAATTAAATAAATAAAAAACTAAATAATTATCCTATGGAATGATTATCCTAACTAAATGAATTAATAAATAATTCTGACAATATAAGAACTAATAGAGTTGGTGTATACATGCAAGAGCCAATAAGATAAAAGAGAAATAAAATTTAATCAAGAAATAAACTCTATAAATGAAAACATCTAGGTTTAATGTATCTTCATTTAAGGAATATCAAGTAACTATATCTATGGAAACTCTTAAAATGGAAAGTCCTAATTACGCCTAAATAGACTACTATCACTCAAGATTACCAAAATGCCCCTAATTTGGTGAAGAATCTCTAGATTGCCATAAGATATGTGAAAATACCAAATTACCCCTAATTCGTCACCAAAGGGTAGAAATTATCAATATACTCCCATATGAGTAAAATGATGTGAAAATTATGAAAATACCCTTCAAGTGACTAGGAAGTCCTACTGAGGGTAGGATTATGCTAATATTACCAAAATGCCCTTAGTGGGCAAAATGGCGCCTAAATTACCAAAACGTTCTTTGATGGGCAGAGGAGTCCTAACTAAAGTGGGATTCCGACAAAAGGAGTCCTACTTTCCAGAGTCCTAACGGGAATAGGACTTTGTTATGAGGAGTTTTTAATAGAATTGGGACTTTGTCAAAAGAGTTCTAGCAAGAGTGGGACTCTGTTAGGAAGATTCCTACTAGAATAGAAGCTCTGGTAGGAGAGTCCTAACGGGAATAGGACTTTATCAAGAGGAGTCCTAATGGAATTGGGACTCTAGAAATAGAGTCCTAATGGAATTGGGACTCTGACAAGAGAGTCCTTAACGGGAATAGGACTCTGTTAGGAGGAGTCCTAATTGGAATGAGACTCTGGTAGGAGAATCCTAACGAGAATAGGACTCTGTCTAGAAGAGTCCTAATGGAACTAAGACTTTGTTAGGAGAGTCCTAGTGGGAGTGGGACTTTGTCGGGAAGAGTCTTACTAGAACAAAGACTCTGGAAAGAGAGTCCTAACGGGAATAAGACTCTGTTAAAAGGAGTCATAATGGAATTGAGACTCTGGCAGGAGAGTCCTAATGGAATTGGGACTCTAACAGAAGAGTCCTAATGGAAATAAGAGAGTCCTAACGAGAATAGGATTTTGTCTAAAAGAGTCCTAACGAGAATAAGACTCTGTTTAAAAGAGTCCTAATGGGAATAAGACTCTGTAAGGAAGAGTACTACTTAAAGTAGGTTTCCTAGCATAATTGTTGAATTGCTACTACTTAATCAAGGGTCTTAAAATAAGGTGTCTACAAGTTGTATGAAGAAGTATTTTCTTTTATTTTTTTTCTTTTTGTATAACAATTAGATTTATATTTAATACATTGTGATATATAAGATTTGAAATCAATATTTTAATGTAATTTAAAATTTTATTTAATTCATTGTGGATTGTGGACTATCAAAATCCATTGTCGATTGTTTGTACTACCAGGTTATTAATATAGGAAAAATTAATTGTCATACATTTAAAATATTTTTTTTATTAAAAATGATTATTTGCAGTGCTTTAAAGTATCACAAGTAACCAAAAAGCATTGCAGATAACTCCGCTTGAAATAGATATTTGGGGCGCAAAAAAGCGTTGCAAATAGTTTTTTTTTTTTTTTTTTACGGTAGAATAAAAAGTTTTTAGCTTTTTTTTGTTTTTAAAGTAAACATTTTGCAGCACAAAACAAGCATTGAAAATATTGTATATTTGCGATAGTAGTACATGCGTTGCAAATGAATACACAATTGGCTTCAGTTATAAGCACAAAAAATATTTACTATTTTGCGATGAATAATTCGATAGCGAATAATTAACTATTGGCTACACATATATTCGGTACAAAAAATGTGTTATTTGCGACAAAGATAAGCGTTGCAAATATTTATTTATTGTGGATGCTTCATGGGGGGGCAACCTCTGCATAGCAATGAATGGACCAAATGTCTCAGTAGATCGAAATGCTCACTCAAACGGTGGCTATGTTGGTACAAAACTAACTAATTGTTGCCCCCTCCTACCACTGACGGTAACCAATAACCAAGGGGTACCTCCATTGCCACCAGTGGTTAAGGGAAGAGGTGTCATACCTATCCAACCAGCGACAATAAATAATCAAGACGTCCAACCGCCACCGCCACCTCCAGTGGCACAAAACGAAAACCAGGTGCCACCTTCAGTAGCAGCTGATCAAGAAGGTAAATGCTCCCCTAGAATATACCCGGAATACAACAATGAATTGAAATTGTTACAAACTCTCAAGATCAAGCAACCTCGAATAGAAAGCCTCATGTACCTCCCGAATATGATGACCTCTATAACTTGTTTGGAAGGCTGGCAACGCCATTCACTCTAAAAGTCATGACAGAAGAGCGTCTTAAGAAATTAACTGTGCCAAAGTTCGACCTTTATTATGGAATAGAGGACCTTGGTGATCACATATCTCATTTTCAACATACAATGACCCGTATAGGGGTACGGATGTTTCATGTGCCAAACCTTTGTTACAAGCCTTAAACGTCCTGCCCTCACATGGTTCCATAAGCTCTTCCTGAACTTTATTGCCAATTTTTATGACATCAAAAAAACTGTTCATCAACCGATTCTTCACTAGCAAAAGTCTTAGGAAGGGTCTTGAATTCTTCTTAACAATCAAATAGTCGAGAAGAGAGACTCTGAGGGCCTACATATCCCATTTGAATGGCAAGCTCACAAATGCGGATGATTGTGAAGGAAAGTTTGTTGTAGCATCTTTGACCTCCAGACTCAATCTAGTTTGCTTTTAGGATTCTTTGACTAAAAACCTTCCAACCAACATGGCAGCTCTTCTGCTGAGTGCTCAGAAGTATGTCACTTTAGAAGATACCAAAATCTCTTATAAAAGAGCCAAAGAGTAGGCCCTGAAGGATGAGCAAGACCAAAAGAAAGAATCTAAAGATAACAAGAAAATGGGTCGAAGTCCTAATAGGTCCCTTCCCGGAGGGCAGTCTAGCTTGGGGACAGAAATGTACAATAACTACACCCCTCTGAATGCCTCATTAACTCGCATCTTTCATCAAATTCAAGCACGTGAGAACTTGAGGTGGCCAAAACCTATGAAAGGTGATCTTAAGATGAGGAATAAGGATAAGTATTGCAAATTCCATCGTGAGTAAGGCCATACTATCGACAAGTGCAAATCTCTAAAGTAGGAAATAGAATACCTTATCAAATGAGGACGCTTGAAGGAATTATTTCATTAGGTCAGAAGATTAATCCATGTGATAGGGCCCCTCTAAGAAGGCAGGGCCAGTGACTCGAACCACAAAAAAGGGCTCAGGGTGACCAACATCCACCAAACAACCAGCATGTAATATACCTACTATACGTTGATGATGCAAAAACTAGACTCTTAAACAGGGCTAAAAAGAGGTATGTTTTGGAAGCCACATCAGAACCTCACATTTCTCATGTTGCCACGATAGAGAAGAAATCTAGAATAGTGCCTTGAATATAGTTTTCTGAATTAGACCTGGTCGGGGTACACTGTCCTTACAGTGATGCCCTTGTTATTTCACTGAAAGTTGCTAACTTAAAGATTATGAGAGTGCTTATTAACACACACGGCTAAACCAATGTTCTATTCTATGGCCCATTCAAACGACGTCTCCATTATGGAATGGTTTAATGGCCATCTTAGTTTTTCGATGAGAATGATCCACTTCCTAATCACAGTAAGAGATAGAGAAGATAAAAACACATTACTCTTTGACATTATGGTCTTGGATGCTAAGTCCCCTTACAACATGATAATTGGTAGACCGTGGATTCATGAGATGGGAGTAATTACATCAACGCTCCACCAATGCCTTGAATTCGTCCATGAAGATAGAATAGTCACAGTAAGGGGTTGTCAACCAACAGCTCGGGAGTGTCATGCCATTGCCTTGAAAGAAAAAGCTTCAAAATAGCAATCACAGTACGAGTTTAGAAGAGAAGAACTCTTGAGCTTAGATCTACAGGACTCAGGAGAATGTCCCGACGAGATCGAGGAGACCTTTGAGTCCAAGTGGGTAGGACAACCTTGTAAAGTCCAAAGAAGAAATTGAGAAAATACTAGTTAGCTCAGAAGCAGAGGGTAAATTATTTCAGATAGGTTCTGCTCTATCCCCTCTAGAATGCGAAGAACTCATAGAATTCTTAAAGTAGAACCTCCTAGTCTTTGCTTGGGAGACTAAAGATATGGAAAGGATAGACCCTGAATTCATATCTCATAAGCTTATAGTTGATCCCGACCATCCCCCCGTTTGGAAAAAACAAAAGAACCTTCACCCCAGAACAACATAAAATTATCAATGATGAAGTTTAGAGGATTTTTTATGCAGGTATAATCAGAGAGGTCGTTTATCTAGAATGGCTCGCCAATACCATTCTCATAAGAAAGAAGAATGAGAAATGGAAGGTTTGTGTAAACTACATTAAACTCAACAAAGCTTGCCATAAAGAAAACTTTCCACTACCCTAGAATTAATCAACTAGAAGATGCTACGACAAGTCATGAGCTCATGAGTTTTATGGATGCCTATTCTAGGGTATAATCAGATTCAAATGTATCATCCAGATCAAGAGAAAATTGCTTTTAAATCTAAACGAGGACTCTACTACTATAGAGTGATGTCATTATAACTTAAAAATGTTAGGGTAATATACCAGAGGCTTGCCAACAAGCTGTTTGACCATCACATCGAAAGGACAATGAAAGTTTAGATTGACGACACGCTATAAAGAATGTTCGAAAGGAAGATTATATGCAACATTTAGGTCAGACATTTGATATCCTTATAGAGCATAGGATGAAATTAAACCCCTCGAAGTGCATATTTGGGGTTACTTAAGGTAATTCTTGGGACTCTTTGTATCCCAAATAGGAATTGAGGCTAACTGTACACAGATGCAAACTCTGATAGACACGGAGTCTCCTAAAACAAAAAAGAACATGTAAGGTCTGAATAGGAGAGTAAAAGCTTTGAATAGGTTCATCTCTATATCTATAGATCATTGTCTTCCCTTCTTCAAAGCTCTAAGGGGGAGTAAGGCTCTGGCATAGAACCCAGAGTGTGAGGAAGCCTTTTAGCAATTGAAAAAATATTTAGGCTCTCTTGAATTACTCTCAAAACCAATCATGGGAGAAAATTTATTCCTACACTTAGTGATATCCAATGGGACGGTAAGTTTAGCCCTCATTAGAGAAGAGAAAAAAGTCCAGAAGCTAGTATTCTACGTTAGAAAAGCACTCCTAGATGCGGAAACAAGGTATTCTAAACTGGAAAAGCTAGCTCTTGCCTTGGTGATATATACTCGGAAGTTGAGACCATACTTTCAAGGCACATTCGATTGTAGTACCCACTTCCTACCCTTCAAAATAGTTCTTTATAAACTAGAGGTTTCTGGGCGGTTAATGAAATGGTAAGCTGAATTCAGAGAATTCGACATCTCTTATATACCCTAAACTGCAAATATACCCAAGCCTTGGTGGATTTCATTGCAGAATTTACTAGGGCCCCAACACCCAACGCTAATCCGCCTTGTAACTCAGACGGACTAGTTTGGGTACTCAACACAAATGGATCCTCTAGGGACAAAGGTGTAGGAGTGGGATTGACCCTCTAATGTCCAGATAGTATTACAATTAAAAAAGAAATATGCTTGGGATTTCGAGTTTCCAACAATAAAGCTGAGTATGAAGTAGTAGTTTGTGGGCTAAAAATAACTTAGGAATGTCGAGCCACTAATCCTATGGTACTCTCGGATTCACAGCTAGTTGTAAGTCAGATATTGGGTGAGTTTGCGACAAAAGATGAGAGAATTATCAAATACTCTGAGCTCGTGGACTTATTGAAAAAATATTTCAATAAGTTTGCAACCTAGAAGGTTGATAAAGATCAGAACTCAAGGGCAAATGCTTTGAAAAACATGGCATCCCACTTGAGCTTAAAAAAAGGATTCTAGTATCACAATTTCCTATGAATTAGAACCCAGCATAGTCCAAGACACACAAGTCATGCAAATATCAGTAGAATCTCTTAACAAGATAACTCCAATAATTAGATATTTGAAGGATGGACTCATTTTTGATGATAACAATTAGTCTTGAAAAATCCAAATTAGAGAAACTCGGTACCTTATTCTTAAAAACATGCTATATTGAAGGTCTTACTCCCATTCATTGTTGTTATGCTTGGGACCCCAAAAAGTACAGCACATACTAGTAGAAATCCATGAAGGAATCTATGGCAATCATAATAGGGGTCGAACAATAGCCCACCGAGCTTTATCTCAGGGATATTATTGGCCAAGTATGTTGAAACAAACTAAGGAGTATGCTCAAAAGTGGGACAAATGCCAATGTTTCGCTGCCTATCAACATTAGCCTCAGCAGGAATTGATCCTTATTGTTAACCCATGGCCTTTTGTTCAATGGGGAATGGATATTGTAGGCCCACTACCAGTTGCACCTCAAAACAAAAGATTCCTTTTAGTGGCAATTGATTACTTTACAAAGTGGGCTGAGGTTGAGACACTAACCAAAATCATTGAGGCAGAAGTTCAAATTTCACTTGGAGAAACATCGTCTGCAGGTTCGACATACCGAAGGTCTTGATCACATACAATGGATATTAGTTTTAAGGCAGTGTATTCTCTAAGTTATGCATAGATCTTCATATTAGCCACCTCTTCTCCTCTCTAGGCCATCTACAAGCAAAGGAACAAACAAAAACAACTAAAAGAACTATCTTGGAGGTGTTAAAGAATTGGTTGGAATCTGTAAAAGGGGAAATGGGTTAAGGAACTCCTCGGTGTGCTTTGGGCCTACTAAACAACTATGCAAGTTCCAACAACTGAAACCCCATTCTCCCTTACCTATGGTTAAGAGGCTTGATCTAAATAGAGATCGGTATGCCAACCTTAAGGATGGAATTTTATGTCCCTCAAAACAATTATAAACACAAAGCTCAGGACCTCGATTTCCTTGAGGAAAAGTGGGAATAAGCCCATATCCGAATGGAAGCATATTAGTAGGGGATGGCTAGATAATTCAACAAAGGGGTCAAACTTGTCAACTTCTAGCTCGGTGACCTCATAATAAGGAGAGTGTTCTCGAACACAAAGGACCCCAGTATGGGAAAGATATCCCCTAATTAGGAAGGCCCTTATAGGGTGGTGAAGATCATCAGGCCTACGACCAGACCTTCATAACATTTGTGAAAACTTTTATCAGTGTTATAGGTCAAAAGTTTATCTAATGTAAGGGTTCTACTCAACATTCCCATCATTATTATTTTCTAAACCTTTGAAATATTTGTGCAAAATGTTATAAGATTTAAAGGTCAGTTGTCTAATTGACCTAAGGGTATTGCATCGACATTTATGATTCAAACAGATGTTCAGGTTTAAAAAGAAACACACAATAACTCAGAATGGAAGGAAAAAAAATTAGAACTTCACTAATTGGGCACCGAAGTGCTAAAGATCACAAAATAAAAGAAAGGAAACAAAAATACACAAGTTTTTCTTTTTTACTCTTCAGCAAGAAGAGGTTTCTCTTTTAGATTGGGCTGAGCGACGGGCTGATGTGTCAGGAGGTCTTCAAAAGGTTCATTATCTTCAGTAAGAGTGTCCTCAACATCCAACTCCTCAAGGGGAATATCTATGCCATCTAGGATTAAAGCATCAAGATCAAGGTAAGCTTTTGTAAGTTTCTTCTTGAAGAGCTGATACCCCGTATCCACGAACTCGGCCTCAAGTTTTTCAACCTTGCCCTTCATCTCCTCTTGGGTCTAGGCCTTTGTTATAGCCTCAGTGTGAAACTATACTAGAAGGGGGGATTGAATAAGTATGCTCGATTTTTAATATCTCTTATTCTTCAACCCCAACACTACCAGCTACTTCAAATGGCAAATAAAAGAATTGTAACTACAATGTATATTCAACTAATGTATACAATTCTATCAATTATACCAAGTCATTCAAATATGCATTCATGTAGTGTTAATCAATGCATATTATTTAACTAAGCCCAATTATATCACAAATTCAATTTAGATATCAATTTATCAATTCAACTAAGTGATCTATTACCAATTCAATTTATCCAATTGAGGTTTCCAATTATCAATTCAATATTCAATGAGCACACTTACAAAAACCTAAATTGTCATATTAAGCAGAATCAATTATCTAGCAAATTATGAATTGAAAACACATAGGGAGAGAAGAGTGCAAACCATAATGATGACGGAGAAACTACCTAGGAAAACTATCCTTGGTGGAAAACTCTAGAGTCGCCTAATGCTCGGGAAAGCAATTCACTTTATGAAGATTGATTACACGTAAACTAAACACAGCTTAAATACCTCTAGCACCATTCTATGCGATCACGCTGTCAACCTTCCTTGAGTCCTCAAGATTTTCATATATGAATTCTCCATACAATCCGAATCCTTTATCGGTCTTGGAATCCTCCGATCGGGCCTCTCATAATTGTGAATCCACAAAACCTCGGTGTCCACCGATCGCTCAACACCGAATTCTCAAAATTAAACTCTCTTGTCCAATGGTAAGATTGTGAATTGGGGGCTTTTTGATGTGATTAAGATCACGTGGAGTTGGTCGAAATCAATAGAGAAAGGCATGATATGTAACATGTATGAAGTTTTTCAATGGAAGCTCTTAGGTCTAGTAATTCGAGGGCTTGTACAATGATGAACGCTTAGTGCTATGTTTTCTCTATTCTCTACTGCATAATATTGAATTTTTGTCTATTTATTGTGTGAAGATCGGATCTCAAACAGTTTGAAAACTTGTTTTACAGAGCACTTGTTTGAACGAAGGTATGCTCGTTCAAACGACTAACTTGCTTGTTTGGACGAACATAGAACGAGCTTCAAATGAGCAAAACTTTAAGGTTATATCTCTTCGTTTGAATTTAGACCTTTCAAATGAATGAAAATAAACCAATGACCATTCTGTTGTTCATTCGAACGAGCCACTAGGTTCGTTCGAATGAGCAACAGAATGTGCTCAGTTTTTGCTTGCCTTGTGAAATCAATTTCCTTAAGTGTTTGAAATATGCATGATTGAAAAATCTATTTCACAATCACAAGACCACTTCACACGTTATGACATAAAATAAACTATATGTTATGTATGCAATGTGTGAGTGTGTGAGATTTATATCATAACAAAAGTCCAAATTACCCAATTACCCCTCAAGTACCAAGACAGCCGGAAGTACATCACAGCAATGAAGTTTGAACCTTCCTGGCGTAGAACGGGCATTGAGATATTCTAAACCTAGGACTAATATAGTGATTACATTAAAAGCACATTTTGTCAAAACCGAATTAGCCAAATACAGCAATGGACCCCGTGGTCCTAACAACTTTGGTAGCTTTGATATCCTTGACATGCTTCGGCTCAGCCTTAATTGATTCTCGATGCAGGACCAATAGATATTTCTTCGTCACCTCTAGATCTACGGCCATACCATCCCTCTTCGACTTTCGAAGTAAGGCTAGCTCGACAACTACATTCCATTTCTTCTTAGAGGCATCCGCTGCTAACTGAGTCGTCCCCAATTAGAGCCTAGTCTCATCTAGCTCTTCTTGGAGCTTCCAAACTTCATCAGAGTCTCCAAGGCTCACGAATAGTCGAGCCATTGCGTGGGTAGCCTGCAAAATACCACAAGTGTCAAAGAGAAGGTTAGAAAATAACAATAGAGCAAAAAGATAAAAATAGTAAACCCTCACCTTCATTTGAGCAGCAAGGCCCTCCTAAAGGATCTTCATAGCTTTCAAACCCTTGAGTTTACCAATGTTCGTTTTAAAGGCCTTTACTCAGGCCTTTTTCAAGGCACTCTCCCCATCTTGAGCAAAAGTCTCAATTATTGAGGGCGAGAAACGCCCTTTGCCTTGCCCTTTGTTTGAGCTTAGGTATTCGTGGCTGCACCAAGGACTGTTGAGGGGTTATGTTGAGAGTTTACCACCTTGAGATCTTCTGATATGGTTTTCTCAGGGGAATCATTGTCTCCAAGAACTACCCTCCTATTTTTTTAGGCTAGATGGGGAGTTGCAGACGAACCCGCTCCAGCAGATCTCTTTGATTGGCTTGGTTTTAAGGTAATAAGAACTGTTTTCTTTAAATTCATGTCTTTGGGCTGGACGAGCTCAGTTCTATTAGAGAGTCCAAACTCAATACTTGAGTGTGTGGATGATCGTAGGGTTCAAAAAGTTGTGTGTATATGTTTTGAAGGTCCTTTGTATAAAAAGGACTGTGTTTGGGTTGATTTATCTGCATCAACAACAACAAAAAGTAGATAAGTACATATAGCAAACTGATTAAGAAAATAAGTCGAGGAAAGATGCTTCCATCCAGCTCCGGCATAGTCCAAAAACTCACAATCTCCTTTCACAAAGAAATACTCCTTTTAGGTCTTATTAGAAGAAGGGATGGTGGTCAGAGGTCTGAACCCCCTGTCGAAGGATAAATAATATAGGCTCTCCCAACCTTTCTTTAAGTCCATTTTACACCTAATTAGGTGTAGGTCTAACTCAACCCCATTTCTACGAGCTAAGACCTGAAAGGCCATTAAAATACATCCAACTATTGATGTTTAGGGGAGCAGGGCATGTTTTGTAAAAAATAAAAAACTCCTTAACTAAGGGGTGAAAGGAAAATCTAACCCCAATCTCAAACACTTTAAATATGCTCAGATTTCCTAATACTCTATATTCTAAGAGAGGTCAATCTCCCCTAGTACCCTACACTCCACATTTTTTTTAGAAATAATATGTTCCCCTCGGACAGTCTAGCATGGCTATAATCATGGCATTGGCCTCCTCATCTCTACGATTGTCAGCACTAAAGCTCTCAACTTTCCTATTTTGAGGTTCAATAAATTAGTCCACAATTGTTACCCCTAGGCCAATATTGACCCTATTCTCATGGTCTTCAGAACCCCTACTAGTCTCATTATGGTCCTTAGAACCCTTACCAGTCTCACTATGGCACTTAGATGCGTTCATATATGACAAATTAAATAAATAGAAGGAGAAGAAGAAAGAAGTTTGAATCGCGAAGTCCGAATCTGACCTATGAACAAACAATGTCTTTACTTCAGACTCGGTCAATGCTATACCAAAAATTGCCTTAAACACTCAAAAGATAGTATAGGATTTGAGTAGCAGCTAAAGTTTTGGAAAGCTACAAGGGTCCTAACTTATAAGCCTACATAGGCATTCATGAGATTATGTTGATCGGTGCGATGGTTAGGCATTCAAGGAGGTACAATCATTGCCTAGGGTTCTAGAAAGTAAGGAGAAGTATCAACATTGATTGAAAACTAGTAAAATCAACAACTAGTATGATCTGTCGTTTCTTGACTGTAACAATGCAGAAGTATAATATACCATGTCTCTTGGTCGTTCTTCACCACTGGGTGTTTGTGTGTTTTTCCACAATGTGTTCTAAGAAAACCCCAAAACGTTGAATCTTGAACATATTTAATAGTTTGTAATGCACATATTTCTCAAACATGAGTCAATTACCAATTACACCAGGTATTTACCAATACTTGTCTTTTAGCCTTTTCTCTTGAGCAATTATTACTTCGGTTATTTAATCTCTCAAAGCTAACATTGATCCTAAGAGATACAAAAGAAAACGATGACTTGTTACATCTGAATGAACACCTTCTGTATGTTGGTGTCCAATAGTTTGATCCTGTGATTTCACGATAAACTTAAGGGATGGATGTAATAGGAACCAAACAAAGACCCCGACCCTTGAGATCAAGCTTTGTATCACCTCTATCTTTTTCATCCAATCCTCCCCATGGATCCTGAAATAAATACCAAAATAATGATAGTTACTAGGTTATATTTGTATATAAAATCATTCTTTTTTATTTTTAGAGGTTGTGGATTGCTGGCTACGTAAGATTTTATAAAAGAGAATAAAAAAAAAACACAGAATGAGGCAAGCCTGCAAGCACAAAGCACACCAACACCTCAGAGTGAACAAACTTAGACAAAACATATCAAGGAAACAAGTGAAGCAAGAATAAAAAAAAGTCCACAACAACAAGGCCAGAATTGAAACCCATAACTAGCAACCACAACCACAACCACAACCATAACAAATAGAGAGTAGCCGCAACACAGTCATTCACTTACCTTGCTAACATTAGTCTCCATATATGGGTTGCTCAATATCTGCAAAATTACGAAGTAGTAATTACAGTTCATTACTAAAGGGGAGACTACAAATATATATATATATATATACATATATATGTATATATGTAACCAAAAAAGAAAGAAAAATTCAAAAGTCTCTTTCAAGACACAATTTCTACTACCAAGCCAATTATTTTTACCCAAAGGAGATTACAATATTTCTCATATTCTTTGTTCCAAATTCTAGTCATACTATTTTAACCATATTATTTGTATTCTCTTCTACTTCAAGATGCAACACAAAGAAAAGATGGAAAAAGTCACAATTCTTGCATAAATATCATCTGTTGGTTTTCTTCGTGCTCCGATACCACTGTTTTTTTTTTTTTTTTTTTATCACTAAATCAAATATATTGTATTTTCACATGGGTTTCATTTCAAATCTTGGCCACTTTGGAGCTTTTTTCACATGGCCTCTTCGGGCTTGGACGTGACCTTGGGGTATTAATATATTTATACAAAGGACTCCATATTTATAGATACATGTAGATTATTCTAAACTTATTGACTCTTGCTTTGGAATTCTAGCAACCTCCTAGAAATACTAATAGCCACTTAAGAATACTGACAACCACTTGACACTTGGGCATCTTCATACAATGAACTAGATATATGTGACTTTTTAAAATTTTGAGATTACTTTTTCCAACACTCTCTTGATTTCAAATTTTCCCTCAATTGGTCAGCTATTATTTTCTCCTCGAACTAGAACTTTCTTTATTTTTCTTGCTCTTGAAAGCCACAATCTTTATTGTCATTTCCATGGATGTGAAGAGCTAGCTAGATTTCGACTTCTTGTTAATGTTTTCAAAGTTCTTCTTCACATGAGTTTGTGGTCGATGTTGATGCTTCATGAGCTTTGCTTGAGACTTTCCTTCTTAAATTTTGCATGCTTTTTGAACTTCTTTTTTGTACTTGTTCTCTTGGATCAAAGTTCTTTCCTATGTTTATTTATCGTATGCAATATCTTTTGCAACTAGAATATGCTTCTCACAAATTTCTTTCAAAATTGAATTTCTTACTTATTCACCAAATTTTGAACTCACTTCCCTTCGTCCATATTTTTAATATCTCCCTCAACTTTCATCTTAAAATATATATATATATATATATATATATAGTTTTTTTCAATTCCTTCTTGATCTATCTTTTCATTTTTTCCATCAATTTCTTCATTCTCAATTTTTTTGCTTGCACATCTTCTTCTTTGACTTAGTCTTTATTTTCTTCTTTTTCTTTTTCATCAAGACTTTCTTCCAAAAATGTATCTTGTTCAAAATTTTGCATCTAATATTTAATTGCTAAATAATAACTTTTGGTTCTATAACAAATTAAGAAGCTCAAGTTCTTTCCATACCTAATTTGGAGATTTTAAATCCAGCACATGCTTCCAAACTTCATAATGGATGGCACTTTGTAAAATTTTCCAATGCTCGTTTCTCTTTCTTTTCTTGAATTTTGTTTGATTGCAATTTGATGAATTTATGAAAACATCCCACCATAAATTGCATCATTGAAGATATGTACTAGTTTTGACATTCCAAAATGTATAATTAAAGAAGACCAACCTTTCAAAATATATCAAGAAATCAATTTTCTTCTTTATCACATGCTGAAATTATGTTGCAACCCTGAACTTTGATATGTTTTAGCCTACGTTGAGGCGTCTAGGATCACCCTAGCTCTGATATCAAATGTTGGGTATTTTTTGTGCTCTAATACTACTATATTTTTACATCACTCAATAAAATATATTGTATTTCTTCAAATGGGTTTCATTTCATATCTTGGTCACTTGGGGCCTTTTTCACAGGCCTCTACGGGCTTACACTTGAACTTGGGGGTTTATTACATTGACACAAAAAGACTTCATACTTATAAATACAAGTAAATTATTCTAAACTCATTAACTCTTATTTTGGTACACTAACAGTCTCCTAGAAATACTAATACACACTTAAGAATACAAACAACCATTTAATACTTAAAGACAACTTCATACAAGGAACTAGTTATGACTTCTTGAAAATTTCAAATTAATTTTTCCAACATCGTCCTTATAATTTCGTCATCTATTTCATTTTTATTGGGATTATTATTAACATTTGACCTACGATCTGGGTATTAAAATTGAAGTAATTTTATGTTAATGATGATGATGATGATGCCCGTCTATTAGGAAGGAAAATTTTAAGTAATATATACCTGTATTTGCCCTTGTAGAAACTTTATATATCCAATTGCTTCGAGTAGGACAGATGCAGTATCGGTCTGAAAATTAAATCCAATTAAGGAATGATATAAAAAGAGAAATTATTCATGAAAAAAAAAACTAGTAGTGGTTTGTGCTAACCCTTCCAAATGGTGATACAATTTGCTGAAGGGCTGTGATTTTGTCTCCCATCTTGACTTTTGGAACTCGCATCTATTAATTTGATAAAAGAAAATTTAAGTGGCTACAAGCTTAGGATTTCTTTTATCATCCACAAATTATATTTGTTTCTGTGTGTTAATTACCTTTGCAGATGAGACCGTAGGGTTTTCATTCTTAGGCTTCTTCAAGACTGTCTCTGAGTTCCTGTTGATGCCCCCAACGAATGCGGTTGAGTCGCTAACCTTTTCCTTCACATCACAAAGATTAGACTGGGAGTGCTGATCCGTCCTAGAACTGAAAGAGATATTGCATGCTCGTGTTTCAAGCTGGGGATTGACTTCAAGGTTTGGCAGTGCAATAGACCAGTTGCTTACCAAATTTGACTGCTTATTTAGCTTTTCGGTTTCAATTAAGCTCTCATTAAATCCATCATAATGTTTTTCAAAATTATTGAAAGATGTTGAGTTTGTGAACTCCCAACTATTTTCTGTCTTCTTCAAGCAGTCAAAGGCAGGTTCAAACATCCCGATTGTGTCGAGTAACTTCTCTCCAGCATCATGGTTGTTATGCAATTGTCCACTGCTTCCGGAACTTCTGTAAAGTCTAATTTGAAGTTCTTATGATCTTCTCAACAATTAATGAAAATAAAAAACATTACATTTACACTGCAAAAACTAGAAGCAAACAATTCACTTATTCTAGTAGTGCTTGTATATATACTTTGGGAGAAGCTAATTGGATCGTTTTTCATCTGCCAGTAAATGACAAGTTAGAAAAGACTATGTGCATAAGGAAATTTCTCGAGGTCACTAATTGAGATACACATTCCTGATGCTCATTTGTTCACTTTGTGCATCATTTGTTATCAAGTAAGTAAATAAATAAATTGTGTTGCTAAGAAAAATAATGATTGATGAAGCGTCATGCCAGAATTGCTCATCTTCTTTTTAGTTCGGCTGCTCTAATCGTTGCTTAATTAAGAGAATAAGAGCTCAAAAAGAAGTTTCTCGAGGTCACTAATTGAGATTCAAAAAATTTTAAAAATAAAAATCAGCAAGGAATTTAAAAATAAAAATAAAAAATCAATCAGAATACGCAAAAAGCCCCAGCCTATTTCGTCAAAAAGAAAAAGAATTGAACAAGAATCATTAGTCAAAATTGATAATCAGAACCAACCAATTAATAGGTTAAATTAAAAGTCCTCAATTTAATGATGACCAATTAAATAAAGTGCAAGTATTAAAGAACAGAATCGATCACACAAAACGTCAGGTTTTACATAGAAATTCCAAAGTGGGAAAAATCATTGCCTACAACGTCTAATCCACTAGTAAATCGTATAAAGTACCAAGTGACAAAAGATTCAAATAAAAAAACTAACTATTGTTCCTCTTTTCTAATCGGAGGGCCTCTCGTCCTTATTTACTCATAAAGAATTTGAGGATAAGAAGGTCATCAAAAAAGTTTCGGTAGTAGCCGTTCAGATGATCAAGTTAGTAAAGAAATAAAAGCAGTAATTGAAGAGAAAAATTCAACATAACTTGAGAGCATACTTTATGACCTTATTTATAGGCTGTAGATCTCCTAAGTTGAGTAGGATTAGGAGTCGTAAAAATAGGGATTTGAAGATATCTTGAAAATAGTAGTTGCCATATTGAACTCTATTTCCTTATTCTGAGGTCGATAGGATATGAAAGGCAGTGTTAGACTCTGAACCATATACCTCTGAACCCTCCATGCCTAGTTGACTTGGATAAAATAATCTTTCTTGATTTGTACCATGAAGAACTCTGTACAAACACGTGTCTTGCTTCGAATATGTTTGTCACTTTATGATATATTAGCTACTCCCCCTCCCCCTCTAAGCCTCTGTTCTGGGACATGCTCAGAGTTGAGGTTAGGGTTTTTGAGACATTACACGCATAGTAGTCATAAATGCGTTGCTCTGTATTCTAAGGAGACAACTATTGATGTGGCATTTATTGCGTCAGCCATCAGTTCGAATTACGATGCCATCATTGCTCTAACCGTCATGGCGATTCAGAAGTGAAGGCCTCCCATGTTGACACCTGTTGGATCTTTATAAAAAAGGGGGGAACACATTGTTGCTCCCCCTTTCAACACTTCAGCATTTTGAGAGCTCCAAACAGCAAGAGAGATTTCTAAGAGAGGCGAACTCAAGCGTGACAGAAGATCAACTCCGATTAATCCTTGCGATCAGGTTCAGTTCTAAGAATATTTCCTGAGTTCCCTTCATCTTTTTTTACTCTTCTCCATTTTCTGTTTAGACTATGTCAGCCTCGGATGCTCAGTCAAGCACTGGTCATGAGATTGTAGAGTCCTTGGAGATATATGACTAAATAGAGGTGAACTTTGTAGACAGTAGCCCATAAAAAATGTAGAAAATAGACTTGATGATGACCCTACCTTGAGTTCTGAAGTTAAGATAGTAGAGGCTTTTATAGAGCCTAGGAACAGTTGGTGGGGAAACCTCGGATAAATCCCACAAAAGGGAGGAAAGAGAAAGCGCCATGACTCAAAACATGATAGATTCTCTGAGGGTTGCCTTCGACGTTCCCTGTAAATGTATCTTGTAGGATAGCAAAACCTATAAACCGCCCCTCCAATATCCAACAAGGTGAGATCTGTACTTACCTTGAATAGTTTGAGATAGGGATTCGATTTCCCTTTCACCCTTTCATTAGAGACTTTTTTGGTTGGTCTAAGATTTGCCCAACTGACCTGAACATAAACAGTTGGAGGCAATTGCTAGGCTTCATAGTTTTGGGTTATCTGAACGGCATCAAGGTAGATCTCCCTTTAATTAGAAGTAACATAGATTTAAAGTACCTAAGGTCGAAAGGCATGTTTTACATGTCTTTTGACATGGCATTCAAACCTCTTTCTTCTGTACCCACTTCCAATAAAACTTGGAAGAAATGATACTTCTATGTCAGGGGAGGCTATGAGTTCGAGGATTTTGAGAACCAAGTTTTAACCTTCCCATGCAGGACTGGTATTAAGGGTGAGCCCCCTCTTTTTTTTTTTTATCTTCCCTCGATCTCTCATTTCTATATATTTTGACTTAACTTATTCTATATATGCAGAGAAGCCGGCATTGAAGAGGTCGGTCTTTACTTCTGACCTCTGAAGGACATGCAAGAGACTTCTATAAACCAACGACCATTCGCATGAAGCCATCCTCACCCTAAGAAACTTGATGGACGCTGGGCTGGTGCAGGATCACATTGCGAGCTTGAAGAAGTCCTTAATCACCGGGTGGGTGCTAGGGAGGAAGAAGAAAAAGAAAGTTGGGGAAAATTTGTCCCTTGCCGAGCATCCCCCTTCAGAGAAGAGGAGGAGACTAATCTCCAACTCTCCCAAGAGAACTATTTCAAAGGATTTAGGGATTTCCCTTACTTGGGAGACCCTTTGGCCCCCAATACCCTTCGTGATGAAGAAGAGAAAGGGGAAGGGCAAATCTATTGTCACATGTTCAAGGCCTGATAATTCTGGAACGATAGCCATAAAGAAGGCCTATGAGGACTATTGGGCAACAGGCCCAAGTAAATTCACAGGGGTGAAGCCCCAAAAGATAGCCAAAGACCTGATGGCTATTCACATAAGGGTGAGTCTTCCATCATTCCTCTTATTTTCAGTTTCCTGCTTCTATATTCTGCACATATTTAGTTCTAGCCTGATTGTCTTTGTCCTGTGTTATTTGTGCTCTTCAAGCTGTCCATGGTTTGGCAGCCATTATGGATAGCCCTAAAATGTCGAGCAGATTAACACCCTCCAATTTGAGCTCGATGGGGCCAGACTCCAGTTAGGAATGGCGCAGTCTTCGGTAGCGGCTGCTGAGAAGAAACTGAAGGAGGTTGCCAACTCCTACTCCATCTTAAAGTCTAAGAGGGATGCCCTCGCTAGAGAGCTGGAAGGCCTCAAAAGGAGGTTTGCAGACTTCTAGGCTGCTTCTATCCAGAAGGTTTAAGACACCGTTGAAGCTATAAAAGCTCAAACTGAGGTGGATTTGAAGGCTGAAGGCTGAAGTCCAGGATTTAGGGGGCGAACTAATTGAGTATGGATACCGAACCTTCAGGACGAAGCTCCGTAAGAAGTATTTTGACTTGGATCTGATTGGAATAAATGATATCGAAGTCTCCCAAGTTGAGATTGATACATCGGATGCTGATGACAAAGAAGAGGAAGCGGATCCAGAACTCTCTCAAGTCGCTCTATCAGAGATTGCCGAGCTAGCAATAGAGTAGACTTGGGACTTTTTGTATTTTTTCTTTTCTGTTCTTCTATTGTTTATTTGATCTTGTAACTTTTCCATTTTTAGGCTTCAATATATGAAATTCTGATTACTCCAGAACTAACGTTTTGCTTGAAATATTTGTATTATATCTTGCTTTAAGGTGATTTCTTCAATATACAAGCTCTCTTAGAGACTCCAGAGCACTCATAAGCCATTTCAGAGGTCTAAATAACAGGATATACAGAATCACGATACTTATAAATAAATAAGGTTTCTCTAACTGTCTGCATATTGATAATTCATGACATACAGATCTATAACACTTGTAAATAAAATAAAGCTTTTGTAGAGGTTTGTATCATGAGAAAAATGGACCAGGCCCATAACACTCGTAATGAATACAAGGTCTTGAGGGGTCTGTATATTGATAAAATGGAGCAGATCCATAGTACTTGTAGTGAACATAAGACCTTTAGGGATCTGTAGATTGATTTAATGGATCAGACCTATGACACTTGTGATGGACACAAGGTTTTTAGGGGTCTGTACATTGAGTGAAATGGACCAGACCTGTAGCACTTGTAATGGTTACAAGGCTTTTAGGGGTCTATACATCGGTGAAATGAACCAGACCTGTAACACTTGTAATAGATAAGGCTTTTAGGGGTTTGTACATTGAGTGAAATGGACTAGACCTGTAGCACTTGTAATGGTTACAAGGCTTTTAGGGGTTTGTACATTAGTGAAATGGACCAGACTTGTAACACTTGTAATGGATACAAGGCTTTTAGAGGTCTGTACATTGAGTGAAATGAACTAGACCTATAGCACTTGTAATAGTTACAAGGCTTTTAAGGGTCTGTGCATTGAATGAAATACTAGACTTGTAACACTTGTAATAGTCACAAGGTTTTTAGGGGTCTATACATTGGTAAAATAAACCAAACCTATAACACTTGTAATGCTTATAAGGCTTTTAGGGGTCTGTACATTAGTGAAATGAACTAGACTTGTAACACTTGTAATGGATACAACGCTTTTAGAAGTCTGTACATTGAGTGAAATGGATCAGACCTGTAGCACCTGTAATGGTTACAAGGCTCTTAGGGGTCTGTGCAATAAGTGAAATGGACCAAACTTGTAACACTTGTAATGGATACAAGGTTTCTAGAGGTCTATGCATTGAATGAAATAGACCAGACCTATAACACTTGTAATGGATACTAGGTTTTTAGAGGTCTGTATATTGATAACAAACTCTGAAGTGAATCAAAAGTAGCTTTATTATTGATAATACTTGCGTAAGTACTCGATGTTTCAAGGTCTGGGTACAGGTTTTCCAGTTGAATTTTCCAATCAATAAGTTGTAGGTCTGACGATCTTGGTTATTTTGTAAGGTCCTTCCTAGTTAGGAAAATTTTTCCATGGTGGGATCTTTAGTGTTTGGAAACACTCTTCTTAAAACGAGATCTCCGAGCTAGAAATTGATAGGTTTTAACCCTTGGTTGAAACATTTAGCCATTCTCTATTGGTAGACTTCGGTCCTTATCTGAGTTTGCTACGTCTTTCTTCCAATAGGTTCAGATTTTTTACAAGCTATTGGCTATTAACTATCGACCTCTTGGTCAAAGTAGTCTATTTTAAGGGTTCGCATGCCAATTTCAATACGAATGATTGCCTTGGTGCCATAGGCGAGTGAAAATAGTGTTTTCATAGTTGGGGTTCTTTTAGTAGTTCGGTATGCCCATAGCACTCCGGGGAGCTCTTTGACCCATCTTCCCTTGGCTTCCTCCAACCTCCTCTTTATTGCTTCAAGGATAGTACGGTTGGTAACCTTGGCTTGCCCATTAGCTTGAGGATGCCCTGGAGAGGATAAGTGGTGACTGATGTGTAGGTATTTACAGAACTTTCTGAATACCTTTCTAGCAAACTGCATCTCATTGTTTGAAATAATGACGCCGAGTATACCGAACCTGCATACAAAATTTTTCCATGTGAAATTCTTTATTTCTACTTCTTTGATGTGGGTTAGTGGTTCAGCTCTTGCGACTAGCAGGAATCTTCTATTCTGAAAGGATTTTGGTAATGGCCCTACAATACCATTCCCCACTGGATGAAAGGCTAGGGACTCACGATAAGGATGAGTTCATGGTGAGGTTGATGTTGGTAAAAAGCGAAACGTTGACATTTGTCACACTTCTGAACATATTCCTTAGCATGCTTTAGCATACTAGGCTAGTAGTAGCCCTGAGTTAGTGCTAGGTGAGCTATGGTCCTACTGCCGTTATGGTTGCCACAGATCCCCTCATGTATTTCTAATAGGACATAATGGGCCTCTTTTGGAGTTAAGCATTGTAGGAGGGGTTGTGTGTAAGACCTTCGGTAAAGTTTTTCTTTAAGAATTAAATACCGAACTGCCCTAATCTGAATTCTTCTAGCATGAGTCTTGTTTTTTGGAAGCAATCCTTCATTTAGGTACTAGATGATGGGAGTCATCCAATTCTAAGATTTTTTTAAAATTTGAAGGGATTGTATTATTTCAATGCTAGGTTTTGACTGGTAGGAGATTTTTACCATTGAGTCCCTTTCTAGTTTGAGATGAAAGGTTATATTTGCTAAAGTGTCGGCCTTGAAGTTTTGATTTTTTTCAATCTTTTGAATAGCAAACTTGCAAAAAGACCGTTTCAGTGATTCCACCAGCTTTGAATATATGGTCATTCTGTTATCCTTGGTAGAATATTCCCCCAAAACTTGACTCACTATAAGCTGAAAGTCAAAAAATGCATCAAGGTCCAGAGCTTTGCATTCTAAAGCTAATTTCATTCCAAGGATAAGTGCTTCATATTCGGCTTCATTGTTAGAGGCTCTGAATCCCAAGCTAACGATTTTTTTGGTTATGATCCCATTAGGGGACTGAAGTATTATACCTACTCTAGAGCCCTTGTCTGTAGATGAATCATCGATGTAAAGTTGCCACACCGAAGCGTCTGTAGTGGTTTAAGCTTTTGAATGTTGCGTTCTAGTGAATTCTGCTATAAAATCTACTAATACTTGAGATTTGATAACAGTCTGTGGAACATAGGATATGTCAAATTCTCCTAGTTCTATTGACCATTTGACTAGTCGTCCCAAAAATTTGGGTTTATTTAGGACTGATTTTAAAGGATATGATGTAGGGATTATGATATGATGGGTTTGAAAGTATGGTCTGAGCTTCCGAGCGAATATTACCAAGGCTAAGGCAATTTTTCAATTTCGGAGTACCTTGTCTCGATGTCCAAAAGTGCTTTACTGACGTAGAAAATAAGCCATTGAATTCCTTTATCTTCGCTAACCAATGCAGAACTGATGACACTTTCTGACACAGTTAAGTATAGGAGTATATTTTCCTCTAGCATTGATTTTGAAAGGAGTTCGGGGGAGGCTAAGTATTGCTTGAGTTGTTGAAAGGCGTCTTTACATTCAGAGGTCCATTCTAGGGTCTTAATCCCCTTCAAGGCTTTAAAGAACGGGAGGCACCGATCCTTAGATTTAGAGATAAACCTATTCAGTGCTGTTATCCTTCCATTCAGCCCTTGGATATCTTTTTTAGTTTGGTGATTCTAGTTCAATTAGAGCTTTAATCTGTGAAGGTCTGCCTCAATTCCTTTTTGGGAAACTAGGAAACCCAAGAATTTTTCTTCTGTGATCCCGAAGGTACATTTTAATGGGTTAAGTTTTATTCTGTGTTTCTTCAGGATGTCGAACGTCTGGCTCAAATGCTAGATGTGGTCACCCTTTTGAACACTTTTGACGAGCATATCATCGATGTAGACTTCCATTGTATCCCTAATTTGGGGGGCCAAACATTTTGTTTACAAACCTCTGGTATGTAGCTCTAGCGTTTTTCAAACTGAACGGCATTATTTTATAACAATAGAGACCTCATTTTGATATGAAGGCTATTTTCTCTTAATCTAGAGGATACATTTGAATTTGATTGTATCCAAAGTAAGCATCCATGAAACTCATGAGCTCGTGACCTACTATAACATCAACAAGTTGATCAATTCTGGAAAGAAGGAAGCTATCTTTAGGACAAGCTTTATTAAGGTCGGTATAGTCAACGCAAACCCTTCACTGGTCGTTCTTCTTTTTTGTAAGAACTATATTGGAAAACCACTCTATTTAAAACACTTCTCTTATCATTCTAGCATTAGGCAACCTTTGGACATTTTCATTGATGATTTTGTGATGTTTTGGGGCAAATGTCTTCCTTTTTTGTCTTACTGGGGAATAGTCTAGATCTGTCATCAGCTTGTGAGATATGAAATCAGCATTTATTCCATCCATATCTCTAGTTTTCCAAGCAAATACCGAAAGGTTGGCCTTTGGAATTTTAACAATATTCCTCTTGCTCATAAGAAGACAGAGTTGAGCCAATGTGTACGTACTTTCCCTCTTCTTTAGTGTTAATGAGCACTTTGATGGGCTTCTCCATTGGTTTGACTACGCTATCCCTTCCTTTGGGACTTAGTGGCTCGTCAATTTCGGAAAGACAATCTTCTACCTCGTGAATATTGGAAGATGAGGAACTTTTCCTTTCATGAGGATACTGTAATTGCTATTTGGAAGGCTTTCTTTTAGTGTGAGGGCATGACAATCCCGGGCAGTGGGCTGACAGCTCTTGATGGTGAGAATTTTGTTGTTGTAAACATATTTCAAGCATTGATAGAGGGTTGAAGTAACTACTCCCATCTGGTGGATCCAAGGCCTCCCAATAATGACATTATAGGGAGATTTAACGTCTAGGACTGTATTTAGAGATCAATGTCTTCTGGCCGCCCCCCTCTCCTATCGTGGTTGGTAGGTCAATTCTGCCCATTGGGATGCTGAGATTTCTGTTGAATCCTGCCATGACAGCAACGGTAGCTTTGATGTCATTAGGGTCGAGTTTCATATGTTTGAAGGGTTTGTAGACTAAGACATTGGTAGAACTTCCAATATCTACGAGAATCTTTCTGATATCAAAATTAGCGATTTTGAGTGAGATGACCAAAGCATCATTGTGGGGACAATGTATCCCAATAAGGTCTAATTCAGCAAACTGGATCTGAGGTCTGATTTCACCTTTTTCTCAATGGTTGAGATCTGGATGATACGGGGTTCTGCCCTTACCTCCTGAGCATATTTTTTCCTAACTCGGTTAGACGTTCCTATCATTGTATTGTTAGCATGAAGCACGAAGATGACTTGGTTATTTTGCCGTTGCTGATCATTCCAAATTTTCCTTTGTTCAGGCCTTTGCTCTTGCCTCTTTTGATGTGGTTTTTCCTCGTGGGGTTCTGCCTACTGTCCTAGTGGACAAACTCTCTTAGTCTTCCTCTCCTGATGAGATGTTCTATTTTTTGCTTTAAAGCCTTGCACTCCTCAATCATGTGCCCTTGCTCCTTATGTAAATCACAATACTTGTTCTGATTCCTTGAGTCGGGGTGGCTTTTTAATGGCTCCGGCTACCTTAGGTTTTCATGAATTTGGATCTGTTGGAGTATGTGGGTAAGAGAGGCATTCAGAGGGCTGTAAGTCCCATACCTCCCAGAGTTAGAGTTGTTCTATGCTTTAGGTGTTATTCTCTTGTCGGGACTCCTGATCCTCTTTTTGTTGGCGCTGTTATCCCTCTTCTGAACTTGCTCATCTTTCTAAGCTTGTTCTTTAGCTTTTCAAAATTAATCTTTTGTATCTTCGAGATTAATATACTTCTAAGCTTTATCTATAAGTGCTGTCATATTGATAGGAGGATTCTTGGTCAAGGAATCTTGTAAGCGCCCAAGCCCAAGGCCTGGAGTGAGGGCGGCCACTAGGAAACTTGAACTGTAATTTTTTATCTCTGTGAGGTCGGTATTAAAACAAGCAATGTACTCCCAAAGTGATTCTCCCTTTGCTTATTTCATAGTTAGCAAAAATTCTAGTCCTTTTCTGAACTTTCTACTTGTTAAGAATTGGTCAAGAAATAGCCTATTGAGCTTGTGAAAGTTGTTGATCGATTTCTGGGAAAGATTGTGAAACTATTTAAGGGTAGTACCCTTTAGGCTGGTTACAAATGTTTGACACATGAAGGCATCAGTAACCCCGTGCAGAGCCATTGTATATTGATAGTGAGATAGGTGGTCCCCAGGGTCCTTAGACCCGTCATAAAGGGTGAATTTTGGGACAACAACTTTCTTGAGTCGTTTCTCTATCATTATGGCAGAAGTGAATGGCGTGGAAAACCAATTTACTTCGCTCGTCTTCTTGAGGGGCTTGGAATCCCTTGGTTGAGACCGTTTGATCTTGAGAGTCTGCTATCTCCTCTACCTTCTGAGGAGCTTTAGGCAGGACTAGTTGCGTGATTGGTACCCATTGTTGGTCTTGTCCTGTGTCTCCAAGTCCTGGATTTAGGGGAGGAATTTTTCTGGTGTTAACAAAAAGATGCTGCTCTTCCAAGACTGGGGGGACTAGAGTCTCGGGAGGTTGGAATTCTTGCGGCGTCAGGTTGACTCTAGAGGCCGTTAGAATTGGTATCCTCGTTCTGCTTTGGTAATGGACAATAGGATGAAACGTGGGCATTCCTCTCCCTGTAGCTATTGACGATTGGGGATCAACCTCCATATGAACGATACCATGAGGGTGTACCGGTTACATGTTTGGAAACTCCTCGTTAGGGGATCCTTTGCCCGTAGTGGTGATGGGAGGCTGAGGTCCTTCGTGAACAGCGTTAGTAGGAGGATGAGGATTACTCAGTTGGTTCTGAGCTAGTGAGGCTAGAGCTTGTGACATGGCAGTGAGTTATTCTTGCATTTGATCAAACTATTGTTGAATCCGATCAAGCTACAGTAAACAAATGGGTGTTTGTCCCCTTCCTCTTCCAGCAAGAGGCTGATTCTGAGGGTTTTGGGAGTTCTTTGTAGGACGAAGGTTAGGAGCCATTGAATTTTGGAAGAAAAATGCAATAAATTTGTTGTTTGAAGAAAAAATAGTAAGAACGACTGTTGTTCCCATGAACGTTCCCACAGATGGCGCCAAACTGATGTTGCTCTTTTGATGGTTGAAGGGCCTCCTGTCTTTAGTTACATGTCAAGAACTTGAGATTAGAGGGTCACCGAGAAAGTTTCGGTGGTAGCCGCTTCGATGATAAAGTCAGTAAAGAAATAAAAGCAGTAATTCAAGAAAAGAATTCAACATAACTTAAGAGCGTACCTTATGGTCTTATTTATAGGCTATAGATCTCCTAAGTTGAGTAGGATTAGGAGTCGTAAAAGTAGGGATTTGAAGATATCCTGAAAATAGTAGTTGTCATATTGAACTCTGCTTCCTTATTCTGAGCTCGGTAGGATATGGAAGGTGGTGTTAGACTCTAGACCATATACCTCTGAACCCTTCATGCCTAGTTGACCTAGATAAAATAAACTTTCTTGATCTGTGCCTTGAAGAGCTCTGTACAAACACGTGTCATGCTTCAAATATGTTTGTCACTTTATGGTATATCACTAACATATTCTAGTCACTTGAGTAGTTCCTTTAGTCCTCTTACTAATCAATATAACCTTTACTTCATCTTTTCCACTCTACTTTTTTCACTCTTAAGATCAAGTCATGCCTCCACAATCATGATCATGGATTCATAGAGAATAGACCCACAACATCCAAGTCCCTATTGATGATTGTGTCGGTATTTTTGGCATATGTTATACAAGTTCTTACCCAAGACAACCAAAAACCAATTCCTCACATGCAACAAAATATCAACTGAATTACAAAAAAAAAAAAAAGACACTTCTGCAAAGCATGACTATATGAATTCCTTCTCATATATCTCTCAATAGTTCAAGGTCATTAGGTTTTTATAGCAATTATAGAGTTACTACAAAAAGATAATTCCAAGTTGCAAAACAAAATAAGAAATATAGTACTAAAATTTATTCATGCCCTCAAACGAGAACTATGTATTTGAATGCGAACATACATATTCAAACGAGGACCGCGCGCATATAAAAGATTTGCTTTTTAGAAAAAATTTCATGAGCCAAATCCCGTGTTTTGACACTAGGAAGAAATAGGGCACATTACCAACTATTGAGGCCATCGGTAAAATCAAATGAGTTGCAATCACCAATTCTTTTGTGACAAATATCAACTAGAAGCACTATCATCATTCCATCATTTCAAATTATGTTCAATGGTCATGGGCAACTCATTCATATAGCATCATACCATCAACAAAAATTCCATTAATTCAACTATCTACTTCCAAAGTTGATGTCTGTCATCTTATATTTTACAAATGAAATTCCCCAAGATTGTAACATGGCATAACTCTAATTACAGTGCTAAAATGTAACATATTCCTTAGTAATCAAGAACAAAGGGAACTCCTCACCCAAAAATAACAAATCTCAAATTTCTAAACAGAAATATATTATTGATAATCTGAATAATAAATATTGTTTTACATCATATATATATATATAGGCTAAAACTACTACTAATCTAAATAGGAATCTACCAATTCTTTATACTAGTCCTATTACAATTAGAAAATTATAATAATTTCAAAAAAGAGAAAAAATTTGAAATTAATAAAAATTTGGGTTTTTAAGAAAACTAAAAACTATATCAAACTAGGAAACTATAGCCGAAAACAGAAGTTAATTCGGACTTTTCTAAACAAAGTAATTGCAAAATTAAAAATGACTATAAATAGTAAAAAAGTTAAATTGGAGGCCTAACGAAGTCGTTTGACCCCATGGTAGTTTTGGTCATAATAAAGCGATGAGTATTATTTGTCTCGTCATTTTGGGTCGAGATAGTCTCTGTTCTAAAAAAATGATTAAGCAACTCTATGTCTGCTAGTACTTTTTTTTGATATGGTCAAAAGTCTCCACAACTTGTTTTACATCAAAATGTATGAGATTTTGGCTCATCATTCAGTCATTCAACCCAACTAAATTTTCATTTCATACCCTACCTTGTCACATACACTTTACAAATGCTCCATCTTTCCTCTATTTTTCCCTATCCTACAATACCTAAAATTTGTTAGGGAAGGGAGTGAGCTAAATATAACTTAGGGAACAATTTTAGTACACTATTTTCTGTTTTCCAAAATAATTGAAAAATATTTGGTACTCAATAAAGGAGTATATCAATAGTAATAACTTTCAGCAAATCAATTTTAAAACTATAGGAATCGTTTTATAAAAATTGTTGCATTCAAGAAATAATTATTTCACAAACATTAGTAGCTTTTCAGAGATTCTCAGCAGAATTACTTTTTAAAAGACAACAAAACATTTTACAAGTGATACATATTGCACAGCAACTTTCAACAGAATTTATTTTTCGTAGTAAACAAGAAAAACCTTTTTGTAAAATAATTTCAAAGTAGCAGTAGATAGAGTTATGTATATATGTATATATAAATAAATAATAATAAATGCTTCATAGCATAATTATGGCATGGGAATTCCAACCACTTCTGATCTTTTGGTCATCACAACAAGTTCACAAGTCGATAATCGCACAAAACAACAAAATAAATTGGTGTTAACAATTATTTTTTAAAAAAAGTTAAAGAATTATGGATACAGATATGAGATACGAATATATAAATATGTTATTTATTAAAAAAAATAAAATAAGAGCACGTCAAAAATATATTAAATATATATAAATTTTTTATATAAACATATAATAAAAACTTAAGATTATTTCAATTAAAATTAGCATAAAAACATAAATCACAAAATTATTAATAATATATTAAAATAACAAGTCATTAAATAAAAATTCAAGAATTTTTTCATTTAATCGTCAACATTCATGATTTAAGTTTTAAAACAAATTTATTAACTATTACATAAAACATATATATATATATATATGTATGTATATGTATGTGTGTGTGTATGCATAAAACCAAAAAAGAATTAAGGAGAAAATGAGAAAAAGAAAAAAAAATTTAACAAAAAATCATAAGAAAATAATAGAAAACATGTCCATTAATGTGTACACATGTCCCAAATTTAGACAAAAAAATAGACATTCTTTTTTTGTGTGTTGGATACATGATCGAGAAGTATCCGATAATATCAGTATCCGACACAGAACTTAAACTAAAATAGAGTGTCTGTGCATGAAAAGAAACTATAACTAAATCCTCTCACGATGATGAATGTAAATCCCTCAAGGATTAAACTAGTGTCGTTAATGCTCTATATAAATACAAAATATGCTCTTTGCAAATATTAAACCTGTATATCCTAGATGCTAAAAATGTCACAATTATAGATATCAGTTAATCCTAATGAAATTCGCATTAATGTAGCCGATCAGATTCTCATGATTGCCACAAGCGTTTGGATGGTGGGATCTGTTCGAATGGTCCAAGAATGTGTTCGAATAGTTCAAGGGACTTGTTTTATTAATTTGATTCCAATCAAACTAAAAACAAAATAAGTACTTAAAGGGTCATTATAAAAGTACAATCTAAAAATCTTCCTAACCTATAATCAAAATTAGAAAGCACCTATATTTAAATACAAATTTCTTTACATGAACTACTACAGATTTAAATTAAAGTCATGTTTAGAACTGCAATAGTAATTCAGTTAAACGCGATCTTGAGTGATCAACTAATGGGATAAATATGCTGATCGTACTTAACTAAGTTTAACAATTAATTACTCTTATTTTAGAATGATTAGTCAATACAAAGAAAGGGGGAAAAAAAAAAAAAAAGACTACAACATGTTTTCCAAGATTTTTCTTTAAAAATAACAAACAGTTGAACGATGACGTTCCTCGATCTATGTGCACTACCCCATAGAGCAAACCTTTCTCTGTTTCCTTTCCTAAAAATTCTTTTCCCACCCAACTATATAAAATATACACCAAAATGGAGATAACTAATTTTAAGAAGTAAAGGAAAAGAAGATGACAAAAAGATGTATAATAAGTAAATGGTAATTTGGGATGGTGCAACAACATTCAAACTTACCCAAGAACATGGTTCTGAAGATGATTATCAGAAGCTGTTTCTCCCATTAACTCGTTGGTCGAAGCAGAGTCAAATAGTGGGGGAGAGGAATCGACGCTTAGGCCAGAATGATTGGAGGAATTAGTAACAGATATCGAGATGGAGACACTCTCCTCACAAGAAGAGTTCGGATTAGGTTTTGGATATTTCCATCGGTTGATGGTATTTTCTTGTTTTTCTGGGTAAATAAGAATTTTATTGGAAGAAGGCCGAAGCTGGAACTGCGGGACAGCACTCAAACAACCATAGCAAAACAAGAAAACAACCAGCGCAAAACAACAACAGCTGAGCACACCAGCAGGACAGCAAACCAAACGGCCAGCAAAAATAGCAAAAGTAAAAGAGAAGGCCCCTGAGCAGACAAAGATCCAAGAAAGAACCAAAGCACTACAGAGAAGTAGGAACAACACAGAGGCAGCTTTGAACTCCATTGAGAAACAGCTTGCATGGAGTTCTGACCACCAATTGGGTATAGAAGAAGAGGTTGCAACGGAGTTTTCAGTGCTTTTCTCAGCCATTATCTCTCTAGTGGGGTGTTAAAAGTATATCTCTCTTTCTTTTTCTTTTTCTTTTTCTTTTTGGTTGCCGTTGCTGGGGTGCTTGGAATTTAATTAACGAGGACATATCTCATTGTCATCATGATGACGTTCCTTTGTAGAAAATCCGAAGCCCTGAAGCACTCAAAACATAGCTTAAAACTTGTTTACTGTGCTTGAACACACACAAAAAAATAAAAGATTAACTACACTTAATTCTCTCGTGATTTATGTGACTTTTAATAATTGTAAATATATTTTCTATAATTTTTTAAATTACTGTACCCACTATCAAAATTACTTATTTAATGGTATTAACATAATAAGTGCTTTTATAATTTTATCTTCACATTTTAATAAATTTTTAATCTAAAAAGTCAATCTCTCAACCTTTTTTCTCTTTCTAACAAACTCACTCTATCAAACCCAGAAATTCCTCTCTCTCTCAATCCAGTGTCTTCTCTCTCTCACACGCACACACGCACGTAGGCATATCTTCTTTCCGTCTCTCAAAGCACATGATCACACACACACTCATGGCCTTCATCAAACCCACATGACACCCTTCAGCAATTCACCATCTCCCTCTTTGACCCACTCAACCCGACTTTGCCATCTTCTTCTTCTCCAACTCAGATCAAGAAAGGAGTAAATTGGTTTTCATAATTACATCTATCACGATGACTATATTTTTCTTTGTAAATAATTCTTACTTCTCACCTGCTGCTCTCTCTCACCTCTCTTCCCCTATTTAGATCACCATGAACAGCTCCCTCTCTCTCTAAAAAATTTCTCTCACAAACTCAAATTCTCTGTGAGCAATGTAAAATTGTGTTGATATACAGTTAGCATGAAGAGAGAGGAAGGTTGTTGAGATTGCAGCCATGTCGTCAGCACAAGAATCTGGTCCCCGATGAGGCGGCAATAGAGGTGTTCGTTGGTGATATTAGATTTTTGGTGAGGTCGATGGAGATGGGATGGGAGATTTGGTCATACAATTATATATATATATATATATATGTATGTATGTATGTATATTCAGAGCTGATTGTAATTGGCCTTGCTACAACTCCTCCCATTATTGCAACTCGGAAGAGATTTCTGCAACTCCCAAGAATGATATATGTATATGTATATATATATATATATAATATTAATTTTACTTCAAATGTTAGGTTCAATTTAATTATTAATCATGTATAATAAAAGAAGTAATGAGATTTTATTAAAAGGATTTGAAAAAAACTGATATACAACGGAACAAAGAGGTTTTTTTTTTACTTTGTTACTTTGTTAGTGAGAGAAGAGGAGTTAACTCTTCTGGATTGTGAGAGAGAGAGAAGGAATATTTTTTTTACTGAAAATATTATTTATACTTATTTACTTTTAAGAGTATTTTAGGTATTTAATAATAAGTTTTTACTTATGTCATCAATTCTCACTATGTGGTAATTAAGGGTAAGGGAGAAATCTGTAACTTAAATTCAAAATAGAATGAGAACAATTTAGTTTTAAAAATTATATAAAGGACGTAATTATTAAAAATTATAAGAATGGTAAGTATAATTATTCTAAAAATAAATAAAATTTTTAAATTTAAAATTAAAGTGGAAAAAAATGAAAGAGTTTGGGAATGAGAGAATGATGGTAAAGACAAAAGTAATAATTCATAGGACATATTACTGAGTTTTTTGGTCAGACACATGTAATTAAAAAACATATTTGACATTTTCACTTGGTTTTAAAAGTATTTAAGAGATGTATATTTATGGGTGATGCTGCATTTTTTGACTCGTAATAAGTGTGGGTTTCGTGACCTGTAGAATACTCAGAAAGATGATCAAAGGACTACTGGATTGGCTCCAGCGGTAGCCGCTCCGATGCTTAAGTAAGTAAACTGAATTGAAAGACTATATTGAAAGCCAAAGAATAAGCATGAAAATAAAGCGTACCTTTAGGGTTTGATTTATAGACCGTGGCCTTCTTAAGTTGATTAGGATTCGGAGCCATGAATATAGGAATTTGATCATCGGAGATTGCAGTTACCTTGTGGAGTATTGCATAGAGATAATCATAGATGGTAGTTTTCTTGTTGAAGACTGTTCCGTGTTGAAGAGTGCTTCCTTATTCCCTGCTCGGCAACTGCTAAGGCGGTGACGAGGTCTGGAGTGTTGGTCTGGATTCTGTAATTAACTGTGAGATCCTTATTCAGATATATATGTGCTGTGGAGGCATATGCTCGGCTGCTTCATTTGTTGGAAGCTCTGAATGTCCGAGCGCTTGACTACTGGTTGAGCGCGAGCCGAGTTAGCCGAGCTTGAGCTGGACTTAAAGGCATACGTGTCAAGTGCTGATTGGTTTTGCTCTTTTGTGGTATATCAGTTACTCCCCCCCCTCCTAAGTCCTAGTTTGATGTCAATTGGCAACTAGGGCTAGGCCTTTTTCAGAGAGTCATGTATTTTGCCTTTCAAGGTGACTGTTGGCGCGTCATTTATTGCGCAGCCGGAGATTGGAATTTTTCGAGGCCATCATTATATTGAACCGATGGTTGGGTTTCTCGAAGTCATCATTGTTCCGAACCGTCATGGCGCTTGGGCTTGGTGAGCCCCTTTTGATACTGCGTTTATAAATACGGGGTGAGATTTGAAATGACCTTTTCCCTGTCATTTTCACTATGCTAGAAGATCTTATCCGCCATTGTTGGTTTGTGCGACCTCGAAGAACACTGGTTTTCTGAGGCTCTGGTCTAGAACAGGTTCGACCAATCTTTCCTCTTCTTTTGCTTCTTCCTCTTTAAGTTCGAGAGTAATGTCCACTCCTCTTGAATCCTCAAATGCTAGTGAGGGGGTAGGAAATCCCTCAGAAATGGCTATACCGCCTCATTTAGAGAATGTAGGTGGTCTTGTCGCCGAAGATGTAGAGGAGAGGTTTGTTGAATCTCCCCACAGTCCTGAGACTAGGATTGTGGATGCCTTCATAGAGCCCTGAGACAGGGCTGGGGAGACTTCTGGCAGGTCTTCCCGTAGAGAAGAGGGCGAAAGTGCTGTTACCCAAAGCTTATTGGACGAGTGGAGGGTGAAGTACAATTTCCCCTCGAATGTTACTTGCAGAGTACCAGGCCCAATGGATCGTCCCCATGATGTTGGAGCCGGGGAGATATGTGTTTATCTTGCCTGGTTTGAAATGGGTTTAAGACTTCCGTTGCCTGATTTAATTAGGCAGTTCTTCTGTTGGTACAAGCTCTGTCCTGCCGATCTTAATCTCAATAGTTGGCGGCAACTTTTAGGGTTTGTAGTGTTAGGTCACAAAAATAATGTAAATGTATCCATAGATCTGATCTGTAGTAATATGGATCTGAAATATAAGAAGGCAGAAGACCTTTTTTACATGTCCTTTGAGAAGGGATTTCGACCCCTGTCCTCCGTGCCCACTTCTAATAAAACGTGTAAGAAGTGGTACTTCTTTGTTGGAGGAGGATGGGAGCACAAAGACCTCCAAGATGATGTCTCGATATTCCCTCGTACCACGGGTCATAAGGGTGAGGCTTATTTCCTTAGGTTTGTTTTAGCTTTGTTATGCCTTCCGAACTGATAATCTGATATGCCATTTCTTACTTATGTGCAGTCAGGAGTGCTTAGAGGAGGTCTGAGTTTACTGACGAACTCCAAGCTCGGTACCGCGTGCTCCTTTCGACTTTCAACCAGGCTCACATTGCCATTGTCACCCCGGAGAACTTGATGGCCGCTCGTACTACTAAGCTTAAGAAGAGGCTGACATCGAAATGGGCAGAGGCGGAGGCCCAAGTGACGGGGGAGGCTTCCTCCCGAGCTGAGCCTGAGCCCCCTCTTGAAGTAAAAAGGAGGAGGTTGATTTCTGGCTTTCCCGAGCCACCTCTGCCGAGGCTGAGAAGGAGGCCGAACCTGTCGTTCCTGTTTCGGCCGTTCCTCTTGCCCCTTCTGGTCTGAGCAGAAGGACTAGGAAGGGGAAGGCGCCTGCTGTACCGTTCGAGCCGTCTGATGAGCCGGACTACCTGATTTCCAAAAAGGCTTTTGACCAAATATGGTCCCAGGGCCCTCATCAGTACAGGGGGGATCACCTTGCGAAGCTAATGAATGAGATGATGAATCTCCAAATGAAGGTAACTTTTGAATCTTTTCTTGTTCTTTCTGTTTGCTTGATTGTTCAATCTAACTTGTCTGTCTTGCGTTGTGCAGAGCATGCACGGTTTAGCTGCTCTGATGGTGACTTCTATAAGCCTCGAGGAGGCTGATAAGCTGAAGGCTGACCTGGACGAAGTGAGGTTGGAGCTTGGGACAGCTCAATCCAGGGTTCAGGCTGCCGAGGAGAGTCTGAAGGAAGCTAGTACCAATCTTACCGTGGCAGAGTCTGAAAGGGACATCTATGCCCGGCAGGTTGCAAGACTTCAGGCGGAGTTGGTCGAGCTCCGAAGTACCTTTGATCAGAAGGTTCAGGAGGCAGTTGATCATGCTAAGACTGAGACTGAGACAAAATTGAGAGAGGAAGTTGACCAGATGGGTGATGACCTGATCCGGTTTGGTTTTGAGAGCTTCCGAACTAGATTCCTAGCTAAGTTCCCAGATTTTGACGTGTCGTCAATCGTTTCTCCTGAACCTGCCTCGTCTGGTGCTGATTCGAGCAAGAAGGCTGCGGCTACCGACCTTCCTTCGGCGGAGGATCCTGGCCCTTCGGATAAGGCTTGAGGCTTTATCAGCTTTTATTTTTCTTTGTTTTTGCCAGTCCCCTTTTGATGTAATGAATATACCTTTTTGATCAGTAAAATTGACTTTCCTTCAGATTCTTCTTGTGTTATTACCTTCTGTGAAATTTGTTGCGAGTATAGCTATTCTGAGCCCATTGCATGTTAAATCAACTGTCCAGTAGTTAATAGTTACCTTCTGAGCTTCGGTACTTGTAATTGAATAGTGAATGCAGATTAACTAAGACTGTCTCATCATAATAAAATAAGAAAGCAAACATAATCAAATAGACAGAACCCAATAGAGTGGGAGCAAACTCTGTAGAGTTCTGAAGTAGATTGATCTGAACCAAAGGCTTGTGAAAATAACCAGGCAGCTTGTGCTTATCATTACGATGACTGGCACTGCTGTTTTCGAGCCCTTAGGATCAGGATATATCCGAGCTGTTGGCCTTTGTCGTATGAATGGCCTGTCATAAAATAGATAAGACTGGAGGGTCTGTATATCGGATAGGAGGCCTGTACATTTAGACTTTGCCCCCCCTTTTTACCAATTCAAAAGCTTCAGTGCCGGACTGTGGTTTTTGTTCAAAGAGTTCTGTACCCTGTCTCTTGGTATGTCAAAGAGGCAGGTTTAATGCACCATTTATTTATACGATTGTTGTTTGGGATTTCGAGGCCAACCTCTCTTTTAACCGCTGCGACGGTTCAGTTGGGTGGCTTTTGGACTTCAAGGGTCTATATATATGGAAACGAGGGCATACGGTTGCGCTCAATCCTCTTGTTCCCAAATTGTTCCCTCGTAAGAGAGACTTTAGATGTTGTCGGAAATTTGTCGTTTCGCCCGGAGATGATTGACGATTCTTCGTTTGAGTTAGGAATGATTAAACTGTGGCCGAGAGTTAACCTTTCCCTTGATTCAGTCTCCAAGGAAGGATTAAAGGAGGCACAAGTCCTCTTGTCCATATTGGCATCCGGTCGAGATTCCTCCGATTGGTGGTGGACCCTCCTTGATTCAACCGAGGCTTGGAGCGTTGGTGATGAAGACGAAGGTGGGGTGCCTCCTTTTCTTCATGTCTTGGCAGAGACCCTTGCTCATCGGCTGAGGTGGGACAACTGATGTGAGGAAGATGAATGGAGGTCCCTTGAGGCCCAGAGCCCTCATCATCCGTTGGTCTTGAGATCAATGACAGTGATGATGAAATGGCCTGGGTGCTCCTTGATGCAGATTGGGGTTCAGGGTTCCTTCCTTTCAAGTGGAGCGGTGGCGGCGGTAATGGAAGTTTGGATCCTGTGCCCCTTTATCATCCGAGGAAGAAAGCCGTGATGTTGCAAATCGTAGTGATGTAGTAGCTTTTGTAATAGCCTATGTAATGGTTTCCTTGTTGTAGCCTCTGTTTTATTTTCAGTCTTTTTGTACTGATGTAAACTTTCACGAATCATCAATAAAATTGATCTCTTTTTCCTCACTTCTGATGTTCTTTTTGTTAGAATGTGCTTTTTTGAGTTAGAGTACCCTCTTGTGCACTTCTGATAAATAGTTCTTCTGTATGTCTTGAGAGTAGATCAAAGAAACTATGGTATAAAACTTGAAATCTTGAACCAATATTTTTTAAATTTGCTCGGTACTGTAATGTTTGTTGCTTGTTGGTGGATAGGCCAGATAATCTAAGTATCAACTTTAAGGTGTTCCGGTCTGGAAGACTTGTGTAAATAGTAGTTGGATTCTGGTTAAAGACGCTTAGAACTTCCGCCTTTGGACGGACTGGATCGTAGAGTCTGTATATTGAGGATGAACCAGGCTCGGAAGGCCTGTGTATTACGGATGGGCCAGGCTCTGGAGGCTTGTGCATTATAGATAGACCAAGTACTAAGACTTGTACATTATGGACCAGGCTCTAGAGGCCTGTGCATTATAGATGGACCAAGTACTAAGACTTGTACATTATGGACCAGGCTCTAGAGGCCTGTGCATGATAGATGGACCAAGTACTAAGACTTGTACATTATGGACCAGGCTCTGGAGGCCTGTGCATTATAGATGAACCAAGTACTAAGACTTGTACATTATGGACCAGGCTCTGGAGGCCTGTGCATGATAGATGGACCAAGTACTAAGACTTGTACATTATGGACCAGGCTCTAGAGGCCTGTGCATTATAGATGTGGTCCTCCCTCTTCGGATTATCCCTCTGGGTCTGATCTTTGCCTTTCTGGGACGTGCGGTTGGCTTTTCCAAGTTGATATACTTCTTGGCCCGGTCCATTAACGCCGCCATGTCGGTTGGAGGGCTCTTTGTCAAGGAGTCTCTGAAGCCACCGTGGGCAAGTCCAGCAGTTAAGGCAGCTACAAGGAATTTTGGGCTGCAGTCAGTGATCTCCGTGAGTTCGGCATTGAAGCGCGCAATGTGGGCTTTGAGGGATTCCTCCTTAGTCTACTTGACATTCAACAGAAATTCTGGTCCCCTTCTGAGCCTTCTGCTGGTCATAAACCTGTCCAAGAACTGTCTACCGAGCTCATAGAAACTGGTAATTGAGTTCGGAGGGAGGTTGTGGAACCACTTCAGAGCAGTTCCCTTTAAGCTGGTAATGAAAGTTCGTCACATGAAAGCATCAGAGGCACCGTGAAGGGCCATCGTATGCTGGTAGTGCGAAAGATGATCTCCTGGATCTCCAGACCCATCGTATAGGGTGAACTTGGGCACCACGAACTTTCTGGGCCTTTCTTCTGACATGATGGCGTGAGTGAATGGGGTGGCCAGTCTTCCGAGCAGCCTGGCCAACTCGTCTTGCTCTGTAGGGTTCTGGGCACCTCTTAAAGCAATTGTTCGGTCCATAGATTCGGCGATTTCTTCTACCCTCCGTGGGTCTCTGAATCTGATATCTTGTGAACCCTACCTGACAGCCTCGGCTTCAGGGTAGTCGGGTTGATTACGTCCCTCGGAAGGAAGAGGGTTCCGAATTGGAGGGATTGGTGCTGCATGGGGATAAGGCTCCTGTGGTGCCGGATGTGCTCCCGAAGCCCTTGGAGTTGGGGCTCGAGTAGTGCTCCGGTAATGGACATTAGGAATGAAGGCGGATGTTCCCCAGCCAGGGACTGCTGATGGTTGTGGATCTCTGCCAACGCGAGCAACGCCCGGGGGGTGCCCAGGCTGGTTAGTTGGAGCCTGATCATGGGGTTCCTCATTCTCAGTGGTAAGAGGAGGTTGTGTTCCTACAGCGAAGTTGACCGGTGGGTTAGGAGAACCCGTTGCTTGATTCTGTGTAAGTGTTGCTAGCGTTCTAGTTATGGCAAGCAACTATTCCTACACCAGTTCATTGTGTCGTTTGATCGATTCGATCTCTTGTCGCATGAGATCAACCGCTGGCCCCCTTGCACGAGGAGCAGGCGGCCGACATTGAGAGTTTTGCGGATTCTGAGTATTCTGTCATGGTCGGAGATTTGGTGCCATGGTTTTTCGGTGAAGGAAAAGATAAGTTTGTGAATAGAGCACTTAAAGATTAGTCGTTCCCACAGACGGCGCCAAACTGATGCTGCACTTTTCGACTCGCAATAAGTGTGGGCTCCGTGACCTGTAGAACACTCAGAAAGATGATCAGAGGACTACCGGATTGGCTCGGCGGTAGCCGCTCCGATGCTTAAGTAAGTAAACTGAATTGAAAGACTGTATTGAAAGCCAAATAATGAGCATGAAAATAAAGCGTACCTTTAGGGTTTGATTTTTAGACCGTGGCCTTCCTAAGTTGATTAGGATTCGAAGCCATGAATATAGGGATTTGATCATCGGAGATTGCAGTTACCTTGTGGAGTATTGCATAGAGATAATCATAGATGGTAGTTTTCTTGTTGAAGACTGTTCCGTGTTGAAGAGTGCTTCCTTATTCCCTGCTCGGCAACTACTAAGGCGGTGACGAGGTCTGGAGTGTTGGTCTGGATCCTGTAATTAACTGTGAGATCCTTATTCAGATATATATGCGCTCTGGAGGCATATGCTCGGCTGCTTCATTTGTTGGAAGCTCTGAATGTCCGAGCGCTTGACCACTGGTTGAGCGTGAGCCGAGTTAGCCGAGCGTGAGCTGGACTTAAAGGCATACGTGTCAAGTGCTGATTGGTTTTGCTCTTTTGTGGTATATCAATGGGTGTTAATTTTTAATATGATACGACAACACGTCTCGAACACGACACGAAGTTAATTAGTTTGGGTTTAGCATAAATGAGTTTGGGTCATAAACGGGTTGACACGTATAACACGATTAATAAACAAGTCGGGTTTGGATTTTACTAGTGTCAACCCGTTTAACACTACTTAACACCAATGTTTTCAAACCCAGCCCGTTCATCGAACCGGAAAAATGTTCGGGTTACGGGTTATCGGTTTAACCGTCAGGTCAACCGGAATCAAACTATGATGTCATAATTATGTAATTAATAAATTTAATAATACATATTATTGATATTTTAAATTTAAAAAATTATACAAAAATTACTAAAAATTATATAAAAAAATTTATAAAATATGAATTTTCTTAATATGTAAAACTTCAAGAAAAAAATGAAAAAAATATAATAGACATACCTTATTACAATGTTGAAAGTTGAAACTTCATTACCATTCTTCCATAATCGCAAGAACCATAACAAAAGTCATTTTAATATCCAATCCAAACATAATCCAATAATTTAATCTTCAACTACATGAAAAAAAAAAGATACAAACACTAATAATCATGCATAAAATAAAATAAAATACCACATGATACAAATATATAATACTAAAGTTTCAAACTTCAAGGATTTAAAATTTTAAATACAATCCAAAATAAATTCAGCCATAGATCAACTTAACTCAGCCAAAATTCAGCCAAAAAATTACATGAAATTTGAAATTTTGAATATACCAAAAAAAAAAAAAAAAATTGCAGCCAACAATTGGTTGACCCAGTACCAGGTCAACCGGTTCACCGGTCGGACCGTCCGATTTTATCGGTTTTCTATTTTTAGAACGGTTTTGAACTTAAAACGAGTTTATGAGTTAAACCAGACCGTTTTGTGGACCGTTCGACGGTTCAACCGGTTGAACCGGTCGGTCCGGTCCGGGTTTGAAAACATTGCTTAACACGTTTAATTATAAAATATATTATGAGTTAAGGTAATTCATCTCACATAAAATATTTATCAAGATTTTGAAATTTTTATTTATAAAAGAGGTTTCTACTTTGATTTGACCAATATCCAAAGTTACTAAACTTGAAAATTATCTATACATATTAAAAAATAGGTAAATTTTTTTATTTAAAGAATAAAAAAATTAAAATAAATGGGTTAAGTGTGTCGACATGTATAACTTGTTTAATAAATGGATTGGATTTGAGTTTTGAAACTTGACACGATTAGTTAATAATGTTGGGTTAGGATTTACACATATTTTCGAATATATATGTCTTGACACGACCCAAACACGACATGATAACACGAATTGACACCCCTATGTATATTAGATAAAAATACGTGGTTACAAATTGCATTTTTAAAATATAGGCGTAGATTTAAAATGCATTTTTCTTTGAAAAAGTTTGTATTTTTATATATGAAAAAATTCAAAATCACTTTAATAAAAAGTAAATTTAAAAAATGTGACCTTAAAAATAAAAGTGCATTTAAAAACTGCACTTTCAGTATACAAATGCATTTAAAAGGTGAATTTTGTAATCACGCATTTGTCACAAACTTGGATCTTTTAAATATTTTTAAAATAAATTGAGAGTGAAAATATTATTTTTAAAAGCATGCATGAGACAAAAAAAACTCGTCAAAATACTCTGATTTACTTATCACATGCATGTATAGAGACTTCTTACGAGATTTTTGATATTACATTGTCTTTTTTTTTTATTAACAAATTATATATACCTATCTTATAATTTATTTTTGTCAAAATGACAAGAACACCCTTTTATTTTTTTCCAATTTTTTTTTAAAATTTTTAACTTCTTTTGTTTTCAAATAGATACTGATTAAAACATTCTCAATCATAAATAAAAAATTTAGTCAAAATTGAAAAAATATTTTTTAAAAAAAAACATGAAATGAGAAGTTTTGTCATGTAAAAAAAAATGGACATGAAATGAGGTATATGTAGTTTGTCAATAATAATAGAGTAAAGTAATATAATTTTATAAATCTTATGAGAGATCTTTGTAATTAAAAAATGTGACCATAATTTATCCTAATTTATTGAATGAATTAGTAGACTCGAGCCTGTTACTTTCTGACTATTCGGGAAGGGACTACATAATGGGTGTAGAAAATGTGGAGTCTTTTCGAGGGCCAATTTTCCAATCTGTTTTTTTGCCAACCAATTTTCCAACCTTTGCCTTTGGTTGTTTTTATGTTTTCTTAAAAAGAAATAAATTGATTTTGTGCCAATCATTCTCTCTTTTTTATTTATTTATTAATTGAATGTTCATACCCAAACGTAATGAATATCGTAAATAAAAATACCACAACAAAGATATTTGGTTAAATCAATTCGATCCATGATAACCACTCTTTCTCCTCCTGTGTCTCTCCACACACACATCAAAATAATTATTTTCTTTTTCAAGTTTTGATAAACAGAAATTCATTCAAGTTGCCTTTCCGAATGGAAATAAAAAAAAAAAACTTATAAGTTTCTGTATTTTTTAAGGCTTTGGGAGTCAAAGGTGATAATTATGTGGAACAAGGAAAAAAATTGGGTCAATCGTCAACAAGTTCATAGAAAATATGACAAGTATTACAAGGTTCACACTTAAACATATTATCTCCATAATTCCTTTAATTATTTTGTGACTAAAATATAATTTTAGTGTTTTTCTTTTCAATTCATGCTAACTGAATTCTGTGAAAAGTGCCAACGGCTGTGTAAAAAGATTTAAAATTTTAAAATTCAAGTAGTCATAATATTTAAATCTGTTTTAAATAAAATTTATATATTTAGATTCTAAAAATCGAAATCTATTAAATAAGATGTATAATGAATATGAAATTTTGAAGGAAAAAAAAAAATCAATTCAGAACTGTAAAGTTTTATCTCAATAAAAATGTACAATTTTACATTTTTTCAAGGAAAAATTTGAAAGTGTAGAATTTTACAGTTTTATATAAATTGAGAATATTCTCATTTGTATTTAGTTTTATTAATCCTTTATCTACATATTGAATGCTTAAAACTGAATTTTAAGCGTGTGAAAATTTGTGAAAAAAATAGTATTTAAAATACCGGTTATTAAAAATAAAGTTGTTGTAAAACTGTAAAATTTTACAATTAAATTTTTTCAGAATTTAATACTTATATAAAATTTTACAATAATGCTATGCTTATTTAAACTTTTTACCAAAAGTTTTTACACAACTGATGTGGCAGTATTGTATTGGTTTTATATCACATAATAATATAATATAATATAAAACTAATACAATGCTGCCACATCAGCTGTGTAAACACTTTTGATACAATTATTAGGTTAGCATAGCATTACTCAAAATTTTATCAGTTCACTAAAATACCAGTCCATACAAACTCCACCACCGTCATCCACCACCATTGACCACCACATATACAAAACCACACACTGCCACCCATTGTTGCAAATCACCTTGAAGATCACAGCAAAAAGAACAACAAAGGTTATCCCACCAAACCCAATAAATGAATTTGCAGAACTGCCATTCCAAACGCACCGTCAGGGATTGAATATTTACAAATGATTGAAAAATATGCTTATTTAATATACTTCGATTTAATAATTATTAAATAATAAAATCATGAATTAAATAAAATAATATAAAATAAAATTATTTCTCAAAAATTTTTAATTCATAAAAAAATTTAAATTATTTAAGATAAACAATAAAATGGTCAATTGTTGCAGTAGATTTTTTTTATACAATAATATACAAAGAATGATAATCGAATTTACGTTAATTATGTAAAAATTTGTTACTTGTCTGAGTATAACAGCTCTGGTTATTTATCATAATTTTTTTTAATATAATAATGTGAAAATAAAAAATTAAATTAACATTAATTACATAAAGAATAAATAGTTATACCACCTCTCTCTTATTAAGAACCGCAATTAAGCAATGAAAATATAAAAATAGATTTCATATATATATATATATATATATAGATAGATAGTATTGAAGAGATGGTGAGTCCAAAATTCTGAAGTATTGTGCGCTGACACTGAAAGTGAAAGCGAAAGGGTGCATTGTGTAACAAAACGACAGTTGACGGCAGTGACTAAACTAAGAACAAAGAGTTTGCTTTAGGGTTGCACGCGCTGTCTCTCCCTCTCTTACACACACATATATTAACATTAGCCTGTGCTATCACTGAGTGTTATTAAAAATATTGACAAATAAACTAAAATATAAAATAAACATAATTTTGTATCTCCGTCTATTATTAAGCAATAGAAAGGATATAATAAAGAGATGATATACTGAATTGAAATAAGAAAAAAATTAAAAAAAAAAAGAAACTTCTTTCCTCTTGTCCAAAAAATCTCTCTAACTAAATTAATATAAATTAATTCAAATATCAAACAAATTATATAATAAAAATAAATAAAATATTTACAAACAATCTAAACACTAAAACTTAGTGTATAACATTTAATAAAGCTAAAAGAGGTTTCATATATTTGAGTCGGCTCATGAGAAATTGGCAAAATAAAATATTAGAAGCGGATAGGTTTTTTTTTTTTTTTTTTCAAATGGTGAAATATAAAATTAAAAACACTCGTATCAAGTTTTTATCTAGAGTTCATTCATGTTCATGAGTTTTGCCCATCAATTGATGCTCCATTTCATTTAATACTTTTGAACATAAGATATCATTCTCGATTTTCTCTAACAAATTATTAGCTTGCAATTTATATGTTATTTATTTTAAAAAATATAAAATATTGTTATCTAATAAGAATTAGAAAAAAAAAATCAAAATAAAAAATATCTATGCAAAAGTGTGAAGTTTTTTTGTTCTTAGTTTAGATTCCCTACCTTGTGAGTTGAGGTAATAGAAAGATATTTAAAATTTGGCATAAAAAGTGATGAAGTTTCAGTTATAACTCGTACGAAAAACAAATAATTTGATTTAGGATAAATTATACTAACCTCTCTTAAAATTTCTGATAATGACAAAGATTTTTTCTAAGAGTTCTGAAATGACATTGACTTTTCTTATTTTTACTGACAAATTACAAAGATTTCATTCCCAACCTCTTTTTTTAAAAAAAATGACAAAAATGTCTTTTTCATTTTTTTTGAGTGCATTTTTAAATTTTGATCAATTTTTTTAACATTTATTTTTCATTTTCAAATAAATATTAATTAAAATCATTTAGATTAAAAAATATAAGTTATTTATCTTAAGTTCTTCAAAGAAATGATCATAATTAAAAAAAAGTAAATAAATAAATGAAAGGAGTACTATTGTCACTTTAAAAAAAAACTCAGGCTAGAAAAGAGGTTTTTGTAGTCTGTCAGTAAAAATAGGGGAGGTCAATGTCATTTTAAAAATTTCAAGAGAGGTCTTTATAACTATCAGAAACCTCAGGGAGGTCGGTGTAATTTACCCATTGATCAATCTACCAAACATAATAAATGATAGAGTAACTCACACTAACCTCGCCTGAGTTTTCTAATAATTATACTTATCTATCTTGAGATTTCTGAAATTATATTGATATCTCCTACTTTATCTAATAAACTAAAAATATTTTCATCTACTCAATTTATTTCTTCAAAATGACAAAACTGTTAATTTCATATATTTTTTTACATTTTTTTACAAACAATTTGACCAATATTTATTATTTTTTTTCATTTTCAAAAAAATCTTTATTAAAACCTTAAATTTATTTTTATATAAAATAAAAATAAGTTATTCATCTCAAATTTAATTTTATATAAAAGGGTTAGAAAAAATTGGTCATAATTGAAAAAAAGTTAAAAAAACATGAAAATGACAATTGTGTTATTTAAAAAAAAATATTTGACTATAGGGAGGTATTTTAGTTTGCCATTAAAAATAGAAAATGTCAATGTAATTTCAGAAATCTCAATAGATGTCAGTGTAATTGTTAGAAACCTCAGAGGGATCGAGGTCAATATAATTTATCCTAAATAATAAGGCATATTTTTTCATCTAAAATTTATCATTTTTTTGTAAAAATTTGAAAAATGAAATACCATCACCATAATATTTTTGTATTGTAATAGTGTTGTGTATTCTAAGACTAAATAGTAAAATACTTAAATGTACAAAATATTTTGTATTGTAATAATGTTATGTATTCAAATGTAAAAAACAAATCACTTCCATATACAAAATGTGATCTGTGTAACAATATGAAGTATTATAAAACTAACTATTCCAACAACATTGCATAGCAAGAGTATGAAAAATATTTTTTTTAAAAAATAAAACTATTATTAAGATATGGCTACATCAATACAGTCATTACTGAAAAACTACAACCACATCAATAACACCATGTAATGGTTGGTCTCATTTAGATTAATGGCCCACATAAATATGATACCACAAATACAGAAAATAAATCAAAGGCCAGCATCCATCAATCATGAAGCAAAAATTAAAAATTAACAATCTCCACTCCTTGAAATTGGTACAGTGTGACGAAGTAAAAAAGATATAACAACATAATAAGATATCACAGATACACAACAGAAATCAAAGGCCAACATTCACCGATCATGGAACAAAAATTGAAAATCAACAATTCCCACTCTTACAAATTGTTACTGTGTAACAAAATGAAAGAAGATATAATAGTATCTATTCACAAATTTGTTGAAATATAAAGAGAATTTTGATTGACAACAGTTGGAACATGCACGGAGAGATAAAAAACAAAGATGATGGATTTTAACAAAATGATATAAAAAAGAAGAAAAGACTTACGTCCTGACTGGATTATTGTTCGTGAAAAAGCCTTGAACTGATCTGTAAGTGGTCGGACGAAACTTTAGCGATGGTTTCTTGGAATATTGCCTTCGATCTGCTCGAAATCTGATGACAATGAAAAAATTTTAGATTGAAGATTGAGGTTATGGCTCTATTATCACTGTGAGTATTTAAATTGGAAGATTGGGTGAAGAAGTGAAAAATGTGTAGAACGTGAAGAAATAAAAGATTGTGAAATTTGGAATTTTCTTTAGATTATGTAATTGGAAGATTGTGAAGAAGTAAAATTGGAAAATAAGGAAGGAACGTGGGAGAGAGGGGTTACTTAGGTAGTTTTTTTGTAGTTATTAAAAAAATTGAGAAATAAGAAAGGAAAAATAGATTTGGAAAAAAAAATCTAATTGAAAATTTTTGTTTTTGAAATGAAGGGTTATTTAGGTGATTTTTTTTTATATATTGATGCTGCACTTTCTGATCAGTGGGGCTTCCGCTCTTTGTCGCCTTTCAAGAACTCGAAAAGAGAGATTAGAGGGTCACCGGGTTGACTCCGGTGATAAGCTGCTTCGATGATAAAGTCAATAAAAGTAAAAGAGAGACTGTAATTGAAAGAGATTAATTGATTGTAATTGAAAAGCGCATCTTAGAGTTGTATTTATAAGTTACGAATCTCCTAAGTTGATTAGGATTTAGAGTCGTAAAGATTGGGATTTGACGATATCTAAAGATGGCAGTTGCCTTATTGAACTCTGACCTTCCGCAAAAGTAGGGAACAGAAGATATCCGAGAATGGTAGTTTTTCATGTCGTATTCTATTTCTTATTACAAGGTCGGTAGGGCACGTAAAACGGTGATTAGCTCAGGACCCGTCTACGTACGTATTCCAAACTCTCTGTTCTGAAGGAAAGGTTTGCGCCCTCTTGACCAAGGGACGTTTGGATTTTCGGGGTCGTCAGGTCTGAATAGTCCTATGTTATTTCCTGACCTGCACATGAAAGAGCTCATACACACGTGTCAATCTTGGGTTAGGCTATCATTTTATGAACTGAAAATAAGAAAGAAAAAGTAAATTTGGAAGATAAAAAAAGGAACAAAGTATCTAACTGAATAAATTTATTTTTAAAAACAAAAAAAAAAAAGGAAAAAAATTATTGAACTGAATTTTTTTTTGTTTAATTTTAAATTTAATTGAAAATAAATGAGAGATGAGAAAAAGTAAAGACTTTTAAGAATGTACCACATAAATTTAAAATTAAAGAAAAAAAAAAGAAATTGCCACATTAATACTATTATAATAATATATAGTATAAATAGATAGATATAGAGACAGCAATTTTGGTTTTTGATATGGATAAGAAGGATAGCACGAAATTGTTTGTGTTGCAATAGTTTGGTTTGGTGCATATTATCGTCGGTTAGAGGTGGCACCCCTTCTCGGTACCTAATTTGTTTTATTAAAGAACTTGTGCCGGCGGAAGATGCATTGATTGTCATACTTGACAATTAACAAACTTAACAACACGAGATAATTTTAATATTAGGTGTCAGTCAGGCTCATAAAAGCCAACAACTCCAAGTTCAAGAGTAGAATAGAATAAACAATGTCGCCCTAGGGCTAGCTTAACAGCACCAGATAATATTAATATTAGGTATCGGTCAGGGTCATAAAAGCCAACGACTCCAAGTTCAAGAGCAAAATAAAATAAACAATGTTGCCCTAGGGCTAGGGCTAGATAGGATTGCTATTTGTTCTTTTGTAACTCAAACAACGAAAAGATAATGTGACAATTTAAAATAAATATAATTTGTAGAATTGGGGACAGAGATGCCACAACAGTGACATGTTATGAAAGTTTTTGTTATTCGGATTTTCTAAATTGAGTTCATTTTTAAAATCAATTTATAATGTATTGTGAGATGTTTAGATTATCCTCATTTTCTATCAATTTGACGCGAATATAGTAACTAGTGCAAAGGAATGCTAACTTTTGAAATTTATACTTTTCACATAAATGTTTATCAATTTCTTTAAAAAGTTTTTTTTTTTTCTTTTCAAAAGGGCTCTTAATTTAAAATAATTAAAACAAATTTCTTAGATTACATATGAACTAATTTTAATAATTAAAAAATAACTTTTAGTAATTTGATAGTTTGTATTTGTTTTTAAAATATAACCAAATGGGAGTTAAAATTCCCATTTCTTTAATGTCATATACATACAAATTGAGATTGTCACATCTTGAAATTCATCTTAGGTGAATTGCGGAAACTCGATTTGCCATAGGGCTTTTAAACTTATTTCTGATGTTAATTGCAATCTTTTAATCGTTCATTAGTAGCGAAAATACATAGGTCTTTTTTTTTTGGAGGTAAATCCTGAAATAGAGTTAAAAAAAAAAAGTTATTTTTCAGTTTGATGTTATTTTTAACTTATTTACGAGATTAGGATTGTTTTTAAAATTATCTTTCCAAAAAAAAAAAAATTAAAATCGTTTTTCAAAATAACACTTTAAAAGAGTCTTTCGAAAAGACGTTTTGAAATAATTTTTTTTTTAAAATTGTCTTTCAAAAATATGCTTTCAAAAACATATTCTGAAAGACGATTTCAAACAATTTTTTTTGTTAAATCATCTTTCAGAAAGACGTTTTTAAAAGCGTTTTTACATTTTCCCTTCAATGAGACAAAAAGAACATTTCAGTGTAACTTGAAAAACTATGACCATGAGGAGTTCTCCATGCATTTTGAAAATTGACAGTAGTTTCTCATTGCCAGAATCCAAATAATAGGCAAAAACAAAGCCAGTAAATGCGCTATTGCATCAACATTTTTTCCTCGCTGAACCTATAAATTTAGCTACTTGACTGGATTTATTAAATAATCTGAATTAGGACTTTCATTGTGTCAAAGAAAAATGGGATAGATAACAAGATAACTTCATAATGAAGGTCATTTTTGGGGAAGGGAGTAGTATAACAATACTATCATCAATAAATTAACTACAAACCACTGAACCATGACACAAACATAACACAAGAAGTATCAGCAATCAAAATAGAGGAATAGTTCATAAAGAGTGCCAGCAATTATTGCAATATTAAACTGACTTAAATTGTCTTTTTTCCCCCAATCCTCACATTGTCTAAGAAAGTATTCCTAAAATTTATTGTGTGACATCTCCTTAGAGTGTCCGTGTCGTATATGTGCTTCTTAGCCATCAAATATGAGGAGTCAAACTGTTAAGTCACCTACAAAGAAGAATAGTCTCCTATCCCCAGCTACAAAACAATGTTTCCTTCAAGTTTCAACATCTTTTTTTTCCTTGACCTTATGGGACATAATGACCTAAAAAGTGCATTTTTTAATGAACAAGAATATATCATTGAAAATATCTCAAAGGGGCACCCATGTACATAGGATGAATACAAAAAAAAATTATTTTTTGACGAGTGTATACACTTGCTAAAAAAAATTCAGTAAGTATATACAGAAAACAACTGTGCCAACTATAATCTCATTGAACTTAAAATATCTACAAAAGAATTTACCAATAAAGAAGAATTCCTAGTAATCCAAAAAGAAGGAATTCAAGAAACCATACTGATAAGTCAAAATAGAAGATTCTTTAAGACTGTTATATTGGCTTGTTAATCCACGAAATGCTCTGTAAAGAGATACCCTTCTCTTCAATGATCCTTCTGGGGTTACTGCAATTGTTGGTGATGCATTTGCAGCATTTTGCTTTCGAAAATTCAAGATATCTTTCAAGAATGTTTTGAGATAATTGTAATCTATGTATGCTTCCTGCCATTCCTGCACCATCTGTGGAGCAAATTCAGAGCGAAAGAAAAAATAGGCAATTACTTTGAATATAACAGCATGGTTCTATGATGGCACCAAGAAAAGGAAATTACTTTGAATCCATAAATAAACTTTTGATTACTGGAGAAGTCCCTTACTTTCTTAAGATTTACCACCTGTTACAGAAGATTTAATAAACAATTGATAGATACTAGAGAGCAGCTAAAAATAATTTTACAAAATTTCCAATATGACCTGCCATCTTTCATTCGGTGGTATAGAGCATAAGGTTGCGCATAGTGATGGATGCCATAGGTGATTCCCTAACAAAGGAAGAAAAGAAGAGTAACCATAAGAGGTATGCAATGAAATTTACATAATCAACAAACTTAGTCCCAAATAATGCCTTTTTGATGGAACTATGCAGAATCTTAGGGTCTAAACACAATCGCATTCCTATAATATGTTATAATCAGAATATAAAATGACATCGACAGAAAAAAAAAAAAGATATATATATATATATATATATACATACTACCTCATAAATTTAAGTCCTACATTGAGTTTGTCTCCTTTGACGAACTGGCCTTCTTCGTGGGCGTTCAAGTTGTTGCTCAAGTTGTGTGACTTGAGAAGGATCACCAACTTCAAATCGATGATGTGTATGATAAGTACGTGTAGCTTGTGGTATGGCATCAAGATGAAATCCCCAATCTATATCTTCACCCATACCACCTACATCATCATGAACCACTGTCAACCCCTCAACGCCCATGTCATCACCCATCCCACCTATCTCAATTGCTTGTGTGCATGGCTAGTATAGGATAATCAATGGGAGAGATGCGCTGTGGAAGTGCACTAGGTGGTGTGGATCCATGTGAATGTGTAGTGTACATGGACAGAAACACAATTGATGATGGATGGGGAGTTACCATGGAAGTGTCCTTATGACAATGACGTCTCTTGTATGCTATAATGCCACGACCTCATCCTCGAGGCACTGGTACTGATTGTGATGGCATTGGGTCACCTGATATGTGCTCGTCCATGATACGTTGATGAGACTAAATTGCTTCTAGGGCAGAATAACTTAGTGTCTGAATATCAACAAAGGCTTGGTGTGAGTCAACCCGATCGGCACTGACCCTCACCAACTTTTATATGTATTTGGCTGAGGAAACTGGACTGCAAGTAACATAAACAATTAATTATAAGTAAAACTTTTATAATATAAAAAGTAATATAATAAACATCAACATATTAATTGAATTCATACCAATATTTCAACTATTCCGGCTACTGGTTTAAATCTAATCGATGGCTTGGTACTAGGTGGGCCAATAAAGTAACGGGTAATTCGTCGATATCATACCATATGTGGAACCATATAGTCAAGCGAGTGATATAATTGGTTAGCATATGCAATATGATCCTGTCGTTGTCTCCAAATATTGATGTAGGATCGATGCAAGAAGTCCCAATCATATAATGCCCGCCCTCAATGATCAGTGGCATGAAGGTCTACATCGGTGCTTGAAAGAGTGGTATGTTTTCGCAAAGTCCAAACTGGCACATTACTCAATCTGAAAAGTGCCACTCAACCACCTCAAAGCAAATTAGTGGTGACACCGTTTACCATATATCATTACCAACAAGGCAGTATGTAGGTAAAGATGTAATGACATCATCAGTTTACGGCTGCCATATCATCTATATGCCAAGAAACAAAATTAAGGATAACTAAACATCAAAATAGATTAACTTAATTTATATAATTTATATTGTGAAAATAACCTGATAGTCTTGCATTTGGTCGAGCTGGTCCTGATAATGGCGAAGCACATGAATCGGTGTCTCTTGAATAGATAAGGTGGTTCTCCACTTATACCCTAATGGTAATGGCTCATCTTCTTCCACATTCTCCCTAAGAACTTGTCTCGCAGGTCAGATATGTATTAACCTCTCTCACACCCATAACTTTTCAAATAGATTAAAAATAAATTAATAAATATTTAATGAAACAAAAAAATTTAAAAATAAACTAAAATGTATTAATATACCTGTAATAAAATAAGTGGGCCACCTATTACTGAGGCAGTAGGCTTTGTAACTCGACACATCTCTTGATAAAGGCATGCAAAGACTGCACTCCCCCAACTAAAGTTCCTTGCATCCTGTAACTCTCTAAGCAACGGATGATACATTAACTTCACCTTATTCCCTGATTTATCGGCTAATAAGGATCCACAAATAAGTTGCAAGATGTAGGCCCTAGCATGCCTACGAATGGTCTCATCATCTGCATCTTCTACTAACTCTGCAAAATGATTAAGAAGCCATCTTATCTTTAACCGTGATCCATCAAGATCGGACTGAGATGGTACAATGCCCAATAAGTCCATGCAAGGCTCATGGCAAACATTAACAGCAGAGCTAACATCAGAATCTGTGACAGGTGCCCCATTTATTGGCAAGCCTAGTAGGATAGCCACATCTTGCAATGTAATGGTGCACTCGCCTACTGTTAAATGAAAGGTATGTGTTTATATCCTCCACATCTCAACCAATGCAGTGATTAGAGCCTAATCAAGTTGTATGAATCCAACTCGATAAATCCCGTAAAATCCCATTCGACATAAGTAATCCTAGATGCGGATGTCAAATGGGGCAGCTCGTCGTACTAGGCTATCACTCATACGACAATGAAAATACCTTGGATCCTACTATTCAACATAATAAATAAATAAAAGTTCTATAATTTAATAGAAACTAAAAATACATGTAATTGATATGATGTAAAACCTGCCCCTTCCATATACGAGATGACCGATGCATATCCTGCATGTATAGAATAGATCCATCTGCAGGCCCGAGATGTATAAAAGTTGGTGCCTCAATCTATTTTCTATAGCTTTAATATAAGAAAGCCCACGTCAGAAGAGTTATCAAATGAAAATAAAAACAATATTTTTACCATATTTTTGGGGCATTCATAAATAAAATAAATATATGATAATTTCAATGGCTGCTCTTGGGTCATTTCCAATTTTTGGTGGACATGTATCATCTCCACCATACCCACTTGATGATTTAGAGAATGCATGTGGGTAACTTTCATAATAAGTAGTTATGTAGTCTCTTTATTTTGGTGAGGTTGAATTTTAGAGTATTGAACATTGTTTTATGTTTGATATACCTTACCGGGTGGAACTCCTAGATTTCTCTTCTTTTTATCCTTCTTCCCCTTTAAAAAAGAAATATTGCATTATTATTCACATCCCCAAAGCAACCTATATTTCAGCCCCAAACTAACACCCTAATCAACATTAACTCATTCACCTAACCTTTAAATTTCCATCCAAACCCCAAGATTTGTAGTTATCTCTCAAGTCCAACTCCTATTTTTTTCCCCTGAAATTTTGGCAATGAAATAGTTATTTAGCGAGATAAGAAATCTTCACCAACTAGTCCAATTGCATAGAACAGAGCCTACTTTCCGGTGCCTAACTACTCAACTTTTAAAACAAAGCCTTGATGCTTGTTGCCCGAGTTTGGAGGGGTACCCAAAAAACTTGGTTGAAAAATAGAGATTTTAGTAGAGCACATTCAACCCTTTAAGAACCCAAGATATGTACGTGTACTATGACGAAAAATCTCCAAGTGTAAACAAAATCAAGTTCCTAGCCATATTCCCACGTTCTTTTAGAGTACCTTCATGTCAACAAAACAACCTTCAAGTACTCCCAAAGAAGACAAGGGAACTTGGCCAGCAAGGTTTTTATGCAATTATTACTCATCTTATCACAAATTCTGCTTGATGATAAACAATTTACAAGTTACATAACCCAAGATGTTGTTTTTAAAATAAGAAATACATCATTCTGTCAGCCTAGACACTTGAGTTTCCTAACTGATTTACACAATATTTTCAAAAAGCCAGAGTTCTAAATGATGCACAGAGGTGACATCCTAATGATCATTCCTGAGTGTCTTGCTATTTTATTCACTAAAGATAGAAATGAGTGTCTTCATGTAAACATCAAAAAATTATAATTAATCTATTATGAGTGGCTACCAATATATGTGATTCTTCTTTCTCTAAGGATAAGTGATTAAAATTTTTAATTACAATAGTAGATTCTCATGCAAACGAAAACCACATGAAGTAAAAAACTTTGGGCACAAAATTCAATCCATGAGTATTGTTTTACCAGGTTATTAAAGACCAAAAATAGGCTAATAAAGTAAATTCATCCAACCAAGAACTTCCTAAAACATAAATCCTAAATCTGCCATCCAAACCTCTTGATTGTTAAAGCTTGCTATTAATTTATCCAAGATCTATAATGATGATATTATAAGTAGTTAAGCAAGATTCTAGTGAGTAGGACATTCTGGAATTTCTGATTTGTGATCACCATTATGTAAATTTGGCCCAATAAATTCATGGCTATGTTTAGCTTAAGGCATAACCCACCACTGTTATGGATTTACCAAGGAGTCCAATGCCTCTATGGCTGCTAGTATGGTCATGCTGCAGCTGCAGCTGTTGGTTTTGTTTGTTAAGTTCCCTATTTGGTAAAACAACCAAGAAACCATGATTTGCTGACTTATAGAGTAGTAATCTACCAGTGGTCCCAACAACATATCAGACCTGCAACCCAGTGCTCCTATAAGTAGTTCCTCAATGCTGTTTTCCATATAACAGTTGAGCAGATACACTCAAAGAATAACTATTGAGTTGTCTCACTGCAATTGCCACACACAAGGCATAACTCTTTTATATCAAGATCCTTTTTTCCTTTAATTTGCTACTAGTAGCTAAAGTATTTCTAACACAAGTCAAGGATAAATGCATACTTAGGTACAGATTTTTCAAACCAATTAAAGGCAATATGGAATGCCAATATGCAGGTTAAGAAACACACAAGTCTCAATTTGTAACTGAAATTTACAAACAAACTACATAGCAAACACCTTTGCTCAAAATTATCGTTGCTTACAAAAAGAAAACTGATACAATAAGTATTTTTGCAGCATATTGTTTTGGCCTACGACCTTCCCCTATGACCATCCCATTTCGAATTCATATAGATTGTGGACGACCCTTAAATCTTTTCATAATAAGATCAGGGCACAAAGTTGGACCAATGGGCTCGTCCCAATAATCCTCATGGTGAAGAGGATGAAATTCAAGTGCATATATAGCCATGTATTATGTCAACTTATAACATTCATTAATATAATTTCATCCATTCAACACAAGCCTTTGCAAATACAGCCAAGGCGTGAGAACATGGCATTTTGTAGATGACCCATTTTCCACAAGAACATACACCATCACGTGTCAATACTGCATGTGAGTGACCCCTCATTGTCATAACTGATGTGTCACTAAAGTATATGTTGAAATTTGTGATCACGTGTCCACCGATCTTGGATTGGTAATGCATAATCTTTGTAACAACAAAAGGGGTATATATGCAACCTTCGGATATAGCTTGTTGCCCAAAACCTTTCCTCCCAAAAAAATACTTCACTAGACGATAAAAAATTAGTTGTGCAAATGCAGATATTGGCAAATTCCTTACACCTTTCAGCACACTATTAAAAACTTCAGAGATGTTAATAGTTAAATGTCCATATCTTCGACCTCTATCATATGCAACTGTCTACTGTGCTACAGGTATTTCATTTAACCAATCATATGCCTTTTGGTTGAGGCTTTTAATTTTTTGTATAATGGAATTGTATTTGCGTATCTGATATGCACTTTCAACAGCCCAAACAAGTGTCTTTAGATGGGCATCTTTGAACTTGCTATTAAAATTGCTACGAACATGCCTCAAGCAAAATCTATGATATGCATTAGGCTCTTGCCATCCAAAATTTGCATCTTTGACCACATCAATTATACCTTTATGTCGATCAACTATCAAACAAATCTCTTCCCTTCTCCTCACAACATGCAACCTTAACAAATATAGGAACCGTCGCCAACTGTTGTAACTCTCATCTTCAACGATTGCAAATGCGAGAGAAAATATTTGATTGTTACCATCAGTCCCCATTGCAATTAACAAATTTTTCCTTGTATTTTCTATAAAAATGTGTGACATCAATACTAATAACTGGCCGACAATGTACAAATCCTTGAATTGATGCATTAAATGCCCAAAACATTCTGCCGAAAACCACCACATCCGGGTTGCTAGTGTTACGATGCAACCAGTGAACAATTATGCCAGGATTATACTTCACAAGTGCTCCCATAAACTTTGGAAACAATCTGTATGATGTCTCCCAATCCCCAAATATCATGAAAATTATTTTATACTTTTCAATCCAAGCTTTCCTGTAAGAGATCGTGTAACTGTACTTTTCTCTCATTTGCTCCATAATTAGATCTATCTTTAAAGCAGGATCAACCCTCATTGCACCTTGTATTTCACTTGCAATTAACTTAGAATCTAACTGCACATGGATCTCTATTCATAGCACGATTTAAACAAGTGTGTGGTCCCTCATATTTTGTGATTTGAAATCGGCCAGTGTTTTTATTTTTTATAGCACGCAGTCTCCATTTACACATTTCATGAAGTTTACATCTCACAGCCCAAATATCCTTGTTGATTTCAATCACCTCATACTGATTATGGCATCTAATTGAAAATTCTTTAATAGCTTGCTGCAATTTTATCTTGTCATTAAATTCAAGACCTTTACCTAACTCATTTGTTGTTGGATCCCATATGCAAGGATGGTGCAAATGGGATGAATTGCTCCCACCAACATCATCAGTAAAATTGACATTTGAAAAAAATGGAGAATCAGCCTTATGTAAACGAATGCAATGCTCATTGGCTTTATCCATTTCATCCTCATCACCTAATTGCAACATATCATCATCTTCTTCTTCTGACAATGCATTGGGGAGATTATTCCTATCCATGGGATTGTTGCAAATGTCCTCACCCTGAACAATATTCACAATATTAGGAAAGTGAGACTTCACATGTTATGTATGACATGTCTCATCCACCAACATAGGACTGGAACTTTGATGTTCCATGGGGACAACTTCACCAATTGGGCAATCACTGTCTTGTTTGAGCAGTCGAATAAAAGGATCGTGCTCAATCTCTACCGGTTGAGATATAGCACAAAGGACTATGTACATCTTCTGTCTCCATATAAATGTCGATGCTACATAACGTTGGATTGCTTAGAACGACTTCAATCATTGAATCCATTGTCTCATCATCAAGGACTTCTAATGGAGAGTATTTGCTGTGCTCGAATAGAAATCAAAAAGTCATCTTTAGGTGGACTTGTGTGATATTCAACTTCTTATAACATACATCTTCGTCAAAAGTTCATTAAAACTTATTTATTTCCTCAACATAATGCTTCGTCGAGCATTCATATCATATCCATATACTACCTTGTTCCCCATAACAAACATTTCCTCCCCAATAACATAGTACAGGTATTGATGTTCCAGCCATTTCTAACCTTCAAAAAAATAAATACAAGCCATCAAAATTTAGTTTAAACTAGGTATAATTCATGAAACAATGATCACTAATTTTCTACAAAGTTGATTGAAGTTCGAAAGATATTAAATATTCTAATTTAATAAATAATTTAATTTCTAATTTGAAAATTAGAATGAACATATTAAATTAGAAGGAATATACCAATTTGGAATATTGGTCATTTGAGATGGTTCTTTTTTATCTGGTCTTCTCCCAAATCCAAAACTAGAGACATCTATGTAAATCACCATTTTGGTAAATAAGTTGACTGTAAAAAAGATCTAAAACAACTCTATTTTGGTCATTTGACTTTGATTCAAAGTAATGCAAAATAATTGAAGTCATCGGTACAATTATGGGGTCAAATTCCTTTTTCACAAAACCAACCCCACAACTTCAATCAAGTATTTTAAAATTTTATTTTTATTTATAGGAAAAAGGTTGAATTTATCAATAATATTTCTAAACAAATTGAAAAACAAAATTAAAAAACTACTCAGCTTTTAAAATATGATTCTAAAACCAATTTGAAGCTTGCTGGCATTGTATCTAAATCAACTATAGTTTTCACTCTTTTTGTCTATATTATGTAAATGTATGTGCCTCACATCTTAATGCTATTTTTAAGTGCAATTTATAAAAATATCATAGAAAAAACACGCAACGTCTTCTTTAGAATTCAATACCCACTACTGTTGCAAGAAAAACAATTCCTTACAGTTGACGCATATATATTTCAAATGTTATTTTGTTCTATTTTTTGTTGCATTGTCCCATTTCATGCATGGTTGAAGAGGTGTACTGAGAACCATGTTGAAAGTATTAGAATGGCTTCTTAGCCATCAAAAGTTAATATTAATTTGGGAATTTCTGAATCTTAAGTAGGAATAATATAATATTGTTAATGAAACTTAGTAAGCAACCAAATTCAAGGAAAATCAAATCTTTTGCGACTTGTGGAAATTCCAACTCTTACATCTCATCATTGAGATTACTATGTAGAAATTCAGTGGAAGTTCTATATTGGCTCAGTAGGTGAGAAATAAGATAGCCAACTTTTTAAATATCCTAAGAGTAAGAGATGTAGAAATATGAAATGGAACCTTTTATTTATGATAATAATTTGAATGTTCGGTGAGTACTGAGGAACCTGTAGTTTTGGAAGATGTGAATTTTTTTTTTTGGTATGGGTTGAAATTCTTTGGTAGGAAATAATTGGGCAGTTCAGGTTATGTCAAGCATAGCCAACTATGGAATGAAACTTTTGAATCCTAGAAATAAATAAAAAAATATAACAATAATAATGAAGAATAAATCTCAGAGGACACCATGAAGATGTTAGGAGAAACTAAGTTTATCAAGTATTGCAAATAGAAAGTTCGATGTTAGGAGAAATTTTCTATAATGAAGAAATTAGGTATTTGCATGTCGAAAAAGTAGGCTAAGTAGTAAGAAAAAGAAATATTGGAAATAGTCATTTAGGAGCATCCTACATAATAGTTATATAACAGTTGTTCAGTGTCTTCCCATCATTAACAACCTTTGATTGTTATCTGGTGGTTTTGATCAGTGGAATACTCTAAATTTTAGTTCTTAAAGAAAATCTTTAGATAAACTTGTGATCATAGGAAGAAGTTATGGGAGGAGATTTAAGAAAGGGAATAGAAAAAAATGCCTCATAAAATGTCAAACCACATTTTAACAGTGCTTCCTTTCCTTTAGCCTTTCTTCTCTTTAAGCATCTGGACAAGTACCTATATTTTTACCCACCTGAAGGGCATGGAACTTTACTTGACACCTCTTGATAAAAAATTAGAAACAAAGAAAAGGAATTGGAAATTCCTAGTTCATAAAATCATATTGATTTCTTGCTAATTTTGAAGTTGGCCCCTATAATCATCGGCCATCATCTTAATTGTTCAGTAGGATACTGAAACTCTGAAAGCATGTTCCTCCTGTTACTCAAATGTGGTTTAATTGCAAGTAGACAATAAGGGGCTGCTTGGATAATGATTCAGATATATTTTTTAAAAAAATTTGTAATTAATGTTTTAAAAACTGTGAAAATATATTTGGATATGATAATATAAATTAAAATTAATTACAAACATAACGCGTATTTTGTGTTTTGAAATGAAAAATCTGTGTTTGAAAACCTAAACAAACATAGCCTAATTATTTAAGATACAGTGGAAATTATAAACAAGCAAGGTTATTTAAGAAACCAGCAATTATAATGAAACCAAAGAAAACCACGTGGAAGACTGTCATTGTAAGGTTCAATATAGAGCTTTCCTTTGTACTGCAATACTAAAAAGAAATATACATCCATCACTTTCAAAACCCATTAAAAACATTATAGTCCAATTGTCACGACCTGCAACCCACCCTCTACGGATTAGCGGACCGCAACTATCCAACCCAGTCCTTTCGCCAAATCGGACCTGTTCATCCTGTTACACTATCATCAATGTTATTAACATGTAACCACATACATCAACATATATATACATAGCGGAAGACAATAAAGGAAAAGGGTTACATGTACATATCATTCTACTAATACAAAAATACAGCCTGTAAAATTTCTAATTCATCCTCTCATCCCCAGGACACGGGAGTGCTACCAGACTGTACTACTATTGCCATTACTTGTAAAAAATGTCTAACCTATAGCTGTAGTCTCCTACTGTCTATCTTCTGTGTCAGTCCTTGAAATCAAACATGTAAGTTTGATGTGAGCTAAACTAAGCTCAGTAAGTAAGTCCCCTACTCTATCATGTGTACAAGATCTAGGAAAGAAACTGAATAAACGAATAACAAGGATATGATAGCTAGTTAATATCATAACAATAATCATAGCTCGTGAATGAATATCAAATAATCAGGGATACAAGTGATAAAGAACATCTAGTCTAAATCAAATGATCAGGAATACAGATGATAATCATGAACATCTAATATGAATAAAAACATCATATGCTACTGGCAAAAGTTGTCAAATACATGATCATAGTAAGTACTCAAGTAAAGCTATGCAACTGCCTAATCATTCATACAAGAACATGATCATACTATAAATCTCAATAAATCGTTAATAATGTCAAAACAAGTGGATGCGATCAACTACGGGGCCCAGCTACCCATTGTGTACATAAAGCACTGAGCTCAATAATGTAAACTATGTCCTCTAAGACTGCTGTCATGCACTATGCCTCGACATAGTCATGATGGAAACTGGTGTTCGTACTCGGGACAGGACCCCGTACTCGGGTCATACAATGCATCCAGATGGAGTTTGTGACTAAGCACAAATTCGACACTAATAAATATCAAGATCATGTTATCTCCACGGAAAAGAATGTAGATCATAACTGGTTCAAGGAAACTGTCACGCCCCGAATTTCCACAAACCCGGGGAGTGAGTAAAATGAAAGAAGAAAATTAAGTGAAAGGTCATAAGGTGGATTTAATTGATCATTCATTCATTTACCCATGTTTTCTCCAAAATTAGAAGTGAAAATTTGTTAACTAGACCCACCCAAGATGAGTCCCAAATAGGAGTCAAACACCTTCCCCAACTAATGATCAAGATAGTCCAAGTAGTGTCCAAAAACGATCTCTAAAGTAGTCCCAAAATGTCCCTAAAAATGCCTTAGAATAATGACCCAAATGGGCCCCAAAATGCCTTATGGTATGGGCCAAGAATAGGTCAAAAGGTCAACCAAAATTGGTCTAAGGAAGTGGCCAAACATAGTCTGTAAGAGTGGTCAAACATGGCCCCGTAAGGTGGCCAAACGTGGCCCAAAAGAGTGGCCAAACATGACCCAAAGTGTTGGCCAAACATGGCCTAAGGATGGGCCAAACATAGCCCAAAAGGTGTCCAAACATAGCTAACAAGGGTGGCCAAACATGGCTCAAAAAGGTGGCCAAGGGGTGGTGTCAAAGGGCTGTCAGGCTAGGTACCATGGCAAGGCAACATGCTGGCACGCACAGGCGCGCAGGGCTCGTTGGGTGCGCGCGGCGCAGACCCGTGGCAGGGGGCGGGGCATGGTCACTGTAGCAACTACAACCTCAAATCTGATTTTTCTACAGGTTTACTGTTCATGATTGCGATTGAATTGCTATGTCTAGCAGCCAATTTTCTCTGTTTTCCAAATTTTTTTCCCAAGTTTTTAAGGCTACTTTTCCCCCATTTTTAGCTCACTACTTCAAGGTTTTCAACCCTTCCTCCTGTTGGCACTTTTCTCACCTATTTAAAGGTGTTTTACACACTTAACCAATCCTTTAATTTTTCCAAAATTTTGACATAACCTCATTTATATTTCTAAGCATTTTTTCACCTAATATTCATAATACATTATTCAATCAATGATTTACACATACATGTGATACACCTTGAGTGAGGATGGAAATGTGTAAATCATACACCTTATGATACATTATACAATCAATGATTTTACATCTACTATTTTCAACACATACATGTGATACACCTTAAATAAAGACATCTCAACAATCATTTAGGTTTTAGACCCTTACATTGCAAAGTGGCCCTAAGGCCCATAGTTCACTATTTTCTAAATTTAAACACAAGTTAATTGGGCTTATGCCCATACATACAAAAATATGCCCCAAGGGCCAAATATGTTTCGTGGTCCGTTTCTCTTCCGCTCTCCAAGACTTGATCAAGTCTCATGTACTCGGAGCCTCATTTGTAATATGATATCCCACGAGGGGTCAGCACAACCGTTGGTATGACATAATGCTAGTGCTAGGAACAAATTTAAGGACATGGCATGTGAAAGTGTACATTTAAAAGTTATAACCTTCCAATCCCCTAATGCTATGCAATATCAATATACATGATACACACATGCAACTCTATGTCACACCCATATCTCGTTTACGGATGGCTCTCGATGGACCCTGAGTACCAATACCCGTTCACGGATCGCTCTTGTTGGATACTAGGAACCAATGCAATGGCCAATTTTAGGTTTTTCACCACAGGATCTACACCCTTATAATGCGTAGCACCAAGTGCTCAACCCATGCCATGTTTCCAAGGATTCAAGTACGTCAAGATGCCTTGATTTTTTTCAATGCAAATTCCATGGGACATTTCATCAAACACATATTGTATAACTTAAGATATGTCCTCATTCATAATTAAAACATAACTTCAAATTCACAACACTTTGTCTATATGAATATAAGTCACAATTCAATGAATTAAACATATGATCAAGTTTCATGTTCATTACTTTAACAATTTCTCAAAGAAAATACAAATACACAAACTACCAACTCATGGAATAAATTATAACTCTCAAACTACAAAAGTTTCTCTACATGAACATAAGCTAAAATATAATAATCCAACACATATGCATGGTACACCTTCATCATGGTAACAAATTGTCAAGAAACTCAAAGAACACAAAAGTACCTAAACCACCAACTCTAAGTTTTCAAAGCAACTATCACCTAAGTGGTTTTCTAACATCAAGTAAACACCTAAATCACTCAACCAACATATAAAAAGGCAAGGAAACTTAAATCTATTCCTAACTTAGCAAGATATCATACCTAAAATGGTTTTTCTCAACGCTTGGGAGTTATGTTCGCTGTGCAAGCCGAACCGATCTGTGAGAATGTAGTCCTTGACGTGGGGAACAACTTCCTAGAAGGAAGTCTTGTGAGAATCCAAGCCTAGAAGTGTGTTTTGGAAGCTTGAAGATTGGAACACCTAGGTTTTCTCTTCACTTTTTCTCCATGCGCGAGTTCTGCTCTTTCTCCAGACCAAAATGCAATTTTTTAACTCTACGGGCTATATTGATACTAAAGGGGAAAAATGGCAAAACTGACCCTTTTGCCCTTAATGAATCCGAGACCCTGTTAAACTACAACCCATCCCGAAATGCCTCAATTCGACATTCTACTTTAGCCAAAGTTCATAAAATTATTTTAAATAAAAATGTTTTAAAAATTTATTTTTGCCTTTGGCCAGGTTTGGCCGGTTCCACTCGGGATGCCCTTTTGGTCCAATTTTTTAAACTATCTCTGAATAGGCTCAAATTTTTATAAGAGGTGTATTTTAACATTGTCATGCCCCAAATTTTCACAAACCCGGGGAGTGAGTGAAATGAAATAAGAAAAATAAATGAAAGGTCATAAGGTGAATTTAATTGCTCATTCATTCATTTTCTCATGTTTTTCCCAAAATTAGAAGTGAAAATTTATTAACTAGACCCACCCATGATGAGTCCCAAATAGTAGTCAAACACCTCCCCAACTAATGGTTAAGGATGGTCCATGTAGTGTCCAAAAATGGTCTCTAGGATAGTCCCAAATCATCCCTAAAAATGACTTGGAATGATGGCCCAAATGGGCTCCAAAATGCCCTAAGGCATGGTCCAAGAATTGGTCAAGAAGTCCACCAAAAATTGTCTAAGGAAGGGGGCCAAATATGGCCCATGTAAGTGGTCAAACATGGCCCAAAAAGATTACCAAAAATAGCTTAAAAAGGTGGCCAAACATGGCCCAATATGGTGCCCAAACATAGTCTAAAAAGGTGCCCAAACATAGCTCAAAAAGGTGCCCAAAGGAGCTGGTGTCAGGGGGTGTCAAGGGCTGGGTAGCAGGTGGTTGGCAACAGCAGGCCATGCATGGCCGTGGGCCCATAGGGCGCTGATACGCGCGAAAGCAAGTGGGGGGCGAGGCAGGCAAGGCGCGCGCAGGGCAGAGCGGCATGACTTGTAGGCGCACTTCTGCGGGGGGCATGGTTGGCTGGGCAGGGGCTGTGCAGGCTGTTCCAAAATCTAATTTTTTGCAGAAACACTATAGCAACATTGTAATTACTGCAAGCAAATTTCTCTGTCTGCTGCACTAATTTTCACTGTTTTGTGACTTTTTTCCCAAGTTTTGAAGGTCCCTTTTTTCCCATTTTTAGCCTATTTCTTCAAGGTTTCTAAACCTCCATTTTGAGCACTTTTCTCGCCTATTTAGATGGTGTTTTGCATACTTAATTTTTTCCTTAGTTTCACTAAAATTTTGACATAACTTCCTTTGTTTTCCAAGTCTTTTTCCCACTTAATACACATGATACATTTTACAATTACGGGTTTGCACATTCCATCCTCACTCGATGGCCAAAATCTCATTGAATTTAAATATATATCATTTCAATATATACAATTCATCACACCTATACATATGCTTGAACTTTAAAGGTCACATCATCATATTCATTACAACATATAAGGTCCTTTCCATTCTTTTCATAATACACAAATCTTCTACAACATCATTTCATATGGTTTAGAGCTTATAGCCTTGTACAACATCAAAATATGCCCCAAGGGCCAAAAATCCTCCATGGTCCACCTCCTCCTTCATCCTTCAAGACTTCATCAAGTCTTCAAGTACCAGGACCCTCGTCTGTAATATGATATCCCACGAATGGGTCAGCTTCAACTGCTGGTATAACACAATGCTAATGCTAGGAACAAATTTAAGGCGTGGCATGTGCAAGTGTACATTTTAAATCTACATGCCTTCCAATTCATCAACACCATGCAACAGCAATATGCGTGACACACCCATGCAAACTCTATGTCATACCCATGTCTTTTTATGGATCGCTCCCGTTGGTTCGAGTACCAATGCAATGGCCAATTTTGGGTTTTTCACCACAGGATCTACACCCTTACAATGCATAGCACCAAGTGCTCAACCCACACTAAGTTTTCAAAGGATTCACCGTATGCTAATATGCTTTAAATTCACCATGCAATAATGCAATCTCAATGAAGCATTTCTTCAACACATGGAGCATGACTTAAAATATGCCTCTTTCATAAAGTAACGCATAACTTCAAATTCACAACACTTTGTCTACATGAATGTAAGTCACAATTCAATGAATTAAGTATATGATCAAGTCTCATGTTCATCACTTTCACAATTTCTCAAAGGAAATACAAGTACACAAACCACCAACTTATGGAATAATTCATAACTCTCAAACTACAAGATTTTCTCTACATGAACATAAGCTAGACTACAATGAATCAAACATACCCACAAGTCACATGTTCATCACCTTACCAAATTCCCAAAGAATAACAAAGAACACACGAGTACATAAACAATCAACTCTAGGTTTTCAAAGAAACTACCACCTAAGAGATTTCCTAATATCAAGTAAATACCTAAATCATTCAATCAATACATAGAAAGGCAAGAAAACTCAAATCTATTCCTAACTTAGCAAAGTATCATACCTTGTAATAACCGAAATTTTTTTTTTTTTTTTAAATAAATTTTCTCGGTTATTTATTGTTATTATTATTATTATTATTATTATTATTATTATTATTATTATTATTATTATTATTGTTATTGTGTGAATGTAATGTGTATAAGATTATGTGTATATATATATATATGTGTGTGTGTGTAAGATGTGTGAGTATTATACATATGTGTGATACATGTATGTGTGTATAATTATATGCATATATATATATATATATATATCAGTGCAGGTGTGCACTGGGTGTGTATGACAGACCGTGTGTGTGTGGTGTCGTGTAACAGTGTGTGTGTCTAAGGTATGTGTATATGAGTGGGTATATAGGTGTAAGGTGTAAGGCAGCTTTGCATTTAATGCAAAGCTGCCTTGTAAGGGAAATTGGGTGGCTGAACAGGGAAGAAAGGTCAAGGAAAGGGGCTGTCAGGTCTGATAGTGTAGAGAGAGAGAGATATATAGAGAGAGAGAGAGGGAGAACATAAAGTGTGGGTCTTGATCTTAGAGAGAAAAACAGGAAGAAGGAACTGGGGGAGAGACTGTGAGAACGGAGAGGAAGCTAGAGAGGTGACCGAGAGGAGAAAGGAAGAGGGGAGGAGCTACAACAAGGAGAAACCCGAAAATAGGTATGCCCAGGTCTAGCTTCTGTTTTATTTTTTTTTCTAGCATGATGGTTGATTTAAATCGTAGGGCCTTATAGGGTTTGAAAAATGGAGTCTAATGCAACAAAAACCACTTAAAATGATTGAGAAACCAAGTAGAAATTAGCAGTTGCAGGTTTGGGCAATAATCGGCTGTCCACGTGTTTTGTGCGTTAGAACCAAAGTGAACAATGGGGAACTAATCCCCTTTGGTGCAGAAAGATAATGGAAAAGGATTAGGACCAAGGCAGTGAGGGAACAAGCTCGAAAATGGAGAATCTCAGTTGGCCGGAGCCACTGATTTTCCCATTTTCGTGAAAATCCAAAGGGCCAAATCAAAAACTAACTTTAGAAAAGGAATCTAGGGGAAAAATGGAAGAAAATGACATTTTGAAAACACTGAAAATCCACCGAAAAATGGTCGCCGGCGCCGGAGAAGGCACCGGAACCCTACCGGAGGCTCACTGGAAAGTCGGGGAAGAAAGGCACTGTGCGGGCCGGGTTTCGGGTCCGGGTCGGTTCCGGTTCGGGCGGGGCTGAACTGCCCCTACCACATGTCGCTCCCATGTTTTAAATTAAAAGGAGAATGGGTCTGTTTGGTTACGGACTTAAGAAATTAGAAATTTGAAATTAAATTGAAACAGGGATATCCTATCCCTGTTCTCGGATTGATCCCTGTTTGGTTATCCGAATATGGGATAAGGGTTTTCTAAAATTATAGGATTGCCCCTGGACTTTGTGGAAATAAAACTTTGACCCAGAACTTTTTGAAATTCCACTTTGACCCCTGAACTTTAGGAAAATTATGATTTGACCCTTCTGAATAAAATATTAATTTAATTAATTAATTAATTAGTTAATTAAATTATTTAAATATGTTAAAATAATCCGGAGTCCAAATGGGACAAGTCATTAGTGTATTTTGACTATCTTGATCATTCTGAGACCTAATGGTGGGATCCGTTTTACGAGACAGGGCCCCGAAAAAATAAAAGACCCGTAGTAACCTTTTAAAATTACCAAAATGCCCCTGAATTGAAGTACAGTCAAACGAACTCCGAATTAAGCAAACAAATAGTGAAAATTTATTATCTCGAACATTTCGGACTCAACCGTGGAGTTAGATTTGTGAAAAGAGGTCACGAAATGTAAGGACCCGTGAAAAGTGCAAAATGACTGTTTTGCCCTTTTGAACCCAGATGTCCGAATTGAGTTCTACGAGAACCTAAGCTTATTTTCTTCAACGTCCTAGACTCAATGGCAGAGTTTAATTTAGCAGAATAGAAACCTATGAATTAAAAGACATAAAATTTGATGAATAGCATAAATTCAAATGACAATAGACTGAGTTGTAATTTATGCTTTTAGGGACATTGACAAGACAGGAGAGGGCGATCTGGCCTCCTGCATTTTCATTGACCAGTTCAGTTACCTGTCGTACACGATCTTCTAGGGTTGAGACTACCCGACAGGTATGGTGTTTTGCTAATGTTAGAAATGAAGTTAAGTTAGGAATGTTTTGTGAATGACTGGCATGACTTATGTGTTTATGTGGAATGTGTTTACTTGATAATTTAGAATTGGTTGTTCACATGCTTACATGTTACTTGTACTTTATGAATGTTTAGTGAATGATGAACGTGAATCATGACATGTGTATATGTTGATTATATGAGATATGCTTGCATGTGGAATCAGCTGGTGATTTATGTATTATTGTCTCGAGCATGCTATATTATGGAAACCATGTTTCATTGAGATTGCATTGGCATATTGGCATATGATGAATTCCTTGAGAACATGGCAGTGGGTAAGCACGTGGTGCTTTGCATTATGAGGGTGTAGATTCTGTGGTGAAAAACCCAAAATTGGCCATTGCATTGGTACTTCGTGCCATCGGGGAGTACCCGTAAACGAGACATGGGTTGTGGCATAGAGTTGTGCATGGGTGCGTCATGCATACCATTCATATATTACTGCGATGCTTTGAATGTCATTTAGATATAAATGTACACTTTGCACATGCCACGCCTTAGCTTTATTTCTTGCATTAGCATCTCATCATACCAGCAGTTGAGCTGACCCATTCGTGGGCAACATTTTTCAGATGAGGACCCTCCAGCCACTTGAGATTCTATGATACCCTGATAGAGTGGAGCACGTGATATATTTTTGGTCCATGGGACTGATAACTGGTTAAAAAGTGCGTATTTATTTTGTTAACCCTAGATATTCTTGCACTTTAATTATTTTAATTTCTCCAATTTATATGCATTTGCTAGTTAATTCTTGTTTTGTCTTTTCACAGAGAAAGCTCGTCAAAGTTGATGATTTAGTGGTGGATTTGGAGCAAAAGGAAAATATTGGGCTTTGAAGTGATAAAAGAAGTGGAAAACAAGTGATTTTGGGTTAAAAAAGAGGGCTTGGTCCATATGTTGGTGGACTAGGGCCTATTTTAGCATTATAGGCTCTATTTTGGAGCACTTTAGACTCCCTTTTTGGGCCCCTAATGTCTAATTACGGGATTTTATTATTTTTTCCTAAATTCTTATTTTGTGGGGGGCATTTTTGGAAAGATGGGGATATTATTGTGAACTAGGGTTTTGGAAAAGAAGGAGGCCGTCTTGGAGATCTGGAGGAGGAGAAGAAGGAAGGAGACAACTCTAAAGAAGAAGATGAAGAACTCCATGGCTATGGTGGTCTCTTTTTCCACTATCATGGGCTAAGTTCTCTCATTCCTAGGGTTTAGATGAAACCCTAGTCAAGTAATATTGCTTCTTTGTATTTTATTTTTGGGTTAATTAGTTTTGGATGTTGATTGTATAACGTTGGGATTTTATTAAGACAATAATCGTATTATTTAGTTTCACATAATCAATTTCTATGATTTTGTTTATGTGGTTATACAATAGTAATATGTGTACATACATCAAAACCGTAGGACGAGTCATAACTCAGGAAAAACAAATTGTGACTATGACCTTAGAATTAGCGTAAACAATTTGTGTTGACCAAAGATGATTTGTGCTTAGGGTTTTGGTGTGTGATTTTCTTGATGATTGTATTGAGGCTTGTAGCCAAAATACATCTTTTACATCCAAATTTAATGGCCCAAGAATTAATACAATTGAAGCTAGTTACAAGATTAGTGGTGGATTCAACACCTTAGGAATCCTCTTTTAATTTGATTCCTCATTAATTCAATTAAATGTTTGCTTTAAGTATAGTTCTCATTTAATTTTAGGAAAGAATCAACAAATAATCATCTTTGTGAATTTGAATTAAAATTAATCTCAACTTAGGTTTTTAAACAATTAACAGTCTCTGTGGGTTCGACCCTTACTTCTCTACTATACTAGTAGTTTAGTTTGGTAATTTGATTGATTTCCACGACAGATCAATTTTTGGCGCCGTTGCCGGGGGACTGTTGAATTGTTAAAAAATTTAGTAGTTGATTTTTATTTTAATTCTTTATTTTCTGCTATTATTCTTTTTCTTTGTCTTTGGTGTGCAACAATTATAAAAAGCTAAAGAGAAGCGGAGTTGATTGGAGCAAACGCGGGTTGGTACAAAAAAAAAATCATAAAAGAAGAAAAATTCTACCTGCTTTGCAATCTATCACGGTGAAATCTTTCCCTTCTCTTTGCATTTTATTTTTGCTACAGTTGGTATATTTGATTGGGTAGGTTTATTTGTTTTATGTTTGGTCGACGTTCGTGCAACCCAGACTTAGAGAAATTAGACCTTGAGCTAGAAAGAACCTTGAGAGCTTTTTGTAGTTTGTCCATTAAGTCTGAGGTTTTAGGAAATCCTATTTCTATAGACATGGCTGATAATGGTGGACAACAACAACCACAGCCTCTTAAGGCTCATTTTGTTCCTACAACATATACCAATCCTTCATGTATTCAAATGCCTACTGTAACTGGGCATTATGAAATTAGACCGCAAACTATTCAGATGTTACCATCTTTTTATGGGAAATCAAATGAGGACCCATACCAACATCTGAATGAGTTTTTAGAGCTTTGCACCACTGTCAATGTGCAAAATCTGAGTGAGAATGCTCTTAAGTTAAGGTTGTTCCCTTTTTCATTGAAAGATAGAGCCAAACAATGGCTCGGTTCTTTGCCTACAAATTCCATAACAACCTGGACTCAACTCCAACAAGAGTTTTTTAAAAAATACTTTCCTATAGGCAAAACCAATGATATGAGAAGAGCCATCACAAATTTTACTCAACTCGATGGCGAGTCTTTTCATGAAGCTTGGAAGAGATTTTTGGACCTTCATAGGAAGTGTCCCCATCATGATATCATGCGTTGGCAGTTGGTACAGAGTTTTTATGACAGTATCACAGAACAAAACCGTCAAATGATTGACTGTGCTTATGGAGGGACTTTCCTCAACAAGAATCAGGATGAGGCATGGGATCTTTTTGAGACCCTTAGTGAGAATTCACAGCACCATGCCTCAGCAAGTCGGAGAGCTCCACCCACCTCCTTTAGTGTCCCTAAAAGAGGTGGCATTTATGAAGTTGGACAAGCTGTGGATGTCCAAGAGCAAGTTGCGGCGTTGTTTAGGAAACTAGACCAAGTTTTGGCTAGGGGACAAGTTTCTACTTCTGCTCCTGCCACTCAAGAGGTGTGTGCTTTATGTTCATGCCCAACTCATTATGTGTCAGACTGTCCCTTAGCCCCGCAATATCCAGAGTTTGTGCAAGAGCAAGTTAATGCTCTTCAAGGTTTTTCTCAACCAGGTAATGATCCATATTCTAACCATTACAACCCGGGATGGAGAAATCATCCAAATTTTTCTTGGAGGCCTCAAGCCTCAAATCCTCAATTTTCACAAAATTCAAGGCCAAACGTGCCTAATTCTTTTCCATCATCATCCTACCGTCCTTCTCTGCAACAATATCAACAACCACCTCCTCCCCCTAGAAATTCAGCTTTTGAGGACAAGGTGTTGAGTGCTTTGCAAGCTTTAGAGTCAAATCATCAGTCTAACACTCAATTGCTCCACTCACACACTCAGTCCATCTCGAAGCTAGAATCCCAAATGGGACAACTAGCACAAGCTTTGAGTAGAAGAGATGAGGGACGTTTACCAAGTCAACCGGTGAACAACCCTAAAGGCCAATATGGGGTAGAGTCTTCCAACCCCAATGATCAATATCATGAGCAAGCTAAGGCCATAACTACTCTTAGGAGTGGGAGAGTGGTAGATAACAAAGTTGAATATAAGGCTGAGGGTGAACTGACAAGTTCTTCTAAAAATGATGTAGTTGAGAATGAGAATTTGCAAAAAGGGGATTCTTCATCCCCAAGTGATCCCTTGAGTGTTCCTGTGGCATCCTATGTGCCCAAGGCCCCTTATCCTTCCTATTTGGCCGACCCTTCTCCTTTTGGGAAAAAGGGTGCAAATATGGAGGAAATGCTTGAGATTTTTAAGCAAGTTAAGATTAACTTGCCACTTCTTGATGCAGTCAAGCAAATTCCTTCCTATGCCAAATTCTTGAAAGACCTTTGCACTCAAAAGCGAAAAGCTAAAACTCATGTGTCAAAGAAGGTCTTTCTGACAGAACAAGTGAGCTCGATTCTCCAGCACCAAACTACACCTAAGTTCAAAGATCCTAGAGCCCCCACGATTTCTTGTGTTATAGGTAATCACATCATAGAGAGGGCGCTCCTTGACTTGGGGGCAAGTGTCAATTTGTTGCCATACTCTGTCTATAAGCAATTTGGATTAGGTGAGTTGAAGCCTACGACGGTGTCTTTGCAATTAGCTGACAGATCCGTCAAGATACCTCGTGGGATCATTGAGGATGTTCTAGTGAAAGTAGACAAATTCTACTTCCCAGTTGATTTCTTAGTTTTAGACATGGAGCCTGCTCATGACCCTAAGCGTCAGATTCCCGTCATCTTAGGTCGACCCTTCTTAGCTACTGCTAATGCATGTATTAATTGTCAAATTGGAGTGATGGATATTGCTTTTGGGAATATGACTGTGAGGCTCAATGTCTTCAATGCTTCACAACAACCTCCACATGAGGAGGATTGTTTTTCAATAGATGTGATTGATAGGATAGTTGAGGAATCTCCCCCTCAAATATTGATTGAGGATCCTTTGGAGAGATGTTTGACTTACTTTGATAGTGATGCTTTCGATATTGATGCTTTTATTGAAGAAGTCAATTCATTACTTGACTGTTCTCCTTCTAGAGACTATCCTCCTTGGAAGTCTAGACTGGAGCCCCTACCTAATCTTGCGAGCACCCCTGCTCTTCCATCTTTAGAGGTTCCTCCAAAGCTTGAGTTGAAGCCACTCCCGGCTACTCTTAAGTATTCATTCTTAGGACCCGATGACACTCTCCCTATTATCATTGCTTCTAATCTTCCAAGTGAGCAAGAGTGCCATCTTCTTGAGGTTCTTAGAGAGCACAAAGGGGCTATAGGTTGGTCCCTAGCCGATTTAAAAAGGATTGATCCATCTATTTGTATGCACCATATTCATTTAGAGGAGCTTAGAAATGATGCGTATAAGAGTTCCCGTATTTACAAGGCTCGGACTAAGACGTTCCATGATTCTCACATTAATCGTAAGTCCTTTGAGCCCGGTCAAAAGGTGTGGTTGTTTAACTCTAAATTACGGTTGTTTCCTGGGAAGTTGCGGTCTAGATGGGATGGTCCCTATGAGGTTGTTCAATCTTGGTCTCATGGTGTAGTAAAAATTCATAACTCTCGGAGTGGCCAAACTTTCAAAGTTAATGACCAAAGGTTGAAATTGTTTATTGAGGGTGTGGAGGAAGGGAGTTTGATTGAGGAGATTGGTCTTGAAGACCCAGTTTATATTGATTGATGTTTTTCTCCTCTTGTTGTGTCTGGCTGAAGACATTAAACTTAGCTCTTCTTTTGGGAGGAAACCCGAATTTTATTTTTATTTTTATTTATTATTTATTTTTTTATTTTATTTTTTTTTGTTGTTCTTAATTGAGTTTTTATTTATTTTGTAAGTATTTAGTATTTATTTTATTCCTATTGTTTTAAAAAGAAAAAAAAAAAAGGGGCTCTCTTTGGTCATTGTTGTTTTCTGGACTAAAAAGCTCGAGCAATTTCAGAAAGCTCGAGCATTTTCTCATGTTTTTTTTTCCAAATGTTTCTGGTCCAGAAAGCTCGAGCACTCGCCAAAAAGCTCGAGCACTTTTTCGTCAAAAATTGGTTAAACATTCTGTCCCGAAAAGCTCGAGCACTCGCCAAAACGGTCGAGCTCTTTTTCTTCCCTCAAAGCCTTTAAGATTCTGTCCCAAAAAACTCAAGCTATTTTCAAAAGCTCAAGCACTTTTAATTTAGTGTTAAAAAAAAAAAATCAAAAATTCAAAATTCAAAAGAATGAAAAAAAGAAAAAAAGAACACAAAAAGAAAAAAAAAAAACAAATCAAAAAAAAAAATCACAAATTTAAAAACCTGACAAAAACAAAAAAAAAAAAAAAAAAAACAAAACTAAAACCTGTCATCTCTCTCTAACCACCGCCGCACCTCGTCACCGCCGCACCTCCATAATCACAGAACCGTCGCACCATCACCATCGCGCTGCCATCACCGGCGTCGCACCCAACTCACCATCGCACCACCACACCCTACAACCATCACGAACCACCGCCGACCTAACCCATCATCACCACCACTGCACCTCTCTCGCCGCACCCCCACCTCTCTCTCACATCGTCTCCGCCGCACCGCACCACTGCCGCACCCACCGCACATCATCTCTCTCACTCCCACGTCGGACTACCACCAGCCGCACCATCATCTCCAACAACCACCGTCCCGTACCAGTCACCACCAGCCCCCTCTCTCAGCCACGCCACCGTCACCACCACTGCAACCCATCATCGTCGTCACCACCATCCACGCCGGTGACCCCAAACACCCAGCCGAACCCCACCCCTCTCTCAGCCGCGACCACCGTCACCACAACCGCTAACCTGCATCTCCCATAACCACCGCCCTCAACCGCCGACCGGATCCCACTACCTCAGCCGCAACAACCATCACCGAGCCCCTAATCATACCACCATCATCTCCAACAGTCACGACCACACCGCAACAGTCACGACCCCCCGCGCCACCACAGCCGAACCCCAACAGAACCACCGCCGCACCAGCAGCCATCACCACCGCCGCACCGATTCGTCCCTTCACCATCACCATCACCACCGCGCCTCATCACTCTACCCCCATCTACCACTGCTCTCAAGCCGACCACCTCTGCAACCGTCATCTCCATCATCATCACCCATCATCCACAACTTGAACAAACCAACACCAACCAACCCAAAAAAAAAAAAAAACCATAAACCCCTCTGCTTTCTTCGCGACCAGCAGCACCGCCAATCATAGCCATCTCCCCCCCCCCCTTCTCTCTGTATTCCTCCTCTGGTACTTCCCATTTTAATGTTTGAATTTTTTTTTTTATTTTTTAATTTTAATTTTGTTAATTTTGTTTAGTTGAGGTGGGTTTGCAGTATGATGTTAAGCGAAGGTAGATTTGTTGAGAACAATTCATTGCTGCAATTTCATTGTTTGGATTTTAATTTTATTATTATTATTATTATTTTTTCTTTTTTTTTTATTTTATTTCTTTATTTATTTATTTGAGTTTATTTTATTTTATTTTATTTTATTTTATTTTTTATTATTTTCTCTATTTATTTATTTAACTATTTTTTTTTCTATTTTACTATTTATTTTATTTTAGTTTAGTTTATTTTACTATTTATTTCTTTTTTATTTTACTATTTATTTTTGTTTAGTTTAATTTGCATGGAAAGCCCTTCCAACCACACTTCATAGCCTGCATTGGCACTTATTGGCATATTGCTTCTTTTTTTCCAATCTGTTTTGTTCTGCTAATATGTCGATTCTATGACCCTAATGCTCTTTATTGTTTAATTTGTTATTGCAGGGAGCCATGGGTCGCCCAAAAGCTTCAAAAGGCCGTGCAATTGAAGTATTTTTTTTTCCCCCTCTGGACTCAGGTGCACTCCTTCCTTTTACTTATTTCGTTCTATTTCATGTTCTTTCATGTCATGTCCCCTTGAGGACAAGGTGTCAAATAAGTTGGGGGGAGTTGTTATTATTTTGCCTACTTGAGCTCAATATACTTCATGATTACCATTTTATTGTTTTAAGTGTATTCATGTGTTTCTGAGCTTGCATGAGAATCATTGTGATAGTTGTGTACTGCTAGTGATTTGTCTTTCCCTAACTTTTAAAATTGGAGACAAATTGGGTTGCTACTCTTGTGACTCTATGATTTGATAGGTTAGACTGTGAGACTCTAGTATCATGATGGCATTTACTGAGACTTATAACCCATATTATGTAGATTTGAGCTTTAACTTTATTTTGAGGGTTATACAGTTTGCATATCTCCATTCTATCAACTACCATTGTCACATGTCTAAGGTCAGTCAGTTCAGATGTCGGATGACACTTCTTGCCTTTGGGGAATGAAACTAGGCCCTCTTTCTACTTTGAGCCTGTTCATTTGTTTCTTGCATCTTTACATTATTTACCTGATTGGAACCAAGTTGAGCCTTCATTATTATATCTTTCTTTTCATAACCAGTAGCCTCGCTTTGGGTGAAGAAGTTGGGTGATTTTTCTTTGAAAATTTGGTATTGTGGAAGTAGAGAAGTGAAGATGTACTTTTTTTCTTTTATTGTAATTTTATTCAGTTCCAAAAACAAAAAAAAAAAAAAAAGAAAAAAAAGAAAAAAAGAAAAAAGAAAAGAAAAAAAGAACAATCAGAAAAAGAAAAAATATGTATATTTCATTGCCTTTTCCTTTTCTTTTTGGTTAGCTCAAGTGGAAAAGTTGTGAGTAGTTTGGGAATGCTTTTATTGAAATTTGGGAGTGGTGTTGCACTGTTCAAAAAGAGATGATGAGTTTTGAAAACTACAGTTTATTTACTCTAACTTCTTCGCTTATCACATGAAGATTATTGTTCACTTACCCCTACTTTATGCCTTGACCTTGACCTACGTTACAACTAGAAACAAAGACCTAGTCGACCCCGAAGGTGTAGTAGTTGATGATTGAGGATGTGACTGTAGTGATCATGTGACATTGGGAGTTAATTTTCGTAGTGGTTAGAATTCTCTCTATATTATTCTTGTTGTGCCTTCATTCATGTTTGCATGTGGACTATTTGATTTGTACTCAACAATTATTCTATCCACATGCATGAGAGGATACATATGCACCCCCATCTCTGTGAGCTTCATTTGTGAGTGATATCTTTTGGTGAGATTTGGAGTTAAAGTAATGCATGTTTGAAAAGAAGTTTCATTGCCTAGACATCTTGTTATGGTTGTTGCTTTTATGCACACTGATTTTATCCATTTATGAGCACTTGGGAAATTCACAGGTTGCTTTTAGTGAGATAATTGTTACTTTGCTTCGATTATAACTCAGTTATACGCTCTCTAAGATTCATTTTTATTAATTATGGAGTATATTGTGTTCAAGTTGGGGGGTGTCGAATTTTGTGGGTAGATTCATTGCAAACCCTCACGAGACTATAACTCGTCCACTAGGGTAACCTAGGGGTTTAAAGCCTTATTGCATATGGTAAATGCAATCGTGTATCCCACGAAAGAGGATTTAGTTAGTTGTATTTTTGTCTCTTGTTTCCTTGGCTTTGCTCGAGGACTAGCAAAGTGTAAGTTGGGGGGTGTGATAACTGGTTAAAAAGTGCGTATTTATTTTGTTAATCCTAGATATTCTTGCACTTTAATTATTTTAATTTCTCCAATTTATATGCATTTGCTAGTTAATTCTTGTTTTGTCTTTTCACAGAGAAAGCTCGTCAAAGTTGATGATTTAGTAGTGGATTTGGAGCAAAAGGAAAATATTGGGCTTTGAAGTGCTAAAAGAAGTGGAAAACAAGTGATTTTGGGTTAAAAGAGAGGCTTGGTCCATATGTTGGTGGACTAGGGCCTATTTTAGCATTATAGGCTCTATTTTGGAGCACTTTAGACTCCCTTTTTGGGCCCCTAATGTCTAATTACGGGATTTTATTATTTTTTCCTGAATTCTTATTTTGTGGGGGGCATTTTTGGAAAGAGGGGGATATTATTGTGAACTAGGGTTTTGGAAAAGAAGGAGGCCGTCTTGGACATCTGGAGGAGGAGAAGAAGGAAGGAGACAACTCTAAAGAAGAAGATGAAGAACTCCATGGCTATGGTAGTCTCTTCTTCCACTATCATGGGCTAAGTTCTCTCATTCCTAGGGTTTAGATGAAACCCCAGTCAAGTAATATTGCTTCTTTGTATTTTATTTTTGGGTTAATTAGTTTTGGATGTTGATTGTATAACGTTGGGATTTTATTAAGACAATAATCGTATTATTCAGTTTCACATAATCAATTTCTATGATTTTGTTTATGAGGTTATACAATAGTAATATGTGTACATACATCAAAACCGTAGGACGAGTCATAACTCAGGAAAAACAAATTGTGACTATGACCTTAGAATTAGCGTAGACAATTTGTGTTGACCAAAGATGATTCGTGCTTAGGGTTTTGGTGCGTGATTTTCTTGATGATTGTATTGAGGCTTGTAGCCAAAATACATCTTTTACATCCAAATTTAATGGCCCAAGAATTAATACAATTGAAGCTAGTTACAAGATTAGTGGTGGATTCAACACCCTAGGAATCCTCTTTTAATTTGATTCCTCATTAATTCAATTAAATATTTGCTTTAAGTATAGTTCTCATTTAATTTTAGGAAAGAATCAACAAACAATCATCTTTGTGAATTTGAATTAAAATTAATCTCAACTTAGGTTTTTAAACAATTAACAGTCTCTGTGGGTTCGACCCTTACTTCTCTACTATACTAGTAGTTTAGTTTGGTAATTTGATTGATTTCCACGACAGATCAGGGACTTGTATATTTTAATGTAAGGGCTTAAGCCCGAATGACCTATGAACGATGTATTTTATGTTATTTCATGTATTGATGGGAATGGATGTTTGTTTAGTGGATTTATTTACAATTGCCCTTTTATTTATTTTATTTTCTGTCTCGTCAGTCGCGCCTCGGGTTTGTAGAAATTCGGGGCGTGACATACCTAGAATGGTTTTTCTCAAACCGAGAAAGTTTTGTTTGTCATGCAACCAAACCGTTTGGTGAGAATATAGGTCTTAATGAGAGGAACAACTTCTTAGACGGAAGGCTCACAAGAATCTTGGCTTAAGAGTGTGTTTTGATGACTTGAAGCTTGGAGAACCTACGGCTCTTTCTCACTTTTTCTCCATGAACGTGCTCTGCTCTGAATCTCAGACCAAACTATGAAAAAAATTCACTAAGGGGCTGTATTTATAGTGAAGGGGCAAAGGTGCAAAATGACCTTTTTGCCCTTAATGAATCCAAGACCCCGTTACACTACAACCCGTCCCGAAATGCCTCAATTCGATATTTTATTTTAGCCTAAAGTTCTTAAAATCATTTTTAATGAAAATTTTCAAAAAATTAAATTTTCGTCTATGGCCGGGTTTGGCCGGATCCACCCGGGACGCCCTTTTGGTCCTGTTTTTGAAACTATCTCTGAACAGGCTCAAATTTTTACAAGAGGTGTATTTTAATATTCTAAGCATATTTCTCTTCTATGACACACTCAAAATATTCTCCTAAACATGTCTTACATCTAAAAGTGCATGTGTAGCGCCCTGCCAACAAACGGTGCACGAATAGTGCCCTACCGGCAAAAACGAGAAATTTACCCTCATTTTTCAGGTCTCTACATCCTTCCCTCCTTAAAGAAGTTTCGTCTCAAAATTTAAAAATGTACTTCTTTGACAAAATCTAGAAAGATCAATACAAAATGCTTTGTAACATGGAGACGTGAAGCCTTACTTATGGATCCTTCACCTCTCCCTTGGCCAGGCGATATGAAATGCATTACCCTCTCCCATTATCCTCTGCCCCTCAAAGGAACCTCATCCACTTGGGCAGGCGTGCAGCGGTGTGCAGACATCTCCACACTCCCTACTAGGACCTGGTTCTAATCCCATCTATAACGGCCCACTCCACATGGCACAACGCATAATGAAATCCTCAAACATGTTGGCTTATCAATGCCAATTTTACAAATCCATCCAAGCATCATAACCCACCTCAATAATGCAACATAATAATAATAATAAAAAATTCTTAATGCTCATCAGGATACCTCAAAGTCTCTCCCACATGTGATGACCAGCTAACTATCCCCAATTCAAGCTATGAAATCATCTAGTAATCCATTACAATGTCATCAAAAATTTTCCTGCACTTCAATGTAATTCAATGATCCAGTATTCTCCAAGTACTATAATCACCCACAAAATATCAACAACATAATCTTAAAGTAAAGTCATCATCATCCGCCTCAGTCTATATATAACTGAGACTAAATGTCAAGCATTAATAAAGACTAGCCTATTAATTTCAGTCATACATATATCAATAGACACCCCAATGTAGACAATGTAGTCTATGTATTCCAAATATGAAACCAAAGGCAATACATCAAGATAAAAAAATGTAAAACATTAGAGAAGGTAAAAAAAAAAATATCTCAATTCCATCCAAGGTTATTCTAACTCATCATCATTCTAGTCAATATATTAAATAAAGTCTCATACCAATTGAGATTCTTAGTGAAACTCTTCACCAATTTCAACTACGAATATATATCAATCCTTACACACATGTATCAAAACACACATACATATAGACATGTTTAAACATACTCTTATACATGCATTAATACCAAATCCATCTACAAAGACCACCACAAGTTGATCTAAATAAGGGCTAAAGATGTGATGCATCAAGCCTATAAATGCCGTCGAGGCATTCGTCACATCGAATGGCATAACTACAACTCATAATGTCCATAACGAGTACGAAAAGCTGTCTTGCCCACATCTTCCTCCCATACTCCCAACTAATGGTACCCCGATATAAGATCGATCATCTTAACTCATTTTATGGTTTAATTTAGCCTAAAGGGGCATTTTGGTAATTTTTTCCTTTTATGTCCCCTACTTTTTGGTACTCGATTTGCCTAAATGAATTTCATTTTCAAGTTTAGATGGTCATAAAACCTTAGTGTAAGTCTCCTTATTTTTTTCTAAGTTCACCTGTTTACTTACTTAAGCCCTAGAGCATAATGATAATTTTACCATTCTTATCTCGTATCTTTAAGGAACTAATTAGCTTAAACGAGGCTCATTTTTGGATTCAGTGGCCCCTTAAAATCCTAGTATGGGTCCTTCCATATATTTTGTACTTATCTGGTAGCCTATTTTACTATTAAGGATACCCTGGGAATTACTAACTTTGTGTATATGTATTTTCAGTAATTTATTTGATGAAACACACTTCACCATTGAGTCGACAACGTTGAAAAATCTTAGGGTGGGTACCCTCATTGTCATCGGAGTTCGATTAATGGCTTAACTAACCTTTTAGGATGCATTTGGATGTGCCACACTATATTCGTAAATGCATTAAGGAATTTAATTTTCCCAAGGGCCCACTATCGGGTCTGAAATGTTGAAAAATCCTAAGTTAGCCTCTTCCAGATCTTGAATTGGCTTTTTATAGCTTATTTTTATGCTAAAAATGAATTTTCAACATTTTAAAGGGGCATTCTTGTAATTCTTTTAATTCCCAAGGACAAAATCATAATTTTTAGAAATTCTAGGCGTGGTTTTGTAATTTCTGAAACTTTAGGTGCAAGAATATAAATTTTTAAATTTTTTAGGGGCATAAATGAAACAATTTTTATTTTTCTGGGCTTTAGTATAATTTTCAAAAAGTATTGAGGCCAAATTATAATTTTAGAAACTTCACATAAGCCTCTGTTGCAACTAAACAACTTGGGGTTATCCAGGATGGGGATAACCTTAATCCTATTTCAATTGCTTACTAAATGGCCCCTAATCCTTAATTAAAGGTTATCCAAGTTAGGATTAACCTTATTTTAATTTTAAGTTTATTAATTGGATACCCAAACAGGCCTCATTCTAGATTTAATGCCCTTATTCAGATTAGGGATACCTTATCCCTATTTTAAATCCATTTATTAAGTGCGTCGCCAAATGGGTTAAAAAAGTTTTAGAACTTAGGATTTAAATAATTCCTTGTTCGGTTGTTTAGGATGTGGGGAGTGATAGATGTTCGTGTCAAACCAGAGTGACTCGTGCTTACTCGGCCAACTCGTTGTCTTGCCTATCAACCTCGGTACTGTTCTTGAAACCCAAGAAACTTTTAGGGCTTTTTCTTACAGTCTCTTCAAGATTTTGGGGTTCTTGATGTTCTAAAAAACTTATGGAACTCTTCCCCATTGATTGACATCAATTTGAGTGATCGAATCAACCTCAAAAGCTCGGTTGAGCTTAATGACCCAAAACCTATAACTTCTTCATGTGAGCTCATTTCTGGGCAAAATCGAGCACTGTTTATTGTGCCATCATCCCCATCAAATGAACTTTCAGTCCCTATAGCAAAAATTGAGTTTGGTGCTTGTTTCATCAAGTTTCCATTTTCACTCAAACCAATAGCTCGCTTATATTTGAGGTTTTCAATCGTGGACCAGGTGTTTTGTGAACCATTTTTCATGTAGCTTAAGTCCTTATATGACTTTTAGGGTTTTTTGTACAGTGGTTCAAGACTTAGTTCAAAGTTTACAACAATGGAGGTCATTAGGGTTTCTTTGTCTGCATTCATATTTTCCTTTATAAATTCTTATAAAGATTACATGTAGAAGCTAATTAAACCATAAGGGATAGATTCCATACTTGTTTCAGGCATATAAGTACTTTCACCTAAACTTTCTCTCAGTTTCAAATCTTCTCTCTCTTGCTCTTCATGGCTTCCCTCTTTGACTTGACTGCATTTCCATAGTTCTTCTTCCCTCCATGGGCCACTGATGAAGTCCTTATAATGGGAAACTTTTTCCCACTCTTTCTCACTCTATCTAGATATGGTACATGCACTGAAACTCTTCTTTATGGGCTAGAAGTGTGTGATTTCCAAGTTGTAGAGTGAAAGATTACCCTAGATAGATGGCTTAAGAGATAAAATTCTATCTTGCATGGCTACCATGTAATAAAGAAAATCCTTTATGGCCAACTCATCACTGCCATGTCAATCCTATTATAGGCACCTCATTTTATGACCTTTGATTAAATAGAAGGAATTTGGTAATTATGACAAGAAACCTACTTCAAGTAGGACTCTTCCCGATAGATTCTTATTTTTATTAGGACTCCTCCTAACAGAGTCCTATTCCCGCTAGGACTCTTCTACCGGAGTTTCAGTTCCATTAGGACTCCTCTTGTAATACCCTTGACCCGAAACATAACACTAGAACTGAGATAAGTCGGGTTAACCGATGTGTGAACCAACTCATAAACCAAAAACGTAGTATAACAAGATCGATGTATAACTTTGAGAATACAAAAAACTGTCAAATGTTTGATAGTCATTTTTAAGTAATCTCGAGTACCCGAGGGACTACCCTGTACGAGGAACCGGAGTACATAGAAAAACGTGTACGCCAATACATACACACATATATATACATGTGTATATATATATATGTATACGTATATATATATGTATATATGTATATATATAATAGATGTGTATATATATAGGCATATATATAAATGTATAAATATATATATATATATATTAGTATATGTGAGTGTGTGTGCTGCATGCACATGCATGCAAGTGGCAGGAAAGCCAAGAGTGTCGGCAAGTGTGTGTGTGAAAGATGGTGTGTTAGTATGTTTAATATGAATATTATATTATATATATACAAATATCTTATGTAAAGTTAAAGCAAAGAAAACAAGCAATCGAAAGTGGTAAAAAGAAGGGTCAACAAAGGGAGGAAGAAAAGAAGAAGGAAAAAGAGAGGATGGGAGGAAGAGAGAGAAAAATGGTGGGCTGCAAGTGGGCGTCAAGTTGGAAAATTTGCCTATATATATGGTTGCTTCACTTAGAGAAATTCAGAAAACATCAAAGGAAATTGAGAAGCTGAGAGTAATTCTAAGATTCAGAAATGAAGAAGAAGGAGAAAAACTAGAAGAAATGAGAGGGAAACTACAAGCCAAAAGCTTAGTCGGGTGAGTAAACTTGAAATCTGATTTTTTGAATTTAAAGCATGAATGCATGTCTAAGCTTAATGGTTTTAAAGAGCATGAAAAATGGTAAATTTAGGAAGAAACCGCAGCCTATTTGGTGAAGAAATGAGTGAGAAAAACCAAGTTGAAGGTTGAAGGATAATTTTGGATCATTGGATTTTAGATCGATATAGCTCGTTTTATGAACGGGGAATTATTACCCATAAGTGCAGAACCTTGTAGGAAAAATTTGGGCTCAAAATAGTGGCTAAAAAGCCACGAAATGGAAAATTTCCAGTTTGCCAAAAAAATGGGTAGCTCGCTGGAGTTGGCTGCAACTCCCTATTTCGAGGCCTTCCGGTGACGGAAATTCATTTTCGATGGTGGATATGAAATGCCCAGGAGGAGTAGAAGAGGAACCCGTTGATTGGGTGTTGAAACATCACCGAAAAAATCCGCCATCACCGGGGAAGGTGACCGGCGCACAACTAGAGAAGACGCATTGTGCACTGATTCACGCATGGATTTAGGCCACGGGTTTGGGTCGGGTTAACCCATCCAACCAGATATGGGTTAGATACAAACGGTGTAATTTTGATAAAATTTTAAAAGGTTTTAAAAATCTGAATTGTGGCTGTTTGGATGTAGGGATAACAAATTGAAATTGAATTAGAATAGGAATAAGGATAGCCTATTCGAGTTTATTGGTTAGCCATTGTTTGGTTATTCCTATAGAGAATAGTAAAATCTGAAAGTTCAGATTTAGCCCAAGAGTTTAGAGAAATTATAAAAGAACCCAAGACTATGGTTAATTACAAATTAACCCAAGGAATAAATTAATTAAATATTAATTTAATTAATTAGAAAAAGAAAAAATTACCAAAATGCCCCTAAGTTAAAAAGGAGTCAAATAAACCCCGATTTAAGTAAATGAATAGTAAATTTTTATTATTTCGAGCATTCTAGACTCAATGGTGGAGTCGAATTTGTGAGAAGAAGTCTTACGAAGTAAGAACAAGTAAAAGTGTAAAATGACCATTTTGCCCTTTCTAGTACAAATGTCCAAATGGAAGTCCGTAAAAGCCTAAACCGACTTTCTTTGATATTTCAGACTCAATAGTGGAGTCTAAATTAGCAAAAGAGAAACTTATAGCAATGATGCATAAAATTTGATGAATAGTATAGACTATGTATGTAAAGACCGAAAAAATGGGAATAATTTTTTTTTTATGGTAAAGCACAAATTGAATTTCTTTAATTTCTATTTGCTTTTAATTAATTTAGACTATAAAATTAACCGAGCACACCAGGACCGTTTAGTTAAAAGAATTGACTGCACAAAAATACGTGTATGCGTACACGCGTATATATATATAATTATGGGTATATATATATATAATATTCTTATATATATATATATATATGCAAATGAATAAATATACATAAATATACATGTAGGTATATAAATGTGTGTAAGTGTATAATTATGTATAATTAAGTGTATGTGTATATATGTATATACATGTGTGCCCAAAATAAATGAATATAAAAAGAAGAACAAAATAAAATAAAGTGTAGCATGAATGCAAGTGTGTGTGTGTCGGTTGGTGTGTATGTGTGTGAGAAATATAATATGTATATATATATATGACACAAAACACACACAACCCCAATTAATGCAAGTCAGAAATGAGGTGTGGGTAATTGTATGTGTAAGTGAATGTGCAGAGTATACAGTGTATGTGTATATGTGTGTGTATATATATATATATATATCAACACCTGAGGGCAGCAAGTGAGAAAAGGTGTTGCTTATGGGAAGAGAGTAAATGAGTGTGTTGTGTGCATAAAACAGTGCAAGCCAGACCTGTGTGATGAGTGTGTGTTCGGGTAGAGAGAGAAAGTGAGGTAGAGAGAGAAAGTGAAAGAAGAAGGAGGAAGAAGAAGAGGAAGAAGGAAAGGTTGCTTGCATGGCTACCTGACCTAAAGGAGACCACAAATCCTCAACCAAGGAGAAGAGAGGTAGACACCACTGTTGGAAGGTATAAAACACAAAACCCAAAGATTTTCTCTCTCTAAATATCCCTTATACACAAGCTGTTTTAAAGCTTTTATTTTGCAAGCATAAGCCTTGCTGACATTAAAGGATTATCAGACTTAAGTTTAGAAGGCCAAAAGGGCTAGAGAGACCCTAAACCATGAAGAACCACCATGGGAGGACCCCTGTGGGAGCAGGTCTGAACCGACCCAAGCCAAACTGATTTGGGCTTGTTGGGACCTGACATAGATGCTCTAGGGGTTAGGAAATAGTGGCCCATGACCACGAAGACCAAGTATGGCCATAGATGTCACGACCCGAAGCCCACCCTACGCGGATCCCAAGGACGTGATGCCAGTTGGCCACCTTGTCAATTTTTCCCCACCGACAATGCGACCAAACAAAGGCAACTTCTGAACTTTACAATGAATTGCATTCTAAATGTAGGGTCAAAGCAGCGAAAATTAAAACCTTTTTAAATTAAAAATGCATCTCATTCGAACACATCAGAGCACGTCTAAAATTAGTCACCAAATATCTCTAGAGTATCAATATACATGCCCTAATGCGTCCATTCCATATCAGTGAATTACTCAAAGCGGAAGTCACACTAATACAGTTCAGCAAATTAACTCATCTCCAATGATCAACAATCAGGATATCTCCAAGTACCACTTAATCATAATGATCTGATATACTAGGCTAACCTCATCACTAATGATGTAGTATTATAATGCATAACTTTAAAGTTGACCTTACAGTGTTTGTGTACGATCTTTGACTTGGAGTTCATATCGTTAATGTCGATCGTTGTGCATCACTAGTCCCACTAGTTATCTCATTTCATTTTATCTCACATAATTTCACCTAAAAAATGTTAGATAAATGGAATGAGCTTAAACAAGCTCAGTAAGTAAATTCCTAGCTTTGTCATGGGTCAAGCTTAGTTCACAAGAATAATAGAAGAAAAGGATAACAGATAGCCAATAGCTAGTCACCAAGATATACAACAATGACCCGAGGGTCCAAGAAGGCTCATCCCAAAATAAGATACAAGACTGATAATAATAATGAATCCAACGACCGGGATCTAGCCAATCATGATAATCTGCTGCTACAATAATTACGATAGCCATTCAAAGTATAACATGCTCGCATAGAATATGATCATCCAATGAGTACCAAAGATATATCATCATCGAGTAAAGTATAACATGATCGCAATAATATGATCATTCACAGGGCATAGAATATGATCATTCAATGAATACCAAAGATATATCATCATCGAATGCTAACAACCCAGAATGCGTGAATCACCTGGGGCCCGGCATACCCCACTAAAACACATGCTGAGATCTGCCTCGGTTCCTCGGGCTCTCTGAAAAGCGTTAGAGCTCTTTTCTCACAGGTCCCGTAGGACACAACAGACCCCAAAAGGTCTTTCCCCCATGCAATTCTGTGAATAGATAGGCCGTTGTGACTGAGCACAACCCCGGCACATATAAAACATCATGATCATGCTACTCTCCATAGGAACAAGGAGGTGGATCGTAACTAGTCAGCTCAAGGCAACATAATATAACCATAGCTTCCTACCGCTATGTTACTGGGCTGTCGAGAACATAACCGGTCCAAGGCAACAATATATAACTATAGCTTTCCACCGCTATGTTACCGGGCTGCCGAGGACAACCATATCTCAGTCAACGATGCATAAGTGTATGGAACAAACAAGATTTCCAACAAAAGATATGTTACAAGATCATAACACGTTATACCTGATGGTATAAATATGCTCAAGCATCAACAAGTCAAAATCACAACATGATGTAGGCAAGTAGGTCGAACCCAAGGTACAAGCATGAACAAATAATCACAAGTCGATTGGCATCAATCAAGGATATCAAGTTCATTGGGTAATCACAAATAGATTGGCATCAATCAAAGAAATCTGGTTCATCAGATGGGTAATGGAGTACAAGTTTGGCAGCATATGCAATAAACGTGACTGGCTGAGGAAGGACCACATAACAAAGTTTAGATTCACTTACCTCAGTTTCTTAGTGTCAGACTCTCCATTTACAAATACTCTGATGATCTCCAGATACTTCAGGCATATCCTTGCATAGCCTGAATAATCCTTATTAATTACAAACAGATCAGAATTCATTCATTCATGTCTTATTCATCATCTTAGGAGTCTATCAGATGGCCTAATTAAGTTCGTTGGCCTATTACCCACTCATTGGGTTTCAACTTATGTCATTAAATTCCTTAAATAGGCTTAACAGCTGTTCGAATAATATTTTAAGTCATCTTGACTCTAGTCGTTATCAATTAAACACTTATTTGCCCTTAGGGGCAAAATGATAATTTTGTCATTCTTGCTCCGGACCCTATCATGGTACTCAAAATAGTCCACATATCGTATATATAAATTTTTGAGTCTTTTGGACTTCATTTGGTATCTACTTTTGATCATCGGGACACATCAGTCATTTTTCATTTTATACGTTGACTGTTCCGAAGTCATATTTAGCCCTTCAATTTTCATAATTATGCCCATGATAATTTATTAGATCAGATTGACCTTTATTCGACCTCTACTTTGCACTTACCGTGCTCAGGGATATTTTGGTCATTTTATGTTTCGTGAAATTCTGACCCTGATTCATCATTTAACCATATATATGAGCCCACAAATATTTGGGCATCTATTAGTATCAATTTTGCCCAATTTGGACTTTATTTGGGCTTTGTACAGTATTAGGGGCATTTTGGTAGTTTCACATGCCATAACGAAATTTTCGGGACCTCAGTTCATAAAATGGACCTCACCATTAGGTCTAGAGTGTTCGTCATAGTTAAATTGCAGACTATCTTTTGTATTTAATTGCCCTTGGGTATCATTAGGGGCAATTCAGTCATTTACCAATTGCGTATCTGTATTTTTCGGAACTTGGTTTCACAAATCGGACTCTACCATTGAGTCCGGAATGCTTGAAATAGTGAAAATACACTATTTACTTATTTAATTTGGACTCCGTTTGACGTATTTAATGTCCAAGGCTAAAATAATAATTTTATCTAATTAATAAATAATTAAAATAATTATTTTATTATTTAATTATTTTTTCCAGGGGCATATTTGAATTTACTTCTTTAAAATCTGGGCCACAATACAAATATTTAGAACAGTTGGGGTCAAAACTAATTTCAGAAAGTTGTGGGGTTCAAAATAGAATTTCAAAAAAATAAAGGTTCAGAACCGTCCGGTTCTAGGGTTCATTAGTTGAACCGGTCCAAAATCCTCTAAACCATCCGGTTCAGTTTCCTTCAGAAGACCGAAATATGATATCCCTATTATCCCCAATTGGTCCCTTATCCGTGTTTAGGTTAACCTAATTCCCATTTCAATTTACTATTCTTGTAAGCAACAGAGGCAAGTGTTTTAAGTTTTCATTCAAAACGACGACACTCAGCTTAACTGAATCTGCGCGTGGTCGGGTCCTAACCCAACCCGATCCGAGTCCGGCCCAAAGGTCTTAAACATGACCCGTCTTCTTCGCGACAATCCGGTCGTCTTCTCTGGCCAGTCCACCGGAATTTCTACAGTACCCTAACTGGTATATGCCATTTCGGACATTTATTTCTCCTGTTTTTTTACTAATTTTTGCACTAAATCAATCCTAAGACCTTTAGCAATGTTTTGGGAATTTTTTGAGACCTCAAAACAGCTCAGTTCCTAACATCCAAACCAGTTTTCCAGCCAGAATATTCTCACCCTAACATAGTCATTTCTTGATCATTTTGTGCGTGATTTCTTTGGTTGTGATCCTCAGGTCACAAGACTCCATTTACAGTTCATAAATCTCAGTTTATGGCCTTATATACACATGTTTTATTTTTGGCCGTCGATTGTAAATGGAATTTTCCTTCCTATCTCTTGACCATTTTAGATGATTTCAACGGATCTGGAATCTTGGGAGGGTCTTGTTTCAGTATTAAATGGAAAAGGGGAGTTCTACTTCGGTCGATTCAAACCCAAGCTTCAAGGTGGTCATCAATGGCGATTTGGTGGTCTAAGGCTGCTTCGAGCCTCCTGGCCTCTCCCAATCTATTCAAAATCCCACCCTCAGTCTTATTCAATGCATGCATGCAATTTATTAGGCTCAAAAATCATCAAAAACAGTACCAAAAATATAAACAGAAAATCAGCAGTTTTGAGGTTATAGCTCTTGAAACAGTGAGCTTCCTTCCCTATCCATGGCTCAGTTCTGATTTTTGGCACCTCAGACCTTAGTTCGAGTTGTGAGCCTCTCAGTCCCTTCCTCTTTTCTTCTTGTATTCCTTCACATGGCCATGCACACACTGTTCAATCTCTCACCTTTTCTCTCTAAATTTCTCACCCATGGCCATATGCAGACACTCACATATACACAGTTACACACTCTTTATTCTGATTTTACACAGCACACATTGTGACTAAAGTGAGTCATAATTATTATATATAATATATACACACCTATACATATGCATATATGCATACACTTGTAGGGTCCAAGTATAATGTATAGGCTAGGCCAGCAGGTGATGTGGGCTGATGTGAGGTGATGTGAGCCAATGATGAAGGGTTTGCATGTATGGCCATTGGCCAATTTGGGAGGCAGACTTAGTTAGATTGGGTTTAAATACAATTATGTTGTATATGTAGGCACAAAGATGTTGGCAGCCAACTTGGTAACTTTTTGGGTGCCATGTGCTTGCTCATTTAGGTCAAGGGTTCAAATCCCCTTGGCCTCACTTTTGGCCATTTTTCACATTTTTTGGGCTTAGGCCCTATTTGGCTGCGCAGAATTCTGTTTTAGCTGTTTCTTCCGTAATTTCTTTAATATTGTTCCTTTTTCGACGCAGTTTCTTCCGAGGGTTTTGTATTTCAGTTAGCTTCAATGTCAAGGGCCCCGTGTCGGTTATTATTTACTTGGGATTTCCGTAGTTAGCTAATTCGAGTTCCGTCAGTGTTAAAACGACATCATTTCACCTAATTAATTGATAATTAGGTTCGGGTGTTACACCTTCTTTTCTGACGTGTCTAATTATTCTGTTGGTCTATCGTGACCGCTGAGAGATTCCTAAGTAACTCCCTTGATTATTCTTTAAGTTGGTGCTAATTAATAATTAGCGAACTAATTATTAATTAATTAGGTCGGGGTGTTACAATAGAAAATTAGACATGCAGGTTTCGATTTTTAGCTGCACTCTTTATAACTTGAGGTAGAACCTAATTTTGAGAATGAGGGCTTGAACCCCATAACGAATAAGTCACAACAGAAGAAGTCCCACAAGCTTTGGGCCAAAAACAAGCATGTATGGATTAGTTGCAAGTTCGGTTATCCCACCATAGACCTAACATTTGGGCTCGTTCCAATCACAAAACAAATGTCAAAGTGTTTATTAAGCTTCTAGAAACACCTTAGAATCAGTGGAAATCCGTGGCCAAAAACTCACGAATTTAGCTTTTAAGATTTTCGGTTTTAGGGTTATTGTTCATCATCACAAGGAAGACGATGAACAGTACCGGACAAGGGTCGGATCGGATTTGGGTTGGGTCAAAACCCGACCGGATATAAGGGGCAAGTCGAACTACATCGTTTTAGGCGTTAAGTTTTAAAAATTTAAAGTTCAATTAGGGCTGTTTGGTTACAGCTATAGGAAATTGAAATTGGGTTGGTCCTAACCTAACCGTGGATAAGGGGATTAAGAGGGTTATTTGATTCCGGTTTAATTGGGAAGCTTGGACCGGTCGATTCAGAGGAAATATGAACCGGTCTAAGGTTTAGGGTGATGAACCCACTGGTTCAATAATTTAATTTAAATAAGAAAAACCCTAACTTGTTTTAATTACAGTTTGGCCCCAACAGTTTTAAATAATTATGATCTGGCCCAGATTTTAAGAAATTTATTTAAATAAGCCCCTAAAAATAAATAAATAATAAAATAAATTATTTAATTACTTTATTAATTTGGATAAAATGACTATTTTACCCTTAGACCCTAAATGGGTCAAAGTCCAAAATGAATAAATGAATAGTGTATTTTTATTATTTTGGGCACCTTGGACTCAATGGTGGAGTTTAATTGATGAAATTAAGTCTCGAAAAAATACAGACACGTAAATCATAAATGACTGTATTGCCCTTAACAATACCCAAGGTTGTTTAGACATAAAAGATAGTCTATTTTAATTATATCGGACATTCTGGACTCAACGGTGGAGTCCATACTAGCAAACGAAGCACCGAACAATGCGATGCATGAAAGAGTAAAAGACCAAAATGCCCTTAAGTCAAAGAGTAGTCAAACGAACTCCGATTAAAATAAAAGAATAGTGAATTTTTATTATTTCGAGCATTCTGAACTCAACGGTGGAGTTCAATTTATGAGAAGAGGTCTCAAGAAATAGGAACCCGTGAAGGTACAAAATGACCATTTTACCCTTTTTAGTACAGATGCTCGAATTGAATTCCGTAAAAGACTAAATCGACTTTGTTCGACGTTCCAGACTCAATGGTAAGGTCTATTCAAGTAAACGAGATACCAATAGTAAAAGGGCATAAAATTTGATGAATAACATAAATTCATGTGACGATCCACTGAGACATAATTTGTGAATCTTAGGAACATCAAAGGGAAAGGAAAAGGCTGATTGACTCTCTAGACAGATACAGTAGAGGGGACTGCATTCTCATTGATTAGTTCGGCTACACAGCGCACACGACTTCCTAGGGTTGAGACCAACCCATCAAGTATGATATTTTGCTAAGTAAGGAATAAGATTAAGTTTAGGAGTAATTTCCATGTTGATTGAATGATTCATACGTTTATTTGATGTTAGAAAACCACATAGGATATGGTTGCTTTGAGAAATCTAGAGTTGATTGTTATATGCTTATGTGTTCCTTGTCATTCTTTGAGAGTTATGATTTGTTCTATTTGTTGGTCCGTATGTGATTTACGTTCTTCGAGAATTGTTAAGATTATGCATATGTGACTTGAGTAAGTGTTTAAAATTGATTGTGTATAACATGCTTACATGTAAATGAGGTTTTGTAATTCAGATGCTATTGTTGCTTTAAGTAGAATGTATTATTTAAAGCATGCTTTATGTATTGGTAAAACATTTCATTGAGACTGCATTATTGCATGGTGGAATCAAGGCATATTGACATGGTGTGATTCTTGAAAGCATAGTGTGGGTTGAGCACGTGGTGCTATGCATTATGAGGGTGTAGATCCTGTGGTGAAAAACCCAAAATTGGCCATTGCATTGGTGCCCAGTATCCAACGGATGCGATCCGTGAACGGGACATTGGTACACAGGATCCATTAGAAGTGAATTCGTAAACGAGACATGGGTGTGGCATAGAGTTTGCATGGGTGTGTCACACATATTGTTCATATACTGCATTGATGATTTAGGAAACATGTAGATATAATTGTATACTTGCACATGCCACGCCTTAATTTTGTTCCTTGCATTTGCATTATGTCATACCAGTAGTTGCACTGACCCATTCGTGGGATATCATATTACAGATGATGCTCCTGGTATTTGAGACTTGATGAAGTCTTCAAGGAAGGAGAGGAAAAAGGACTTGGAAGTATATTTGGCCCGTGGGGCATATTTTGAGATGTAAGGGCTTAAGCCCAAATGACATGTGAACGATATGTTTATGGGATGTACTTTATGTGTTTATATGTTGAAGAATTGAATGTATGTTTAATTGGATCCATTAAATTGTCTTTTGTTTACTTTTCCTATTTTATTTCGCTCACCCCCCGGGTTCGTGGAAATTCGGGGCCTGACAATGTATATAATAGACTGAGATGTATTTCTTGAATACTAGAAGCGTCAAAAGGGAAGGAGAAGGATATCTGACTTTCTCGATTATATTATAAAGGTAAGTAAAATCTAATATCTGCATGTGGTAAAGTTCTAGCCGTGTCACACATCATTTCTTTTTACTGTCAGACTTGTATTCTCTTATACATTTTAGATATTATTGATTTATTCAGCTATTATTGTTGATTCCACATTTCGATGTCTATTCCAATTTGTGGATATTGTAAATTAAATTCTATATCTTGATCATGTGATTATTATACATCTATATATTAGGGGAAAAAGGAAGCTGAACCCCATCCTGGAATGTGACATGATGTTGGTGGCACTCCTTGTTGAGGACAATAGATACCGAAGGGGTAGGGGCGATGTGCGCATCCCACATTGCCTGGTGAAGGGAAAGGTGAAAGATTTATAAGTAAAACTGCATAATTGACTAGCATGTGCCTTAGACCCGAGGGGTCAATTCAGTTGATTCACATTTTGTGACTTGTTATTGTGACATTTCATTTTCTTGATTGGCTATCATATTAGCATAACCTTATTTATCTTGGGTTATGGACTTTCTTAAATTAACTTTAACCTTTGGCAGAGCAAAGGAATTACTTACTGAGTTTTCATAGCTCATACAAATACTACTTACATTTTCAGGAAAGGACGCCACATTTTGAAATAGAGATTGAAATCCCGAACAGGCATGGAGTCGCTGCAGATACATATACTGCAAGGATATTTGATAGTGAAGGATAGTACTTGTCCTGTGTTCTCCCATCACCCCACGTCCTGGGGCTAGTTGAATTTGGAGTTTTTGGGTCTATATAATTATATGAACTTTAATATTATAAATGAAAAATTTATCAAGTCTTCCACTGTTTATTAGATTGTTGTTTGCATGTTACTAAGACTCACATATAAATGTTAAAATTACAATGAAAAATGATGGATAGGGTTCGGCAATTAGGTCAGACTGGTGTCGCGATACCAAATTCACACAGGGTGGATTTCGGGTCGTGACACCTCCTAACAGAGTCCTATTCCCATTAGAACTTTCTTGCCAGAGTCCCAGTTCAAGTAGGACTCTTTTCGATAGAGTCTCACTCCCGTTAGGACTTTCTTGACAGAGTCCCAGTCCAAGTAGGACTTTTCTCGATAGAGTCTCAATCCTATTAAGACTTCTCTAACAGAGTTCCAATCCAAGTAGGATTCTTCCCGATAGAGTCCCACTCTCATTAGGACTCTCCTGTCAGAGTCCTAATTTCGTTAGGACTCTTCCTGATAGACTCACAATCCCGTTAGGACTCTCTTGATGGAGTCCCAATTCAAGTAGGATTCTTTCCGATAGAATCTCACTTTCGTTAGGACTATTCTGCTAGAGTCCCTAGTCCAAGTAGGATTCTTCCTGATAGAGTCCTACACCTAGTAGGACTCTTTTTGTCAGAATCCTACATTGGTTAAGACTCTTCTGCCCATCAGAGGGCACTTCGATAATTTTGGCACCCTTTTGCCTACAAAGAAGATTTTGGTAATTTTGGCACAATCCTACCCTCAGTACAACTTCATAGTCACTTGAGGGATATTTTTGTACTTTTTATATCATTTTACACACATGGGGGTAATTTTAGCCCTTTGGTTACAAATCGGGAGTAATTTGGTCATTTCACATATTCTGTGGCAATCTAGAGATTTTTCACCAAATTGGGGATAATTTGATAATCTTGAGTGATAGTAGTCTATTTAGGCTTAATTAGGACTTTCCACTTTTATAGTTTCCATAAATCTGGTTGTTTGATAATTTCTTAAATGGAGATACATTGAACCTGGACGTTTTTATTTTAGAGTTTATTTTCTAATTAAATTAAAATTTTCTTTTATCTTATTGGCTCTTGTATGTAGACATTAATTTCATTGGTTCTTGTATTGTCATAATTATTTATTAATTTATTCAGCTGACATAATCATTCTTTAAGATAATTATTTAGTTTTATATTTATTTAATTAGATAATTATCACTCAAGACATGATCCTAGTCCTCCGTTTTATGATTTCATCTTAGACCCTTAGATCAAATCTCTATATTTTTCCATAAATAGAGCCCCTTATCCATCATTTTTAGGAGGATGATTTCCATAGACTCACATTTGTTACCATAATTCTAGAGTTCTTTCTAAAGGAACTCTTATTTTTTTGAGGCTGAAGCCTTACCGAAGTGACAGCCTCCCTTCACGAAGCAAGCCGAAGCAACACTTTCCAAACTGAAGAACAAGCTAAAGATTTGCTCGATTGAAACCTCCGATCCAAGTTTTCCTATCCAGAGATCTGCCTAACTCTAACAATTGAATAAGGTACGCTCTCAAACCCTTAATAGTTTTCTTAGATCCGGTTGATCTCATATCTTTGATCACCCTTGATAAAAGAGGGTAAACCAGATAACTACGTGACTCTAACTAATCCAATTTGAGCAAATTAATCTTATGAAAGCTTAATGTGTTTAGTTTCTTTTTCAGAAAAAAAAAAAGAAAAGAAAAGAAAAGAAAAGAAAAGCGTAGATACACTATTAACATCAACACAATCCAAGTTATGATCGATAAATGGTATCCGACCCAATGTGGTGTGATCATAAGTCAAACTATTCATTAGTCCTTGAACTTAACACTCGTAAAAAATAAGCTTGAGTGTTGGTCGAGCTAATCTTAATTCCCAAACTTAGTAGTATTTCATTAGGATTGGTCGAGCCACCTTAAGGTTCCTAGACCTGATTGGCTCTCTTAAGAGAAAATTCCATTCGATGAACTCTTTGCTCTTCCCCTATAGGGATGCCTTAAGGTTTGAGGACAAGCTTTTGGGAGACTCTTTAAGTTTGGTATGCGGCTATAGTACTGAAATGTATTATAGACCCACTATTCAAGATACTCAGGATTTTGTGACTTGGAGGTTAAAATACGAGAAAACTCCCAAAGTGTTTGTCGCGTGACTCATATGTAGGAATGCCTAGGGTCCTTCTAGAAAGAAAGATTCTACCTAGATTTCATGATTCTTCTATTACTTTTTACCTCATAACTAGCTCATATTTTGTATTGTAACACCCATGTGGGAAGTTCGTTATGGGTGATATCATACCCTAACAAACTCACGGGGCTAAGATTGCTATAAATAGCCCATTTACATCACTATAAACGGTAATGATGCACTATCACATTCTTTGTGTGAAGAATACGATCCATGTTCCTTCAAGTAAACTCTAGATCTAGAAAATACATAGAATTAGAGTAGAGGTCATTGCCACGTATAAACAATCAATCGAAACCTATTATGGCCCCTACTCTCATGGAATCTTTGTCGATTGGATTGCTTGTATTCTCCTCTTCTTGTCACTTCACTCTGGTATCCATGGCTATTTGACAAGAAATACTCACTGCCTCTCCCTCTCCCTCTCCCTCTCCCTCTCGCTCTCTTCTCTCTCTGTAGACCTAATCAACCGTTCACTAGATTAATCCTAATTGTAAACGATTGCAATATTCTAAACAAAAAGAAATTGGCCAAAAAAATCATTTTAAATGAGAAATAGATGTTATTGTCTTCAAAAGAAACCATTTGTACCAAGTCTGTATCCTATAAAATTTATGTTATAGAAGACCAAAGATGTCCGGTCCATAACTGTGTTGGATTTGAATAAATGAATTTGAAAGGATAAAGGATAGCTTGGTCATTTTTGTGTATTTCCATGCCATTGGTTAAACTCTAAAAGAAGATGAAGTGGCCTTTCTCATGTGAAAATTTTCATTTCTTATGTTTGCAATTAGTTGTTTTTGTGTTTAAAATTGAAAATTAATAATTGATGTCAAAGATGACGTTTAGGATATTTTGCGTTTCCATGAGATGTGATTTTTGTACTCGCACTCTTTGAATTTTTTTACGTGTAGTTTGTTTTTTTATTTTTGATATTTATTTAATTTTTGAATTCATCCAGTCTTTAGAAATGTTTTTTTGAAGATATTATTTTAAACTAAAATTTTTGTTCAAAACCATCTTTTCGTTTAGAATTGTCTTTTTAAAACACTCTTTTTGACTTGAAATATAAACCTTAATGAATAACAAATTTTTCAACATTTAAAACTTACAAAAGTGCAAGTTTTGAAAAATTCACGGGTTAGAAATTCACTAAAAACTGTGTGAGTAGCAAAAATAACAAGATAAACTATATGGGTGATATAAAAAGTTATGCACGCTTTATTTTAACGATGACTTTGACCTACCTCTCTAATAATTATTTTAAAAAAAGATCAATTGGACTGCAATTTTTTTATTTTTTTTATTTTTGTCAACGAAAAATTTATGTACAATTAATTTTATTATATTATAAGTCCATGAAATCTTTCTAAACCCTATAAAACTCAACAATCAAAGCCCAACAATGGTAACAAATCTGACTAACCCAACAATAGAAACAAACCCAATCCCAAGATGAGAGAAATAAATAAATTACACACCCCTCTTTAGTGAAGGGAGTGAGAGTAGAATCCCAACTTTTTTTTGGAAAAATTGTGAGTTACCAATCAGACTAACCCTAATTGTCAATTAAAGTACAATAAAGGGTTTCGTTTTGGATTTTTAATTTCTCAATTTGAACTTTTCTTGAATTTGAGAAAATTAATTATTGTTAAAATGCAAATTTTTGGCTAAATTGAAAAACTCAAATGCCTACTTTAGAATTTTATTTTTCTTTTAATTCGCGAAACGTTAAAAATTGAGGACGAGGTGCTCTCTCTCTCTCTCTCTCTCTCTCTCGATATATATATATATATATATATATATATATATATATAAACTTAGAAACTAAACTTGCATGACTTTCGCACTACACATGATAAAATCAGTTTTAAACAAAAAATAATAATTGATCAAAAACCTTGCAAATTCTTAAAAGGCTTCTAATTAAGTTCTAATGTGTGAAATTCTTCAATGTATTTTGTTGGCCAATTAAACTAAGCCCATAAATTTTAGAAAGTTTCTTAATTTGGTTTTTTGAGTCCTAATAATATTTGAAATTTTTTTGGGTAGTCCTAATTATAGTTAGCATTCTGCTTTAACCAAAGTTCTTAAAATTATTTTAAATAAAAAATTTTTAAAAATTTATTTTCGCTTGCGGGCGGGTTCGGCCAGGTCCACGTAGGCCACTCGGAATGCCCTTTATAGTCCATTTTTCAAACTTGTCTTCGATTAGGCCCAAATTCTCACAGGAGGTGTATTTTAGCATTCTAAACATATTTCTCTTCTGTGGCATACTCAAATTATGCTCTTAAACATGACTTATGCCTAAATGATGCATGTATAGCGTCTTACTAGTAAACAGTGCATGAATAGTGCCCTACCGGCAAAAATGAAAAATTTACCCTGATTTTTCAGATCTCTACAAGCCTACACTATGAGAGTGTATGTGTGTGTGTGTGTGTGTGTGTTTATGTAGCAAGCCTGAATTATGGCTGCCATAATTGTGTGTGCCTATAGATCCGAGAGTCATCCAAACCCATAAATTTTAGAAAGTTTCTTAATTTGGTTTTTTGAGTCTTAATAATATTTGAAATTTTTTTGAGTAGTCCTAATTATAGTTGGACTAATATTCTAATGAGAGTTAGTTTTCTGATTATAGTTAAATAAGAAATACTGGTTTATATGGGATTAGATGTCCTAATCAATATAGGACTTAGAGTCAATGTTATATATATGTGGGTCTCTGTCACATTGAGTTGTAAGCTACAAAATATGTGGTGGTTGGAAAAAGAGGTCGTGAGCCAAGAGCCTGCACTGTGAGAGTGTGTGTGTGTGTTTATGTAGCAAGCCGAATTGTGGCTGTCATAATTATGTGTGCCTATAGATCCGAGAGTCATGGGAGGTTAGCTAATATATTTGTGAGTGTGAGGTTTTATACTGCTTATATAAAATAATAAAAGTTTACTTTGTGGTTGAAGAACAAAACAATTTCATCTTCTTGTCTTTTTTATGTTTTTTTCTACTTTGTTTTTTTTTAGTTTTACAATTGGCATCGAAGCGATTTTAAATCCTATATTTGGTATCAGAGTACTTTTTGAGTCCTACATATTTGGATCAAAAACCTTGCAAATTCTTAAAAGGCTTCTAATTAAGTCCAAATGTGTGAAATTCTTCAATGTATTTGAAAATTATTCTATCCTACAATCAACCATCTTATAATTAATAAATATAAGAGATTCAAAATTTATTAATTATTAGAATTATTATTTATTAAATTTTCTCATAATTTTATTAATAGATAAATATTTCTTACATGTAAATAATTTTTAGTATAAAAATAAAACTTTATAGCAATTTTTCAATATCATTTTAATTTTTCATGAAAAATATATATAATATTCAACTTATGGCATAAAAATACTCCAAATGTATATGTTTTAAGTAAAGAAGTTATGTATCTTGATGTTATAATTTTTCTCATTTACAATACTTTTGACTTCAATTATATAGAATTAATAAATATAATTATTAAGATATGTATTAAATGGGATATATAAGTACATATATAATTATTTTTATCTCTTTAATAATTAATATTACAACGAGTTTTTATGAAAAAAGTATTAATTATTAAGTAGTATACTTATTAATTACATACGATAGAATCAAGTTGGTTCTTTAAAATTTTATTAATTATTAGAGATTATTATCTTATTAAATATTAATTATAAAAGGGTCAATTGTAATTTTGAAACTTTCTCGAGAAATGTATGACTTCACTTTGCAAGAAACTTCACGAGTTTTCACATTATTAAATTTTGGGTTAATCCGGATTTTGAAGTTAAAGGACAATAATTTTTTTGAAAAAACAAAATCTCATTTAAGGCTGAATATATTAATTTGCCTTTAAAAAAACTAAGTTTATTGTTACAGGAAAAAAAAATCCAATGGTAAAGTAATACGAAAGAATTTCATAATCATGTATATCAAAGTCAAACATAAGATATAAATGATGTCACAGTCTTAATACTTTAATTTAAAATACATGACACAAGTCAAAAATTATTTTGCATGATTACAAAACTTGTTCATACTATCTTAAGACTAGACTGTTTTTTTTCTTATGTGTGACGGTCGTGACTTTGTGCACGTGTGTTTGAAGGGATGTGTCCCACTTGGTGTGACAACAATGCAATTTAGTCTTTTGAGTTTGATTGAATTTTTATTCAATTGTACTCTAGAATTATAATTTCAATGTTAACCATATTATTTGTAACAAGTATTTTTGTTAGCTGAGTAATTGGTAACTTTGATATGCATTTTTATATAAACTTGTATGTCTATATATTTTTATATTTATATTTATATAAAAACTCAGTTTTTGTATATTGTCTCTATTTACGTGTCATAAATTAATTTAGAAATTTTCCTGAATTGGTCCTAAGAACGTGTCTATATAGTTATATATTTATTATATACAGTATACTAAATAATTAAATTTTAATATAACATTTATATGTATAAATTTTTATTTGAGCACTCTTACGTGTATATATTTACATACACATATAAATGCTTATAAGTTATATATATATATATATATATATATATATATATATAATCCATGCATATTTTATTTTAAATTTAGTCCTCAAGGCATCTAATCCTTTCATGTTGTCTCTTTTGTTTGACATTTCGCTTCAGCTTTTTCTTTTCGTCTAAGCCTCAAGACATCTGCACATTTCACTTCTCTTTTCCATTCAACTGCGTTTCTATCTCCAGTCCAGTTGGAAGATATACAAGTAAGAGGTAGATCTTCAAGTCTCTCTTAGTTTTTTTATGTGTAATGTGGTGGGAGAATCGAAGACGTCATATTTTTTAATAATAAAGTAACATGAAAAACTTTTCACCTAACAAGAAAAAATAATTCTTCAAAATTAGTAATTGAATTAATATTGATGAACACTCTATGATAAAGACTTATTACATCATATTTATAGTACTAAAATACTCTTATTTTGATTAAGAAACAAAAACTCCTATTTTTATACTAATCCTACTACAATAAATACTAATAATTCAAATAGGAAATTACTAATTCCTACATTTTTTTATACAAATCCTAATAAAACAAGGAAATTAGAGAAATTAAGAATAAATCAAAATTAGGAAACTAAATAATCCTAATACAACTTTAAAACTAATATCCTTATTTTAACGGTACCAAATCTGTCCTACATCAGTCGCCCCCACTTGAAAACAACTCGACCTTGAGTTGACTGGATGTACACGACATCGAACTCCTCCATAACTCTGTTGAATCTTTTCAAGAACAATTGAATATTCAAAATTTGTCTTTTCACCACTTCAATGAAATATGTAATTGTAAGCCCTTCTTCTGATGATAATAATGTTTTCCTATAATAATACAAAAATTATCTTATTGATTTACTACAAGTTCAATCTTCTTGTAAGTATCATCATCATTCTTCGTGAATTCAGGTTCAGTTGTATCCTTAACATTGACAACTATCATAAAAATTTCTACTTTCTCTTGCATAAAAGAATTTTTGAAATCAAGTGGTTCCACTAAATTCATACTTTGATCAATTGATTCTGAATTGTTTTCTTCTTCTTTATTTTCTTCTAACTCCTTGTGATGGTCTTCCAAATATGAACGGACAAATTGGACTAATTCCAAATGTCTTACTGTATTAATTGGGCTACCAAATGAACACCAATGACTATAAGGGTACCTACCCTAAGGTTTTTTTATGTTCTGGACTCAATAGTGAGGTTCGTTTCATCAAATGAGGTATCGAAAATACAAACAAATAGAAATGTGTAATTTTTAAACTGCCTTTAGTGTTATACAAGCTACTAGACTAACTGAAAAAATTATAGAAAATGGTATATCCAACATTGTTGGACGCTCTGGAGTTAATAGTGAGGTCAAATTGAGCATCCTGCCACCCAAACATAGTCCCGCATGAAAGTATAAAATTACAAAAATGTCCCTAAACATAAAGTAAGCTGCAGAAAGACTAATTAAGGTACAAAAAAGACTAAATTTAGTATCTTCGACATTCTGAACCCAACGATGATATCTGTTTAGGAAAAATAGAATATCGAAACAAACTAAAAAATGATGAACACGTCTCTAAGACTTAATTAAGCTACCAAAAGGGTATAGAAAGTAAAGAGGAAGTCATACCAATGTTTATAAGATAATTAAGTACCTAATGCACGACATAAGAACAGTAAAATTATCAAACTATCCTTAAGGCTTAATTAAGTGATTAAATGAACTTAAGAAGTAGAAAAAGGACCTACCTTATGATTAAAAGACTCTTTGGACTCAAAGATGAAGTTTGATAAGGTAAATAAAGTACCAAACATTATAAGATATATAAAGGAAAAATGACCAAAATCCACCCTCCCAAAGGTTAAGCCACATGATAAATTAAGAAGTGTTAGGAACCCTAATTAAATATCATAATAGAATCCTAAAAAGTAAGAATAAGTCCATAAAAGACTAAGAAAATTAAGTAAGAAAATATTAAGTTAAGATATATACTGATATAGTACCAATATATTTTGATTCATTATAGGATCACTAGAAAGGAAATAGAGATAAGACAAATGCCAAGACAAGTCAAGTAAGCAAGTAATTGTGGACTCTGGATCACAGATGTGTAACCCTGAGCCTTAAAATTAAGACTTTTCCTTTGAATATGGTTCTTACAATTTTATGATACTACATGTAGTACCTATACAGCTTTATGTTGCTATATCAAATATTTTAATTGCATGCCTTTATCACTATGTCTTTAAATATTTTATATGATATGGATAACTTAATGAAGAGTTTTGAAAGCATGATTTAGCATGAAATTATATGCCATATAATGTTATAATCCATGAAAAATAGCTTGTATCCAGTTAGGGGGCTAAGCCATTACTCATGACACAGTCGTGTCCGATTGCGAGGTTAAGTCATTCAAGTCATGTAAGCCCAGAGTTCTAGATTACATTTAGTCGCCTAGATGACTATTCAAGGTCATGAGGGACAAAGCTAAAAAAAGATTTTCTTGTATTATTTCATCACTCAATTTTCAGTTACAGTTTTATATCTACTATGATTTATCTTGCAAAACTAACTAGGAAAATAACCTGTATGACTTGCTACATTTCTAAGTATATGATTTATAAATGTCAATAGCTTTCAATACAAACTTCTTTTAAATGCTATCCATGAAATTCATGAATGCTTACGAAAGTTTATGAAAGTTATGAAAAGTTTGAAAGGGGTTTTCTAGAAATCCATAATTGAAAACTTGTGCTGCTCACGAGATTTTCATCAAGCTCATAGGGTTTCAACATTTATATTTTCAAGGACTAAGAAGTTTATAGATCCAAATGCTAGTAAGCTATGATGAATAGACTTTAGCTAGCAGAAGATTAGTATCTCAGTCATTAATGTACTAACATGAGATGATAGATACCAAATTGATATGACAGCTTAAAGTAAGAATAAAATATGAATGATATTCACCAATGATGTAATAGCTCAGACACTCATGTAATGTAATGTTGGACTCATATTACTGCAACTCTGATATAACATTACTTATGCACTACTGATGCTGCACTTTTTGGCTGTAGCTGATTTTGACCTTCTGCGACCTGAAGAACACTCAAGAAGACGATCAGAGGACCACCGGATTGGCTCCGGCGGTAGCCGCTTCGATGCTTAAGTTAATAAACTGAATTGAAAAGACTGTATTGTAAGCTAAAGAATGAGCATGAAAAATAAGGCGTACCTCTAGGGTTTAATATATAGATGGTGGCTTTCCTAAGTTAATTAGGATTTGGATTCATGAAAGTAGGGATTTGATCATCGGAGATAGTAGTTTCCATGTTGGACATTGTATCAAAATAGAGATAACCATGTGTGGTAGTTTCCTTGTAGAAGACTGTTTCCTTATTCCCTGTTTGGCAGATATTAAGGCGGTGATGAGTTCTGAATGGCGGAGAGTGCTCTAGAGGTCTGTGCTCGGACCTGTAGGCTCCGTAAGAATGTAGCTCTGCTCTGTAGGCGTGTGCTCGGCCCTTTAAGTTCTGTAGGTCTGTTCTGAATGCTCGGCATGCTTTGGATGATCGAGCCCCTAATTGATCTGTAGACACACGTGTCGCATGGGGATTGGTCTGTCGTTTTGTGGTATATCAACTACCAAGTGTGATTTGCATTCAAACAAAAGTTTTTAAAGAGTCAGATTCCGCTTCATGTTTTTATATGACTAAATGCAATCTACTTGGATATGTAAAAAGATCTTTGGTTAAACACATTATCAATATGCTACAAAGGAGATAACATATTGGCGATGTGCCTAACTGGTCGGTCATTATCTCTAATTCGCATAGGGTGGGGTATGGAATGTGACATATAGCAACCCGCCAAAAATAATTATAACATCCCGTTGCAAATAATCTCCGAAGAATCCCATTTGGTCATATGGTTTGTTAATCAAATTAACCTCATCATGTTTTTTTTTTTTTTTTTTTGTCTATTCTAATTGCCCAGACATTCATCACTTCTGTATCCTTGGGTATTAGCCGTGTATTTGGTATATTTCATTAACTGGAAGCATTAAGATACCCCGCATATATGTGTTGAGAGAGTGGTTGAGAATTTAAATAGAGATAATGTGGAAGCATTGAGACAGAGAACGTGTGATTGGAAGAGAAAGAAGATGTGTGTGTTCATACATGTTTTGTTATACACACACACACACATATATATACATATATATAGACACACATACAAGAGATTGAGAGAGTGGGTCCAATAAATGAATGAACGAAAGAAAACAAATCCATAATTGTGATTCCATAAAATAACTAAAGAAATAATTGTCCCCAATTCAAAGGACCAAAAATATTCAATTTCTTTATATCCATACAAAAAATTTCCAAATCATCATAAGAAAACCAATTTATTCTTCTTAACGCACATGGAATACAAGCTAGCAATCCATCTTTCATTTCAGAAAGTCCTTCGCCACCACCTTCGACAAGGATGATCTTGCGGTTGTGTGGTTGTCCACGGCGATGAGCGGGTCTTGTCGACTGTGTAGCGGAGGGATGTCGTTTTTAGATAGAGAAGAAGTGTGACAGTAGTAGTTTCATAAAAGGGCTACTAAGGATTTTCGGAGTGTTAGCCATTAAAGCTCATATCGTCTACCATTGCCATTGAAGAGTGGTAAGTGGTGACCTCCATCAAGTTTAGCCAGAAAGAGAGAAGGGGAATAATGATTGAATATTTGGTGTATTATATATATATATATATATATATATATATGAATATGATAGAGAGATAAATAAATAGAAAAGAGAGTTGATGACGTTAACTATCAAAAATTCGAGATGATGTTAATATAATTATCAAATAAAAAACAATGGTTAAGCTCGCGCTATCATCGCGCCAGGGTATTAGCATGCTGTGAGTTATTGGCTTCTGCAGGCCTTAATATTGCTGTTCTGCGATGGCTAAATCCCTTGATTCTTCGTAAGGAAATTCATCTACTTTAGCTAATATTTTAGGCCATATAACGTAGGCCTTTTGAATTCGAACCAAAAGTCACCAATGTTACTAAAATCATAAAATTTCATTCAATATATTGGTTGAATTTATGGCCTACAAGCTTCGCTAATGGGAGAACAATTCTTTACTATTTTCCCAATTTTGTATTATAAACCACAATGTTCTATGCACTTAAACTACATAAAATGATGCCAAATATAATTCCGAACATAATCCTACAAGTTTTACAAAGTTTCAAAATAGTTTACATGATCAAATTGATCATGTTGTAAAATTAAATTTTTATGCAACAAAAGTTAGAGAAAAAGAGAGAAAGTGACACATAAAATTTACATAGTTCGATAATGTATCTATGTATACGAAGCAACTACGTTCTTCACTACATAAAAGATAAGGTTACCAAGTATTTCTATTATATCACAGTTAAACTCTAACCCTAATCCTGTATATTAAAATTTCCTAACATACTCATACGATATTATGGGGGTTAAGTTGCATGGGTCTTGTGTGATTAGCTCTACGTCGAACATAAGACTTGTATATATAATTTCACTTATTACGAGAATATAAGCTACTATTTCTAATTTATCACAATCACACTATGAGTTTCGGGACTTTATATAATATGGAAGCATTAAATTCTAAACTTAGAGCAGTTCAAAAATGACACAATGACAATTGGTTTTCAATAGTTGACCAAAGCCTTCTATTAATTTGGATTGAATATTATTCATCAAGGATGAATTAAGCAAAATCTCAAATCTATATATGTGATAGACTAAAAACTACATTAAGGCCATGTTCTGGTCCTCGGTTGGGCCACGGGTTGAGCTTTTTTTAAGGTTTATACGCACTTAACCGAAAATTGGCCTATTTGGATTGCCATTTGAGTCACACTTAATTGGGTCTGGAAGGCCAAAACAGGTGGTTTCAATAAGCAGCAAATAGCTGATGAACCGAAACCGTGTTGGATTATTTTAATACCCCATATGCGATGACTCTCATTTTTTGGCTTGTATGCACCTAGGTTAATGAATAATTTCTTATGTTATGAGACCTCTTGCACCGAAAGTCCAGAAAAAAAAAGGATAAATTATATTAATTTTTCTAATAATTTAACAATTACAATAATGTTTTTTAAAATTTTAGAATTACACTGATTTTTCCTAGTTTACATGACAAACTACAAATTCTCTACTCTAGTTAAAATTTTTTAGGTAAATTATACTGATTTTTTCTAAAGTTTTAAAAATTACACTGACCTTCCTTAAAGTTTCTGAAATTACATTGATATCTTCTACTTTACTTAACAAACTACAAATGCTCCTTCCACCCAATTATTTTTCAAAATGACAACCTATCCCTTTCATTTTTTTATACATTTTTTAATTTTGACCAATTTTTTTTTTGTTTTTTTTTTTCATTTTCATTTAAAATATTAATTAAAACCTTAAATTTTTTTATATAAAATAAAAAATTTATCTACCTTAAATTTATTTTTAAATATAATAAAAAATATTTAAAAAATTTATAAAAATAAAAAATCATGATAGGGGCAGTTTTGTTATCTTGAAAATTAAATTTGTACTAGAGGGATATTTATAATTTGTCAGATAAAATAGGATAGGTAAGTGTAATTTCAAGAATCTCAGGAAAGGTTAGTACTATTGTTAAAAAATCTCAGAAAATGTCAGTATAATTTACCTTTTTTAAAAAAATGAATAAACTATCCATTTCATTTTTATTTTTTTTTACAGTTAGACCAATTTTTTTTTTTATTTTCAAATAAATATTAATTAAAACCTTAAATTTATTTTATATAAAATAAAAATAAGTTATTTACCTTAAAAACTGTGAAAGGGCAATTTTGTCATTTAAAAATATTGATTTGAGAGGCATATTTGTGATTTTTTAAGTAAGAGAAGTCAGTGTAGTTTCAAAATCTAAAAAAATTATCAAAAACTTCAAGAAAATTCAATATAATTAATCCGAAAATAAAATAGGCCTTTGAGTCTACTCAATTTGACAGAACCCCTTTCTTTCATGTTTCATCTTAACCATCTAACTTGACACCAAGGACACATTCGCGGCTGCATCAAAGACTAATTCCGGGTCAATGCTATCAAAATTTATTCATTTGTTTTCGGTCGATTTCATTCAGACTAATAAATAATTAACAAATTAATAAATTTATTAATGAAATTTATATAATTTGCTAATTTATCAAATATTTATTAGTTCGAGTACATTACACTCAAAACTAATTAATACCAATTTCAATTCTAGTGATTCTTACTTGCTCCATATATCATTGCATTTAAATCAATATATTTATAAAAAAAAATTACTCCCTCAGGTTTTCTTTTCTTTTCAAAAAAATCAATTTTATAAGGAAACATGTATTTAATGTTTTTGTACTTTAGTAGTGTCAGAAGTATAATAGGATTACTCATATTATTTTCATACGAAGGTTAGGGTTAACCGCTACACATATTATACTTCTAATAAGTAGAAAGTATAATTTTTAAAAATATTCTACTATCATCTCAAAAAGTTTTGTTTGAAATATATGACCTAGCCTATGTTTTGGTTTAACTTATAAATTGTATTTAATAATTTTTTTAAATTTAAAAAGAAGTTTTTTAATTTATTAGATATTTAGTTCTATTTGGTCGCAATTAATGAATCAGTACTTAACCTAAAACGAAATTTTTTAAAAAACAATCATAGTAGAATTTTTTCAGAACCTAACCTAATGACACTAATTAATAGTTGATCCAAATACTATAATATCATTTAAGTACTTATTAAATTTATTCATCTAAAAACTAAGTAACTTAACTTAAGCATCATTTTTTTACAACTATTTATTCAAATTGTAACTTAACTCAAATTACATTTTTTTTCAGTTCATCCAAACGAGCACGTAGAGTGTATGAGAGATAGAGCTATTTACCATCTCCAATATTTAATTGCATTTCAAAAAAAAAAAAAAATTTAATTATTAAATAAATATTATTTTAAAGTTTAATTGGATAACTGAGGAGTGTGAATAGCTTTCCCAACCAAAAAAAAAAAAAAAGAGAAGGATGACTAAAATTTTCTTGATATAAATGGTGCTGTAACATTTCAGCCTCCATGTGCACAATACTACATTGAGGTAACAGGTTCAAATATTTTTTTTTGGTTTTTAAATAAAATATTCATATAATAATTATGTTAGACTTTTTTATTTTTCTTTCTTTAAACTATTACATCCTACAAGATGTCGTACTAATGTAATGTAATTGATGTAACATAATAATAGAATGACGCAACATTTCAATTAAATTTATTTTTTATATAAAATAAAAATACTCTTTAAAAAAAAGTTAAAATTGAAAAAATATAAATAAATGAAAATTGTACTTTTATCATTATTTAAAAAAAATCAAAATTGAATGAGAAGACTTTATAATTTGTGAATAAAAATTTAAAAAAAAGATTACTGTTATTTCAAAAAAATTTAAAAAAATGTTTGTAATTTTAAAAAAGTGGGTCCAAATTGCACAATTTTTAGCTTTATTGCTTTGGATTGTCATGGGACCTCTTGCACCGAAAGTCCATAAAGGAAGAAAATAAAATAGGCCACTGGGTCTACTCAATTTGACAGGACCTCTTTCTCTCATGTTTCACTTTAGCCGCCTAATTTGACATTAATAACACATTTGAGGTTGTAATGTGTTCATTTAATAACATATTGTTACATATAAAATGATTTATTTTATTTAATAAGGCATAATATATATATATATATAATAGAGTGTAAGTAAAATTACATGTGACATACCAAACTTATTCATAAATACTTCTCAAAAATTTACATATTGCATTACATTCGAAATTAATGAATGTCAGTCACAATTCTAACTGGTTCTTAGTTGTTTCATATATAATTGCGTTTAAATCAATATATTTATTAATAAATTAAGATTAAATGAAAGATATTTGTAATTTATTAATAAAAATAAAAAAATTATTGTCATTTTCAAAATTTTAAATTTTTTTTATAATTACCAAAAAAAAACCTTACATAAAACAAGTATAATTTACCCAAAATCTTACAAACCTCCACTTGTTTTACCTCCCTAGTTATAATCATTATATAGCCAAAGTTCCTCCCATCGCACTCGCCACACTATAATTACAGGGATAAAGCCATCCCCACACTATAATTACAGGGATAAAGCCACTGATTTCCGTCAAAAGAAAAATAGTGACGTAACGCCTCACGACTTAGTGTTGCACAAAAAATTAAGAATTTAGATTCGAAATAACTTAAATTTATCAGAAGTAAATGAGTTAGGTTGAGTCAATTTTAAAGATAATTTGAGTTCAGTTAGTTATTAAATTGTAATATCTGAATTAATTTCGATTTAAAATTTGGATAAACCAACTCAATACAAAAATCAAAAATCAAATAAAAAATATTTAAATATGTATATATAGTGTGATTTATAAGTACTATATTTATATATATATATATATATATATATATATTATACATTTATTATATTATATTATATATATATATATAATCAAGATATATATAATATTTTATAATCTAGTTGTTATGTGTGGACTCACGATCAATGTCCTTACTTCGTTGTCGACAAACAATCAATTACATTTATTTTATACACTATATTTTATAATAAAACACATAATATATGCGTGCATATATATATATATATATATATATCAATTTAGATTCTTATTCAATAGGTACAAATGCATAGATTCACTAATACGTCTAAAGCAAAAATCTATTATATAATATGTATATAACATACATACATATACATATATAAACTATTGTTTATATAATATATATATATATATATATAATTTGTTATATATAAAATATATATAATATGTATATAACATATATACAAATAAACATACACATATATATGTAACTTGTATATATAAATTCATATAATCTTATATAATATATATAACATGTTATATACATAAATATACTTATATATATAATATATATAATCTATTATATATAAAATATGTATACAACATATATACAAACAAACATACATACATACATATATATAATATGTAACCTGTTGTATATATAAATTTATATAATCTTATATAGTATATATAATCTATTATATACATGTTGTGTATATATAATAGATATAACCTATTATATGTATATATAATTGAAATTGGAACGAATTTTTAGAGAAAGAAATAAATATAAATTAATTGAGTTGCTAAACTCTACTTTTTGTGAAGACATGATCACGACAAAGTAAATATCAACTCAAATTAAAAAAAAAAAAAAAAAATTGATGGGTTAATCCGGACCTATCTTGGAAATTCATGACCGGCATACTTGTCATTTTCATTTAATTTATACTCTCATGGTTTTTGACAACACGACCAATTTTAATTTCATTGGCAGATATAAAGGTGGTTAGGGCTTAGGGGTGGATAAGACCTCACTTAAAATTTTAATTTTTTATCTTTTTTTTAAATAATAAGTGCCCTTAAAAAAATTCATTTTTTTTTAATAAAAACTTCTTTAAATTTCAATCCTTATTTTTTGCGCTCCATATTAATGGTCTAAATCTGTTAAAATTAAAGAAAAAATATAATAAAAAAAAGAAAGAGAGAGAGAGAATAGAAAAACCTAAAGATTAAATTGTATTAGATGACTTGCTAAATAACTTATACAATAGGCCTCGATATAGAGGAGAGTAAATGAGAATTGTATAAGGAAAAGGAAACAAATACTAATACGGCTAACCCTAATATCACACTAATATGACTAACTCTAATATATTTATACTATACTTTTAACAGTCCCCCTCAAACTCAAGATGGAAATTGAGAGAACAACTTGAGTTTGAAGATAAAATATCGTAGGCATCTTGCTAAGAAAAATTAACCAGTCATGGAGTAGTGATCTGTTGGATCCCCTGCCTGTACAATACTAGAGTGGCAATTGCATCAATCAATACGTCTTGGCTGGTGAAGATGTCTGCAACTGATGATCTGAAGAGGCTAAACACGTGTGACGTCTGCAGACTACTTGACAAAGCATGAATAAGAACTGCAGGATACTTGATGGAACACATGTGAAGAAGCATTTGTTAATGATGCTGGACACATGACAAAAGATGTGTGATTGCTGACATGAATTTGAGATGTTGATTACTTCTTTGGGCTGACACGTAATTGATAGGATATCATGACATTATGTTAGAGCTTACATGGAATACATATATTTGATGAAATTGAGCACGCGTGAGGGCGAACGTCACTATATAAACCTCACAAGAGTGAGAGCTGAAGAATTAATACATAGCTGAAGATAAAGGACACGCAAGAAGGCAAATGTCACTAAAAACCTCACATGAGCTGAGAGCTAACGAACTAACACATAACTGAAGAGAAAGGTGACTTCGCTAGAAAGACCTCATATGAGTGAGAGATGACGAGCAGCGATTCAGTATATATTGTAAAATGCCCGACAAATAGGAGAATGCGTGCAATGACTATCATAGCGGAACATGCAGCAAATATAGGCTTATGTGTTGCAAATTTTCCATGGATAAAAGAGACGCGTAAATAAGACTATCGTGACGAAACACACGACGAAAGACACGTGTTGAAATAAGCCCAATGAAATCAAAAGAAGCTTCACAAAATGGTCAAAAAAAAAAAAACACTTAGTGATATCATCATCGCAAGATTCTCCACCATTATCACCGATCAAGGAAGAAAGAGCCTATACCAACCTAAGATTGATGTTCCAACTTGCAGTAGATTGATGCACATGAGTATCCAAAACTGATATTCTCAGATTGATGTTCTAACTGCGGTAGTGTTGATAGCAGTGTTGATAGCATATAGAGTGCCTTGATTCCGATAGGGCAATAGGAAGATGGATCTCACTGAAGACTTGACGAAACAAGAAGAACATGAATTAGAAACGATTGCGGAAACAGAATGATTCAGAATTGTGGCTCTGATACCATGTTAAAATTAAAGGAAAAATATAATAGAAAAGAAGAAAGAGAGAGAGAGAGAGAGAGAGAGAGAGAGAGAGAGAGAGAATAGGAAAATCCTAAAGATTACATTGTATTAGATGACTTGATAAATGACTTACATAATAGGCCTCTATATATATGAGAGTATATGAGAGTTCTATAAGGAGACGGCTAACCCTAATATCAGAATAATATGACTAACCCTAATATATTTATACTATACTTTTAACAAAATCCGTCACCATTTACCTTGTTCGAAGAAAATATGATATTCTACTAACTTTTGACATGTCAAACACTCCCCCAACTAAAGCACTAGAATGAAAATATTTTCAGAATAGCATTTCGATAGAGATTTGTTTTGAAAAATAAATTTATTTTGGCCAAAAATTATAGAAATGAGGCAATAGCATGAGCTATTCACCTACAGTACTTTACAAATTAATCATAATACAATTGATATGGTGAATTTCCACTCTCTTGTATAGATTTTCATTAGTTCTGGTAGTCTAAATTCCAGAATAGCACTAGAATGAATATGTAAAACCTAAACCCACAATAATTATCCCTAACCTTAAAGTTTGGAATGCAATCAAGATTTAAATATGGAAAATCGTAATATTTATTTAGCCAAATATAAACTAGAATTATTAAATAATTTGGCACAACAAGCTGAATTACTAAAAAGGTTAAAACAAATATTTTCCCCTTTCGAATTTGGCCAATTATTCAAAATTTGTAGACTTTTATAATTTTGTCCAACTCAAATTCAATGGCTGAAAGGTCTCTTTTTTAATTATGGTATAAAGTGTTTTAATTAACCCAATTTTTACTTGTATGATTTTACCAATCTAAGGTTTAAGTTGGTTACAAGTTTTTTTTTTTTTTTTTTTCAATTTTCCAAAGTACATTGACATATATTAAATTGCTTTTAGTACTAATTCACTTATTCTTTCTTTTTTTGTTTCTTCTTTTATGAAGAATATTGGATGAGCTTGCTTTTTCAATAATAATACAAATAGCAATGATGTTTGTAGGTTTAATTTCCTTGTTTGGAGAAGTTGCGAATCAACAACTTGGAGAAGATGAAGGAGATATGGTGTTGCACATTTTCAAACAACTCCTTTTTTAGCAAACTAAGAGAATTGACTGTAAATTGTGTTTTTATAGCTACCAAAGAAATATTTTCTATGAATAGTTTTAACATAAAAGCTTTTGAACAAGTATAACTACTATTTTCTAACATTATCAGTTGAGATATCTGCCTCATATGATTTTGTTACATATGTGTGAGTGTAGGTGCTAGAAAAACAGGGAGGAAAGTATCAAACAAACCTCTAGCGGCTTTAAAAGTCCGCTCCTTCGAGGTGGGAGAGGAACACGTCCTCTTTTCGAATTGGAGTGTACAAAGAATACACAAACGAGTCACCAGCTTATTTTAGGCTAAATAACAAGAAACCTTATACAACCCATGAATAATACATGTAAAATGAATAACAAAAAAAAACTGAAATTACAATTATTTTCCTTCTTTTCTTTCTCTTCTTTTCTTTTTCTAGTTCTGACTTCACTGTGTTTTTTTCACACCCACTGGTATACCCACACACACAGTATATTACACACACACTGCTCCTGCATACAAGCACACACTTCTCTGTTTCCCTCACAACATATGCACACACACAGAAACACACATACGTACACTCTCCCTTCTCTCTTTCATTGATCACACACAACACCCTATTGCACACACACGGTTTAGAGAGAGAGAGAGATTGCATGAGTGGAGAGATAGCGGTCTTCCGACCAAGGGAAAAAGTGAGGGAAAGTGGAGAGAGGAGAGAGAAAAAAAAAAAGAAAGAGTTGTCCTATCAAGTCAAATTGTGTTATTTTTGTCCCCTTCCATACACCTCACCACATATAATCATCTCCTCTTCCACCGCCCCACCTTGTCACATGTCCCATTCTAGAATCTCTACTTAGCTTCTTAGAGAAGATCCTCATGCTTCTCAAGGTGCCATGTGGCCAATTGGCCAACTACGTTCGCACACGCATCCGAATTGAAACTGTCTCAAAATTACACCAAACTTGGTACATTAGCTAATTTCGGCGCTTTAATTCCAAATATGCATTGGCATTTTTCAAAATTCTATCGTTTGGGTTTTCATATTTATCTACGTCCTGTAAAAGACTCTATAGTCCCTTGACTTACACCAGTCCCGAATAAATCGCCAAAATTCATTTTTAGCCTTACTGTGTCATATTGATGACTTATCGACTCATTTTATAATTTAGTTGACTCATCTTTCATTTATGTCTAGTCTGCCCTTAGCCTATGTTGGTAATTTCTTAAATTACCCTTTGATGGTTTTTCGGGTCCTTACAATCTTTACCCTTTATAAACATTTTATCCTCAAAATTTAGTCACTCTAAAGAGGACATTATAAAAGCATCATTTCATAATTTCTCAGGTTGCTACATTTTTAGTCTTAACTGACTCCATTTTCGGATTCAATGGTCTTCAAAAACCTTAAGTTAGACCCTTCCAAATTTTTTGTCCTCCTTTAGTAGCTTAATTGGTTCTTAGGACACATTCGAAATTATTTCATTTGTTGTTCCATATTTTTCAAAATCCAATCTCATGAAACATGACTCATTGTTAAGTCCGGAATGGGAAAAGCCTAGTACTTCACGAGCTACTAACCCGTTGGCTATGTACTACCACTCGAGCAGGGTTATGGTTCGCAATCGAAGGGAGACACAATCCCTATCACAAAATATTTTTGGTTTTTAATGCAGCCTCACAACGTGCCACTCTTTCTTATCCCTCAACTTATTCTAGGGTTTAATTCTCCACATCCCATTCTCTATTTCCATTTTTATATTTTATCATTCATCAATATTTTTTACGTTATTCACAAACATACCCAAGGTTCATATCAACTCATTAATTATCACAATAACATAACAGTGATCATACAACCTATAGCCATCAACAATCCAATTATCAACAAGTGTGTGGCAAGATTAGCATAAGTAAATGACATTCAACATTTTTTCCAATCATCAACATGTACATGTCAAGATCATTTCAATGCATGACATTTCATACTCCTATCATTTCCCAAAGCATAACACATATGAACAAAAATAATGACATCCATAATGCAAGACATAGAATTAAATAAAATGCTTAATGTATCCATGTAAACACCTTACCCTCAACCTAGGTTAGAATCCCTACCTCAAAATAAGTGTGGATTTGTGTGTAAAGAGAGAGAGAGAGAGAGAGAGAGAGAGAGAGAGAGAGAGAGAGATTCCAATTTCAAGCTTCAGTCCTTGCTCCCAAAACCTAAGAAATGATTTATACTGTCTATTTCACTCAACCAAGATAGATTTACAAAGAAATGCAAGAAATTTGGAAAAGAATGAAAAACCCCAAATTTTACCTTAGTGTTCTTGAAGAAATCTTGAAATTCCTAGATTTCAATTAGTATAAATTCTTTTTATACTTGAATCTTTGTGTTATTTTGTGTTTACAAGGTTTAAAGATTCATGAAAGCCCAAGAAATTCCCTAACCCAAACTTTCCTCTTGTCTAGAGAGAATTTGGAAGAGAAGGGAAAGTGGAATTTGAGCAAAAATGGCCTTTCTGCTCGCACTTAAAAGAATTCTGTTGCACTGTTCGTTCGAATGAAGGTCGAACGAATATCAAACGAAATTTACAGTAGATTCTGTGGTGTTCATTCGAATGAACAACCCATTCGTTCGAATGAATGCCAGAAAACCTTATGCCTTTTCTTATTTTTACTATTTTCCAATTATCACCCATGTATCATTACTCTATATTATGTTGTTTAAATTCTTTCCATCTCATTATTATGTTCGTGAGATTTATTATTATGCAAAAGTAACATTATTCATTATTTATTTCTTTTATGTATTTTTCAATTTTACAAAACGTTACATTTTTATAGAATACATCTTATGTTCTTACATGTGCGTTAAATACATGATGGGAGAAAAGTAAACTACATGTGTTCTAATGCCTTTCTTGGTAGCTAACCAATCATAGACACACATCTTTGACTGCCTCTTGTGATGACACCTTACATTTGCATGCAATGTGCACACGTCTCCTAAGAGTGTATATACAAGTTTTGTGTATAATTAGACACTAATGGACCGGTAGCCTAGTGGCTATTCTTTTTGGGGAAAGCTCTCTAACTACTATAAGGTGGTGGGTTCAAGTCCTTGAGCCAACCCTTTTTTCCTTCTATTTTGCTTATTCACTTGTATTAGTCTTCCAATTTGTTTGCAAATTAACTAATTAATTCCATTTGGGTAAATTACACTAACTTCCTCTAAGGTTTCTAACAATTGCATATGGCACCTCTCTAGTTTTTAAATTTATTCTACACCTCTTGTATTTCTAATGTTGGTAACAATCCCCTCCCTTGTTGTCAAGAGCCGTCAATAACTTAGACGAAAATGGATTGAATCAGCATTATAAAATTTTTAAATACCAATTCTACCCTTCTCATTATTGAAAAGACATTGTTACCCTTATAAGGCTTCCATGAAATTATAACAATGGTATTAAACAATGGCTTATTCTCTCTCTTACTCTCACTGTACATATATGAATTTCATATCAGATTTTACGCCTCTCTGATGAAATGGATCTTATGTATAGACATCATTTCTTCTTCTTTAACCCATCATAGCAAACCTAACTCCTTCAACTTCAACTTCAACTTCAATTTTGACCCAATTCTTTTACCCTTCTCTGGAGAACATGATCTGAAAAAGCCAGCTATAATAGAGTACTCTTCAGTTTAGGAAGACACAAGCACCAAAAAATTGAATTGAATCTGATGAGTGCTCAAAAGTGCACTCTAAATATCCTATTATTAGATTAAAATGCTAAAATGTGACCCTATTATGAGAGCATAGTGTTTAATATTTTTAGTTCCTTCATTTTTAGTTTTATGATATATTTTCTGTTTAAGTGAAGAATAACGCGGTAGTTGTAGTGTAGTTTTGGGGTGTCGATTCCACAGAGAGACAAAATTAAAAGGATAATAGACAGAATTTTTGAAACTAAAGAAATATTAAACAATTAACGAGAAAATAAAAATATAAAAAGTGATTTTGAATGCAAATAAAAAATTAAACAAACTGATTAACAGACAAAATACTCAAATTTAACGAACAGTAGAGCTTCGGGAATCCTTTGCACATATCTGGTATTTTAATTATTTTTAATTCACTGATAACTCAATTGAGAATTTAAATTCCAAACATCTCAAGCGGAAGATATAAAATTATGAACCAAAATTAAATTGAAAGTAACCCTTTGAAAAATCATTCATCACTTTTACATCACTGAAATTATTATTCACATTGAGAAAACCCAATGACGACAATATACCCAACGAGCAATATTATAGCAGAGAATTGAATCAATATAAATAATTAATTGTCTCAAAAATAATCAAAACATTAATCCATTCAATAGAAAAAGCATGACTGAATCTATAAATGGACCGAACCCTTTAATTATTCGGAGAATAAAATCCAACAATAAATCGCGAATGATCATCAAAGAATTTAATAAATAAAAACCACGTACAGGAATCAAAAATAAATTAAAATGACCATCTAGTGTGCAAGTTCATCCCTAACCCCACTTAAAAATATAGTTACCCATACACAGGTCGGACAACATAAATTTCATGGAGAAGAACTGAGCCATGGAATAGCTGTGCAGCCGCTGTTCCTGTATTTTTTCTCTGTTCTGCCGCCGGTTTCCTCTTCCAACAGCCGCAGCTACTGTATATATTTTGTTAATTTTTCTTGCGCCTCTAATTGAACCCTACGAGCCACAGTGTCTGGGCCTCAAGTCTGCGTAGCCACATGCTCATGGGCCCCACTGCATGTTTACTTCAGCCCACCGCACAATAATACCAAACCGCACCACCAATGGGCCCCTGCTATGGCACCTTGCGCCTGAACCCCACACAGCCGCGCCAAGCCATAGCAGCCACACGCGCAATTGCCCTGTATCCAAACTGCATGCCCAAGCCAGCGCCCATTCATGCTTTTCTTCTGATTCCCACGGGCCCCACAGTGCCTTTGTTTCTCTTTTTTTATTCCTCAATCATTCTGCCCTACAATCCAATAAATAATGAATTAATTTTACCACGTGACTGAAACAAATAGTGAGATTTGCAACCGTTCAAGAATAAAATTTTCGAGGACTATTTAATGCATTTATTTGAGATTCAAAATATTATAAAATGATGCTTAAATATATCTCACTGTGAATAAAAATTAAATCAAATAATATCAACTATATCCCAACATTTTTATTCATTTTCTAGCATTTTAATCAAATAATAGGATATTTAGAGTGCATTTTTGCACACTTATCACACCTCCCAACTTGCTCATTGCTAGTCCCTAGCAATTTCCATGCATTTGACAAAAGAGATCAAGGAAGACCACACACAGAAGGCATCTAATCACACTTTTCAGATTTGCATATCAAAGCAATTTTAGGAATTCAATAATCCTGTAACAATCAATCCATTTATAGCAAATCGCAGAGTGTGTGTGTGTGCTCCAAACCATATCCATCTAACCACAAACCATGACACATGCAACATCAAGAACATCTCAAGCAAAAGGTTCAACTCCATATTTCACGGGTATAAAAGTGTTTCATGTAGGGGTTCTCTCTATGAAGTTGACAAGGGGTGTACACGCTCAATGAAAAATTAGGCAATTACGAACAAGCAACAAGCAAACATTGATGTTGTGATAGGCGCACTAACAAATGAGACTTCCACCACTCCTTCCACAGGCTTACTTAGGATCAGAACGATCAACATAAAAAGGTTGTAACGTGGCTCGAAAATTAGAAGAATGAAGAAAGGAAAGAAATAAAAAAGACAAAGGAAAGAAGGTTTGAAAAGTCAATGAGCTTAATAAAAGAAAGGAACAGAAGGCAAAAGGGCTTGTTTTGAATAAAAGTGAAAAGCAAGCTGGGCCAGCACATGAAGCAAGACGTGAAGAGAAGAAAAAAAAAGTAAAAGAAAAATAGAGGCAGGCGCGACTGTTGGGCCTGGTGCGTCTTGACTGGACGCTTGGTGCGGCTGCTGGGCTGCATCATCGGGCCCTGCGTTGGAGCGTGTGGCGCAAAGCTTGAAGGGGCTGAATATAAAAATAGAAAAAAAACCTAAATAGGGGACGGCTGATCTGCGGCTACTGGGCATAATCAAATTTTGGCGCCGTTGTCGGGGAGACGGTAATAGAATCAGTAGATAGTTTTTCTTTTCAGCAGTTTGTAAAGGCAGTAACTTCGTTCCCTTCTTTTTACTTGCTACATTATTATTATTATTATTATTTTTTATTTTATTTTATTTTATTTTTTATTTTATTTCATTTATTTATTTATTTTTTTTATTGTCATCTTGCATGCATAATAGGTATAGGGATGCATGAGGCCGATTTGCTTATAGGCCTGTGTTAGAGTCAGATTTAGAATCTAATTTTTTCTTGTTTGATAATTCTTTGTTTGATAATTCTTCCAATTCTAAAAATATGAGCCAATACGAGTATCAACCCACTAGGACCCTTCAGGATTACCTCCACCCTACATGCACAGCTACACCATCATGCATCATGTTTCCACCCAATGCTCGTCCAATTGATATTAAAACGGGAGTGATACAGTTACTCCCTACATTTCATGGTTTTGGAAAATGAGAATCCATATGTGTATATTAGGAAGTTTAAAGAGGTAGTTGCGACTTTCCATAGTCAAAATGCAATACAAGACATCGTGAGACTTAAATTCTTTCCTTTCTCTTTGAAGGATCGAGCTAAGAGTTGGCTATACTCACTGAGACCACGGTCAATTGGATCGTGGAATGAGATGACTCAGATTTTCTTTACTAAATAATTTCCTCATCATAAGACCAATGCTTTAAAAAGACAAATTCCCACATTTGAACAAAAGGACAGTGAGACTTTGTATCAGTCTTGGGAGAGATTTAAGGAGTTATTGAGTATGTGCCCTCACCATGGGTATGAGAGTTGGCGTCTAGTGAGTTATTTCTATGAGGGACTTACACCTAGAGAGCTCCAATTTGTAGAGATGATGTGTAATGATGAGTTTTTACAGAAAGATCCTGATGCGGCCATAGAGTATCTTAATAAGCTTGCTGAAAAAGCTCACACTTGGACAGGACCTAGTGCTCTTGAGAGCACAAATAGGTCACGACCTATAAAGAACCAAAATAGTAGGGGGAATTTACCATCTTAGGGAGAAGGATAACTTGAAAGCTAAGGTTGAGATACTCACTAGGAAGTTAGAGGTGCTAAAGGCTAGAAACGTAAAGCCAACACACTTGGCTAATCATGCAGAGTTTTTTAGACCATGTTCAGTGTGTGGCGAGGTAGAATCACCTTGCCCAAGAGTGTCCCACATTTGCTGAGATGAAAGGGATGTATGAGGACCAATGTAATACCTTAGATATGTACAAGAAGCCTTTCACACCCTACTCTGAGACTTACAATCTGGGGTGGCGTAATCACCCTAATTTTAGCTGAAAACCTGAAAACCAGCCACCTGCACCACCACCTGCACAACCCCCTAGATCATACCTTGTACCATATCATGCACCATATCATGCATCTTCATCTTCTAGGAATTCTTTAGAAGACACTTTGCATGCATTTATTGAAGCACAAGGGTAAGACTAACCAAAAATTTGAATCTTTGATTACGCAAGTTATGGAAGAAAACAAGGAGATAAAGAGCCAAGTGTCCAGATTGATGAGCTCTTTGATTGTGACTGAGCGAGGTAAATTTCCTTCTCAAGCTCAGTCCACACCCCATGGTCAACACATGGCATAAGAGAATTTGAAGGAAGTGAATGCCATTGTGATTCGAAGTGGTAAGTCATTACATATCCCAACTATGCACAAATCAGGGGATGTGGAAAAGGATCAAGATGGTAGTAATGCCGAGTTGCCCAAGGAACCAGAGGTGACAAAGAGCCCTGTTAAGGAATTTGACATCACTATTAATAACAAGAAAGGAGTGGAAAACATAGTGGTTGCCCATCTCTCGAGGCTCACATTTGAGGACACCTTCTGACCACCTACCAATCAGGGATGATTTTTTCGATGAACATTTACTTTCTATTACTTCTCTACCATGGTTAGCTCATATTGTGAATTATTTGGTTGCAGGTGAGATACCGGTGGATTGGAGCACTCAGGATAAGAGGAAGTTCCTAACTGAGGTACATAATTTCTATTGAGACCCAGGAAAACTCAAGTCTAGGTGGATAAGCCCCTTTATAGTGAAGAATGTTTTTGAAAATGGGGTAGTAGAAATAGAGGATCCTAAGGATGATCGAGTTTTTAAAGTAAATGGTCAGCGTCTTAAAGTTTTAATTGATAGGCAAGTTCCGGAAGTAGAAGACATTTCACTTATGGACCCAATCTATCCACCTTGATCACGCCATGCAGGTATGTTTTTATTTTTTATTTTTTTTGTTTATTTTGTTTTCTTTTTTGTTTTCTTTTATTTTTATTTTTCTTTTTCTTTTTGTTTACTACTGTTTTCTTTGTTTTTATTTGCAGGTTAATTGCATTTTGTCAGTCAGGTTGCTGTCTTTGGTGCTTAACGAGCTGCCCACATCGCCCATCAGGTGTATTCTCCCCTTTTCAGTACCTTCCATTCAATTTTAATTGTTAAACATTGAGGACAATGTTTCATTTAAGTTGGAGGGTGGTGGTTGCAAATTCAACATTTGAAATGCTGTGGCATATTTTCATGTGTCAATTTTTTTTTAATATTTGCATCACACGTGCATCTTTTTCACATGAGTACTCATTCTCATTCATAGTCATTTTTGTGAATTCACCGAATCCACTATAATCATTCTGTTGAGGCATTCACAGAACTTTTAATGCACTTATCCAAACTTTGTGGTAAGATGGTAGTTTGACACATGTAGCTAGAGAACTCTTTTGCTTAAGTATTCATGTGAGTTTTGGACGAGAATTGAGAGCCTACAAATACAGAAAATTGTGATAAGCATTCATTGACATGTTGAATTAGGCACTTCTTTTGAGAATATCATTACATGGTTGGTGGTATGATGACGGATATACTTGGGATATGACGAAGGTCAACTTAGGATTAACGTTTGAGCCTTTCAAGCTAACCCTTCTCATCATAGACCCTTAGTAGCCAACTTTGAGCCAACAAATATATATAATTTTTTTTTCTTATGCCTACATCATCCATACCTCTCCACATTGGAGTACAGCCTACACCTTATTTTTTTCTACCCTTTTTGCTTCCAAGTGTATTAAGTGTGGAATTTGAATTACTTTTCTGTTGTGTTGCATTAAAAAAAAATGGCAGAAAAAGAAAAATGAAAGAATATAAGTGCAAAGTATTCAGTTGGGTGAGCATCAAGTCAAAAAAAAAAAATTCAAAAAAATCAAAAGAGTTTAAAAAAAAAACAAAAACAAAAACAAAAAAGAGAAAGAGAAGAGGAAGAAGAAGGAGAAGTTTTGTTATTCAGTGATTTGAAAAGTTAAAGAATACATCAAGTGAGAAGTTTGGTTTGCTATGATTTTTTAATGAAATCCTCTTAGTATGTACTTGGAAGTTTTTGAATTCTTTTTATCCTTTTCTTCATATAGCCCCTAACCCGAGCCACATTACAACCTTTTTTATGTTGATCGTTCTGATCCTAAGTAAGCCTGTGGAAAGAGTGGTGGAAGTCTCATTTGTTAGTGCTTCCTATCATAAGATCAATGTTTGCTTGTTGCTTGCACATAATTGCCTAATTCTTCATTGAGCATGTACACCCCCTGTCAACTCCATAGAGAGAAACCCTTACATGAAATACTTTTATACCTGTGAGATATGGAGTTGAACCTTTTGCTTGAGATGTTCTTGATGTTGGATGTGTCGTGGTTTGTGGTTAGATGGATATGGTTTGGAACGCGCGCGCGCACACACACACACACACACTCTGTGAATTGCTATAAGTGGATTGATTGTTATAGGGTTATTGAATTCTTGAAATTGTTTTGATATGTGAATCTGAAAAGTGTGATTAGAAGCCTTCTGTGTGTGATCTTCTTTGGTCTCTTTTGTCATTTTTGTATGAAAATTGCTAGGGACTAGCAATGAGCAAGTTGGGGGGTGTGATGAGTGCTCAAAAGTGCACTCTAAATATTCTATTATTAGATTAAAATGCTAAAATGTGACCCTATCATGATAGCATAGTGTTTAATATTTTTAGTTCCTTCATATTTAGTTTTATGATATATTTTCTGTTTAAGTGAGCTAATTAATATATTTATTGAATTAGGGAAGCATTGAAAGTCAAAGAAGAGTTATGGAGTATATTGTGCAATTTTCAGCTTTTAAGCAGATTCGATCTATTGAGCTTCAACTGAGATTTGGATGGCGTTATAGTTTCAGAACGAGAAAGTGGTATTCATGACATTTTTAGAGGACATCTAGGGCTTTTCAGAAAGGTCTGGTTTGCAAAAATCGGAGTTCATTTGGGCCTCCAAACTGTTATTTCAAAGACAGGCCTGGAAAGTTGCTCTGAACCTGTCCGACCAGCCAACTTCAAGGGGTCATAACTTGAGCTTCCAGAGTCCAAATCAGGTGATTTTTAAGCCTAAAATTATCTACTCATCTAGGGCTACAACTTACGTGTAGAGTCCGAGTCAAGATTCAGTCGTTATCTAATAGAAAACAGAGCCTAAAGGTGGCGGCTGTGGGCATGTGCGGCTGGAAAAGGAAAAGTAAGAAAGAAAAAAAATTGCAAAAGAAGCAAGCTGATGTGGGATGGTTTTGCCTCGGAAATTAGAAGAATGAAGAAAGGAAAGAAATAAAAAAGACAAAGGAAAGAAGGTTTGAAAAGTCAATGGGCTTAATAAAAGAAAGGAACAGAAGGCAAAAGGGCTGTTTTGAATAAAAGTGAAAAGAAAGCTGGGCCCGCGCATGAAGCAAGACGTGAAGAAAAGAAAAAAAAAGTAAAAGAAAAATAGAGGCGGGCGAGGCTGTTGGGCCTGGTGCATCTTGACTGGACACTTGGTGCGGCTGTTGGGCTGCATCGTGGGGCCCTGCGTTGGAGCGTGTGGCGCAAAGCTTGAAGGGACTGAATATAAAAACAGAAAAAAAAAAAAAAAAAAAAAAAAAAAAAAACCTAAATAGGGGACGGCTGATCTGCGGCTACTGGGCAGAAAGGAACGAGGGGGCGACCGTGCAGAGAAACAGAACAGAGAGCCGCAGGTACGGTGCGACGCAGCGCAGAGAAAATCCTAGCCTGCCAGCTACTCCATGTTTATTTTCTTCGTGAGGTTTATGTTGTCCGTCCTGTACATGGGTAACTAAATTTTCAAATGGGGTTAGGGATGAACTTGCATACTGGATAGTTATTTTAATTTATTTTTTATTCCTGTACGTGGTTTTTATTTATTAAATTCTTTGATGATCATTCACGATTTATTGTTAGATTTTATTCTCCAAATAATTAAAGGGTTCAGTCCGTTTATCGATTCAGTCATGATTTTTCTATTGAATGGATTAATGTTTTGATTATTTTTGGAACAATTAATTATTTATATTGATTCAATTCTCTGCTACAATATTGCTCGTTGGGTATATTGTCGTCGTTGGGTTTTCTCAATGTGAATAATAATTTGAGTGATGTAAAAGTGATGAATGATTTTTCAAAGGGTTACTTTCAGTTTAATTTTGGTTCATAATTTTATATCTTCCGATTGAGATGTTTAGAATTTAAATTCTCAATTGAGTTATCAGCGAATTAAAAATAATTAAAATACTAGATATGTGCAAGGGATTCCCGAAGCTCTACTGTTCGTTAAATTTGAGTACTTTTTCGGTGAATCACTTTGTTTAATTTTTATTTGCATTTAAAATCACTTTTTATATTTTTATTTTCTCGTTAATCGTTTAATATTTCTTTAGTTTCAGAAATTCTGTCTATTATTCTTTTAATTTAGTCTCCCTGTGGAATCGACACCCCAAAGCTACACTACAACTACCGCGTTATTCTTTGGGCGTAATCAGAATCGTTTATCTCATGGTAAGAGTTCAAAAGTCCTAAACCCAATAATTGTTTGGAATCAACGCTTGAATATCATACAATCGGAAGGAAGATGACGTACCTAGGTAATTTCATATTTTCTTGGGTTGTTTGATCTGAAACCATTGTTGGTTTCAATGAAAAATTCCAAATTATATGAGAAGTCCAATGGAATTAGAGAGGCGATCAAGACTTAGCTACATTTTCTTCATTTTGCTTTAGAGGGCAGTAATGGCAAAGCTCTAGAATCGGAGGCTAATCAGTGAAGTTTTGGGCAATCTCATGGATGAGATGCTAGAATGGAAGTTTCAGAATGAGTTCACTGGATTTATGATAATTTTCGATCTCATGGTGTGCCACCATGTTAGGGCAAAAACGATGGGGCTATTTAACTATAATGGTGGTAGGGGTGGACTTTTGAGTGGCCCTGGCGGTGAGTTTCTTCTACTAGAGGTAAAGTGTTTACGGATGTCTTCGAGAAACACGAGATTTAAATGGAATTGTTATTCAATTCCATGGGGTTTTAGTCCGATTGGAAGCCCATACTAACGTATGATATGCAGAAGAGGTGAGCTTCATTTGGGTTTTCGGTGATGAAGGAGACTGTTGAGGAGAGAAGTGTGGAGAAGAGATTCGGGTGGGTGGTGAAGGGGAAGGGTCTGAGTGGTGTGTAGATGTAAATTTTGAAAGTGCTAAACATTTTTTGGTAATTTAGGAATAATTTTGTTGGGTAGAGGTATGGGGAAGTGAGGTGAGGGATGGGTTTGTGTTGAGAAATGGTGGAATTGTAACCATTAGAATGAAACTTGGTCATGCAAATTGGCTATACAAAAACCTATTGAACCAGAGTTCAGTGTGGGAAGGGGAAGTGTGGCGGTGAGGTAGTGGCAGTCGGTGAGGGAATGGGGAAAAGTGGTGGCGGCGATGTGAGGTGTGCCCATGGTGGTCTCCCTAATCAATGGTCTCGGTGGTAGTGGTGGTGCTCTATTCGGTGAGGGAAAAGGGGAAAGTGGTTTCACTTTATCCCTCTAGTTTCCTCTTAGTGTATATGTAAATGTATGTATCATTGTATATACACAGATGATATTGTCTTTCATCTTAAAAAAGGAATTGACTTTTTAACTCAAATATTATTATTTAATTATATATAAATATTTAATTACGAGGTTAAATATTTGACAGGGGTGCAGTGTAATTTCAAAAATTAGAGAGGTGTTATCTATAATTGTCAGAAACTTCAGGGGAGACCAGTGTAATTTACCCATTCCATTTTTATCTCTTATGTTATTTTATTAGTCACCATAATTTTCAATCTCATCGTCTTGCATTAATCTTCATTATTTTATCATAATTTAAGAATTATTATCAATTACCTTTGTTTAAGTGTAATACACTAATACTATTAATATATTTAATTTGACATTAATTACCAAGCAATTAGGTTAGGGGTGTTATAGGTTTTACGCCCTTTGCGGATCTTTCTCTCTACTTTTGTTTCTTGGATTTATGATGGCGTGTGATCATCTCAATAGTTTGGTGCCATTCTGGTTAGGATTAATCTTGGGGGTCATGATACCTTTTACATTCTTCCTCTTTATTGATGTATAGGCATGTATCTCTTATACATCCCTTTTCATCAATAAATTTTTCTTTCTTTGCTAAAAAAAAAGGATCACGGGTTAAAAATGACTTTAATTAATACCTTAGGATGAATTATTTGCAAAGATACCCTATTGTCGAGCAACTAAGTCTATGGGTTCAAATCATCAAGTCAATAAAATCATGAGATAAGGACATACAAATTTATAGAAGGAAAAATTCACTTATGCAACAGAAATCCAATATACAAACTAGATACAACACAAGTCCATAAAAGCTCAAAACCAAGAAACTAACCCTACTCTTCCATGAGTTTCAGCGCTAATTTTTTTGCAGGTTGGTTCAATCTTCTTGTTATTTGTCAATTTGCATTTACAAATAGTTAGATCCCTTATGTAGATCCACTCCCACAATAGTGTGCAAATCCTTATGCAATTAAAAGGTTAATTGCCCTATATGCCTTGGAAGTGTTACTACCAAACTCCTGAAAATTTCTCAAACTTTTATGAACAATTAAGATGACTATATATGAAGCTAAATATCTCTTAATAATTTTATAACTTCAAAAGGTATTTGTCATACAACTACAAAGATTACCTATATAGACAAGACAAGTATCCTAACCTTAGTGAAAAAATATATTCTGGCGAAAACTAAATTCTCATCCTTACAATAGTAGGCCCTATTCTGATGTGCCAAAGTCATGCTTGAATAGTTAAACTACTAAAATAAATTATGATCATTAAATCACCATTGTGTTTAAACGATACTTATGTCTATTCTAAGGATTCCCCATATAGAACCCACATTTAGATGATGCGACATTTGTGTTTGACTGAAGGTGGTTCTATTTCACCAGTTCATTTAGTACATGTATATAAATAAGTCCATAATTATTTAGGTCAAATTTTCTACGGGGAATTCAACTTATGGTCAAAATTAAATTGTCAGCTAAGGTCATTATAATCAATGTAAGACTAATTTTGAGCATCAAAATCTTAAGGTCAAGTATCTAAGTATTGTGAAATATATGCATGAACATGTTTTACCTTCTAATTGCACAATTATTCTGGGCTTTGGTACTTGCAATAGGCTCATTAAGTCATGGTATGTAACTAAAAATTCTCAACTAAAGTACACTATATAAGTACTAGTCCTAGAACATTTTGGAATATAATTGCTAACATAAAAATGACTAGAAAACATTTTTTCTTACAATTTTCTTATTGGAAATTTTTGACAAAACATAAAAAGAAGGTGTCAACAAACCCATGACATGTTTTTGGTTCCCAAAAAAGCACAAAAAAAGGTTCATGGATAAGAAAATGTTCTCTATCGATTTAAACATTGTACCTATGGGATAGAGATAGAGGAAGAGAAAAAATCACAAATTTGAAAAAGAATATTAATATAATTTCTTTCGCTCGATGAGAAAATGGGTTAAACTCTATAAGATCAAGGACTTGATGAATGAGGAAAGGGGGTACAAAAAAGAGAGGGTAAATAAAAAGATATGTTAGATAAAGTAATAAAATGCGGTAAACTAAATAACTAATTAAGGTAGAAACATGCACTACCAATTCCAATCAAGTACTACACAATTTTCGTTACGATCTAATGTGGAACAGAAATATGGGAAGGAGAATCGACACGTCAAATTTCTTAGAAACCAAGTAACATGGAGAATCCTCAACCCAACGGAAAATAATCAACCCAAAAAAAAATCTCTAAAATTCAAAATTAAATATTATTGATAAAAAAAACTTCATGATAAAGATCTATTACATCATATTTATAGAGGTGGAACTAGAGAAATTATGAATAAATTAAAATTAGAAACTAAACAATCCTAATATAACTATAAAAAAAATATCCTTATCTTTAGGATACCATATATGTCCTACACCAGTCTCCCCTACTTGGAAAGAACTCTTCATCGAGCTGACTAGATGTATACGACCTCGATCTCATCTATAATCCGGTATCAATGGTTGAATCTCTTGAAAAAAATTGAAGACTTAAGTTTTTATCTTTCCACATCTTCTACAAAATTAATAATTTTGGGCTCTTGTTTTTATGACAATAATGCTCATGTGATAAAAAAAAAAAATTATTTTCTTGATCTACCATCCTTTCAATCTTATTATAAGCATTAAAATTATCCTTTGCAAATTTAGGTTCATTCTCATATGCATTGTTGACTATGACCGTGGAAATTTCTTGCTCCTTTGTAACTTCTTTTTCCTACACTATAAAATTTTCAATCAATTCCTTTTCTTTTTCCATTGCACCAACTATTTTAGTGACATCGATAGAAATAAATTCAACTTTATTTTCTTCCAACTTCTTTGTGTTCGTCTTCAAGAGCTGAAATAACTTGATTTGTACTTTTTATGACAAGAGATTCTTCTACAATGACGTGGACTTCCTTCAATGGTTCAATATTTACAACTTTATTAGTTGAAGTTGCCTTAACAATTTCAGAGTTTTCTTGTGCTTTCTTCTTGGTACTTTTCCATGTAGGCCTATTTTTTTCTTCTAAATTTGTAAATAATTTCTTGGCAAATATGTAACACCCCGACCCGATTAAATAATAATTAAGTCACTGATTTTTAATTAGTGACCTTAAAAGGAATAATTAAGAAATTTAAACGAAAAATAAATGACGACTTCAAAATAATTCCGAAACCCTAAAATAATGAAGTCAACTCCTGAGAAAATAATTCCAAAGTTTAGATTTCGATTTCATGAAGAAGCAAATAGTAAATTCAAAAACATGAAGAAAATACAATAAGAGAATATTAACAAAAAGTTAAAAAAATAAATCAAAGTGCCAAACAAGGCACAAAGGAGAAAATAGCAAAAATAAGCCCAAATTGAGGCCAATGGGTTTTGAACCCTTGACCCAAGGTAGACAAAACACTTAAGGCCAAAAGTATACCACTTGGGATGCCCACTTGTTTGTGTCTTAAATTACAACATATATGTATATATACACATAGTATTTTCCCTCCACCTCCCAAATTGGCCAATGGCCTTTCATGCATCGAAAGAAATATTTTTAAAAACAAAACAATTATTATGAGTGATATACATATCTGTGTGGCATGTGAAGTGAAGGAAATCAGACTTGATAGTGATTGTATGTTCAACCTTATAGAGAGAGAAAGTTAGAAAGAGAAAATGAGTTAGAGAAAGGGAGAGGGTGGAAGAAGAAGAAAGAAGGAGGAGAAGAAAGAGAGCTCCTTGTATGGCTGCCTAAACTGAAAGAGACCCCAAATCCAAACCGATTTGAGCTTAGAAGAAGGAAGAGAGCACTGTTGAGGTATAAACCCCAAAACTGGAAAAAAAAAAAAAAATCTTTGTTTAAATTTTGGATCTGTTTTGATGTTTTTGAGCCTCATTAGTTGCATGCATGATGTTTAGGATGAGAAATCTTCATTAATTCATGAAAAGTAGGCCTTGAAACAGCCCCCAAAACCACCAAACAGTGAGAAACCGCCATTGATGACCTTGACAAGCAAGTCTGATTCGACTAGGGCTAGACCTCGATTGAGGGATAGGGATCAAAACTAGAAATGATAAGGATCATAATGCAACAAAAACCAAAGGAAATGGCCCTAAGACCCAAGAGAACCGTCGAGTTGCAGGTCACAGGGTCTGATTTGGGATATCTCAAACCGAACCCCAATCTCAGTTTTATGAACGGAATATTAATCCCCATGATTATACGATTACAACCGAACAAGAACCATCAAAAATGATGGAGAAAGAAGCTCAAATCGAGCCTGTTACATACCATAAGGATAGTGAGGAAATCCAACGTTTTGATCCATTTCGATCCATAAAATGAATGCTAAAACGATTCTTAGGCTTCCAGAAATCATTTGGGATGGAAAGCAGTAGAAATCTGTGGCCAAAATATCACTGAAATTGAAAAGAAAATAAAACAGGAAATTAGGGCAACACTGGGGAAGAAAGAGGAAGAAGATGAACAATGAGGGTCGGGTCATAGACCGGTATCAGGTCGGGCCCCGACCCGACCGAGAAACGGATAACCCATTTAAACCGAACTACGTTCGTTTTGATGAAAACTGATTTTTATCCTAGGGCTGACGTCATCATGACGTCATCACCTTGAACCGGTTAAAACCAGATTGGATCGGTCCGGTTCACTTACATGTGAACTGAACCCTTTGGTTCAGTTTGAAAGTTTTGGAAATTTACAAACTGACCCCAACAGTCTGAACATTTATACTCTGGCCTAGTTTCTGAAAAACTTGTATATATAAGCCCCTGAAAAATAATTAATAATTATTTTAATTATTTTATTAATTAGGTAAAATTACTATTTTACCCCTAGACATTAAATACGTCAAACAGAGTCCAAATAAATTAAATAAATAGTGTATTTCTACTATTTCGAGCATTCCAGACTCAATGGTAGAGTCCGATTTACGAAATTGAGTCTCGAAAAATACAGACACGTAAGTGGTAAATGACTGTACTGCCCCTAATGATACCCGGGGCTAATTGAATATAAAAGGTAGTCTACCTTGACTATTTTGGGTAGTTCGGACTCAACGGTAGAGTCCATTTTGGCAAACGGAGTACCGAAAAATACGACACGTAGAAACATAAAATCACAAAAATGCTCTAGGCTTAAAATAAACTACAGATACGCAAATTCAGATCTAGAAAAACCTAAACCAATTATCTACGACACCTTGAACCTAACGATGACATCCTTGTGAGGAAAATAAGACCCAGTAACATACTGAAAGATGGCCGACGCGTCCCTAAGACTTAATGAAGCTATAGGGAGAGGGTAATTGGAATAGAGATGGCTCTAAATTGACAATTAAATTATGTGAAACTTTGAACAAAAAAGTAATAAGGTTTTGAATTGTGATTATAAGGACCCTCGTTAAGGAAGGATCTTTGGAAATTGCTTTTGGGACTTCAGGTGAGTATTTTCATACCATGTTAAGGTGGATTTTTATTATAAATATAAATATCGAACTCTTGTATAATTTGAAAATAGATCCTTCTGTTTGAAATCGATTTGAATGACTTATTGACATTGCCATTTCCTGATAGTTTGTAAAATGCTCATGATACTATAGTAGTTTTTCTCGCTAATCTTTTAACCGTTTTGATTAAAGGCTAAATATGATACTCTTAATTGAATAATTGAGATTGTCATTAATGTTATTGATTTTGAAAATGATTTTGATGCTTTGAATAATAGAATCTTCTATGATCTGTCATTATCGAATAGATTGTGACTTTATTGAACCCTAACCACAGGGTATACGAGTGGTACTATTGAATTTGATCTCAGTCAGCGAGGTTCTAATTTGCTGACATTTGAACCCTAACCACAGGGTATATTGGTGGTATTTTTGAATGTGATCTCAGTCAGCGAGGTGCTAATTTGCTGGCCATAGAAGAGTAATTTTTGATGATTTGAACTTATATGAATATTGAATGTGAACTATGATTGGACTTTGAATCACCGAATTGAGAACTACTGAACTATGATTTTGATTATCAGATTATGAAATTTGTTATCAAACTATGTTACCGAACCATGAGGTTGATTTTGAACTATGACTATTGAATTTGAAAACGACTTTGAACCGTAACTATGATAGAGTTACAACACTAAACTATGATGTTGATTTGATTATGACTATTGATATTGAAAACGACTTTGAACCATAACTATGATTGAGTTACAATATTATACTACGATGTTGATTTGATTGTGACTATTGATATTGAAAACGACTTTGAACCATGTTTGAATTACAATACAAATCATCGTTACCAACTATGTTATTGGATCATTATTTTGACTGTGTTATGTTATCGATTTTGATTTACGACTGTGATTGAACTGAGATTTATTGAAAATGACTTTGATACTAATTTCTGATCTGTTGTACTTGATATGACGTATTTTAATTCCATATGAATATACATTTCAGACTGTACTACATAGTAGTTTTGAAACCCTTCGCATGTTATGGAAGTACTCATTGGGCTTGTTGAAGTTCACCCCATTCTATTAACATTTTTCAGATAAGGACTAGACAACTTGCTTTCAAGTGATGCAAGATAAGTGCTTAAGTGACGAAGCAAGTTCTTTTTATGAGTCCTTAACCGAAGATAGATTAGATATTTTTGGGATCTTATGTATTAAGTTATGTAATATTATGCTACTCTTGACTTGGAGACTATGATCTTTGATGATGGTATTTGAATTAACTAATGAAGTGATGTAGCTTATTTTGTGGATGATAAGAAAGAAAAAAAAAATTATTCCTGCTGCGTAAATGATATTTAGAAAAGTATTGTGATTATTGAAATAGGCCTCGGTGGCCGATCACGAACCCCTAATCCGCATAAGCCGAGTTTCGGGTCGTGACAAAATATCTATTCATTTATAGCCTCATCATTCTTGGCCATGAACAAATGTATTTGTTTCCCAGATATTTACCCTAGAAGGGAGTGAATAGGATATTTAGCACATTATGACGACTTTTACAAACTTTAAAAATGTGTGTTGATAATGCACATGTGTGTAAAAGAGTTGAGACAGAAAGAAAAAGCAAATACAACTATTTTTACGTGGTTTAGAAAACTTCCTACGTCCTCAACTCAAGCAACCCCACTCGAATTTTTTCACTATCTTGATTTCCCTATAGGTGGAGGTCAGACCTTTATAACAAGAGTTCCTCACTCTTTTTCGAGCAAAATATCTAATTTTACCTCACAAGGGTAGCACCTACTTACAAATCTCACCGCAATGAGAAGATACAAAGTTTGTTTACTAACAAACACGTTTTTAAGTGTAAATTGATACAATATATGCTCACTCTTTATAGATAGATTTGGTGTAAGTTCAGAATATTTAAGATGAGTAGAACTTTTAGATTTAAGTTTTCAACTATTAGATCTAAAGTCAATAATAGAGATGCAGAAGTGAAAGCTTGTTAAGAGATAACAATAAATCCTTTTGAGAACTTCCATTTATATCCCTTAAAAGAATATGGTTGTTGCATTTTGAAATAGAGTCATTCCTCCCTTTTTTATCTTTTCAAAATTTGAATTTTGAAGTGCCAGTTCGATGAATTCAGTTGACTGAATCTTCAACCAGTCGGCTAGATCAAGATCTAGTCGACTAATCAGATCAATTGAAATGTCTAGAGGATTTGAGGTTCAATTGTTCAAGAACAATCAGTCGAATGGTCTTTAGAATTAGTCGATTAGTTCTAATGTATACTATTCTAGCCTTTGAAAAATAGTCAATTGAATTAGACAATAGGTTCAAGCTTTGTTATGAAAATGGTCACTCAGTCGACTAATTTGATCAATGTAAAAATAAGCTTTAAGAATCAATCAACTGGTTCATGAACTTGTCAACTGGTGTGGACAGTAGATACCTTCTTACTTATTTTTATAGTATACTTTGATCAAAATATTTTGATCATTCAAAACTTAAAAGTGTGGCGATGTTTTGTTTTGAAAAATTAATTGAGGTTAGTTCTTAATTGATCATTTTAAATAGCAAGAGCTTATGACCAATGATCAATCTAATCATAAATCACTCAAAACCCAAAATAAGGAAAATAAAAAGTCTTCTCTTAACTTGTCTTGATTCCTTAGGCTTGAGTGTATACATTTGCTTGATTCATTATGAGAGCATTCTACTTGATTTGATTTTGGCCTTGAAACATGTACTTGAGTGGAATCCTTTAACTTGACAGATTTTGTCATTTCTTGGTCAACAAACTTTTATGACCTAAATGACTTATTTGCATTGTCACTTGAATAAAACATCAGCTCACCTCAACAATGCTTTGTTATCATCAAAATTATTAAGATACCCTTAGTTGAAAATTCTTAGGGTTAACATCTTTTTCTTTGCAATTGTGTATGCATTTGTATATTAAGCCACCATCGTTTTGCGAATCTAATTAGTTTATCTTCTGTTCAAAAATATATTTTTTTCTTCTAAAAGACTCGTATCATAGAGATAATCATCCAAATTATATACCCAATCATGAAAGTCTTAAAAAAAATATATTATCAAAGTCAAGAAGTCTTTCATAATTGCGAATTACTCTTTGAATAGAAACGTGTTTATGATTAGGTTGACTGCGAGCTCTATCGTTAGTGCAATACTATTGTCTTCATGAGTCTCTTGTATCCAAGACTCCAAACAAGTAATGGATAGTCTCCTACGAAAGTCATCGATAGGATAAAATATTCCATCAATTGTCATCCAACTAGGCAAAACTTCAGTCTAATACCAAATAATGTGGAATGAAAATGTGGGAAGCAGAATCAAACAGGTCGAATTTCTTAGAAACCAAGTAACATGGGAAATCCCTGAGCCCAATGAGGAACAATCAACCCAAAAAGAGAAAAAAAATCTAAAAATTGTAATTAAATATTATTGTAAAAAAAACTTTATGATAATGACCTATTCTATCATTACTTACAGAGTTAGAATACTATTCTTTTGATTAGAAAATCATAACTCCTATTTTTATTTTAATCCTAATACAATAAAGACTATTAATTCGAATAAAAACTACTAATTTTTATATTTCTTATACTAATCTTAATAAAACTAGAAAATTAGAGAAATTATGAATAGATTAAAATTAGAAACTAAACAATCCTAATACAATTCTAAAACAAGTATCCTTATTTTTAGAATACCATATATGTCCTACATCACGATCATAAAAATAAAAATAAACAAAATATGATATGAAACATTAAATAACACCTCACTCCCCTTTTCAGAAATATAGGGATATATAAATCATATACTTTTCTCCCTTTAAGAAATAAAGATATCAATAATCCTTAAAATGTTGTCAAACAATTTTCAACTCTCCTTGGATTAAACAAATTGCGGCTAGCCTGGTTACAGAGAGGTCATAGGTTCAAATTACACTCCTCTCATTAGGAGAATGTAACATTATTTTTACCCAATTATTAATTCAATTAATTGTAATACCATCGCTTCCTTAAAAAGAAAAAAGAAAACTACCCTGCATTATTTCAAAATTTTCCTACAAGTTAATTCAGCTATCCATAACAATCATTCATGATTATGCTTTTCTTTCTTTTTTTGTCATGAATAAGCAAAGATTATTTCAAGGAGAAATAGACCCATAAAAAAAAATAGAAGAGGAAGTAATAATAAGAAAATAATTATTCCAACAACTCGATAAATTTATAAATTGAGCTTAAATATAATTTAAAATTTATTTACTCTAACGAGTTAAATTTAAACAATCCACTATTCAATATGCTCGACTCAATCATAACACTACTTTTAGTTTTTCATATTATCAATGATTTGATGTGCCAATATAACCATACCATGTCTATTATGAAATAGGGCGTATGGGGTCTGACACGTCGGCTACGTACCCATCTAATTATTAAATTTTTTTTTTTGAGTGTTGAGTTTGAATTGGGGAGTATGGTTAATTCTTAAGGTTAATATAGAAATTCAAACAATAGTTAATGGGAAGTATGGTTAATTTTTAAGATTAATTTAGTCTATAATCAAAATCAAATTTACCAAGATCATGAATATAATTAAACACAATTCCAAAATAATATGAATGCAAATGCAAGTATGTTTATCTTACATTTGTAAACAATTCTGAAATACGGTAGATTTGAATGAAAACCTTCACAGAACTGTCACTATAATTTAATCAGTTCGATCTTTAGTCATCATATTGTATATTGCTCATCTGACTCAATTAAGCCTTGCCATTAGAAAATTGTATAAAATGAATAAAACTTTGTTTTTTCAAAAATTTTGGTGGAAATTTGTTCTTAGAGAGTAAAAGACAAAATTGATTTGGGCTTATGGGTCAATCTTCTATTTTGAGACCTGATTGTCTAGGTCAACTTAGAAAATCAATATCTCTAATTTTAATTCCAGACTAAGTTATTCTTGAATTTATAGGACACTTCAAGGGTCTAACTTTTAGGGGAATAACCAATGATCTTTCATCCTGAATGATTGGTGGAGATTTTAGTAACTTAGAGATCGGATTCTACAAGCATATATTTTGAAAAATCATGTATATAGCATTAAATTTTAAACACATCAAAATGAGGGGCTAAAACCCTTCTCTTCACTGCCTTATAAATCATTAGGTCGGTGTTCGATTCTTACTGAAGTGTTATTAATTTTTTTGGAGTTATGTCGGCAGGCGTAAACTCAAGATTAACCGACTTGTCTCCGGGAATATTTAACGTGGGTCTTGAAATTAGTTGGTATAATAGTGTCGGGCACTCGATTATCAAAAGAAAAAATCCTTTAGCATGGGTCTCGAGATTACTTGGTATAATAGTGTCAGAAACTCGATTATCAAAAGAAAAAATCCTTCACACTGCAGGTTAGACACTTAGCGTGAGTCTTGAGATTAATCTGTATAATAGTGTTAGACACCTAGTTATTAAAAAAATAAAAATCCTTCTCTTCACACAATAGGTCAGACACTTGGCCTGGGTCTTAAGATTAGTCGGTATAATAATGTCAAACACCCGGTTAGCAAAAAAAAAAAATCATTCTCTTCACACGGCAAAGCCAGAGTTCGAGTCTCATGCCACGCGCATATACTTAGATTAGTTCTCTCTCCCATCACAATACTCAAAAAATAAAAAATAATGCTAATCTAAATTGCGTAAAACTAATTAAAATTGAAAGAGTAAATGTCTAGTTTCTTTAGAAAAATTATATGTAGTTTGGATCGGACCTTTTCATTTTCAAATCTCGTTTGGTACAAATCCAATTTGAGCGAATTAATCTTATTTGAAAGCTTAAAGCTTAATGCGTTTAGTTTCTTTTTTGAAAAAAAAAAAGAAAAGAAATTGGCCAAAAACAATCATTTTAAATGAGAAATAGATGTTCTTGTTTTCAGAAGAAACCGTTTGTACCAGGTCTCTATCCTATAGAAGACCAAATGAGACCAAAGATGTCCGTCCATAACTGTGTTGGATTTGAATAACTTAACTCATTTTAATTTTCAACAAAACTAAATGAATTTGAAAGGATAAAGGATAGCTTGGTCATTTCAGTGTATTTCCATGACAATAGTTAAACTTATTATGCTTGGACATATAGGAAGGGAAGGAGAGGAGATAAGATAATAACATTAGTTATGAGAGAGAAAAAAGAAGAGGAGAGCGTAATCCTTCCTTCTTGCTTGATAACAAATGAGAGAAATGAGAGTATAATCCTCTCATTTTGTTTAGAAATAACATAAAAAAAGAAATGAAATGAAAGGAATATATACTTTTTTACTATTATGTTTTGAGATAAATGTGTCTTTTTTATATTTTCTTTTATAATTTTAAGGTTATAATTGATATTATAAAAATTTTATTAAAGGTTTTCTCATTTCCTTCCGTCTCCGTCTACTTTTGACAAGAGAGCAAATTGAATAAAATAAGGGTTAAGAGACCTCTCCCTCTTCCTCTATTCTCCTTCCTTTCCTTCTCTAATTTTAAAACAAGCGTAAAATAACTTCTCTTTCCTTTCCATTTCCTCTCCTTTCTTTCCAAATTCCTTAATCCAAGCAGAATGTGAAAGAAGATGAAGTGGCCTTCTCATGTGAAAAATTTCATTTCTTATGTTTGCAGTTAGATGTTTTTGTGTTTGAAAATGCAAATTAATAATTGATGTCAGGATGTGATGTAAAACTAATATAATACTGTCACATCAGCTATTTAGGATATTTTGCATTTTCATGGGATGTAATTTTTGTACTTGCACACTTTGAATTTTTTACGTGTAGTTTATTTTGTTATTTTCATTATTCTTGCAATTTTTTATTTAATTTTCAGACTCGTCTAGTTTTTAGAAACATTTTTTTTTGAAGATATTCTTTTAAACTAATTTTTTTGTTGAAAAACATTTTTTCCTCTAGAATTGACTTTTTAAAACATTCTTTTGGCTTAAAATATGAATCTTAATCGATAACGAATTTTTCAAAATTTTGAACTTATTTAACAAAAATACATTTTTTGAAAAAATTGGCTCAAAAGTTTCTTTTGAAAAGACGGCTTTAAAGAAGACATTCTAGAAATTAATTAAAAGCTGCATGAGTTGTAAAAACAAAAAAAAATAAAATACATAGGTGATATCAAAATTTCTGCGCTCTTTGTTTTAACAACTACTTTGACCCACCTCCCTAATAATTATTATTTTTTAAATCAATTGAAGTGCAATAAGGGCTTTCTTTTTTGGATTTTTAATTTCTCAATTGAACTTTTCTTGAATTTGAGAAAATTGATTAATGATAAAATGCAATTTTTTGGCTAAATTGAGAAACTCAAATGCCTACTTTATAATTTTTTTCTTTTAATTTTCGAAAGCTTAAAAATTGAGGACGAGTTGTTCTCTTTTAATTCAAGAATCTTCACAAGTTTTCTCATTATTAAACTATGGATAAGGCTTGGCTCCGATCCAAATATGAGGATTCACATATGTGTCATAATTTTAGTAAATTACATATATATTTACATAAAATACGCATATATTTTTTGATTTATTTAATTTTTTATTTTTTGTTAAAATTAAATAGTCACATGATATCCATGTGAGTACATACGTAGTTCAGTAAAATTGTGACATGTACGCAAGGTAGAAGGGAGTTCCTCCTACCTGATTTGGAGTCAAAGTATTGTCCGTAAACTATTAGTATGTATAGCAACTTTTTTGGGTTAATTTGGATTTTGAAGTTAAAGGACCATAATTTTTTTTAAAAAAAAATCTCACTTAAGGACTAAATATATTAATTTTCCTTTAAAAAAAAACTAAGCCTATTATTACGGGGAAAAAAGTCCAATAATAAGATAATATAAAAAAATTGCATAATCATGCATATCAAAGTTAAATATGTGACAAAATTTTTTTCCATACTATCTTTAGACTAGACTTTTTTTTCTAATGTGTGACAATCGTGGCCGTGTGCACGTGTGTTTGAAGGGATGCGTCCCAGTTCGTGTGACAACAATGTGATTTAGTCTTTTGAATTTGATTGATTTTTATTCAATTAAATAATTATAATTTCAATGTTAACCATATTATTTGTAACAAGCATTTTTGTTGGTTGAGTAATTGGTAACTTTGATATGCATTTCTATATAAACTTGTATGTCTATATATTTTTATATTTATATAAGAACTCAGTTTTGGTATATTGTCTCTATTTACATGTCATAAAATAATTTAGAAATTTTGTTTAATTGGTCCTAAGGACGTGTCTATATAGTTATATATATTTATTATATACAGCATACTAAATAATTAAATTTTAATATAATATTTATATGTATAAATGTCTATTTGGGCACCCTTCTGTGTGTATATTTACATACACATATAAATGCTTACAAGTTATATATATATATATATATACACACACTCCTATGCATATTTTATTTTAAAAAGAAGAAAATTAGAAGCTACGAAAAAAAATGGTGAAGAAAATTAAAATAGTGAAGTGCATAAGCTAAAAGATTACACAACTTTTTTCATTTAAAAAAATTAGTCCTCAAGGCATCTAATCCTTTCATGTTGTCTCTTTTGTTTGACATTCCGCTTCAGCTTTTTGTTTTTGTCTAAGACTCTAGACATTGCACATTTCACATTTCACTTCTCTTTTCCATTCAACCACCATTACTATCTCCAGTCTAGCTGGAAGATATATAAGCAAGAGGTACATCTTCAAGTCTCTCTTAGTTTCTTCAATAATCAATCATAGAGCTCTTCATTTCAATTCTCTACCATTCACTTTTAATTCCATTGTTTATTGTATTGTTTTCTCTTTCAGAAAACGAAAGAGAGAACTGGAAAAGTAGCTTGTGAGTTGAAAATGGAAGCTGTTAGTTCTTTTTTTGGAAAGATGGTAGAACGAATTACAGAGCACTTATTCACATCCATTGGGCGTCGAATCGGTTATTTTGTTCACTACAAGGAAAACATTATGAATCTCAAAGAGGAAGTTGAAAAACTTGGAGATTTGTGGGGAAGGGTCCAAGAAAGGGTCAAAAGGGCCATGGACTGTGGATAAGTAATTGAGGATGATGTTTCAAGGTGGTTAACGAAAGTGCAAGAAATGGAAGAAAACATGGAGAATTTAGTGGAAGATGAAAATCCTGTGTGTTTTAGAGGCTGGTGTCCTAATGTTTGCTCACACGGTATCGGCAAGGTAAGGAGGGGAAAAACAAGATGATTGTTATTAGGCTGAAAGAGGATGACGAGTTTGACACCATTTCTCATCGTGCTCCAACCCCTGATATTTGGCTGAAATCCAACACAGATTACTGAGCGTTTTGAGTCCAGAGCATTGGTTTTTCAGGACATCGTGAAGGCATTAAGAGATGATGAGATTTACATGGTCGGGATATATGGAGCGGGGGGTGTTGGCAAGACGAGGATGGCTGAAGAAATTGGCAAACAAGCTGCACAAGATAAGCTTTTTGATGAAGTAGCCATGGCATCCGTATCCCAAGATTTAGATGTGAGAAAAATTCAAGGACTACTTGCTGATTGTTTAAATCTAAAATTAGATTTAGAGACTGAAATTGGGAGAGCAGGTCAGCTATGCAATAGATTAAAAAATGGAAGACAGATCATTGTTATAATTGATGATGTTTGGAATCAAATTAACTTAAAAGGAAATAAGAATTCCATTTACGGAGAATATCAAGGGTTGCAAAATTGTGTTGAATACTCGGATAAAAAGGTGTCTGCCATCAGATAGGGGTTCAAAAAGACTTCCAAAACCTTTGGCTTTCACTACTTTTTTCTTTCTTTCTTTTTTCCCATAAAATAACTACATTCTTAAATGATCATTTATTTGTAAAGCTTAATCTTAAATTATAAATTAATTGAGTTGCTAAACTCTAGTTTTTGTGAAGATATGACGACGGTAAGGTAAATATCAACTCAAATTCAAAAAATACGATGGTCAATTACCATTTCACATTTCAACTTTCAACTTTCTTACTTTCTTTCTTTTATTTATTTATTTATTCATTGTGATATAACAACACATTCAATATTTTATCCAAGTTAGTTCTAAACACTAAATTAGAATATTCAATATCCTACGTGATTTTATATCCTATCCGATCCAACTATATCATATTTAATCTTGCATTCTTATTCTATCGTCCAAACAAGACCTTATAATTTTTTATAACACGACATGTGAGAGTTACAAATTTTAGTTTCATTCGCGGATATAAAGGTGGTTAGGGCTTAGAGGTGGATATAGCCTCCCCTGAGATTTTAGAAATTTGATATTTTATCCTTTTTTTAATAAAAAACTAAGATGTGCCCACTAAAACTTTTCATTTTTTTTTTTTTTATAAAAGACTTCTTTAAATTTAAATCTTTATTTTTTGCACCCCAAAGTAATTTTGTCCAAATCAAATTCAATGGCTGAAAATGAGCATTTTCAGATAGCTGTTATTGGGAGCGTCTTAGATCTAGTCATTCTCCAACATATAACATATAAGATTAAATTTAATACGGATAATCCATAAACAACTTTGTTTACAGTATCCAATAAAAACCAAACACATTAGAATATCATAATTTTGTTAAGAGTTTAACTAAAATTAAAATTGCTAATGTGTGAAACTTATCAAACTATGGTTAGTTATTTAGTTAAGATAAAAATAATTAAAGAGTTAAATTTTGAGAAAAACACTACAAGAACGAAACGAAACGATCAAAAACTTCAGTATGAAAAAGAGACTCCAACAAAATTTAGAAATCCTGCAAAGACAAGACGGAAAACAAACAATAATTAAAAATTGCATGAATCCCCCCCCAAAAAAAAAACCCAGAAATTCATCTATAGATCGGAAAAAAACAAATTCAATGTTGAATAATGCTACATGTCCTAAATTTTGGTATCAAAACTTACATCCAAAATGATGTGACAGTAAAACAATGGTAAAATATTTCTAATGTATCTAAAGTATCACCAATAATCTATGCAAAATTTGGTAACAAAATCTAAGACGAGTATTACCCTTCAATGTTGGCATTAACAAAGACTAGTTTTGAATTCAAATTTAAATTCAAACTAATCTTTGCTATAAATAAAGATTAGTTGAACTCAAATTTAAATTTAAACAAATCTTTGTTATAAACAAAGATTAGTCTGAAGACAAATTTAAATTCAAGTTTTATATAGTTTAAATTCAAACTATAGTTTTTCTATTCATCTTTTATTCAAATTTAAATTTTCCTTGTATCTCTCTATATACAACTATAAAAGCTCAAGGTTGTATTACATTTGAAATAAAATAAAAAATACAAATCATTTTTAAGATCTTTTATAGTATTAGAGCCATAATATCAAACGGTAGTGGCTTCTTCATTTCCCAACTCAACTTCCTCTACCACAACCACCAATTCACCCACCAAAACTCAACTCATCACTTCAATTTTCTCCTCAGTTACCTATACCACCACCCAATCCTTCTACTAACTTACTGCAATCACCTCCACTCATTCTATGATAACTTGTTCCAAAGTTGGCATTTTCAAACCTAAAGCCTTCACCACCACTAAACATCCACTTCCAACCACTCTTTTTGAATCTACATGTTTCAACACTGCCAACAAATATTTGAATTGGAGATATGAATGCATTACAGAAAAATAACACTTGGTCCTTGGTTCCTCCTCGCCCTGATCAAAATGTTATGGGTTATAAATGGGTCTTCCGCCTTAAAAAGAAAGTTGATGGCTCGATTGAGCGATACAAAGCTTGCCTCGTAGCCAAAGGCTTCCATCAAAGGGAAGGTCTTGATTATCATGAAACATTTAGTCATGTTATCAAACCATGTACTATTCATACTATTCTTTCTATTGTAGTATCACGGGGTTGGCATCTTCATCAACTAGATGTTCAAAATGCGCTCCTCCATGAAACACTTAATGAAAAAGTTTACATACAACAACCTTCCGATTTCACTGATCCAAATGCTCTTCATTATGTGTGTCACTCGCACAAGTCACTTCATGGACTTAAACAAGCCCTGCGTGCCTGGTACACCAAGATTCATACCTTCCTCAATCAACATAGTTTTATTGGAGCCAAATCTGATATCTCTCTCTTTATCAAGAAGACATCTACTACTATTTTCTACATACTCGTTTATGTAGATGACATTATCATAACTGGTACATCTTTTAGTCTTATTCAAGACATGATTAATTCTCTTCACATAGTTTTTCTCATCAAAGATCTTGGCTCCTTACATTATTTCTTGGGAATTGAGGGCATTAGGAGTCCTTGTGGCCTATTCTTATCTCAACACAAATACATTATTGATTTGCTTCAAAAGACTAAAATGGATCAAGCCAAACCATGTCGAACTCCAATGGCAAACAATTTTAAATTGTCAAAACAAACTGGTGATCCAATCTCAGATGTCACTTTATATCGAAGTATAGTGGGTGCCATTTCATATCTTACACTTACAAGACCTGACATCAGCATCTCTGTTAACACGGTGTGTCAATTCATACAACAATCAACCGATGATCATTGGACAACCGTTAAAAGGATCTTGTGCTACTTGAAATTCACCATTGACTATGGTCTACTACTACAAGCCCTCCACAAACTTTACACTTAAGCCTTTACATGACTAAACCACTCGACAATAATCGCTTCAATCTTTTTCGGAACAAACTTACCGTCATAGAAAAGTCGTTGAGCTTGAGGGGGCCTAACAAAGACTAGTTTTGATGTCGCGTCCCTAACTCGCATGGTTAGACTAAGGGGTCATTAGACCCCGATAAGGTAAGTAATAAGACTAACGATCCTAGTTAAGTCTATAAAATACAAGCCATTTTTATTTTTTATTTTTGCTTTATGTGAAAATGATTTCCTTTTATTAGTTTAGGTTCGATTCCCTGATTAGGCTCGTTTAAGTCCCGTAATGGGATTAAATAAAAATGATTATTATCACAATATAATTATACGAAAGTTCATCAACTATATTAAACAAGGTATGTCTAGAGCTGACTTTAACAGTCCTTATATACATATATACAACAACAGTCTAAAGGGTACAGACCCCCTTAATAAACATGACTGAATAAATACAAGGATGTAATTAAATGCTATACTAACTTCAGTCCACCCCGTACTGCTTTTGCAACTATCTTCCATCAAGTCAATACCTGTCATTCCCATGAACAACATGGATGAGCCATAACGTTCAATAGGGTTTCCCAAAACATACAAGCAAGCAACATGCCAAAAACTAATGCAAATCTGTAGAGAACACAACCTATAGTCTTGTCACGCCCCGAATTTTCACGAACCCGGAAAGTGAGTGAAATTAATTAAGAAAAGAAAATAAAAGACAATTTAATGGATTCAATTAGACATACATTCATTTCCTTCATCATATATATATATATATATATATATATACATGTGAGGCACATTTAATAAATATATCTGACATGTCATTTTGGGCTTAAGCCCTTACATCACAAAATATGCCCTAAAGGCCAAATATACTTCCAAGCTCTTTTCCCCTCCTCCCTTCAAGACTTCATCAAGTCTCAAGTACCAGGAGCATCATCTGTAATATGATATCCCACGAATGGGTCAGCGTAACTGCTGGTATGACACAATGCTAATGCAAGGAACAAAATTAAGGTGTGGCATGTGCAAGTATACATTTATATCTACATGTCATTCAAATCATCCATACATCAACACAATGCATTATCAATATACGTGACGCATCCATGCAAACTCTATGCCACACCCATGTCTCACTTTACGGTCCTTCCCCGCTGGCATGAGTACCAATCATATGTCTCACTTCACGGTACGTCCCCGTTGGCATGAGTACCAATGGCCAATTTTGGAATTTTTACCACAGGATCTACACCCCTTATAATGCATAGCACCAAGTGCTCAACCCACACTATGTTTTAAGGAATTACACCATGCCAATATGCTTTGATTCCACTATGTCATAATGCAATCTCAATGAAGCATTTTATCAACACATGAAGCATGCTGTAAATAATGCATTATACTTAAAACAACGATGGAATTTGAATCACACAACTTCTTCCACATGCATGCATGTTATACACAATCAATTCAACACATGCTCAAGTTATACGTTCACAATTTTATCAATTCTCAAATAACATAAATCACATACTGTACCAACACATGGAATATACACATAGTCATGGTTCACGTTTATTCCTTTACCAAACTCCCCAAAGAGTAACGAGGAACACATAAGCACATAAATAATCAACATGGAAATTACTCCTAAACTTAATCTTATTCCTTACTTAGCAAAATATCATACCTAGAAGGATTTTTCTCAACCCTTGAGAGTCGCGTTCGCCGTGCAGCAAAATCGATCGATGAGAACTCAATCCCTTTCACTGTCTCCAACTGGAAGGTCTAGACTGCCTTCTTCTTGCCTTTCGGTGTTCCTAAAATTATGAAACACAACTCAGTTTATTTCTACTTGAATTATGTTATTCATCAAATTTTATGCTTTTATATCATGAGTTTCTATTTTACTAAAATAAACTCTATCATTGAGTCTGGAATATCGAAAAAATTCGGTTTAGGCTTTCGCGAAACTCAATTCGGACATCTGGGCCAAAAAGGGCAAAACGATCATTTTGAACTTTTACGGGTCTTTTATTTTTTGGGACCCCGTCTCGTAACACGGACCTCACCATTGGTCTTAAAAGGTCCAAAATACACTAATAACTTGTTTAATTTGGACTTCGGGCCATTTTGCTATTATTTAATTAATTAATTATTATATAATATATATATATATATATTTGTGCGCCTTAGTTAGCACGGGTGGTACCTATCCAACTGCTTCTGTCTTGGGCCATTAGCCATGAGTTCACGGGCTCAAAACTCAGGGACTACACCTTGCGCGCACCCCTTTTTATTTTTCAAATTTTCTCACAACCAAACAGTGGCTAGCCCTAACTAAAACAGGATATCCCCCATCCTCAATTTTAATTCAAAGCCCCATAACCCAAACAGTCCCATTGGCCCTTTAAATTTTAAAAACTAAAAACCTAAACAACATAGTATTTAGACTTCAAGCCCCTATGCGACGCCATTTGCCCAACCCCATTATCATCTTCCCCACGACTTTCCGGTGAAGCCAGTTAGGTTTCCATCGCCATCTCCGGCGATGGCGACCTAACTCTGGTCAAATTTCAGCACCTTTTAAACGCTGTTTTTCTAGGTTTTTCTTAGGGATTTCATTTCTAATTTCGTTTGTTCGATTTAGGTTGTCCTGAACTCTCGAACAATGGCTTTTAGTGGGGAAGCCGGTTTTTCGGCGACTTGGTTATTCTCACTTTCGTGATTGATTGTTAACTGTTTTGGCTTCTTTCCTTTTCTAACCTCTTTCTACACTTAATAGGATTAATTCTAGGTAGATTAGGTGAAGTTTCATGTGTAGGAGATCAAGGACCCGTATTATCATCCTAGACCTGCAACTAGGGTTTTCTCCTTCATCTTTCAACCATTTCATTTGATTCTTCTTGCAGTTTCTTACATTTTTCATGTTTAACAAAGCCCTATATTCCAAAACAATTATCATACCTTTCAATTTAAAGAAACAGAATTGACCAATTTACCTATATTTTCTGGGTTTTCCTGGTGCAACTCCCTTCTTCCTTCTTGGTCCAACTTCCGAATATCAGAACTCTCTCAGTTTCTCACTTTGTTTTCTTTCCTTCTGTTTTCTTTCTAACTCAATGCACACATATGTATACATATACATCATCTACCTCTGCCCTCTCTCTCTCTCTCTCTCATCCGTTTTCTCTCTTTCTACTTCAGACCTGCCTCACTCACGACTTCTGATCTCTCACTACCTCACGCAACACTCATGTATAAAAAAGGAAATATACACATGCTGCATCTAATGTGTTTATATATATATATATATATATATATACATATACATATCTATTGTACACTGTACACACACTGAACACCCATTTACACACACAATCAACCACCCCTTTCTGATTTCCTTCCCTGTTCTCTTCCTACTTTTCTGATTTACATTAATTGGGGTTGCTTGTGTTTTGTGCCATATATGTATGCATATATCATATTACACACACACATACCAAACACACTTACTCACACACATATAGCCGACACTACACACACACACACACTTGCAGTGGGCATATATATATATATATATATACCTATATTAGTATATTATATGATGTAATTATTTCACTTTGCGCACACATGTATATATATATATACACATACACTTAATTATACATAGTTATACACTTATACACATTTATATACATACACGTGTATTTATGTATATTTTTTCATTTGCATATATATATATACAAGAATATTTTTATATATTTCTATAAACACACACATATATATATATACATGTGTACGCATACACGTATTTTCGTGCAGTCGATTCTTTTAACTAAACGGTCTCGGTGTGCTCGGTTAATTTGACAGTCTAAATTAATTAAAAGTAAATAAAAATTAAAGAAATTCAAATCTCGTAACATAAGCCAAATTGCTCGGGTATTTGGGTCGAGGTATTTCAAATAATGCTCCACCGTTAAAACGAAAAATTTACTCTCATTTTTCAGGTCTCTACAAGTCCAGTATGCATCACAAGTCTACCACATTATCACATTTCAAACATAGGCATAAACATAAGCATCAAAAGGGCATCGCACCATTACATGTGGTTTGACAATAATAACTACGTAGTCAATATATGAAGGGTCGGACACATGACATAATTATAAACATATAACCTCACGAAGCACCTCCATTTCTTATTTTAATGCCACGAGAATAATGTATATAAATACATAACCAATCACAAGATGTAAGTGTAAGCTTATCAACCCATGAAGCACCTCCATTTCTCGTTCAAGTCACAAGAACAATGTATACATTCATAGCTAAGAAACTATTCACAAATGCGACTGTATCATAAACTGAGAATAAATAATCCATAAAAAATCATAATGAACTATCACAGATGAATCAAGGGAAATAATCTCAAGTAATTCCACTAACAGTAAAAGGGGATAAAACCTTATTCATCTCATTTCATTCTCTCAGTAATCTCAATCCCATGAGTATTCACCTAATTTGACTCATTGTAAGCCTATGTGTTATACGAGTTACTAACCTGATGGAAACAAACAACCACCTGTGCGGGTTTATGGCTCTTAAATCGAGGAGAGACACCATCCCTATCATAAATGGAACCCCAGGTAAAGTGTAATCTCACTACGCTTAATAGCGCACAAAAGACGTGACTAATTTCCATCCCAAGTCTTTTTCTCATATGTATTATTTTTCACAATTCCAATATCTAAATCCATATCAGAAACGATGCTCATAAACATCAATGTCCTCTCAATTCTCACACCGTTCAAGTATAGTCAACAATATGCATATCAGTATCATTCATATCCACAACAATCTAACAACCATAAGAGAGGATATATGATTTAATGAATAGATACAAGAGTAACAACAATCACATATATCCATGGCAGAAACAGAAATCATGATAAACATCAATAGGGAAATCACATATATCTAGTATCATCATCCAATTATCCAACATTAAAGCATTCAATATAACAATCACATCATATTGATAATGTAATGGCAAGGTATCAAATGATACATATAAACATATCTTGTGAATAACATAACAAGTATACATATCCACACATTAGGACATTGTCCTAGTCCCGATCCTCACTCCACTACAAGGAAACAATACATGTGTCTTTCATAATGTTTGTCAATTGTCTTATATATTTTCTTGTTCTATTCCCAAAACCAGCTTGACCTATAGCACTAAGGAATCGTATCAAGTCTTACGGTTCTCTATGGCCAATTTCTCATTATCCTACACCTCGGGTATCTGTTTGCCCAAACAGATATCAAAAACATGTTCCTGGGCCTAAAAAATCCTAAAGAGGCCCTATCGTATTGTTTCTAATTCATTTGAATTTTTTTACACCCATAATGGCATTTTTGTAATTTATTGAACAAGTTACACGTCTACCGAGACACTATGTCACATCCTGCACCCCATCCTACGCGGATGCCCAAGATGTGATGCCAGTTAACCGCCTTGCCGATCTCCCGACCGACAATGCGACCAACCAAAGGCAAACTTCTGAATCATACGATGAATTACATTCCTAAAGTAGGGTCAGAACAGCGGAATTTAAAACCATTTTATCTCGGGAATGCAACTCAACTATATACCTCATAAGTATGTACCACAGAGCACATCTATAACAGATATATAACACATAGCATATCAGATTCCTCCAGAGTACCATTACCATGAGCCATGTCCCTACACATCTATTACATATGAATAAAGACAACTATATCATCATGCTCACCTGAATAGCCAAGATCAATCCATTAGAACCCAAGTCTCCACATATTATTGCCATCAGATCCTTACTTGGGAATGCCTCTCAGTCCACTAGTGACATGTCCTTGTGCTTTCTAATCCAATGGAGATATACCCTGAAAAATGTTAAATAAATGGAATGAGCTTAAACAAGCTCAGTGAGTAACATAGGTTCCTGCCATGGGTTTCAAAACCAGTTCATATATATATATATATATATATATATATGCATGCTCAAATGTAACTCAGATAGAACAATGCAGCTCAAGTAGAACAGATGTAATTCAAGAGAACGAATCGAATCAACATAGAACCAAATAGAATAGATCAATACTGAATACCAATTAAACAACGGTATATCAACAAATGTGCCTGAACCTTCCCCAGGCGATGTGGGATGGCATTACTTCCCATCCACCCCCTCTCCCACACATGGAGGGCCCGCGTCCTGGCGGCACATGGAGGGCCTCATATCGCACACCTCCGGCTGGGGTCGGTATCAGAGCGGAACAGATACAGCTCAAATAGAACGGATACAACTCAAATAGAACGAATACAACTCAAATAGAACGGATATAGCTCAAAGTGCCTGAACCTTCCCCAGTAATGTGGGATGCCGCACAAGATAATACGTCAGTCACCCACCCCACACATGGAGGACCATGTCCCCACAGCACACTACCGGTTCGGTATCAGAGCGGAACAGATAGGATTGAGCGGATGCTGAGTTCTGGGCGTCCCGTAGAGCCAGCCATCCATCTACTGATATACTCAATCCCAAGGGGCCCAAGACTTAACATGACAAGAAAAACATGAATCAGACACCAATAGCGTAGACAAGTTAGAACAATAGACTCTAACAAAATCAGAACAGGAGATATCAAGAAGCAGGATAGAATCATGCCAGATGTAGTACAATACAAGGAATATGCATGAAAGCAAGTGCATTAAAACAATACAGTGTATAAAACAGTTCAGCATATAAAGCAGCTTAGTATACAGAAAATATACACCAAGTCAGGAGTCCGAGTTAGTCACAAACTTATGCTTATCTCCATTCACAGATATCCCCCAAATGCGTTAGGTACCTCCACGCATATCCTCAATAATCATCATCCTGAATAATCATCGTTAATTACAGATAGGTCAGAATTTAACCATTCATATAATATTCATCACCTTAGACGTCTATCGGATCGCCTAAGATAGTCTAATGACCTGCTACCCTCTCACTAGGTTTCAACTAAGACTATAATATTTCTTAATTAAGCTTAGTAGCTATCGGGGTTATGATATAAGTCATTTGGACTCTACCGTTATCTATTAAGCATCTATTTAATTTCTTTATGCAAGGCATTACAATTTTGCCATAGCTTGAGCACAAAACTAATTTATTATTATTAACTTGATAATTAGCAACCACAAAACCATAAAAGATGTTCATATTTGTCAAGTATCATGGCAAGTTGCAATTTAGTATCTTGTTAACAAATATTAGATTAGTATAGGAGCAAAGATGGAAAAAAAGTAATTACCTGATGTTGGTATTATCGGATTCAAATTACTACATACATTTCTCATCGTACCAACCATTTTAAATCCAGTTTCATCAGCTTCTTCAGCCTTTTTCCCTCGAGTAGATGATGATCTTGACAGATTCCCGTCCTTTTATCATCCCATCCATCAGATATTGAAGAACTTCCCTTTCTCCAATTCATCACGAAAATCACAACATCCGATAGTTACAGGTTTCCCCAACCTCCATCACTGGACAGCAGCTCTGCTGCTTCTATTAGCCTGTTTCAAACCCGGACAATCAGCTTCATATATTATTGGATTTTCCTTCTTTGCATATGTTGAATCATCTGTACAATATCCCAGCAAGAATGGCCAGACCTCATTGGGATTCCTTAAATAAACCGCTGCGTAACACCTCAAGGTTCGCCTGGGCAATCTCCTTCAATCTATCCATCTTCAGATCGCTGCTGCTGCCGCTTGGCCTTCGAAGCCAATTCTATCATTGACCGTCCCTTGAAGCAGCAAGCATGGAACAAGAGGCGCAGTATTAAAACAGCCCCTATTCTCACCTTTCCTTGGCGACCCTCCGAATCAAACTGACCCCTCAATCGTTCATCTAACAATCAATCCAACATAATCCTGCATATTTCCCAATCCGAACCTCATCGTATCGAACCCAATTTTCTATCAATTCAAACCACAACTCAACACCAACATGCTGCTGTTAAATCAACCAATTTGAATCCTCCAACCAACAATTAATCCAACGTGATTTATCCCCTACAGCGGACTGCTACTAGAAAACGTACACATCATCTCAAATAAAGCAGCTCGCTCCACCATATCTCCGTTACAACCACTACTTGCAACGGCCTCCATTCCCTCTGTTTTCTTACCAACAAAACAACAGCCACAGCAGCACTAATCTACATAAAAAAAATCCCAAATTCAAGTATAGAAATCTGCTGTTTCAAATCTGACATCCACATGAACTAGCCCATCAAATTGGAAGGCAGGTGCTGCTGCACCGCTGCTACCGCACCGCTGCTGCTGCAGCTCCCTCTATGCTGCATTTCCATCTCTCTTGGATTCTGCCTCACACCTCCATTTAAGCTCCACCCAAGCATCACGAAAATTCCCATTGTTACTGAATTAAGCCGCAATATACCATCTTACTGCCCAGACTGAGAAAGGATCAACGGCTTAATTGGCTCCAACGCTACACACTCATAGAGATATACCTCTCTGCACCGCTACACCTATTGCCAAACTTCATTCCAGGACTCATCACCATTGCAGCCGTCATCGACCTGTTCTCAATTGGAAACGGCATTAGATGAAACCCCCAAACCAACATCACTACCAACATCAAATCGCGCCCCAACCTTACGAACCCACAAAACACCATCACACCGCAACATCCATACGCAATTTCGAAATACAAAACCGTAACATCCACACACATACCTCTATCAATCTTCAACGCAACCAATCTCTCTCTCTCTTTGTCTCCTTTTTCTACCAACTGAGCTACGCATATATGGTGCGTGTATATAGAAGCTTGAAGCTTATAGAAAGGAAAAAAGAGAATCGATACAGCAGGGCCTCTCGAAACGATGCTAGAAGCTTCGTGCTTCTTCTTTTTCCTGAATGTCCAACGCATATATACTGTGTGTGTATATATATATATATATATATATATACCTAGAGACTGACCCAACCCCTTCTAGCAGCTTCGGCTGCTCTTCTTTTCTTTTCTTATTCGGTTCCAGTAGCTTCCCTTAAAGCTTTTACATATATTATAATATAATATATATATATATATATTGGTTCCTTCTTCCAACATGTACATATATATGTGTCACTCTCCTTTGCATTATTCTAATATATAAAATATACTTCCATATATTTCATATATATCCTTACAGTTAGTGTCTTTGATCATTTTATTCCAATTATATAAAAGATGATTTCTATATATTTTATATATGTACACTATTTCCGTTCCAAACTATTAAATTATGGAATGCCTTCCAATTTGGCATAAAATCGGGATTCGGTATCATTAGTCTCTATTTTACCAATTTTAAGTCACCGTTCGTGTCTTATTTATTTATCCTGGCATTCAATTGGCTGGATTAATTATTTTTCGAGCATTTGTTATTTTCAGTTGTCTGAATTAATTTTATATTTCCGAATAATTAATCCAATCATGGTTTATGGTATTTTGGTTTATCCCGTATTATCAATGTCATTGAACCTATTTTTATTAGGTCAGAATATAATCTGGGTCATGTCGAATTTTCGGGATATTACACACTATCTCACAAACTGGCCTTAGAATCAAATTCAGAAGGTCCAAGAATCATAAGAATACCCTCTTTACATTTTAATAACTCTTTTAGATATATGTTCCATGCCTAGTGACATTATGGTAATTTTACATGTTCATGTGGGACCAATCATGTGTCTTTATTCATTAATCTGATATCATATTTGAGTTCATGACATTGAAAAATCTTGGAAACAGCTCTTTTGGATTTTAATTGTTCAATATATCACTAGACGTATAATTTTTATTTTACTAATTTAGGTGGGACCATCACCGGGTTCCCATTTGTCCAATTTAATCACATATTTAAATTTTGGACATCCAAAAAAAATTGGAATAGTTATTTCTAAATTTTAATTAACCTTTAAATTACTTAAGTTATCATTAATAGTAATTTCGTAATTTTTTATAGTTATATGAGACCACTTCGGCTCTCTAAATGTTCAAACTGACCCTACCCTTGAGTCTGAAACACCCAAAAACCTTAGGCATACCCATGACGTTTTTTTTTTCTTTTCTTTTTTTTTCTTTTTCTTTCTTACTTCAATAATTTAAAATAAGTTAACCTTATTCAGATTAATCAAAATCATTTGATTTCTCCTTAATGAATTAGTAATGATTCAGGATTTCTTTAATTAAACTCAAAATCTCAACTTTATTTTAAATTATTCAAATTATTAAACTACTATTGAATTTATTCAAAAACATTAAACTATATATATTTATTTTTAAAATTATAAACTACTTTATAATTTCTCCCAAGGTATTAACTTAATTTTTTTATTTTACAAATTTCTTTCCTTTCTTTTCTTACTCTTTAAATCAGTAAGCTACCACCCACACACACCAACACACGGCTAGACACACACACACACAGCGCATACAGTGAGACCCCTTTTACAAATTGCTACCTTACATCTTTTTTTTTTCATTATTATTATTGTTATTTTCTTTCTCTTTTCTTTCCCATTACTTCATACAAAAGTCATAATGCATACATAAATAAAATAACGAAGAAAAGAACATCAAAATCAAATACCACATATACCCATATACACGCCTCCTGCTGCACACACATACACTTTTACATATCCATTCATACTTGAATACATGATGGTCCTTAAATAATAGAAGAATGATGATGGAAATGACGACTGAGAGAGAGGATAGGACAAACGGCTCCTTGCTGGTGCCCTAGGGTCTAACATATATGGAGAGGATGATGTATAGAACGAACTGATGGATGAGATGCAGAGACGACCGAAATAAGAAATGCACCCAACGATGTCATTTTGTTTACTCATAGATTGTCTTATGAAAAACGTTTTTACAAGCGTCTTATAAAAAAACATATTTAATTAGTTTAATAAGCACGGATTTAAATTAATAAATTTTAAATATAAATATATTTTTAAATACGTCTGTTAAAAATTTAGTTTCAAAAGTATCTTTTAAAAAAATATTTATTAAAAATGCATGAATCTGAACAATAATAATAAAAGTGTATGAATTTGAATTTTTTTATAAAAAAAAATGCATGAATTGAGTAAAAGATTTGTTCATATATCTTTTTAGTTACTTGTCCCAATTTTTTATAATATATTTATAGTCAAATATTAAAAACAAAATTTATCTTTAAAATAATTTTTTGACTTCGTTCCCATTTATATAATTCAAGTATATAGATGAAATAATGTAAGAAAATGTTTACAGTACTTTTCACTTTCTTATCGGGGCTACAATTATTTGAGAAGAAAAAAAAAAGAATAATTACACTTACTTCTCTTAAAATTTTTAACAATTACAGATAATACTTTTATAATTTTTGAAATATGTAATATCCCAACCCAAGATATGGCACTTATACCAAGGTAGACCTGGGATACGACACGTAAATCGAGATAGGTCGATTGAATAGTGTAACCTGAGCTGTTTAAGCTTTATGTCACAATAATTACGGAATTGTATTGATTTTGAAAGATGAATGTTTTGCTTAGTATGACCAGTGCCAGGCCGTACCCGAGTACCTCAGGACACAATATCGTAATGCGTGCCTACACGTAATTTCATGCCCGTCGATATTTCATGAATATGTAGTGTACCTAAAATGAGTGTATGCATGCGTTATTATAAATGAATTTATATGCATGAGTATGGATATATTTTATGTATAAAAATATGTATTTATATGTGTATAAATAATACATATAGTATAATGTATAGTACGTATATATGTATAAATATTGTATAGTGTATATTTATGTATATTATATAAATAGAAAATAAAAAGGTAAAGGTGAAAGGAAGGGGGGTTGCATGTATGCTGTCACTGTGTGTGTGTAAGTGTGTCATTGTGTGTGTTGTGTGGCTGAGAGGAAGGCAGCAGGGCTGCCAACCTTGAGGAGGCAAGTGGGGTGCAAATATATATATGTATATATGTATAGCATGTGTGGTATGTGGATGGTAAGGGTTCAAGGGGCGGTTCTTTGCAATCAAGGCTGACTGCAAGAGAGAGAGAGAAAGAGAGAAAGAGATAAGGTAGAGAGAGAAAGTGAGGTGGTTTGTAGGTGTTGAATATATAAATATGCATACGTTGAGTTGATGAGGTTAGAAAGGGAAAAAGAAGAAACTAGGGAGTCAGAAAGGGTTCAGAAACTGAGCTAAGAGGGAAACAGAGGTAGAGGACACGGTCACACAAGAAATCAGAAAAAGGTAGGTGAAATTTGATTTCTGTTTTGAAGGTTTAAAGCATGAATGGAAGATTTAAATATTGGGTCTTATAAAGATTTAAATATAGAAAATATTGCAAAAATTTCCAGTTAAAAAGTGGTAGAAACAAGGGAGAACAGTCAAGTTGCACATTTTAGTGTGTTTGGATTTCACTTTATATTTTATGCATAAAATGTTGGTTTAATGGCTTAGAGGTAATCCTATGAAGTGCAGAAAATGAAATGAAAAAGAAAGAAGTGAAAACAGTGAAGAAACGAGCTCGAAATTGAGAAATACCAGTTGGCCGGAGCCACTGTTTTTTTCTATTTCGTGAGAATTTAGTGAACCAAAGTGAAAACAAATCCTAGATATGAAATCTCCATGAAAAACTGTAGAAGAAGGCATTTAAAAATTGTTAAAATTTGACTAAATTCAATCGCCGTCACCGGAGATGGCGACAGAAACCTACCGAAGCTTCACTGGAAAAATGAAGAAGATGACACTGTTGGTTAGGGTTTGGGCTTGGGTCATGGGTCGGATCCTGGTCGGGACCCGACCGAAACAAAAAACAGATATTTAAAACGACACAGTGTTACTTAAGTTAAAAGGTTTTAAAATTTAAATTAGGAGTGTTTGGCTACGGAGATAAGAAATTGAAATTGAGGTTTAAAATCAGAATAGGGATATTCTATCCCTGATCTGTCACTAACCACTATTTGGTTATCCTTATTTAGAATAGGATTTTCTGAAATTGAAATTGGACCCAGAAGTTTCAGGAATTTAAAAATTGACCCTTAAACTTTTAATTATTATGATTTGATCCCCCAGAATAAAATATTAATTTAATTAATTAATTTAAAATAATAAAAAATTATGAAAATGCCACAGAGTCAAAAAGTAGTCAAACGGATTTCGATTAAAATAAAAGAATAGTGAATTTTTATTATTTCGAGCATTCTAGACTTAACCGTGGAGTCCTGATTTGTGAAAAGAGATCTCCAAAAGTGAGAAACCATAAAAGAACAAAATGACCATTTTACCCTTTATTGTAACGATGTCTAAATTAAACATATGAATAATGTATTTTAACTATCTCGGATATTTTAAGACCAACGGCGAGGTCCGTTTAGCAAGACGAGGTCCCAAAAAATAAAAGACCTGTAAAAGTGCAAAATGACCATTTTGCTCTTTTTAGTATAGAAGTCCGAATTGAATTCTGCGAAAGCCTAAATCGACTTTGTTCGACGTTCCAGATTCAATGGTAAAATCTAAATTAGTAAAAGAGAAACTAATAGTAAAGAGACATAAAATTTGATGAATAACATAACTTATGAAAAGGTAAACTAAGATGTACTATCTATTGATGAATAGGGATTTCAAAGAAGGAATAATGACTTGGTTTTATTGTGAAAGAACAGAAACAATTTAAGAAGTAAGTAATCTCTGATCTCTGTACATGTTATATTCCCAGCCATGTCAATAGTCTTTTTTATATTATCTATTGTACTTCGTACATATCATAACGTTTACCGAGTCCACATTGATATTGCTTTATCTTGTGGAAAGTGTTTATTGACTGTTGTATATCTTGATCATGATTTCTGTACGCTCTGTACATAGGCCTCAAGGGGCAAGATCTCAGTAGCCCAGTTTACATTGGCCTGTCAAGGCAGCAGTTTCTTTCGCTACTGAGATAGTGTTATTGCATTTACTGTTCATTGAATTTAGCATGATTTTGATATATTATATTGTAGCCGGATTTGTGCTCAGTCACAAACTCCATTTGATGCTTACTAGACCTACGGGTCGAGAAAACAGAATAAAAAGTGGTATTTAAAGTGGCAAGCTAAAGTGGGATCTGCGAGGTGAGTACTGAACTGACGGGTCAGTGCTTGGCTGAGAGATCGAGGAAAAAGAGAATAAAATGAATTAAGGGGTATGCTGGGCCCCAAGTTAAAGTGCATCCACATTTGTTGTTATCAGTATCTCTTATTGATTATCATAGCTTGATCATGTTATACCATTATGAATGATCATGAGATTTCACAAGCTTTTATTTGAGTGCATATGATTATACTTGAGATAGTTCATGACTGTAGCAGTATGATTATATTACCAGATAGATTTTATTACTTTATCATTTGAGTTTCTATCATTTGATATTGAGTTCTATATTCATTGACTGGCTAGCACATCTGCATTTATCATAGTTCTTTTATAGATAATGCTTTTTATATTCATGTACACATAGTAGAGCAAAGGAGAATTACTTATTGAGCTTTAGTTAGCTCACCCCAAACTTACTACCCCTTTCAGGAAATGAAGCTGTAGAAGAGCAGTAACAGTAGCAGTCAGCTAGATAGTAGTGGACATTCTTTTGAAGTTACATTGTAATACTTAGTACAGACAGTCTTATAGCTCTCCCATGTTATCCACGTCTTGGAGATGAACAGTTGTATTAAGAAATTTTTATTCCGTATTTTTGTAAACATTATATATATCACATGCAGCTTTTATTATTTTTATTCCGCATTTTAGTCGTTACATGTTAGTAGCACTGATTGTGTAACAAGTTGAGACCCTTGGTTCGACAAGCAGTGTCAGATCGGGTGCGCGACACGAGATTCGCATAGAGTGGGGTCTCGAGTCGTGACAAAATTACTCTGTATCTTTTCTGGTTTTAATATTTGTAATAATTTTCTCCTTACCATTTTTGATCGTTAGTTGACTTCTTGACAAATTAGAATGACGCTAGTAAAATTTTTGATCAAATACCAATTTTATCCTTTCAAACAACGCAAAGACAAGTTTACCCCTCGTAATCTTTTCTCTAAAAATAAATTTTTCTAAAATTCTTTTTTCTTCTAAACCAATACACAATTTAATTCCATAAAACCCAAATAAAAAATATTTCTTATGTCAAAAATCAAATTATAATTTTGAAGAATCAAATTATTAAATTAAATAAAATTAAAAAGGTGAATTTTGCATTATAGAATTCAATGTAATACACACCCACACATACGTAATAATAATAATAATAATAATAATAACAAAATAATCTCCTATCAATTTAAACAATTCAAAGATCAAGCAAAACTTGATTTTTCTTTTTCTAATACAAAATTATAAATCTTTCAGAATAATTAACAAAAAAATTAAGATCAAATGAAGATCCCCACACCTCACGCAGAGGAAGAACAAGAACTCTACCATATAACATTCGTGAGTACTAAAATCATAAGATCAAATGAATAACTCTCACACCATCCCCAAAAGCCTTCATAAGCCAACATCCTTCCCATATCACCTATATTCCTGGAACAGCGTGTTAACCAAAAGCAAAACAAACACCAAATCCCAATAAACCAATGTCAACTCCACGTAATATTGGTACAGTTGAGAAAATGAAACCAATATCATCCATCAGCAGAGGAAAACTGAATTTAAGAGTTGAAATCTTGGAATAAATTCAGACCCTCTCCACGAAATATAGAATATCTATTTAAACAAGTCTACGCATATATATATATATATATATATATATATACATGAATATGCACACAGCTGCAAACAAACCCCATAAAAAATCCATCATCAAATCAAGACCTCCACTAATTATCACCCAACAAACAACAAATTGCACAAAAGATTTTCGATTAAACAACCTTTATTTTGGCTCGAATTTCTTTAAATAGGTTCACAGATGCCTGGCGAAGAGATACGGAATCCAACACCACAATCGCAACAGCGGCGAAGAGACATCACAAGTGATGGTTGCTTCAACCCTTCCTGTCACAACTTTGAAGAGAGAAGGCTTGGAGAGAGATGAAGGGGTGTGACGGTTCATATGATTGACAGTGGCGACGATACTGGTGGCGGCGAAAGCTTCGGCAGTGACGCCTTTGGTGATGGCGTTGGTTTTTACCGCTGACGCTTCAGCTTTCAAGTGAAGAAATTGATAAGAGGGAGATAGATAAGAAAGAGGGTTATTACTTTTTTTTTTAAACTAAATAATATTATTAAAATATAAGAATAAGTTGATAATTTAAAAAATTTTGTCAATGTGATTTAAGAGACACGATTGACAAAAAAAAAGCAATGGTATTTTAAAAATTATAAAATTAGTATTTGTAATTGTAAAATTTAAGAAAAATAAATGTAATGATCTCCCCCCAAAAAAAAAAAAAAAAAATTATAACTAAAAATAGAAGTGGGAACTGTATTTGTAGCTTCACAAGTAAGTAATTGGTGCTCAAGAAACAAGGAGGGTCGTGTTGTTCCGCTTTTCACCACGTAGCGAACCAGGTTACTGCTATTTCTCGTATATCATTTAAATGGAAATGAAGACCTGAGACAAGTGTTAGTACGGAAGACGGGAAGGCCGTCTCATCTTCGAGTCAAAAGAACTGTCTTTTGAGTTTGGAATTGCCTCATCTTTTGGCTAAAAGCTTGTATATATACATTAGACTTCCTTTGGGAGGTTGCTAGTGCTTGTACTGGAGATTCCTATGTACATTTTCTCTCCTCTTTCCTTCCCTTTTCTTCGTAACAAAGAAACCCATCTCTCTCTTCGTATTCAACCTCTTAACACTCTTTCTTTCCAAACATTTATTTGTCGGAAGGTTTTAGAGGGTGGAAAGCGAAATGGGGTTTTGTTAGCGTGATTATTGTAGATAAGCTTACCAATTTCCAGAAAAAGGAACAGAGAGGAGTGAGAGATGTCTATGGAAGAGGAGGGTCTTTCAGTTTCAGATAGGAGACCAGGCCTAATTGATTTGGTGTTTTCATGGTCTCTTGAAGACATTTTCAATGAGAATCTTTACAAAAACCAGGTTTGCCTTCTGTTCCTTGCTTCCCCATTCTCTTTGTCCCAGTTTATTAGAGCATTATGACATTTTGCACCTTTTAGATTAAATAATTAAAAGATAATATATAATATAAAGTTGATTGATGCTTAGCAATGGGAAAAGCAGTTAATAATCATGATTCTTTCATAACTCACTTCGGCTAAAGAGCTGGGCATTCTTCAGGACAAGCCCATCAAGTTTTTTTTCCGGTGGTGCCCGCGCCGGGGGGGGGGGGGGAGGAGCTCATGCTCATGTGGTCATGCCTCTCCATGTAGAATTTAGCCATTTGGTTTATATGATTGGTACATAGCATTTGATATTGATCTGTCGGTGTATCCAAACTTTTGTCTCTCATGAATCTTTATATTAATTATTTAAGCTCCTTTTTGGCTCATGAGATCAATTTATTGTCTTAGATTTCATGGAAACGTACGGATCACCTTTGTATGTATAAGTATAAAGCAAATATAGTTTCCTTTGAAAAATGAGAATACAAAATATTAAGAAAATATAGTTTTTATATGATTATGATTTTTAGTGCTATTATTTCTATTTGTATATTGATTAAAGATATAAACCCAGATGGAGTAGATTGCTTGAAAATTGTGCTTTTGAAAATTTCATATAATATTCATTTGCTAGTGTGAAAATCTTTTCCTTTTGATTCGATTTTCTAGAATTCATTTGAAGATGGTTAACTTGCACATGATGAATTGATGATGATCATTTGATTAGTGGTAATAATTTCCACGACACTTTCATTTTCTGTCAATATAATCGAAGTCCATCTCATGGTTTTAATTCTTATTTAGAATTCACAATTTGTTGTTTTTTTGCTAACATATATACAATGGTTATTTACACGTATCTCTGTGGGAGGTAGGACTGAAGTTACTTTAATTTTTCTGAGACATGAAAAGAAAATGCTTGGACGCGTGTAGTTTTTCTATGTGCAAGCAACTTGGTTTTGATCACGTTGTCAGTAAAATCTTAATGTTTTTAATTGTGATGTCAAAATGTACCTCATCCTACCATATATTTATACTTTGACAATGGCCTTTCAAAATTGAATATTTTATGAATGAAAATTAATGTTATTGCATATTGTGTTATTATTTCTAGTGCTACTACACATGCTAATTAGGATGCTTGAGACCATTTTGGTTTAGAAATCTATTTGTCTATACATTTAGTAATAGTGGGAGGTTAGGAAAATTCTTCATAACATATTTAGATGGGAATTACAAGTATTATGTGGACAACTTCCTAATAGGCTAATACTACATGTGACCTCAAGGGATTTTATGTTATAAACCTTTATTGGTGATTTAATTAGATAATTGAATTGAATTCTTTTTAACATAAGATTGGGGAAATTTTACTTTTTATTCTGATAAAAAAATTATGCCATTAGACCTGTGAACCATATCAGACCCCTAATTTGTAGTATCAGCCTACTTTGTAGCCTGAAGAAGATCAAAATCAAACCATTAATTTTGATTTGAGTTATGTACATGTGGTCTTAAATTGTCCCTATGAGGTTATATAGCAAAGATATTAAAGTGTCTATACTCTATTGTAACAAAGGTCTATTCATATTGAGAGGGATATAAGTCATTGATTTAAGGTTCCTTGATGGGCTTATATGCGTTAGAGATGTAAGTTGTGACATTTCATCTCAAAGAGGTGAGCTCTAAGACTTTCAATAATTTTCTATTTTGGCCACATTTTTTTTACTGTATGGAATTTGCATCTTTGGATAAGATTCCTATGAAGGAGACCCTATCGGTTTGTTTATGTTGTTATCTGTGTTAAGACATGACCTAGAGTGGAGGTTAAATAGGTTAACCAGTTATTTATATTAAATTTTAAATTTTAATTCAGCCTAATTAGAAAATTCTATAAGTTCCAGAATTATGTTGGTTTGTTCTGTCAATATAAAAAAAGCAATTAAAGTAGATACACAATCACAAAATGATCACCAAGAATTTTTGTGTAGAAAACCAAAACATGTTACATAGAGACTTGACTCTACTTATAGAACACGACTCAAAACCAAAAGTCTCGCAGATGTTAGTCTTGAACTCCGCCACTTGAATCACACAAGCATTTTTCACAGTGAACCAACGTTAGAATCCCTCTAATGCCTTAAGAATCCGAATTCTCTAATCTCAGTATCACACTGATCTCGAACATGAATAAAGAATCACACCAAGTCCGTATAACATATATTAGATTGAATGAAAAGTATGTATCAGGTTATTTAGTCATTACCCACACGAAGAATCTATGTGTTTCTCAAGGATTCATAGTATTTTAAATGCTTTACTCTTAAGAGAAAAACCTTGGTGTGGCCTTCAAAATCTCTGTATGTGCCTCTGCCACATTAGGATTTTAGAACAACCTTTTATAGTGTCTGTTTAAAATCCTAATCATTACTGGAAACTGGCCAAGCGTTCAAACGAGCCAACCCTCCATTTGGACTTTTCTAGCGAAGTATCAAACCTGTATTGAACACATACTATTGTTTTTTGTTGTATAAAAACTTTTTATCTCCACTCAAATGTGTATCAAACATCTTTGAACGGGACTCACTAGAATTCTCAAAAACAAAATTGGTAAGTTGTGTTCAAATGGATATTGAATGCTGCACACTGGAATACAAATTTTCAAAAAAAATGAAGCATGTAATCAAGAGACTACTTTTGCCTACTTTTAATAGAAATCAATATTAAGTTCAAAGCAACGTGTGGCAAATACTCATGTAATCAAGAGACACATTTCAAAACCTACTTTGAAAACAATTTTTTGAGTTAAGTTTCAAAATGGTTATTAGGTCTCTAAGTCAACATATCTTTCTGATGTGTGTTTATGTGTGTTACTGAAGCTTGGAATCGAAGTGTTCACTCACTCTCAATCTTCAACATTGAGGCCTGGGAATCGAATACACATGGACTCAAATTCAACTTTTTACTCAACTTTCTATAACCTTGTGTTGTCACATTAATATGCCAACACTTACAAATTTCCAATTTTGACTATATATCCATATCCTTTTCGGTCGTCATTATACTCTTTATTAATTATTTTCTATTCTTTTCTTAAGAATTAAGACAATGGAATTCCTTATTGTATGACTAAATTGCTACATCTTGTGCAATTTGGTTCTTTATTTGATGCTGGTGTAGTTATACACCATTGGAAGACATTTTTTAAGCTATTATTTGATGATGGGAAAAAAAATGTTTGGAGTTTCATATTAAGCTATTATTTAATATGATAGCAAATTGAGAAAAAAAGAAGAAGAAATGTTTGGAGTTTCTATTTCCTCACAATTATTTGATGATGGGTTATTTATCAGCCGGGTTTGGTTTGAGACTTGTACTAGAAGGGATAACCTGGGTAAGCCTTGGCCAGAATCAGATTAATTTCATCCTGAAATCCAGAATCTATGTTGGTCCAAGTGCTGTAAATTTTTTGTCTGCGAAAGTGCTTGGGCATGGCTATGTGCATAGGAATTTGAGAACTTTGGTGCTGAAGTATTACCGAATTTACATCTCATAGACATGAAGCATTTTCTATGTAACATTAAGGCAATAGCGTAAGAAATGATTACCACTTAAGATTAGTATACAATAAACACAATTTGTAGATAATAAGACACTTCTTTTGGAAAAGGGAATGAGGAAAAAGAAATTGAATAAAAAATTCTGACAAAGTTGTATGGCAAAGGTTAAGAGTATCAACACAACACTCCTTTTGTAGATTTTATAAACCAACCAATGTTAACCAGGAACATGGATCGTTATAGTACATGGGACGGGTACGGAAACATAGATTGTCCATTGTTATGGAACGTGGTACGTTGATGGTAGGCTTCTTCAGATCACTTTATCCGAACGAAATACGTTTATTCCGAATGCAGAACTCTTCTTAAATTATATTTGTAATAACATACATGTACTAACAAAATTCTAACTCATAATAAAATAATAAACGCTCACGAAGTTTTGTATTTTGTCAATAATATCTCATACTTATTTTTTCAATTGTATTATTATCAAATATCATTATTCTCTAAATTTCTCTCAAAGATAACTCCCCAAATCTTTTCCTCCACCTCTCCCAAATGATGATTCTGCAGGGTGATCTTCATTGTGATGTTTTATCACTGATAGATTTTTCATTGGAAGTCCCGATCCTAATGCTAGAAAATCAAGAAAATTATTATGTATGCTTGATTGTAGTACAACCAATATATATGTATGTGTGTGTAGTCATGTTGTTGCATAACTTGTGTTGGGTCTTTTAATATTTTATATTGGAACGCCAATTCTTGCGTTCCAAGTCACCAACAATGCACGATTGGGCTTGTGCGATCCAAATCACTATTTGCTAAGAGGGTGGCAAATTATGGTGACTCTGGTATCAACACTTTCCTGAACACTTTGCAGTATTGGATCGCAGGGAATTTCCCCAATTTGTTACATTCTTTTGTAGACTTATAGGTGATTCATCTTTTGAGGGGAACATTGTTTTTATTTGTTCTTGTATACATCGCACTTGCATGGGCACATCCTTAGTTGGTTTTGTTAATATCTTTAATTTATTTACTTAATAAAAAATACAAAAAACAGAACTCCCTTTTTGTGGGGGGGGGGGGGGGGTTGTTAGTTCTTTGGTATCACATAAATATTTTCATCATTGCCTTTAATTTAGATCCTTTAACATTTTCTTTTTTCCCTTTCTTTCCCCCTCCCCTTTTTTGTGTGCCAAATGATAGAAGAACCTCTAGGCCCTTCACCCGATTCCCATGTTTTGAACTGTCAACCTCTTGTAGCTAATGTGTTTCAATGCTGGTCCCAACCACTTCACCGACAGGTCATTGTTGAAGTCTCTTTGATGTGAGTTCTTTCCTAAAATGAGATTGTTTGTAGGGAGTAGGGATTGCAAGTGATGAATTGCAGAATACCTTGTTTGATTGTGCAAGAGTCATCTATGTTACTGCAAGAATTTCTTCACGTTTACTTGATTGTGCAGTTATTTTATTTTGTTTTTTAAATTTTGTTATGGTTCTTATTCTTTTTGGACAGTGCTATTGTCTTTGCATAATGGGTTCGTTTTGGACCAGGCCAACCCAATCTGATCGAAGTTAGAATTATAAGTAAATCTGCATAATAACTGGAAAACACTCTAAAATCGCAGGAGTAAAATGGACCGTATTTCTAGACACGAAAACAGGCCTAGCCTTAATTTTTTTAAAAATCCATCCGCATCACAGGGTTCTAATGTCTTTTTCTAATCCAAGTTTAATACTTTAGATAGAAAAGCAAAGAACTCCCATTTATAATATCAAAACTATTATGAACTCATTGAACTTCTAAAGATCGCTAGAATTCTTCACTAATTGTAAGCACGCTCTCAAATCAATATAGAAGCCTGATTATTATCTTAAAAGCTTTGTAGCCAAACTTTTGTTGTTGAAGAGCTGTAGATTATATTTTGAAACTGATACACATTATCATTTCTATGGCTTATAATATTACCTGTGGCATGCTATCATTTATGCTCTTCCGCACTCGATTCCAAAATTTGTAACACCAGAAATTTTTCTAACCTTGGAATTTATGGAGGATTATCACCAAGGACATTCAGAAGCTTACAAAATATGAAGGCAAGTATATTTTACTATTATTACAAGTGTTTGATATGAGCCATATTCTATTTTGTGAATTGCTTTTCCTTTCTTTTCTTATAAATACTTTTTTTTTTGGAGTGCAATCTTGTGATCTTTGGAATTTTTGTGAGCCACAAAGTTTCCATCTTTGCTCTGTAGTCATCTTTTATATTTTGGTGGGCCATATGATTTGGAACAATTCTCTTTAAGAGGCATTATTAGATTGGCTGCCTAACACCTATGTCTTGACCTGGACTTTCAAAGGGTGCCCCCCTGATATCAGAGTAAGACCCATGCTGGCATATTATTCTGCTTTGCTTGCAAGCAGTAGCTTGTATGCTTCATCCTTGATGCACTCATTCATTGTGAAGCTTACTGCAAATGCTGGAATTTCATGCGAGATACTGCTGTAACTTATGCGTATTTTCTGTACTATGAGTGAGTTTGATTGTATGTACTAATTGCATATCTTGCTCGTCACTTAATTTAGAAGTAGAAACTAACTTACAAGCACTAATCCATTGGTTTGGGTGCCTGTTAAATGGTTAACTCTCCTAATATAGTATTAAGTACTCTCCTAATATTTCACCTTACTGATAAAAAAATAGTACTGTAATCTGTGACACACTGTCAATATGCTTCCTCTTACATTATGTTTATCCATTCCACCAGATTATATTTCTTTCAATAAATCTTCCCTTGATAACAACTTTTTCTTACTGCTGAAGACATTAGTATTAGAGTTCAAATTTCATTGCATCCTTTCTAGGTGGAAAAGATACCAGGATCATTTCAATCAGTGGAGCATTATCTTCGTTCGTATGTTTATCCTCTACTGGAAGAAACACGAGCAGAACTAGCTTCAAGTATGGATATTATATACGGAGCACCTTTTGCTGAAGTGATCTCCCTTGATGAGGCTAAGCCATATGGAACATTACTATACAATGTTAAGGTTGATTACTGGAGAAACAAATTTAGCAATCATGGCAAAGAGCCTTATAGAACATTGCCTGGGGATATTGTTATCTTTTCAGATGCAAAACCGGAAACTGTTTCTGATTTACAACGAGTGGGAAGGACATGGACTCTTGCATCAGTCACTAATATCACTCAGGATGAAAATGAAGATGATAGCACGACTACGTATTTTAAAGTCAAAGCATCAAAAGACATCGAAGTCAAAGAAGGGATGTGGAGATCAATGTTTGTGGTTTTCTTGATGAATATAACAACGAACAAAAGAATATGGAATGCATTGCACATGTCTAGAAATCCGCAGATTATCAAGGAAGTTCTGTGCCCTAATTATGTGGTAAGAAATATTACTAGATTTGTTGTAGGTTGGATACTACGGCATTACTTTTATATTCAGAAATGCTGGAATGTCCCCCTTCCCCCTTTTCCCTTTCTAAATATGAATGACACATGGTGCAAGAGTATAATTAGAACTGTATATATGGATATCATGTGCTTGAAAATAGTGATGTTGATAGTATTTTCCTAATAACTCAAAACAGTATATCTTCTTTTGAAGGGTTAGAAGAAGGAACTAGAAATTTAATGAATCTTATGGGAAAATTGTTCATTTGATTGCTTGGGGCTCAAGATTGACGTAGTTTATTCGTAAAGATGAGAAGGGTTCTTTTCATTTAGAGATGTTGTGAGATTCTTTATTCCTTCATTTGCATAATATGTCCTCAGCCATGAACACTTGGATCTTCCCTTTTTTTGTTCTATTTATTTTTTTGATAAGTAATAGTTATTATATGTATTATTGAAGACTCCTGAGGGGGTGAACCCATAATTACAGAGGCAGGGAAAGGCCACAAAAATTAAAGTCTAACATCCTCCCAAAAACTCTATGAAAGAATCTAAATATATAGGAATTTCCTCCTTAATTCAAAAGAAAAGTAAATGCAAAAAATTACTTTGAAGTATGAAGGGGACTGCTCTTTCCCCACAAAAGGCCGCCTATTCCTTTCCTTCTATAAGCACCACGAAAGGCACCGTGGAGGCATGCTTCGCTCAATTCTGACCTCCTTTCTAACTTGGCTGCTTCTCCAACTCAAAAACGCCTCCCTAGTAGTGGACAGCATCACCCAACTACAACCAAATAAAGAAAAGATCAGACTTGATTCATCCCTCACCATCTTACAATAAATTAGAAGGTGACCAACTGTCTGTGCCCTACACTTGCATATGCAACATCGCCTGTCTAATTGGAACCTTCTATGTTAAAGATTATCCATAATTAAGATCACACCTCAAGCCGCTGACCGAGTAAAAAAGGCAACTTTATAAGGAACTTGAGACCTCCAAATCAGCTTCCAAGGAAAAGAGACATCATTTTTATTCATCAATTTGTTATAGAAGGACTGAATAATGAACTTTTTATGATTATTGAGTGCCCATACCATCAAATCCTCCTTGCCCTCTCACTTTGAATTTGCTTAAGACTTCCATATGCCCCACCACAACTTCCACCTCCGAATCATGAGAATCTTTATGAAAGAAAGGACTCCACACAAGATTACAACCCACAAGAGCGACACAATCATCTTCCCTTTAGCGCTGTGTACTTGACATCATTGTATCTTGATAAGTTGATTGATGTTTTTATTGTGGAAAACAGGTTGAGGAAGATTGTTATATTTGTTCTGCATATAACGACAACCAATTGGCTGAAAAATTTGGTATGTGCCTATTGTCTAAGCTGAATGAATCCCAAACTAAGGCAATCTTGGCTTCTGTGCTTAAAATGGAATGTAACCACAAGTCTTCTGTGGAACTTATATGGGGCCCACCAGGGACGGGGAAAACTAAGACTGTCAGTGTGATGCTCTTTAGCCTCTTAAGACTGAATTGCAGGACCCTTGCTTGTGCCCCAACAAATGTTGCAATAACAGAAGTGGCCTCTCGGGTGCTAAAGCTGGTCAAAGAGCCATTTGAAGCTGAAGCTACAAGGGATGTTCTGTTTTGTTCTTTGGGGGATATTCTCTTGTTTGGGAATAAGGACCGGCTGAAAGTTGTCTCAGACATCCAGGAGATCTATCTGGATTATCGTGTTGAAAGGCTTGCAGAGTGCTTAGGACCGTTGACCGGTTGGAAGCATTGTTTGACTTCTATGATAGATTTTCTTGAAGATTGTGTTTCTCAATACCATATTTTTGTGGAAAATGAATTGATCAAGGCAAAAGAAAACTGCGATGAAGATGAAGTTAGAGAGGTGGAATTCAAATCATTTCTCGAGTTTGCAAGAGCCCGATTCAAATCTACTGCATTGCCGCTCAGAAGATGTTTATCGATATTCTGTACTCATTTACCTAAACGTTTTGTTCTGGAACATAATTTCCAAAACATGGTATCCCTTATTTGCTTGCTCGATTCCTTGGAAACATTGTTGTTTCAACACAATATGGTTTCTGAAGAACTGGAGGTGCTTCTTTCAGATCAGAAAATTTTTGAAGACCCCTTCGAGTCTTTTGTGGATACATCATTACTGCTATGCCTGAGGAGAAACAAGTGCCTTTCTGTTCTGAAAACTCTTCGTAATTCTCTCGAGGAACTTGACCTTCCAAGTGTTATGAACAAAGGATCAATGATGGATTTCTGTTTTCAAACAGCTTCCTTAATTTTCTGCACCGCTTCTAGTTCATATAAGTTGCATTCAGTGAAAATGGAACCACTGAAGTTGTTGGTTATTGACGAAGCTGCCCAGTTGAAGGAGTGTGAATCAATCATACCCCTTCAACTTCCAGGTACGAGGCATGCTATTCTCATTGGTGATGAATGGCAGTTACCAGCAATGGTTACTAGCAAAGTAAGTCGATGCTACTTTGGCATGTTACAAATTTAAGGAGACATAAGTTGATTTTCTGCACGGTTTTCTTAAATTTCCTTTCCTTTTTCAAAATTGTTTTCTAATGCAATTCTTTGACTCATTGTATACATGTACCTACATTAATAGGTTTCTGATGAAGCTGGCTTTGGAAGAAGCTTATTTGAAAGATTGAGTTCATTGAGTCATTCTAAGCACCTGCTTAATATACAATACAGAATGCATCCTTCAATTAGTTTCTTCCCAAATTTAAATTTCTATCGAAACCAGATATTGGATGCACCAAATGTTAAGAGTAAAACTTACGAAGGACACTATATTCTAGGGCCAATGTTTGGTCCCTATTCTTTTATAAATGTTACTGGTGGAAAAGAAGAACTGGATGATGTGGGACATAGCATAAGGAATATGGTTGAGGTAGCTGTTGTGTTGAAGATGGTACAGAATCTGTACAGAGGTATGTCAAATGGGGACTAAAAAAGTCTGTAATAAACTATTGACTTTGTTATTTTGAATTACTATCTGTTCTACGAAATAGTATCTTGTTGTCATTTCACTTTCACATTGAATTTTATCTAAAAATCAATTTTAGCATTCATTTTTTAAGTTTGCAGCTATTTGATTGTTATGTGTATCACTTATAACTTCATTACTAGGAGATCTCTGTCCAAAGTTAATTTCTGTAATTTTGACATTATAGGCATTGTGGGGCAAGGTAAATGAGTTTTGTGAGAATCATGGTATCTTATATAAGAAAAAATATGGTTATGGCTCCATTTATCTTTGAAAGATGAGGGAAAAGAAAATGCTTTAAATGGCTAAGCATATCTATGTGTTTTTGCTTGCTTCCTCCATTCTTTCCAAGAACTGAACATAGAGCAAAAGAAAGAATATAAATTTGAAGGCATGAAGGGAAACATAAAATAATGTAAATTCTCTCACATGCTTAATAAAACTGTTATACTACTAGCTCAACAATTTTAATGGAACCTTCCTCCTTTGTACCTATTACCATTGATTAACATTAACCACATCATCAGTCTCTTGAAAGACTATCACTGTTGGCTGCTTTTTTCATTTTCATATACTGTTATTAGATTGATTTTTGCATGTGTATAATATATATTTTCAAATACAGCATGGAATGGCTCCAAACAGATGCTTAGAATTGGTGTGGTATCTCCCTATGCTGCTCAAGTTATGGCAATCCATGACAAACTTGGAAAGAAGTATGAAAATCTTGATGGGTTCACAGTGAAGGTGAAATCTATTGATGGGTTTCAAGGTGGAGAGGAAGATATCATAATTATATCTACTGTAAGAACTAACAGTGGTGGATTTGTTGGGTTTCTTTCCAGTCCTCAGAGAACTAATGTTGCTTTGACAAGAGCTCGGTATGGAGTTAAATGAATTTTTTATTATGATTGCTCTCTGATCTTTTTTATTTTGAAGATGATGAATACTTTTTGGTACCATTCTTTTTAGGCACTGCCTTTGGATTTTGGGAAATGAAAGAACCCTAGCTAACAGTGGCTCAATTTGGGAAACATTAGTCAATGATGCCAAGGATCGTCAATGTTTCTTCAATGCTGATGAAGACAATGATATGGCAAAGGCAATATTAGATGTGAAGAAAGAGCTTGATCAACTCGATGATTTGCTTAATGGGGATAGTGTACTTTTCAAAAGTGCACGGTGGAAGGTATATAGCTTTGGTTGCTGAATGTTATATGGTCTATCAATTTTTATAGAATGTTTTCTGTTAATTTGTCTTTACCCTCGATTTTATTCTTAAAAAAATATTTTCCACCGGGTCTCCTTAGGTTCTTTTTAGTGATAACTTCAGAAAATCATTTGGGAAACTGATGTCTGCCCGCACAAAGAAGTCAGTAATGAACCTTTTAGTGAAGCTTTCTACTGGATGGCGGCCTAAGAAGAGGAATGTGGACTCAGTTTGTGAAAGTTCTTCACAGATCTTGAAGCAATTCAAGGTTGAAGGGCTTTATGTTGTTTGCACAATCGACATAGTGAAGGAATCTACATACATCCAAGTTTTGAAGGTTTGGGATATATTGCCTTTAGAGGAGATTCCAAAATTGGTCAAACGTCTTGATAACATATTCACTATGTACACTGATGATTTTATCAATCACTGCAAAGAGAAATGTCTCGATGGGTATGTTGGTTCTTTTGTGTGCCGTTGGATTTGAATTGTTATTGCTATATACTAAAATTCTAACTGTGGCCTTTTCCGGATAGTTGAAAAGTAAAATTATTTATTATATATTTCAATTTCAAAGAATTATTCCTTATTCTTATTTTTGTTTGTGTTTAGGGATTTGGTAGTTCCCAAGAGTTGGGTGATCTCTATTGACATTGTCCGGTTTAAGAACGAAAGCAACAATAAATTTGGGAGTGACTTAAGTGGTGGTGCTGTTGATGGTAGAAGTTATGTTGAGAATTCAAAGGTTAGAGAAAGCTTATTGCTGATGAAATTCTACTCTTTATCATCTGGTGTGGTGAGCCACTTGCTTTCTAACCGGGATGGTAGAGAACTGGACCTCCCCTTTGAAGTAACAGATCAAGAGTTGGAGATAATTTTATTCAATAAAAGCACTTTTATACTTGGACGGTCAGGCACTGGGAAAACTACTGTTTTAACCATGAAATTATTTCAAAAAGAGCAACAGCACCGGATTATTTCAGAAGGATTTTATGCAGTTGAGAGCATTACTAATACGGATGCGAGCCATAGAAACGAGGTTGATGAATGCATTGGAGAGACTAAGGGAACTGTCTTGCGCCAGCTTTTTGTGACAGTCAGTCCAAAACTCTGTTATGCTGTCAAACAACATGTTTCCCAGCTGAAAAGGTGCGTGAAATAGTCAATTATGGAGTTGTTGTGTGACCTGTTACATTTTATTAGCTGGTGGGATTAATAATTTTGTCATTGGTGGGAATTGACTGACCGACTAAAGGGGTCATTTCAGCCTATTTGGTTTTGCTATTTTAACATGATTAGATAACTAATACATGTTTACAGTGCTATATGACACTCGTTCTTGTTTTGAGGTCGGAGGAGGCACTAGAGTGAAAATTTGGGTGAACTTGTGGAGTGGCTACCTAACTTTGAAGGACAGCTACCCTCTTCTATTTTAGGTAGCTTTGTATCATAATGTTGTGGTGGTAGATTATTTGTCTTTTTCTGAGGGTGAAGTGTCTTGGGTTCCTTGTTTTAGAAGGAATTTCCAAGACTACGAGATGGAGGAGGTATTACAGTTTATGAAGTTTCTTTATTGATTTAGATTAGTTGCAAGTTTGGAGGATTCTCTTGCGAGGAAGAGCTATAGTTCTAGGAATGAGCTAGCAAGGAGGGGGCATTGAGACTTCCCTTGGAGAATTATTTGGGTTCAAAAGCTCCCATGAAAGTAGCATTTTTTGTGTGGTCTATTGCTTAGGCTGCAGTGTTGACTATGGTTAATTTGCTAAAGAGAGGCTATAGGCTTGCCAATAGGTGCTTTATGTGTGGGGAAGAGGAAGAGACAATTAACTATATCTTTCTTGATTGTACTTCTGCAAAGAAGATGTGGTGTCTTCTTTTCTCCCTATTCGGTTGTTAATGGACTATGCCTTTTTCGGTAAGGGACTTTTAAGTGTGTGGGTTAGCTCTGTTATGTCTCTTTTCATGTTTGTGGAGTGGAGGAATTGAAGAATTTTTTATAGGGAGGAGATGTCCCCATGTAGGCTCAAAGATTGTTTTTCTAAGATGTTATACTTTTGGATTATAGAGTCGTATCCTTTTTGTGTAGATTCTTATGTTGATTTTTTGAAAGGATTGAGGATGTGATTTTTTAATAGCTCTCCATTTTGCAAATGCCTGTGGCCGGTTTGTTTAGAATCCTTATCGCTTACTTATCAAAAATAATTTTGAACAATTATCATGAAATTTGCATCTAACAAGGTTTTGGGTTTGTTATAATTAATGTCTAAAATAATGCGAATAGTATCCAAAATAGAATATTAAGTTTTTAATTTTTTTATGAAAAGAGTTGGATCTGTTGCATCCCATTTTTATCCAAAAGTGTCTTATGAGACATAGGTAGGAAAACAAGAGTTATGTGATAAATATTAAAGTGATTAGAATCTAGGAATCGCCACCAAACATTTAGTTTAGGGGTGTTTGTCACCTAAATAAATTTTAGAACTTCACCTTTTCATAAAAAAAAAGAAATTATGTTTTCCTCTTGAAAATGTTTTGATTTGAAAAATTAACTTGAAAGACTGTTTTGAAGTATTGACTCTATATCTAAACTATGTAATCAAAGTCATGGATTCTGGCATTTGATCATGCATGGGGAAGGTCTTAGGCGTCTTTGAAACATCCATGAGAATGGTTGTTGGTTACCATATTTCTTTATATTATTCAATTTTTTTTGTTAAACTTGATTTTCAAGTTGCAGTTTTTATAAAACATTTTTTGTACCTTTATTTTTTATCACCTAAACAAGTTTTGAAAATTAACCTTTTCTTAAAAAGTTTTCGGGTAAATTACATTGACCTTTATAGGGCCCCTAAATCACAACTCCGATAGCCAATGGGGATGATGGGGATTGGGACCATGAATCACAAGACTCCAATTGCCAATGGGATCACTGTGCTCAGATTGGTTGAGAAAACCAACCATGAGATTGTTGATGTGTGTATTTGTGTATATGTATATATGTGTGTATATGTGCATTTTTGCTTGTACATATACGTATGTATATATGTGTTTATACAACAAATCTTTGAATTTGTATACATATGTGTATATATAATTCGTCTTCAGGGAAGTCACCGACAGAAGTGAGGGTTGGAGAAGGATCACACCGGTGCTGCATCGCAATCTGCCACCATCATTTGTCTCTACAAATTGGGTTTATCATGCAGTTGTAGAATTTGATGAACAAGTTAAATTGTAAATCAGTGGGTTTGAAAAAATTCTTTATTTATGAATCATGTGGTTCTCTATTTTATATATATATATATATATATATATATATATATGGAGATAGTTTTGAAGAGAAACTTCCTGAGACTATCTGTTGGGGTATGTCTTCCTTTTGGGAGTAATTGTTGGAGTGTGTGTTGAGGGATAATTAAATTGCATACATGAAGGTTTGTAGTTAGAATTGACGAGGTGAATTCCATGACAAAGCCAAATCACGAATTGCAGACTGAACACAGTAGTAGTAATCTCTATCCAGATGTAGGTTTGTTTTGAGAGTGGAGAGAGAAGATGAGATGTAGGAAGAGAAAAAAGAGAGTGAGGGTTTGTTTTGAGATTTGAGAGAGAAGATGACATCTAAAAAGAGAAAAAAGAGAGTGGTTTGTAACATGCATCTTGCTTCAATTTCCTGGCTTCTTGCTTTCCCATATACAAGTAATATGGGTTCCAATATAGTTGGAGCAAGAAATCAGTGCAGTACAAGTACTGATGTGTCCATTATTTGTTTTCTTCTCTTTCTTCTCTCAAGTGAAGTTGGAATTTTCATTTGTGAGTTATTTGGTTATCCACATTTTGTTTGAAAATTCAATTTCCTTTTTTTCTAAAAAAGTAGAAGTAGAAGTTGGCCATTGGTACCAGTGACAATTGGACACTGTTCTTCATGGCTTGGCCAACTTAGTAGCAAACCAAATTGTCAACCAGTCAATAATGAATTGATTTAAGAACAAATGTGTTGTTAGCAAACCAAATTGTCAACCAGTCAAAATCCTGCCCCAGCTGCTGTTGGTGTAACTGACATGATTAATTGCAGAATTGTCTCAAAAGCAACTGTAGTTGTTAAGAATCCCAAAAGCAAAATCCATCTCCTTTGAACTTTAATTGTAGTTATCAATTGCAGAATTGTGTGACAAACAGTACTTAAAATATTCTTTGTTGTTTTTTATTGGCAATGAACAGCCTATTATCATTTGAACATAGATCTTCTGTATCCTTCGCTTCTATAGATATCTGGAGAGTTGTCTTCTAAAAGTAATATTCACTCTCATATGCACTTGGAAATTTACATAACCTATTCTAACTATTGGCATTCTTGTATGGACAGCTTTGCCTGTGGTGGAAATTCAGCAGAAAACAGTTTGATTGATATGGATGATACAGCACATTTTAAAGATATCCCAGATTCTTTTGTTGACATTCCTCCTAACAAATACCCTCTCGTCATTACATTTCATAAGTTCTTAATGATGCTTGATGGAACATTGGGTAATTCTTACTTTGAAAGATTCCATGATGTAAGTGAACTTTCTCATGGTAAAACTAGAAATTCAAGATCCGTTGCATTGCAAACTTTTATAAGAACAAAGGAGGTTAACTATGACAGGTTCTGTTTACTATACTGGCCCCACTTCAATACCCAGATAACAAGGAAGCTTGATCCTTCCAGAGTGTTCACTGAGATAATTTCTCATATAAAAGGTGGTTTACGAGCTAGGGAGGCCCATGATGGTAAACTCAGTAAAGAGGATTATGTTTTACTGTCTGAGGATCGGGTGTCTACTTTGAGTAAGCAGAAGAGAGAAAGAATCTATGATATTTTTCGCGATTATGAAAAAATGAAGATGGAAAAGGGTGAATTTGATTTAGCTGATTTAGTAATTGATCTTCATCATCGATTAAGAAATGAAAGATTTGAGGGTGACGAAATGGATTTTGTCTATATTGATGAAGTGCAAGATCTTACCATGAGACAAATTGCTCTTATGAAATATATTTGCAGAAATGTTGACGAGGGATTTGTTTTTTCTGGTGATACAGCACAGACTATTGCAAGGGGGATTGATTTTAGGTTCCAAGATATAAGATCTCTGTTCTACAATGAATTCATATTGGAATCAAGAAGCAATGGATCTACTGGAAGAAAACAGAAAGGACAACTATCAGAGATTTTCAAACTGAGGCAGAATTTCCGTACCCATGCTGGTGTTCTCAACTTAGGACAGAGTGTAATTGACCTTCTTTACCGTTTCTTTCGTGAATCTGTTGATGTTTTGGAACCTGAGACTAGTCTTATATATGGCGAAGCTCCAATTTTGCTTGAACCTGGGAATGATGAAAATGCGATTGTGACTATTTTTGGAAACAGTGGAAATGATGGAGGGAATGTTGTTGGCTTTGGCGCTGAGCAAGTCATATTAGTACGAGATGATTGTGCTAGGATGGAAATTTCTGTCTATGTTGGAAAGCAAGCTCTTGTCCTGACAATAGTAGAGTGCAAGGGGCTAGAGTTTCAGGTCTGTTAGTTTTTACTTTGTTTATTTAATTGTCCATTTAATTATCTCTTGTTTTGATAAATAGGGTAACTGTCAGTGGTCTTAGTATATCATGTTCACCCATTGATGGCCAGCTATAATTTGGTTCACAAAAATAAAATTTATCAATTATGCCAACTGTATCTTCTTAGTTTTCACATGTTGAACTAATAGAGTAATCCTTCTGATACTGTTTTTTTATTTTTACCAAGGCTGTTTATTTGTTAGTTTATTTATTTATTTGGAGTCCTAAGGTTCTTTTCTCATTCAAAACAAAAAATAGTATCAAAATAAAAAAAATAGTTAAAATGGAAATCCCCCTCAGATTATTCAAATTTCTATGCTTTGGGGTTATTGGCTATTCAAAGGTGCTCAACTGATAGATGGGTTGCTCTGGCATAATATAAAATTGGAGAAAAGCTGAATGCTGTGCCATATTGCCATCTACATTATTGCCAAAATTTCTCATTTCATTTATTAAAGTTTTAAGTCAGATTCTATTCTATTCTTTTATATTTTAGCTTCAATTCTTTAATACTCATATAATAACATTTTTAGGATGTATTGCTGTACAACTTTTTTGGCTCATCACCTCTGAAAAATCAATGGAGAGTAATATATGAATTTATGAAGGAACAAGATTTACTTGATGCTACTTCCCCCAACTCTTTTCCACATTTTACCCAGGCAAGACACAATGTCTTGTGTTCTGAATTGAAGCAACTATATGTAGCTATCACTCGTACGAGGCAAAGGTTATGGATTTGTGAGAATATAGAGGAGCTCTCTAAGCCTATGTTTGACTACTGGAAGAAGAAGTGCCTTGTCCAAGTGAGGCAGCTTGATGACTCACTTGCACAGGCAATGCAGGTTGCAAGCAGCCCGGAGGAGTGGAAGGCACGGGGTATCAAGGTCTGCTTGATCTTTCTGTATATTACTACTGTGCTTATGAATATTGTTTATTTTGCTGTTGTCTGTTGTTTCTTGCTGCTAATGTCTCATGAATCTAATTTTGACACCTCCATATTGTGTGTCACATCATGATTTTGCATACAAGTATGATCTTTTTGTGTTCTTGCAGCTCTTTTGGGAGAATAACTATGAGATGGCAACAATGTGCTTTGAAAGAGCAGGAGACACGATGTGGGAAAAAAGGGCCAAGGCTTGTGGCCTCAAAGCAGCTGCTGACCATATGCGTGTTTCAAATCCTGAAATGGCTTCCACTGTCCTTAGACAGGCTGCTGAAATATTTGATTCTATTGGCAGAGCTGAGTCTGCTGCCGAATGTTTTTGTGACTTGGGGGAGTATGAAAGAGCAGGTAATTTTTCCTTTTTTCCCTTCTATATATGTTATATTAGCTTGAAAATATTGTTTAAAACATTTTGCTTTTATGTGCCACTCCTACTCATTTAGTAGTCTCAGGATTTTAGTTTCATGAGATGTTTCTTTTTCCATTAAAAAAACCACGTTGTGGTTTTCGCTGAATGTATTAACAAATAGGAAAAATTGAGCATTATAATTTTATTGGTAGTATGCGGTAGAAATTTTTTTTTTCTCAGAGTAGAATATTACTACTGATCATTAAAAGTTATTATATTGTGTTGCAAATGGATTCCCTAGGATAATGTTTTTATTAGAAATTATCTGAAGTAGTGCTCATAGACAGATCATTAGGCAGAACATTTGTATGATTATAGCTGGTTTTTTTTTTCCGGTGAAGTGATCTCTCTCTCTCTCTGATTTTGTACTTTTGTTTAACATTAGTGGGTGCATTTACTTTTCCAAGTATTTACGTTTAGATGTTGTGTAGGACAGGCCCGAAGGTTTTCTTAATCAATTGCCAATTTCTGGGCAGTAATAAGAAGCACCAAGATGAGTAATCTCGATATCAACTTCTTATTCCTCTCTCTCTCTCTCTCTCTCTCTCTCTCTCTCTCTAGGCTGGATCTTGAAACTGAGGTTGATTACTTATAACAATTACAGCAGCAATATTTCTTGATCATGTTTTTCATCATCTCATTCTAATGGTCTAGGTTATAATCTTCAAGTCTCTAGTTCTCAATTTGAATTATGAATCCATTTTTGGGTTGGCAAAATTTTACACTGGGATTGTAATTTCTTGTTTGCTGCAGGTAGAATTTATTTGGACAAGTGTGGGGAATCTGAGCTGAAGAAAGCTGGGGAATGCTTTTCTCTGGCAGGATGTCATCAGCTTGCAGCTGAAGTGTATGCTAGGGGCAATTATTTTTTGGAGTGCCTGTCAGTTTGCACCAAAGGAAAATTATTTGACATGGGTTTGCAGTACATTGAATATTGGAAACAACATGCCCCTAGGGATAATGACATGATTACAAGAAGTAATGAGATAGAAAAAATTGAACAGGGTTTTCTTGAGAGTTGTGCACTTAATTATTATGAACTTAAAGACAATAGATCCATGATGAAATTTGTTAGAGCTTTTCATTCAATGGATTTGAGGCGCAATTTCTTGAAGTCTTTAGATTGCCTTGCCGAGCTTTTGTTGTTGGAAGAAGAATCTGGAAACTTTTTGGAGGCTGCTGAGATAGCAAAGCTGAGAGGAGATCTTCTACTTGAGGCAGATCTGCTGGGGAAGGCTGGACATTTCAATGAAGCATCCTTGCTCATCCTCTGGTATGTGTTTTCCAACTCCCTATGGGTTCATGGAAGCAGTGGTTGGCCGTTGAAACAGTTTAAACAAAAGGATGAGCTTTTAGTGAAAGCCAAGTCATTTGCGAAGAAAGAATCAAATCACTTCTACGAGTTTGTTTGTATGGAAGTTAACATTTTGTCAAATGAACAGAGTAAGTTGTTTGAGTTAAAGCAGTATTTCAATGCCTCTCAGCGACAAAAAAGTCTGAGAGGAGAAATCTTATCTCTCCGAAAAATTCTGGATACTCATCTTCATTCAAATACCTCGAAGTATGAGTGGGAAAATGAATTGGTAGTGGAGATGACAAAGCATACAGAAGATAGGGTTTCACAGAACCAGGTTTCACTTGAAACACTAGTTTACTTTTGGAATCAATGGAAAGAGAACATTGTGAATATCTTTGAGTATCTTGGGTGTCTTGAAACTGAAGATGCTAATAAATATCTAGGTTATGGTGAGTTTTGTTTGAATTATTTTGGTGTGCGGAAGCAATTCAATAATCTGAATACCATTTACCTTCTGCTAAACCCTGATGCTGATTGGGTGAGAGAAATTGATGATAGATTTCTTCGTCAGAGCAGGAAGTTGGTGTCTGCTGATACTCACCAGTTTGTTTCAGCTGCTCGGAGTCATTGGCGTGCAGAATTGCTTGCTGTTGGTATAAAGGTGTTGGAAACTCTTGAAGCCCTCTATAAGTTCTCTACCAGGAATTCCTTGTCTGTGTTTTGCCAAAGCATGTGTCTCACTCGTATCTTTGAGGTTGCCAAATTTCTTGTGGAGTCCAAGTTTCTTGACTGCAAGTACCATCATACCAAGACATTGCAGAATTTTCTTGAACTGTCTACCCAGTACTTCGAAAAAGTGTTTCCTTCAGACTGGAGAATATCTTTGACAGAGAATATGATTTCTCTGAGGGAAACGGGGCTTTCCTGTAAATTACTTGATGAAATTATTTGTGGCAACCTCAAGGATAAAAAACTGACCTATGGACAAATAGGGAGGGTGGTAATGGTGTGGCTGGGATCTGGAAAGCCTACTGATGAATTATACAAGGAGATCATGAACAAGCTTGACTGGAATTCCTCATGGAGGGCATTTGTTGAGGAGCTTAGTGGGACTGGGCACTTAGAACCAGAATTCTTGCAAGGGTCTCCAAGAGAGGCATCTCTGGTTTACTGGTTCTATAAATCTTTGGAAGATACTTATAGTGCCAACTGGAGGATATATGACTATATATCACCTAGTTGTTTCTTGTATCTTGTTGAGCGCCTTCTGATTTTTGTATCTTCCTGCCGGGGATTCTTTCTAACTACAAAATCTTCATTTGTTGAATGGCATATTTACCAGGCAATTGAATGCTTACCCAAGTAGCAGTTCAGTTACTGAAATGCCATTCTCTCTGAGGGGCATCTTTGATTTTGTGGCCTACAAAATTGTCCAGCAATTTCTTTATAATAAGCAGGATACAGCAGAATGGATTAAGAAATCTAAAATCAATTTCAATTACTACCATCCGCTGATGGTGTTGAGACTGGTCATCATATTGTGTTTGCTTTGTATGAATTCTGGGAGTTATTTTGATTTACTTTCTGATTTGCTGGGGAGGGCTGATATTACTTCAAAGTTACCAAGGGATTTCTTTCTTGTCCTTTTGCGGAGGAGGAGACATAATTATGGAGATTTACATGCTAATGTGTTTGCAGAAGCATTCAAAAAGATCGGGGATCCTCTTGTTATAGTGAACTTGGGAAAAAATTGTCCAAAATTTATTTGTCCCGATGCCTTTTTTGTGGACATGGGAGTTACCCCCTGCAGAGAGGACATCAGAAGAATGATGTTTCCCAGGAACATTAAGTGCCAAGGCCAAAATGTTACTGTTGGAGTGGATCAGACTAGTTCATTTGGCAAAGGACTTCCTTCAAACAATAACAGCCAAGGGAAGAGTTCTGCAGTGCCATCTTCGAACTTCGCTTCCATGGAAGACCAGAACATGAATTCAAAGAATGGAAATGAGGGAAACACACAAATGAATTGGGGTATCTTTTGGGAAATATCTGATACTTTAAAGTCAGTGGAGAATAAAAAGCCTGGAAATTTTATGTCTACTTCCTCAAAGGTAAAGGTAATGTCAAATTGGTTGACATGTGGCTGGATTAGAATTATAACTCGATACCTTCTAAATTTTTCCTCTGCATTCTCAGGTGGAGGTGGAGAAAAATATAAACCTTTTAACTGCTGCAATGAGCCAATCCTTTAAGAAGAAACCCTGTGATGGTGAAGATAGAAACATCATTAGTGAAGCAAATAGCATGCTTGATGAACTGAAACAGCTTTCTTCTGCATTGGATATGAGGTCAGTTTAAATAGGCAGCTTAAGTCATTGTTAGAGCCTAGCATTTTCACGCTCAATCTTCTCTTTTTATATTTGTTTTTCTTTAGCTACATCAAATTTGGCCATAATTTGGTTACTTCCTAATGTTTTATTAAGCTGTTCCATTGTTCATTTTTGGATTTTGGCGGTTATTCAAAATGTGTTTGATGTGTTTATGCAAGATTCAACGACCACTTTGTCTTGTGAACTGACCTAGGAGTACCCCAAGGGATTTTGTGCTTTTATTATTCTCCTGTTACTGATTGTTCAAAATCACCTGGAAATAAATACATGTCATTTTTTTTTTTACGTAGCTCTGAGTCAGTTTTAAATGATAGCCTTGGCATTTGGAATGAATCTGTTTCCTATCATGCATAGGATTTTTTTTTTTTGTTTGAATTTTGAGAAATGCCTCTTTTTTTTTTCTTAGCATTTACCATGGCATTAAAGGCTGTTTGTTTATCAAACACTGACTCAATCTAGTATTGTGCGCTGATGCTTCCTAATCAATTTTAAGGTATTCTGAAATCTGGTGATTTTTTTTGCTTTTTTGTTTTCAGCAAACAAGAACTTGAGAAAAACACCTCAACAATAGAACTTTTGAAGAAATTGCAGTCTAGAAAGCCAAGACTGGAGACTTTCTTGAATCAGCTGTTTGCGGAAAATGATACAAATTCTGTGGGTGAGGCATTAGAGACCAGCATTGCATCCGAAACTCACTGTAACATGGGAGCTGATAACTGCAAGGCTGCTGAAACTAGCAACTCTGGTAAAGTCAAGACAAAGACTCTGCAGGCTACCGTTGCTTCTGAAACCCAAAGCAAAGGTAATAATCATGATACTGGAAGTAGCAGATTAAATGGAAATAGCAAATCCAAGAAAGGCAAAAAGGGGAAAGGTCGAAAAAACAAATAGCTACATGTCATATTAAAGTTTGAGGTTGTACACGTTGCTAAGAATTTTTCTTTTACATGTAAATGTTACAATATGTGCTTTATAGGTCAGTTTGTTCTACATTTTCATCTCAAACTGAAACATATTACTGATGTTCTATGTACAGATTGGCTGAAGCAGTAAAATTGAGTAATTACAAATATGAAAATTCTCCCTTGTTAATGATGTTTTCTGAATGGAATTTTATGCAGTGTGCATTCTCAAGGCCTTTTGGGATGGAAAGGCATGAAAATGACATTGAAAACAATTTTGAGATTGGCATTTGACTAAATTATCTCTTGCATAATAATAGAAAACAAAATATGATGTGCTTGAACCTAAATTGCATATAAGAATCTGCATACCATGTTTTTTTTCTTCCAAGTATAGAAATTTACCTAAATGGAATTCAAATATATGGGATGATTGTAATTAGCTGAAGGGTAAATAGAGAATCCTAAATTTAGTCGGTAAATGAAGAGAAGGCGTTGCAGTTATCCCAAATTCTATGAGACCTGCTATGGATAAAAGGAATCACAATAAGAGGGCCTCTTAGTTACTTTCATGTTGGTTATGGGGGGTTTGTCTCAAGGTGGTATTTGGATAGTATAGTCTGCAAATGGAGCCATGTTGACCCCACTTGAGACGGGTTTCAAAAAAAAGCTTAGCTCAACAATTCAAAGCTTATCAATACTAAAAGCACATAGCTTGTGCAAGGCTATCTCAACTCAATACATAATTTTATGAGTTTATGGTATAAACCACTTCTAGATTGGGTAGATATGAAAGTGATATCCCAATACAAGGGTAGAGATTAAATGAATCGAAAATGAATATATTGAGCTCCCTGAGAGTCTTCTTGATAGAGATTACAAGTGATAACTCGAAGTTGTCTCTTCTTCTTAAGTAAAAGTTGTAGTTCATTTGATGAGAGTTTTTAAAGATTGAATCTACAATGAAGGCTTCTTGTAAATCTCATCTTTTTTTAGGCTTGAACGAATGTCAATGAAATTAAAAAAAAAAAAAAAAAACCTCTTTTCCTCTCAAGATTTGACAATGAATCTCACAGGAGATCTTCCCTAGATTAGCCTGAATTTTAAAATCTTCCTCCAATGGCTTAGTCAGTTTTCCCAATGGCTAGTTTGACTACATGACCGGTCAGTTGGTTGTGATGTCCGATCAACCATTTTGTACGTGGTCCTTTCTTTTTTTTTTTTTTCATTAAATTCAAACAGCAGCTCGCCCGTTCCCCTGCTCGGTCAGTTGGTCCTTTAATCCTTGACTTAGACGATCTTAAAAAGACATACAAGAGATATTATTCAATGTTCCGTCTCAGAGAAGTCTATGGGTTGATTGAATGATTGCACGCAATCGTTTCACTGATCACAATAGACACCGCGAGGAAACTTTATCAGTAGTCACCCGTTCTGCAGTTCCTTGGGACGATGGTCCGAACAGTCAAATTAAGGATCACATCAATGAGTAATTATGTACCATACATACACATGTATATATCTCTTTCTTTGAGTAGTCAGCCAATTACTCTTATCCAGTTCGCCGATTGAGCTTCATACTTAAGTAATTTGTTTTACACATCGGATAGAAACATTTAGTCCTCTAAATAATATACAAGTTATAGAGCATCGACCTTGAAAGTTTTAGCATATTTATATAAGTATCATTTAAGAATAGTTTACAAGTTGATTGCTTATGATACTTATTACTGAGATTTGATATATCATGTCGTGTACGTGTACGATTTTCACGTAGAGGCATAACATACTATAAAAACTTTTGTCATTTTCATATACAAGTGTTTTCAAACTCGATATATCATGTATGTGTTTATGATTTTCACATAGAGGCATAACATACTTTAAAACTTGTCATTTGCTTACAGGCTGGCTAAAGGGTAAAGCAGGTAAAACCCTAACTTTAGGCCTCCAATTTTTTTTTTTTTTAATATTTTAAAAAATATATTTATTATAATAAAATAAATAAATCATTTTATCTTCTTAATTTCTCTTTTATTATACAACTATCACCTAATAACTACTTTTTGATAGTATTTATTATCTTCTCGTTTATCTCATTTTTCTTTTTCTAATAATTAACGTTCTTATTTTTTTATTTATAAAATTCTTACTTTAAGTCTAAAAAGTACTCTAGCAACTGCTATATTTTCTGAAGAGTACTCTGTAACTTGACATTTTGGCAACTGCTTCTCTCTCTCTTTTCTTCTTTTCTTTTTTTTCTTTTCCTCCTTTCTCTGTTCAGCGCCCAGCCGCTTCTTTTTTCTCTTTCCTTTTCCTACTTTGCGCACCAGCCGCCTTCTCTTTCTTTGTTTGCTTCAGCCATCCTTTCTTCTTTATTTTATTTTCTTTAGCCGCCTGCTCTTTCTTTTCTCTTTTTTTTTTTCCTACCTAGCAGCGCCGCCGCTTTATTTTATTGGCTTTGGGCCTTGCTGGCTTTGGTCTTTGGCGTAAGCCAAATTGACAAATTCTTCCTTTTATGTTTTAGCGTTTTGCATCTGTTTTGTTTACTGTATTGGACTTTGGCGTTTTGCAAGTGAAGGCATTTAGAGTTGGCGAGTTGCTGTGCGTGAGCCGTGAAGTATTGAAAATTTTGATTAATTTCTTTTATGTTTGCTGAATCTGAAGACTATATTGCTCCATAATCAAGTTCTATTGTTCTAACTTTGAATTTTTTAATTTAAAATTTATATTATCTTTTAAGACATATATAATTAGATTGTCTCTATTTTGTTTACTGTAATTAGCTCATTGAATTTTTGATTATTAATTTTGTATTAGCTATTAAAAATATATAAAATAATTGTTATAAATACATTTTAATTTTTTATATATCAAAAGAATTTAAATGTCAACTTGAAAATATGAATCTAGTTATTCAAAACTTCAAAAAAGGAGAAGAATTGAAAATTTAATACAATCTCAAAAAGGATCTCTTGATAAATTTTTTACAAATAATAAAAATAAATCAAAAAATATTAGTGAATGTTCCTTAAATGAACAAGTTAGTAATGTAGTTGTGTTAGATGATAATAAAATACTAGAACAAGAAGATATGATTGAAAAGACTCATATTGATCCTCAAACTCATGATGAAAAGGTAGAGGACCAACCTGTTAATGAATTAAATGATTCTATTCTTAAAAATATTTATGATCCAAGTCAATGGACAAATATTGATACAAATTTGAGAGATTTAGTAGTAGAAAGGAGTCCAATTAGAGTTAGTGATATGAATTTTCCTAAAGATAAATTCTCAAGATATTTTTCCACTACAAATTATATTCAAAAGTTGGCAAAGGGTGAAAAACATGAAAGAAGATGGCTAGTTTATTCAAATGACTTAGATAAAGTATTTTGTTTTTGTTACAAATTGTTTAATAATAGTTTCCAGTACAAGTAAATTAGCTAATGTTGGCACTAGAGATTGGAGAAATCTTAGTGCTAAGCTTAAGAGTCATGAGACAAGTAATGAGCATATTACTACTATGAGTTTATGGATTGATTTAGAAATGAGATTGTTGAAAAATAAAACAATTGATAAAAATATTCAAGAACAAATAAATAGAGATAAAGAACATTAGAAAAAAGTATATGAAAATATTTTTGCTTTTCTTTTTAGTGGTGAAAAATTGAAGTCACTAGACAATGATAGTTTAAAAGAACATTCTCTTAATTTTGATTTTTTCCTTAAAATATAATAATTACTCAGATATTGATGGTTTAGATTTATTTTCAGAATTGAAAGTTTTAAAAGAAGTTATACAAATAGAAAATAATACTCCAATCGAAACACTCAATCATATAAAAAGATTTGATTCTTTTCCAAATGCATATATTGCTTATAGAATAATGTTAACCATTCCCGTAACCGTTGCTTCGGCAGAAAGAAGTTTTTCAAAACTAAAATTAATAAAATCTTACTTAAGATTAACAATGTCTCAAGAAAGATTATGTGGATTAACAATACTATCAATTGAAAAAGAAATGTTAGAAGAAATTCATTATAAAAATTTAATTAGCAATTTTACATATAAAAAAGCTAGAAAAATAAATTTTAAATAAAAAATTTATAAAATTTTAATAAATAAAAAAGCCTCATTTTACAATTTTGCTTTAAGCTTCTGAATGTGTTGAGCCGCCCCTGGGTGCAACTGATGCCTTTGTGAACAGTTTGGCGCATGGATGGCCTTTGGCAAGGCAAATGCGCAGAGGGGGAAGACCTGCTTTTGCAAGTAGTTGTATTCATTCTTGTCAGGTGGACAAATCTTCATAAGACATATATAGGGGGAGTACTTCCTTGAGGCGCCCATGGGCGAGTGACCCATGCGGCTAAAGAAGACTAAGCCATGAGTAGGTATGGTTTGGCAATGAGGGCTGACATAGAAGCATTGGTTGGATAAAGTGGTGCATTGATTCAAGGTCGAGTACAAATAGCCATGTCTTTGGGTGAGAGCTTGGAGTGGCATTAGCGCAGACAAGGCAGTTGCGGGGTTGGCAGAATACAAGGCTGGCTAAGGGCAGGCAAGGGTAACTGCTTACTGTGTTGGCGCATGGATCCAAGGGCTCATATTGTATGTGGCAGTGAGATGAACCGCTGCTCATAGGTGGCACAAATCCAACATTTCTGATAGCCCTAGCAGTTGGGGGTGTTAACTGCAAGTCACAAGTGACAGACTGTGAGAAAACCCTAGCAGTTGGGGTGTAACTGCAGGCCATGTGCGTGTCACACACACATGGGCGGTTGTAGCATTCTGTCAATATATATGTGCGTGTGTATGTATTATAGAGTGCGTGGCAGTGGCCGGTTGGTACCAACAAGCCCTTTGGCAATTGGGGGTGTCAACTGCCAGGTAGTTATGCATGGCTGCCTATATATGCATGCTTGGGTTGCGAGATGAAAACACAGAGGTGTATATGCAGAGTTGTATAAACATAAGGGTAAGGAAGACGAATTTGTGAGGGAGAGAGTCTGGTTTTGTAACCCTTGGTCGAGTGTCCTTTGTATTCATTTGAGAGTATAGTGAATAAAAGGTTGGGAAAGTGTTTCCTGTAATGGCTGTGTTCTGTGTGTGTGCCTCAGTTCGTGTTTGTAATTGAATTGTGCAGATCCTACGGTGTTGGAATCATATTCTAGGGATTCAGCCTTTCTTTGGGTTATGTGGTTAGCTGGCCAAGGCGGGGGTCTTGACACTGCACAGGTGAAAAAATTTGGTTCAGATTTTGACCCTATGACAATTGGTATAAGAGCGTAAGCTGTGGTGAAATGGCCGGCGGTGAGGCACTGTGAGAACGAGTTTCCAGACTCGAAGATTTCGTCGGGGCTCCTTTGACAGACGGGGCATCATCTCTTGCTGTTCAGTGCGAACATATAGCATTGGAAGTGAGGAGTTGAAGGTGAGACTGCAGGACTGCATCTCTGACATCAGTGGTCGTTTGAACGACATGCTCAGTGATGTGGGTGCGCTGGCAGACTCAACGAGGGACTCTCTGCACGGCATAGAGGAGGAGATAGGTCTGATCAAACGGGCTATGCATCAGACTGGTGGGCAGGATGGTGCAAGGAAGGTCAAGGTTCCTGAACCGAAGGCATTCAACGGTGTTCGGAGTGTCAAGGACCTTGAAAACTTTCTGTGGGACATGGAGCAGTACTTCACTACTGCCCATATTCTTGATGGTGAATGGGTCACCATAACTAGCATGTACTTGGCTGGTGATGCCAAGCTTTGGTGGCGTACTCGCATGGCAGACGAGGGACGGCTGGAGATCAGAGTTTGGGCAGATCTGAAAAAGGAACTCAATGAACAATTTCTTCTTGCTAACTCGAGTTGGGTGGCTCGAGACTCACTGCGACGACTCAAGCACATCGGGACAGTGCGTGAGTATGTCAAGACATTCAGTTCGTTGATGCTGGATGTGAAGAACATGTCTGAGGAAGACAAGTTGTTCAATTTCATGTCGGGGCTGCAAGGATGGGCTCAGGTAGAACTGAGAAGAAGGGGAGTTCGAGATCTCCCTAGTGCCGTGGCAGCGTCGGATAGTTTGGTGGACTTGTCTCTTGACAAATCCAACTCTACCACCGGCAAGTCCAGGAAGTTTGACAAATCCTCGGGCAAGGCCAAGGAGAGTGGGACAGAGGTGGAGAAGGGCAAAGCGGAGGCAGTAGACCAAAAGAAGCGGTGGGCTGGTAGCTGTTTCAATTGCAAGGAACCACACCGGATGAGGGACTGTCCAGCGAGGGAAAATCTTGTTGCAATGGTTCGTGAAGGCTCTGATGAGGGGTCCTCAGACGTTGATGATGGTGTTGCCGTTCGAGTAAACCCGATGGTGTTGTTGAATTCCATCCAGGTCGAGAAAGACCTGCACTCAAAGGAGTGAAGGGTTGCGGCAAAGGGTGTGTTGGCCATGGGAAAGGCCCTCACAACCCTCAACTACCAGCAAGGGGCTCTGTTGGTAGTAATCTTCCCAATGACTTGTTCAGAAGTTGTATCTGCAGTGGCGCAGTGGGGACTAGAACAAGTGCAGTGTTGTGGTTGACAGATGTGTCCGATGCAGTAATGGTGAGACAGTGACGACTGTTGGAGCTTGGGACGGGACCAAGCATGGTTATGGACAATGGGTGTCCATGACAATCAGTCAAGAGCAGGGGGATGCTTGAAACAATGGCCAACTCTGTGACAGAAGCAACCAGGGGTGTTCTTCAGCAATGTCCAGACTTAGAAGTCATAGGTGGTGAGCGCTTGTGGCATGGTGGCTGTGAGGAATCAAAACAGTGGGTGTTCGTGATAGCAGTCACAGTTGAGCAAAGGCAATGGGCTTTGATGGGTTCAAGGTTCAGTGCAGAATGATGCTGTTTGGGGGCTGTTTTTAGGCGCAGCATTGGGGCAGTTTTCCAAGTGCAGTGAGGATGAACTTGCAGTATTGGAATAATCAGATGAGGGCATCGGACTCTTCAAGTGGGGGTGGTTTGTTAGACTCTTTTCTACTTGACACGGCGGCATGGGCATGGGGAGGCATGCCATGCCTTAATGGCTTGACATGGGGGAAGGCATGCTATGCCACTGGAATAACATTCAAGAGTTGGAATGGGATTGAGGAGCGGAATGACATTCCGAAGTTGGCCAAGTTGGTGAGCCTCAACCAATGCCAAGGCTAAGATAAGGGTGGCCTGTCATGGGAATCCTTATGGATATGTTGAAGATTGTCTAAGTGTTGGAGGAATACTTAGACAATTCAGAGTTGGTGCAGCTGATGCCTTTGTGAACAGTTTGGCGCATGGATGGCCTTTGGCAAGGCAAATGCGCACAGGGGGAAGACCTGGTTCTGCAGGCAGTTGTATCCACTCTTGTCAGGTGAACAAATCTTCATAAGACATATATAGGGAGGAGTACCTCCTTGAGGCGCCCATGGGCGAGTGACCCATGCCGCTAAGGAAGACCAAGCCATGAGTAGGCATGGTTTGACAATGAGGGCTGACATAGAAGCATTGGTTGGATCAAGTGGTGCACTGATTTAAGGTCGAGTACACGTAGCCATGTCCTTGGGTGAGGGCTTGGAGTGGCATTAGTGCAGACAAGGCAGTTGTGGGGCAGTTGCGTGTCTAGCAGAATACAAGGCTGGCTAAGGGCAGGCAAGGGTAACTACCTACTGTGTTGGCGCATGGATCCAAGGGCTCACATTGTATACGACAGTGAGATGAACTGTTGCTCATAGGTGGCGCAAATCCAACGTTTCTGATAGCCCTACCAGTTGGGGGTGTCAACTACAAGTCACAAGTGGCAGACTGTGAGAAAACCCTAGCAGTTGGGGTGTAACTGTAGGTCATGTGCGTGTCACACACACATGGGCGGTTGTAGCATTCTGTCAATATATATGTGCGTGTGTATGTATTATAGAGTGCGTGGCAGTGGCTGGTTGGTGCCAGCAAGCCCCTTGGCAGTTGGAGGTGTCAACTGCCAAGCAGTTGTGCATGGCTGCTTATATATGCATGCTTGGGTTGCGAGATGAAAACACAGAGGTGTATATGCAGAGTTGTATAAACACAAGGGTGAGGAAGACGAATCTGTGAGGGACAGAGTTTGGTTTTGTAACCTTTGGCCAAGTGTCTTTTGTATTCATACGAGAGTATAGTGAATAAAAGGTTGGGAAAATGTTTCTTGTAATGGCTGTGTTTTGTGTGTGCGCCTCAATTTGTGTTTGTAATTAAATTGTGCAGACCCTACGGTGTTGGAATCCTATTCTAGGGATTCAGCTTTTCTTTCGGTTGTGTGGTTGGTTGGTCAAGGCGGGGGTCTTGACGCCGCACAGGCGAAAAAATCTGGTTTAGATTTTGACCCTGTGACACATGGCAAGATAAACGGTGGATGTTTATAAATGAGTGGCTCAAGTAAATGTTAATGATCCTTGTGGAATTGAATGGCACAGTAGGTAGTTTTAAAATTTATGATCCGATGCAGTTAGGGGTGTCAATTCGTGTTTTCGTATCGTGTTCGGGTCGTGTCAAGGCATACATATTCGAAAATATGTGTGAACCCAAACCCGACACTATTAACTAATCGTGTCAAGTTTCAAAACACAAACCCAATCAATTTATTAAACAGGTTACACGTGTCGACACGCTTAACCCGTTTATTTTAATTTTTTAATTTTTTAAATAAAAAAATTTACCTATCTTTTGATATGTATAGATAATTTTCAAGTTTAGTAACTTTAGATATGAGCCAAATCAAAGTAGAAACCTCTTTTATAAATAAAAAATCTAAAAACCTTGATAAATATTTAATGTGAAATGAATTACCTTAACTCATAATATATTTTATAATTAAACGTGTTAAGTCGTGTTAAACGGGTTGACACTAGTAAAACCCAAACCTGACTTGTTTATTAATCGTGTTATACGTGTCAACCCGTTTATAACGCAAACCCATTTATGCTAAATCCAAACGTGTTAATTTCGTGTCGTGTTAAAAATTAACACTCCTAGATGCAGTTAAAGAATAAGGATAATATTATGTAATTCTTGCATCTTTATTCAATTATGAATGGCCAATTTATTTAGTCTTAAATTTGCTTTGTTCATCCTCGATTCCTCCAACCCAAATTCTGGCATTGAAAAAAAAACATAAATGGAAACTTATATTCAATATGCTTTTCAGAGAAAAAAAGATAAAAGAACTAAATTGACGAAGCTGATAGATGCAAAAAGTAGTTGTAGAACGTCTTGATTATGGGTTTCCACCAAATTGCCAAACCATCAGTCAAAAATTATGGTAGGAGGAAAACATATAATGTTTCGTTTGATATTGCAGGTGGAAAATTGAAAGGAAGGGAGGAACATCGATGAGGTATCTATAATACGGATCCTTTCTCTTTTTTTGTTTGATTGACTAGCTAGGGAAAAAAGAAGAAGAGAGAAGGGTATTTTAACTATAATTTCAAAAAGGGTTCTTTTTTTCCCCAAGGGGGCCCTTTCCTGATTTTCTGGTTTTACCATAAATATCACATAATATGTAAAGTAGTAATTTTATAGTTCAAATTATTTTAGCAAATTTAATAAAGAAGCTTAATCTATCGCTTGGATCTGTTCCCAAAAATATAAAAATCAAATAAAATAAAAATAACATAGTTTTTTTTAAGAAGAACCTAAATTCTACTTGGTGTGTATCTTGAACTTACGCTATCCATGTGAAAAATGGACCACATAGTTGGATAGTTGAACAATGAACATTTGATGACTGTTCAATATCATGACTCATTCGTGTAACTATCAACTAACATTCAGCCAGTACAACTACAACTATTAGGTGAGCCAATACGTAATTTCAACCAACTACTACGTGGATACCTCATCTCCAACAAACAAGAAGTCTCAATTTTTTATATTAAAATTGCTTAATCTATCATTTGAATAATGTTGGATATTAGGAGGGATTTGACATGAATCAATATTTATTTGGATATCTACAAAGTTTAAATGAAAGTTTGTGATAAAATTAAAATTCTTATCATTAGCTCGTTGGTTCTAAAATTTAACTAATACATATATTTATCCCTTGTTTTTTTTTGTTACGAGATTTGTGTGGAGAAGATATTTGGTTATTCGTCAACTTTCCTGCCTTTGCTCTCCATTTTCCTTTTGAGATTCTTTCGAGATTATCATCGCGAGACCTCTGGACTTGCATTGTAGAAATACATAAATGACTTAATCTTGTAACTGTCCTATTGACGAGAAAGGTTTCTACATCTACATAAATGAATGGAGAAGCATGTAATACAAGCTGGTTCCTTCTGCTTTTGCGAACCCGAACTGTAAGAGGTAACTGGGTTCACACCAGATTGTTATTTTGTATATTTTTTTTCATTGGTATCAAAGTCATCTATGCTTGTGATTCGTTTCTATGTTTAGATGCATATTTAAATTTGTGAATAATTTATCGCATGCAAAATCGGTTTGAAAATTATTTAAAAAATTTAGCAGTGTTGATGTTTTTCAAATGAAAAGATTTTAGAAACTTTTTGAACGATTCACCACGATAGACGTGTTTGTAATATCCCAATTAGTAAGTCCTTCAAATTTTATGACGATTCACCATCAGATCTGTGAGAAATCTAAATTTAAAGTTTTGATTTTTTGAATAGTGGGAGTGACTTGCCGCCTAGTGAAAATGTACCATTAGTTGGGATTGTACCACTAAAAGAAAATTCTTAAAATCCTTAGTTGTGTAAAAATAAATGTAAAATCTTTTTTCATTATCTTTGTGAGATTGAATGGATAAATTTTTACTATTGTTCCACGTGTTTAAGTAGATATTCCTTCTTATGTAGAAGAAAAAGTTTTCTACTCTACTAGATGGTTGTTATGAGTAATAAGTTGAGTTAAATTAACAAAGAATCAAACTTTGAGAATGGTTGATCTCCTTTTGTGTAGGAATGATTAACTAGTGTCTTTATCCTATCTTTTTGGAAAATGTCTATCCCTAAAGGGGTATTGACTATGAAGAAAGAGATTCTCCCTAGTGGTGAGAATTGTCTCCATGCACCTTATTCCAATGATTGTCGCACATGTTGGATCTTAGAAGCTTTCCAGATGAACTAAGAAATTATCTCTTCTATGGAGAATGAGATGATGATTCTCTGTGAATCACGTTTTGGTCTTAAAGGTCAATGAACAAAAAGCGCAAAGCGTGCTTGCTTAAGTATTCATTTTTGACCTAAAGTAATCATCTATGTAATTTTGGGCTTTAAGGTTAATGAACAAAAAAGCGCAAAAGTCTATTTGCTCAATTGTTCACATGTGACCTAAAACAATTGTCAAGTTAATGGAACCTTATATTTCATCGAGCAATTGGCTTCACAATGATCAAGAAAGCCACGAACAGTCCAAAGAAAGCATTTTGATATTTTATGTGGTTGCTAACATATATGGAATTAGTTGTCACCACTTAGAGGTGGTTGTCCTGTATTGAGTAGGACATAGGTAAAGTAGTCTATGTTTAGATTTGAGTTCTATAGAGATTGCCTTGAGGGATTTCTCATTTTTTCTTGAAAAATCTGTAAGCGATCTTGTTAGCATGGTCCTAACCTATTGACATATTGATATGGGCATACTTTAGTTTTAATCATTGCAATTGGACTAGTAGTGAAAGAAATATTTTGTGAAATTTCCTATTTGAGCAGGAGTTGAGATTCTGAAGTGCACTAGGACGTGTACTTGATTGTTTTTAACGCTCTTATATATGGTCAAATTATTAAAGCAGCTTAGTGCTTTGCTCGTAATGATGGTCAAATTATAAGAACGACTTAGTGCTTATTCATCAGACTATAGTTAATTGGTTTCTTTGATTTCTAAGTAATGTTAAGAATACATAATTGGTCGTCACAATTGAGACAGTAGTTTAGTTGTGGAGATTCTAGTAACGCCTTAATATAGTGCCGTGTAGGAAAGATGATATGTTTATCGGCTATGATTTTATGACAGCTCTAGTATGTGCAAGTATTACGTTCGGAATAGATTTATTCCACACTATTAACAAGCTTGGATGTAAGTACAGGTGATGCCCTTTCTTTTTGATGGTGTCTTTTGGACTTAGGGTCCATAAGGATATAACCGTGCGGTCTCGCCATTTGACTGGAAGCTTAGGCTCGCTAGTGGGCTGATAGACCAATAGCAATAATGAGAGAACCTAACATATTGACATTATTTTTCACTACACATGTTTGAGATAGAGTTGTACAAAGAGATGTGGTCCTAAGCCTATTCTGAGTGATGTTTTACATCATACGTTTAATGGTTGGGTTTATTTTAGATTTGATATATTGGACACCGTGTGACATTATTTCATCGCTATATGATTTTGTGTTCATATTGAGATGATTTTTTTATATTGTGAGTATACATGAAAGATGTCAACAGATTTTGATTGGCTCTCTCACACGAGCAATCGCCTTGGCGCTTAGATAGCAAACAAGATGAGACATTGAATTCTTGGTTGGAGGGAGAATTCATCTTTATCATATATATGTCGCATTGACAATGAGGGTCAAGATGAGATTCTTTTAAAGAATCGAGCATGAAGATTGACCACACACCTCATGTAACCTAAAGTATGATGAATGCGAACTTTCAGACAGATGCTAAGAAAGAGACTGGGTTGAAGTGTTCAGGTTAGGCGCTGAGATAGTGACAAAGGTCGCTGAGATAGCGACGGGCACTAAATAACAACTAGACTAAGATTCGTACGACGTATATTCTTATTTTTATGAGATTACATATTGTATGTGTTATTGATGTGACATTTAATAAAAAGAGTGACTGAATGTATTCCTATTTCGTCACTGTGTGAGCTTTGATAACCACTTTGAGTTCCACTATACCCTTTGTGACCTAGGACTACGTTATAAAGATAAGGCTTGGTGTCACTATTTTAGCATGTGCCGAAAGGATCATGATTGATGTAGTCCGGCGGGACATGTCTAGGAAAGCGGTTAAGTTTAATTGGATTAACGCAAATAGCTAGAGAAGATAGTTCCGCAATATACTATTGTGTTGTGACTCATAATCCGGGTGATCTGTTGGTTTATGTGTTCATCGATATGATCATGAGTTCAATACAGATTGGGGGGTTAAAGCATCGCACTAAGATTAGTTCTCATGAGGAATAAGGGGTGCTGAATCTGGTGTAACAGAATAGTCTGGAGTATAGACCAGATCATTTGTTTGTTTGTAGTAAAGTACTATATTGGTATGATAGTAGCTTGATATAGTACTTCTACTCCGATCTTTTTCATCCGGTTGCACGATCCATGTCCTGTGTGTGGAAAGTGATGCAGAGAACTTAGTACTCACCCTATGTGGATGAGTGGAAGATGTTGGATATTGAGAAGGGTTTGACCTGAATCTATAGTCATTTGGGTATCCATAAGATTTGAATGAGAGTTGTGATGTATCATTATCTCGTTGGTTTTGAAATTCAACCAACGCATATATTTATCCCATGTTTTTTTTATTACGGAATGAGTGTGGGAAGGATATTTAGTTATTCGTCAACTCTCCTGCCTTCTCTCTCCACTTTCTCTCTACAATTCTTCTCAGGTTATCATCGCGAGACCTCTGGACTTGAATTATAAAAATACATAGACGACTCGATCTTGTAGCCGTTTTATCAACGAGAAAGGTTTTTACATCATGTACATGAATGAAAAAGCTCATAACATAAGCTGATTCCTTCCGCCTCTACGAACCTAGACTACAAGAAGTAACTAAGTTCACACTCGATTGTTATTTCATATATTTCCTTCGGATACTATATGTGAGTAATCTTTATACTATGGTTCACACAATTACTAATGAACAAAATTCTAATTGCAGAGGTATCCATATTTTTTTTTTTTTCCTTAACCTCATCTTTGAATGGTGGAGGAGATACCACTCAAACTATTATGAAGATGATTTCAAAGCCGAAGGTATATAAATATTCTATTCAAACGATGTTTCTTTACCAAAGTTCAAGTATTTTTCCTTATGCAGGAGAAATTTTATTTTTTTTGCTCTGTACTCTTGACTACAAAAGAAACATGGGAATGATAGGCATAGTTAACATAACTTATCAAAAAAATAGGCATAGTTAACATAGAAGCCACAGTTATCAACAGATGCTTTAATAATAACCTCAATTTGTTTCTCAGTATTTCAAAGATAAAGATGAGCAAGATAAGAGAAGTTGGCCTGCATGCCAGAAAAGTCAAAGAGCTCTTAGCTTTCGTGATGCAGTTATGAATACCAAAGAAAGTAGAACAGTGGGTATTGAAGAACAGCTCCAACAAAGAACAAACCAAAACAAACCAAAAAATTGCATGAAGAAACATAAGAGGATGTTTACTCTAAATAGCCTCTTTTCTACTTAGCTTTGATATTTGAACATAGAAAGTAACTCAAAATTACATACAATGGTTCTTTTTAATGATTTCTCAACAAAATTTGCATAGTTACATACAAAATTCGGAATATTTTTACTTATAAAAAATAAATAGGGAAAAAATAAAAACAGGAACTTTTGCGAAGTACATTCTAGTGAAATTGGATTTCCAAATGAGAGAAACATATAATGCATCTGAAATAAAACCGTAATAGTATAGTTGTGGCTAAGCTAATAATCTAATTTAACATAAATATTGATAACATTTGCCAAAGCTTAAAATTGCCTGGAGAACACCATATACAGTAATCTATCTTTAAATTTACTAGAATTGTAAATGTTCCATTCATTATTTAAGTAATTATACTATTTAAAGCATCAAGATTGACATCAACAACACTAATCATGATTGAAAAATGAAAACTACCGATTCAGTATTAACAAAATTCAACAAAAGGTATGAGATTACCCAAAATTGATCATATGTTACTGTTTGCCTTTTGGAGGAAATATCAATCTCTCCTATTATTGTTCTTAATAGTTTTGACCCAATAAACCGCTACTCAACTCCGTCTGATTCAATTCTCCTCATTAGCACTGAATAGCTTCATCCTCGATAATGGAGACCTCAAGTACCCCTCCACCTCAAATTTCTTTGGGGAAAGCTCGCGGTACTTTGCAAACTGCTCCTTTGCTTCTTTGTTCCTATCAAGTAAACTATATATCATTCCCTTACAAAAATAAGGCCTAAAATCAGTTGGGTCTTCTTTCACAAGCTCATCGTAGCTCATTAATGCATCCTCCACATTTTTCTGCAAGAACTGTATCTGCGCCATTATCAACCTCACGTCACGAGCTTCTTTTACTTTGTTCTCTTCCTCTGCAATTGCAAGCGCTTCTTCCAACCTTCTAATTACAGCTTCACCTTCACCACATTCTGTCCATCAACAATGCATTCTCAAATAACGCTTCGAATGAGAGTGGATTGAGCTTCAGAATCTCTTCAAATAGGTCTCGGGCTTCCTGGGTCTCCCCCATTTCGTTCAACAACCTCCCCATCAGAAACTTCCACTCGGTTTGCTCCGGTTGGGCCGAAACCAGCTTTTTTAAGATCTTTAACGCTTCATCGTCCTCCCCCACTTCGAGCTTTTGCTGTAACAAAGATTTTAATGCCTCGATTGCTTCGGAATTCGATTCAAGAAACTGCGACAACGGCGATGAATCTTCGGTTTTTTCTTCTTGACTGTCAACTTCACCAATTCTTTCCTCCGTCGTTGGCGGAGAGTCGGCTCTTGCCGGAAGCACATTGAACTTTCCGACCACTAAGGCCGCGGCAAAAACAATGGCACCGGCGGTGGTTTTAAGCTTCTGGATGATAGGGTTGTTGGGGGAACCATTTGGGTTGGAATTGGAGGAAGCCTTGACCCTAATACGGAGCCTACAGGGGGAATGGGAGGGTTTTGAGATTGGGAAACTGAAGTTGGAGGGGAGTGACAACGGAGGTCTTAGGGATGGTTTGAGAGAGGTAAGTGAAAGCGTCTTGCAGTGGGAGAGAGCTGATCCTATAGCTAGAGCTGAGTCCATGGGTGGTGGTGGGCGGAGATGTCAAGGGAAGGGTTTTGGAGTGAGGAAATGAGTTTTTTAGGGTTTTGGATGGTTGGGGCAAGAAATTGTACAACAGGGGAAGAAAGAGCCGACTAGAGAGAAATTATTGGGTGCTACTAGAATGTTAAAGAGGTCAATGCATTTGGCCAATCAAAATGTATCGTTAATAGTTTAGATCAACATTATTTTTTGTTACTTTTAAAAATCCAACATGTTGCTTTCATGATGACCCAGCTAGAGGAGTTGGTGTTCAATATCAAGATGGCCCAACCATTTTAATCCTGTTAGACTTGGGTCGGATTTACAGTGCAGGCATTTATGGTGCTCGATTCTATTATATAAAGAATAATAAATAAAAATATGCATATTTATAATGATATGTTTAAATTTTACATTAGAAATTTAAGATACACTATTATACATTTATTAAAGGGACAAAACAATTCTAAATTTTATTAACATGCATATTTTTCTTATTTCAACACTTATAATATGTTATTTAAATTTAATAATTATATTTAATTTAATAAATATATATAGCAACTACACTCAATAAATTGAAACTTAGGACAATATAATGGAAGTTAATAATAAAAGAAACTTTTCAAAATCTTTTAGGCACTTTATCAAAACATGAACTAAACTAGGAATTAAAAGATTGACTCAGCTTAACAATGAGTGAGCTTCAACCCTAACTAGGGCATAACCTATGTAAGGTTAAAAATAAACCTAACCTACAGTCAATTTAACCTAATTTGGATTAGTAAGATCAATTGATTAAGTAATCAATACAACACTAACCTAAAGTAGGAAATTACTACATCAAATATCATAAATTATTAAATAAATAAATTATTTAGTAATTTTGAGAAATAAAGAAAAATAAGAAATAAAGACATAAAATCATGAGAAAAAAAAAGGAAAATATAATAAATATTCTAAAAATTCATGTGACCTACACATGATGCCAATGACCCAATACATACACTAAAGTGTGTATATAGGTGTGAAAGACATGAAAAATAATTAACAATAATTAAAAGAAATTAGGAAAAATAATAATTAAAAAATATTTTTAAAAGGCATGTGCCTTACACATGATGGTAGGATGCAAGAAAACACACACAAGTGTGTATGCAATTATATATATATATGTGTGTGTGTGTGTGTGTGTGTGTGTGTGTAGAGAACATAGAAAAAAGAAAAGAAAGGGGTATATGCAACTTTGCTGTAGCAACCACATGCATAGCCACCCTATGGCTACTGTAAGGTTTGCAACAACCCACCCTACCCTCCATAGTCACCATGGCCAACCAACCAAGAAGCTTCCCTTCATGAAGAAGGTGAAAAAAAATTCTCTTTATATAAACATCATTCTAGTAAACAAAATACACTTTCTAAAACTAGAAAGAGAGAGAGAGGGAGATTCGTGTGCAAAGGGCTTGAAGGAATTGTGTAGACAAAGAGAAGGAAGGAAAAGGAAAATTCAAAAACTCGGTTAAAAAGCTTAGAACTTGAACTCTCTTCTATTTCTTTCACTTCTTGTGCATATTTAGGGTTGGTTTGATCATTTAGATAAATTTATATTTCTCTGTATTGACCAAATCACATATGAATCACCATTGATAGACCTCCAATAGTGGGTTTGAATCGATGATAATCAAATTTATTTTCATCACTCGAACCTTAAACTAGACACCATAAGGAGCACTAATCTACAAAACTTTGATGATTTGGCCCACTTGGGGCCAAGATATACTCACTTGCTAGTTTGAGTCCAAAAAAGATAAGGATCAAACAAGACCTCAAACTAAAAACTTTAAATATAGAAATGAAACTCATGACCTAGGGATCCCAACCAAACAAACCCCATCCGATTTGGTGAAGAAATGAACTCGAACCAGGCCTCGATATAGTTCGGCCATGGGAACTCTGAATAAGTTTGTGAGCTTGATTCAAGTTTCAAAAATAATGTAAAAACCTAAGTTAGTCATAGGTGAGGATTAAGATAAAAAAAAAAACAAAAAAAAATAGGCTGAAACCATGCTCAAATAACCACAAATTTAGCTATAAAATTCCTAGGGTTTTGATGAACAGTAACTGGTTCTGCGAAGAAGATGACCCCGATGGGTCAGGATCATGCGGGTCGCGTCGGATCTGTGTTCGGGCTAACCTAGTCCAGACGTGTGAATGGGTTAAGTGGAATTGTGTCGTTTGGATTTATTAAATGTTTTTAAAAAGGGAAATGAGTTGTTTGGTTATGCAGATAAGAGATGAAAATTAGGGATATTATCCCTATCCCCAATTTGATAAACCAAGGATTTCCAATTCTCAGATAACAGTTAAAATAATTCCAATTTAGGATTTATTTGGAAACTAATTCTAAATAAATCAACTTTTAATTCCAAATCAGTAAATACTTTAGAAATAATTTCTAAATAAGTGTGAATTAAATACCAAGGAATAGGATCAATTTTTGGAAATGATACTATGGCCCAAATCAAAAACTTATAAATTCAAAAATGGCCCTCTAAAATAGAAAAATGATATTAATTTTTACAAATTATAATTTGGCCCCCAAGAATTTATTTAATTATATTAGGGCCCAAATAATAAATAAATTAATTTTAAAATACCTCTCTAAATTAGAAAAATCATTAAATTAAAATAGAAAATTATAGAAATTGCACAAAGGCCTCTAATTTTTTGTAAATTACAAAAGTGCCCCTAAAAGTGTCAAAATGACCATTTTGCCCCTAAATAATGCAAAAATGACATCAACATCCATGAAAATTATATTTAGCATAATTAATGCTACATATGACCAAATTAAGATCTGGAAAAGTCTAACCTAAGATTTTTCAATGCTATGTACCCAATGGTAGGATCCGTTTTAGCAAATGAATTTTACTAAATATATAAATAAAGATCAATAAGCATATTTAGTGCAACTTTGTAGTCTTAGTTAAGCAGTCAAACGAACACCAAAAATTACAAAACTTTGTACTTAAAATTTTATTATTGTTCTGGACTCAATGGTGGAGTTTATTTCACAAAATAAGACTTGTAAAGTATAGGTCCTTAAGAAATGTATCTTACAATTAATATTTTGTGAATACTAATGTTGCACTTTTCTGTTCTGAAGGTTTCTCCTCCTGAACTACCTGTTAAAAACTTGGTGTCAAAGGGTCACCAGGAAGGCTCTGGTGGTAGCCGCTCCAATGATAAAATTAGCAAAGAAATAAAGACAGTAATTTAAGAGAAGAATTAAACATGAATTTAAAGCGTATCTTATTGCTTTATTTATAGGGTGTAGATCTCCTAAGTTGAGTAGGATTAGGAGCCATGAAAGTAGGGATTTGAAGACATCAATAGATAGTAGTTTCCATATTGAACTTTGTTTCCTTATTCTGAGGTCGGTAGCCTATGGAATACGGTGACTAGTTCGGAACCTCTTACCTCTAAAGTCTCTGTACTTGGTCAGTCGAATGAACTAACTACCTCATGATCTATAAACCGAAGAATTTCTAGTAGACACATGTCATGCTCTCAATCACCGCAGCCAGATTATGGTATATTAGCTACTTTCCCCCAAGTCCCCCCGAGCCTTAGTTTTGTAGGACCCTCGAAGAGTTGAGCTTAGAGTTTCTGAAGATTCACACATGTCTTTTTCATAAATGCGCTCTTGCATATTCCAATAAAATAGTCATCGATGGGACAGTTAATGTCCCATCATTGCGTCAATCGTTGGTTGGACAACCGAGGCCATTATCGTCCCACCTATTGGTTGGGGGTGATGTCTTAAATGTCACCCATCTTGGATGGTCTAATAAATAGGAGAACCCTCCCCAAGAAGAGATTTTTACAAATTCTCAAAATACTAAGTGCATTTTTGAGCAAGAAGAAAGTCTCAAGGCAATTTTCGGTGCACCTAAAGACTTCTCCAAGCCATCAACCTTTTAGTTTTCGGTCAATTTTGAAAGTATTTTAAATACCTCTCCATCTTTTTTTTCTTTGTACCCATTTGTCTTCCCCTTATTTCTTTTTTGTTTTAATATTTACTTTGGGAAGATGGCTGCTTCTGACACTCAGTCGAGCACGGGAGAAGAAGTGAGGGAACTTATAGAGGTAGGAGATCAAGAGGCACTCGACATCATTTTGGGTAATAAGGCCAAGAATGCCACTAATAGTAGTCCAAGAGTGCTTTTGATAGAAGCACACCTTGAACCTAAGAATAGAGAGGCCAGCACCTCAAGCAAACCTCGTAGAATAGAAAAATGTGAGAGTGTTATGACTCAGGGTATGTTAGATGCGCTGATAGTTAATTTTGATTTCTCTCAAAACGTATCTTGTAGGATAGCGAGGACTATAGATCGTCCATCAGACATTGAGAGATGAGAGATCTGCGCCTACCTCGAGTGGTTTGAGGTCAGTTTACGTTTCCCTTTTCATCCTTTAGTGAACGAGTTCTTCAGTTGGTTCAAAATCTATCTTGCCAAACTAATTATCAATAGTTAGAGACAGCTGATGACCTTTCTAGTTTTAGGATACCAAAATGAAGTTGAAGTAGATTTGAACCTCATTAGGAGTAATATGGACATAAAATACCTGAGGTTAGAAGGCATGTTTAACATGTCTTTTGACAGAAGGTTTAAGCTTGTCACGCCCCGGATTCCTACGAACCCGAGGAGCGACTGAAAGAAACAAAAGAAAAGAAAAGAAGTGACAATTCGGTAAATTTAATTGAAATCTCCATCATCATTCCTCAAGTTTCTTCCAACAATTTAAATAAAGATTCGACATTCAATATAACTCAAAATCGTTCCTCAACATAGCTCAAGTACTCCTCTCAATTAATGCCCAAATGCTTTAAATCATAATTAAAAACTGGTTCTCAAAATAGCCTTAAAGTATCTCCAAATTTTTTCCCAAAGTGATGTCTCAGATAACCTCAAAATGTTCTAGGACATGGTTAAAAGATAGTCAAATACCAGCCCAAAGTTGGTCCTAGTGGATGGCCAAACATGGCCTTGAAATATAGGTCACAACATGACCAAAACATAGCCTACAAAAGTCCCTAAAACAGCCCTTAATGGGGTTCAAACATGTCCCAAAAATTGGCCAAACAATGGCCCAAAATAATGTCCAATTGTAGCCCAAAAGGTGTCCCAAAAATGGTTCAAAAAGGTGGCCAAAAGGTGACACAAGGTGGTGGGACAACAGGTGGGCAGCAGGGCACGGCGCGGCACGTACGGCGCGCAGGCATGTACGCGCTCGAGGGGCAGGCTGGCAGGCGGCGTGGGCGCTCGAGGAGCCCAGCGCGCGGGCTGTCGGGCATTGTAGCACATAGGCCAAATCTGATTTTTTTCTCAGTGCACTGTTCATGGCTGCAACCTATTTGTCCATTTTTGAATTTTTTTTCCAAGTCTTTTAAACCCTCTTTTCTTCACACTTTTAGCCCACTTGTTCAAGGTTCCTAAACCCCCATTTAGACATTTTTTTCACTCTTTTTAAACGGTCATTTCCACACCCATTTCTCTCTTGATTCTACCAAAATTTGGACATAGTTTTATTAGTTTCTTTAAGTGTTTTCCCACCTAATTTTTCACAAGATATATGAACATAAATCCATCAACAATCCACCCTCATTCGGTGGCCACAAATCCATCAAATTAAACCTACATCCTCCATTTCCAACACATCCATATAATACACATTTAACCCAAATATCAAGCAGCCTCTAGTACACATTTAAATAAAATATCATGCATTCATTTGAGTTCCAACTCATACATTTTTAAAATGGCCCAAGGCCTAAGGTTTACAATTTACAATTTACATAAGTTTAAATATAAAATACAATAAAGCGGGCTTATGCCCATACATTCTAAACACGCCCCCAAGGGCCGAATCGTCCACAAAATTCATTCCCTTCCTTTTTCTTCAACACTCAAGGAAGTCTCAAGCAACTGGTGCCTCATCTGAAATATAATGTCTCACGAATGGGTCAGCTCAACTGCTGGTATGATAACTCATTCAATACTAGCAACAAATTTAGGACGTGGCATGTGCAAGTGTACAATTTCAAGATATAATTTCCCTTCCCGTTGTTTAATGCAATGCAAACACACTATGCATGACTCACACATGCAAACTCTATGCCACACCCATGTCAACTCCATGCCATGTCAACTCTATGCCATGTCCATGCCTCATTTTACAGACCTTCCCTGAAGGACATGAGTAACCAAGTATGCCTCATTTTACGGACCTTCCCTAAAGGACATGAGTAACCAAGTATGCCTCATTTTCCCCGAAGGACATGAGTAACCAAGTATGTCTCATTTTACGGACCTTCCCCGAAGGACATGAGTAACCAAGTATGCACAGCACCAAGTGCCCAACTCACACTATGCCTCCAAGGAATCACACTATGCCAAATGCCATGATTCCATTGTGCAAGTTCAATGAGTCATTTCATCAAACATATGGTGTGTCCCTTTTCAAATCATGCATTTAAACCCCACATAATTTATAACTTTAAATTCTCATAAATTGCCTCACATAACATAGATCATAACCATACACCTTAACACATTTCTCAAGCCACAATATCACAATTTCACCAACTAACAAGAATTTCACAAAGTCACTAACATTCCATGCAAGACTAATACGTTACACAACCAATTCCCCTCCAAGATGTCAAGTAAATATCACATAAATACATATCAAATATAGCAATCAAATACAAAGACAAGATAAGTCATCTTCATAACAACAAAACATCAAATAAACCGAAGCATACATAAAGCCCCAAAGTTCTAACTCTAAGTCCTTCAAAGTAACACCTCTTAAATAACTTCATAACATGAAATAAACATCTAAACCAATCAATCAACATGTAATAAGGTAGGAAAAACTAAATCTATTCCTAGCTTAGCAAGAAATCATACCTAAAATCAGTTTTTCTCCAACTGTAGAAGCTGTACTTGCTAGATCACCAAAATGTTCAGTGAAAATATAGATCTTGGGGAGGGGAACAATTTCCTAGAAGGTACCTAGATGAGATTCCAAGTGAAAAGGTGTGTTTTGGAGGCTTGAAATTTGAAGAAATAAGGGTTTTTCTCTCACTTTCATGACCTGAACGTGGGTTGCTCCCAAATCATGATATAAAATGGATTCTAGAACACTCTAAGTGTTCTATTTATAATGGTGGAGCAAAAGGCATGGGGCAAATGACCATTTTGCCCTTAATGAGCCCAAATCCCGTTACTCTACAACCCGTTCCTAAAAGCTTCAATTCAAAATTTTGTTTTAACCAATATTCATAAAATTATTTTAAATGAAAACTCTTAGAAGAAAACATTTTCATTTGAGGTCGGTTTAGGCCCGTTCCACCCGGGCCACCCGAACGCCCTTTTTGTCCAATTTTGAAATGGTTTCCGTTTTAGCTAAAATTTGAATAGTAGATACCTCAAAATATTATAAGCATATTTATCCTTCTATTACACACTCCAAATATGCTTCTAACACATGTCAAACGGTGAACTGATGCATTTAGATGCTTTACCGGCAAAACCGGGCTTTTACCGACAAAACTGTGTATGCCAAATGTCCTACCGGCAAAAACGAAAAATTTTTCCTCATTTTTTTCAGATCTCTACATCCTTCCCCCCTTAAATAAATTTCGTCCCGAAATTTAAAATTATACTTCTTCCACAAAATAATAAAAGATCAATTCAAAATGCATTGTAACATGGAGACACACGGCCTTACCCTGGATCATTCACCTCTCCCTCAGCTAGGCGATGTGGAATACATTACCCTCTCCCATTACCCCCTCCCCCTAAAGGAACCTCGGCCACTTGGGCGGGCGTGCAGCGGCGTGCAGCCATCTCCACACTCCCTGCTAGGGTCTGGTTATGATCACAGTTCCTCTTGGAGTAGTCATGGCAAAAACAATGGAGGCTACCATAAAGAAGGCCTACAGCTCTGCTACTAGATGCTTCAAAGGGTTAAATCCTTGAAAAATTTCTAAGGACCTCTTAGTTTCCCATATGAGGGTAAGTTGTAATGATTTACCGTAGTCAATCTCTTTATATATTTATTGGCCCTTCTACCTTATTAACTCATCAATTTGTTTACTATAGACGGCTCATGCGATACCTGCCATTATGCACTGCCCTGAAGAATCTAAACGGGTGGATAAGCTTCAGGCTAAGTTGGATGAGGCGAGGCTCTAACTAGGGACTGTCTGATCTATCACTCTCTGTATTGAAGAGAAGCTAAATGAGTCTCTTATTGCCCTCTTTATTCTAGAGTCTTAGAAAAATGCTTTGGCCTCAAATTTGGAGGCTCTGAAAAAAGAGAATGAAGATTCTGACGTCGCTGCTACTCAGAAGCTTACCACTAGTGTGCAAGTGACAGGAGAAGAGATAGAAAGAGCCCTCAAAGAAGAGGTGCAGAAGCTAGAGGGAGATTTTTCGGACTATAGGTATGGAACTTCTAAAAAGAAGATCTAGAAGCTCTATCTTGACCTTAACATATCTGGAGTGGATGAGGTCCTTGTGGACAAACCTGTGATGAGCTCTCCTAAAGCTACCTCGGTTAAGGCTACAGATCCTAAGTGAGAGAGCCCCCTTGTCGAGGATCATTAGTTAAGATTTTTTGTATTTCTTGGTTTTATTGTACTTCCTAATAGTTCCTCAATCATTTATAAAATTATCCTTTTGGCTCCAGATCTGGTATTTGAGTATTTCTGCTTTGCTTAGTCTTTATAACTAACCAAAGGTGTGACTTGAATCAAAAAATACTTGTAAAACTAAGATCGGTAATATCAATAATGGTGTTAATATCATAGTGATATGTGATTCAACCTCCAGGTCTCTATGGTAGATAGGTAGTAAATGGATCAAACCCACAACACCTGTAATGGACTTCAGGTTTTTTAAAGGTCTGTATATAGGTAGCAAAATAAACCAAACCTATAACACTTTTAATGGATACAAGATTTTTAGGGGTTTGTAAATTGGTAAGAAAATGGACCAGATTGGTAACACTTGGAATGGATACAAGGTTTTTTAGAGTCTATACATTGGTAGGAAAATGGACCAAAGTTGTAGCACTTGTAATGGATACAAGGTTTTTAGGAGTCTATATATTGGTAGGAAAATGGACCAGACCTGTAACACTTGTAATAAATACAAAGTTTTTAGGGGTCTGTACATTGGTAGTAAATTCTTAAATGCACTAAAAATTTTAAATTAATTTTTTACCAATAATACTTGCATAGGTGCTCAATGTTTTGAGGCCTAGGTACAGATCTTCTTTCCAAATCCTCTAACTAATAAGCTGTAGGTCTAACAATCTTGGTTACTTTATAAGGCCCCTCCAAATTAGCGAAAAGTTTTCCTATGATGGGATCTTTATTGTTCGGGAACACTTTTCTTAAAACGAGGCCTCCGAGCTAGAATGTTAATAGGTTTTAACCCTTTGTTGAAGTACTTGGCCATCCTTTGCTGGTAGGCTTCAATCTTGATCCATGCTTACTCGTGCTTCTCTTCAAGAAGATCTAGATTTTCTGCGAGCTTTTGGTTGTTGGTTTCTTGATCAAAGAGGTTTGTTTTAAGTGTCAGCATACTGATCTTAATAGGAATGATTGTCTCGGTGCCATAAGCGAGTGAAAATGTTATTCCATAGTTGGGGTTCTTCTAGTAGCTTGGTAGGCCTAGAGAACCCCAACGAGCTCTTCAACTTATCTTCCCTTAGCTGCTTCTAACTTCCTCTTTATGGCCTCCAAAATAGTACAGTTGGTGACCTCAGCTTTCCCATTATCCTGAGAATGTCCTGAAGAGGAAAAGTGATGACTAATGCGGAGATATTTATAGAATTTCCCGAACACTTTATCTGTGAACTATGTTCCATTGTCTGAAATAATAACTCTGGGTATGCCGAACCTACATACAATATTCTTCCAAGAGAAGTTCTTCACCTCTTCCTCTATGATTTTAGTTAAGGGTTTTGTTTTTGCCCATTTTAAGAAGTAGTCAATGGCGACTTGTAGAAATCTTTTGTTCTGAGGAAATTTTGGCAATGGCCCCATGATGTCCATTCCCTACTTGGGCAAAGGGCTAAGGACTAGCAATGGGGATGAACTCATATTAAGGTTGATGTTGGTAAGAAGAAAAATACTAGCATTTGCCACACTTTCGAACATATTCTTTAGCTTGTTTTGGCATACTGGGCTAGTAGTAGTCCTGAGTCAATGCTCGGTAGGCTATAGTTTTTTTGCCTTTATGGTTGCCACATATTCCCTCGTGTATTTTAACTAGAACATATTGGGCCTCTTCTAGAGCCAAACATAGTAAGAGGGGCTATGTAAGATCTTCGGTAAAGTTTTTCTTTAAGGATCAAGCACCGAGCTGCCCTAATTCGGCTTTTGGCCTGGTTTTGGTCCTCTGGAAGCGATCCTTCTGTCAGGAATTTTATAATGAGAGTCATCTAATTCGGAGATTGTTCTAAAATCTAGAAAGCTTACGATGCTTCAATGTTAAGTTTTAACTGGTAGGAGATTTTCACCATAGAATCTCTTTCTAACCTGAGAGGGAGGCCATATTTGCTAGTATATCTACCCTAGAATTTTAATTCCTTTTAATCTTCTGAATAGTGAATATGCGGAAATATTGCTTTAGTGATTCCACTAGCTCTGAATACTTGATCATTCTGTTATCTTTGGTAGAATATTCTCCCAAGATTTGATTGACTACAAACAGAGAGTTTGAAAAAGAGTTGAGGCCTAGAGCTTTACATATCAGAGCTAGTTTTAACCCGAGGATAAGTGCTTCATACTTAACTTCATTGTTAGAGGCTCTAAATCCCAAACTAACGACTCTTTCAGTTATGATCCCATCAGGGGACTGAAGTATCATACCTAATCTAGAGCCCTTATCCATAAAATAACCATCAATGTAAAGGAGCCATGCTGAGGTTTCTGTAGTGGTTTGAGCTTTTGAGTGTTGTGTTCTAGTGAATTCAACTATGAACTCTACTAATGCTTGAGCTTTGATAGTAGTTCGTGGAACGTAAGATATGTCAAACTCTCCTAACTCCACTGACCACTTAACCAATCATCCAGAAACTTCAAGTTTGTGAAAGATTAATTTTAGAGGAAATGATGTAGGGATTACGATGAGATGAGCTTGAAAGTATGGCCTGAGCTTCTAAGCAGTTATCACTAAGACTAAAGCTAATTTTTTTATTTTAGAATATCTTGTTTTGGTGTCAAGAAGTGCTTTACTGGCATAGAAGACAGGCCTCTAAAATCCTTTGTCTTCCCTTATTAATGTAAAGTTGACCACATTTTTTGATACGACAAAATATAGGAGCAATTTTCCCCTTGCGCTGGTTTTGAAAGAAAGTCAGGGGAGGCTAAGTACACCTTAAGTTGTTGGAAGGATTTTTCACATTCAGATGCCCACTTTAGGGCCTTACTCCCTCTTAAATCTTTAAAGAATGGAAGGCACCAATTCGTGGATTTAGAGATAAACCTATTCTATGTTATTATCCTATCATTTAGCCCTTGAATATCTTTCTTAGTTCTGGGGAATTCCAGATCAATTAGAGCCTTGATTTGGGTTGGATCTGCTTCAATTCCTCTTTAGGAAACCAAGAAACCTAGGAATTTTCCTTTATAATCCCAAAGGTACACTTTGATGGGTTAAGTTTTATTCTGTGTTCCTTCAGGATGTCAAATGTTTGGGATAAGAGTTAGATGTGGTTAGACTTTCGAACATTTTTTATGATCATATCGTTAATGTAGACTTCCATTGTATCTTCAATCTAGAGGCTAAACATTTTATTCACAAGCCTCTAATATGTTGCTCCAGCATTCGTTAGACTGAATGACATTACTTTATAACAATAGAGGCCTCGTTTTGATATAAAAGTTATGTTTTCCTAGTTTGAAAGATACATTTGGATTTGATTGTACCCAGAGTAAGCATCCATGAAGCTCATAAGTTCATGACCTACCCGTAGCATCCACGAGTTGATCAATTCTATGAAGAGAAAAGTTTTCTTTAGGACAAGCTTTATTGAGGTCAGTATAGTTGACAGAGACTCTCCATTTTTTGTTCTTCTTTGCAAAGACTGTGCTGACAAGCCATTCAAGGTAGAATACCTCACTTATCATCCCAGCATAAAGCAACCTCTAGACTTCTTCGCTAAAGATCTTGTGACGTTCTAAGGAAAACGTCCTCTTTTTTTTGTCTCACGAGAGGATGGATTAGATTTGTCATCAACTTATGAGAAATGAAGTCGGGGTCTATTCCTTCTATATCTTTAGTCTCACAAGAAAATATCGAAAGGTTAGTTTTTAAGAATTTAACAATCTCCTCTTGCTCTAAAGAAGATAGGGTTGAGCTAATTTGCAAGTACTTTCCCTCTTCTTCAGTGCTGACGAGCACTTTGATGGGCTCCTCCATTGGTTTGACCACTGTTGTCCCTTCCTCTTGGACTTAGTGATTCATCGATTTCAAAAGGATCATTCCTCGACCTTGTGAAGTTCTAGAGAGGGAGAATCTTCTTCCTTACAATGGTACTGTAATTGCTATTTGGAAGGTCTTTCTTTGAGTGGAAGGGCATGACATTCCCAAGTAGTGGGCTGACAGCCCTTAGTGGTAATCATTTTATCTTTGTGGTTATATTTAAGGCATTGATAGAAGGTTGAGGTAACTGAACTCATCTGGTGGATCTGGGGCCTCCAAATAATGACATTATAAGGAGATTTGCAGTTTAAGACCATAAATTCAAAGATCAAGATCTTCTGATCATCTCATTCCCCTATCATGGTCAGTAGATCAATTTTACCCATTAGGAAGCTGAGGTTTCCATTGAGTCCCGCCATTACTACAATCGTAGCTATGATGTCCTTAGAGTCGAGCTTCATGTGTTTGAAAGGTTTGTAGAATAATATATTAGTAGAGCTTCAAGTGTTTACAAGAACCCTTCTAATCTCAAAATTAGTAATTTTGAGTGAGATAACAAGGGCATCGCTGTGGGGACAGTGTATCCCAAAAAGGTCCAGTTCAAAGAACTGTATCTGAGGTTCTGACTTCATCTTTTTCTCAATTTTTGAGATTTGAATCATATAAGGCCTTGCCTTTACTTCTCGAACATATCTTTTTCTGGCCCGGTTAAACATCCCTGCCATCGTATTGTCAGTATGGAGTATGAAGATGACCTGTTGATTATTTTGTTGCTATTGATCATTCTAAATTTCCCTCTATTCGGGCCTCTGCTCTAGCCTCATTTGAGGAGGCCTATCATCTCGGGGGTTCAGTCTCTCGTCCTGGCAGATGAATTCTCTTAGTCGTCTCCTCTTGATGAGATGTTCTATCTTCTACTTCAAAGCTTTGCACTCCTCAGTGATATGCTCCTACTCTTTCTAAAAATCATAGTACTTGTTTTTATTTCTTGAGTCGGGGTTGCTTTTTAGTGGTTTTGACCACTTTAAGTTTTCACAAGTCTGGACCTGCTGGAGTATATGGGTAAGAGAAGCATTTAACGGGACATAAGTTCCATACCTTCTAGAGCTAGAGTTATTCTTAGCTCTTGATGCTATTCTTTTCTTTGGACTCCTGGTCCTCTTTTTATTGTCTTTATTATCCTTCTTCTAAACCTGCTCATCCTTCTAAGCTTACTTTTTAGCTTTTCAAAAGGAAAATTTTGTATCTTCAAGATTAATATATTTTCGTGCTCTATCCATGAGCGCTGTCATATCGACAGGGGGGTTCTTGTCAAAGAATCTTGAAAGCGTCAAGGCCCAAGGCCTGAAGTGAGGGACAGGCACGAGGAAACTTGAACTACAATTGTTCATCTCTATGAGTTTGGTATTGAAACGAGAAATGAACTCGTGCAGTGACTATCCTTTTGCCTACTTAACAGTCAGTAATAACTGTAACATCTCGACCCAATTATCGATGATTAAGTCGCTAATTAAATATTAGAGACTTTAAGGAGCAAAATAATGATTAAGGAAAATTAAACCAAGAAAATAAAGGCTACAAAAATAATAAGATTATGACTTGTAAAACTGACACAAGAAGAAAATAAATAAAAATAATACAAGTACAATAGTAAAAACTGAAATGAAAGTACAAAAGCTTAACTAAAGGCAAATAAAAAGAAAAGAAGAAAAGTAGGCCAAAAAGTGTTGGCCAAAGGAGTTGAATCCAAGACCTAGTCCACCAAGAGACTTATGCCAAGTTAAAGCCTACTAGGCTATCTGCACACATGTGTTATGATAGTCCAAAATAAAATGATATAAGGTAGAAACTGTGTGGGAAAAGTCTAAAGCAATGAGGTGTCAACACCCCATTGCACTACTCTCACAACCAATAAGGACTCATGCAAACCCTTCATTATATTGTACGTAAGCTTGAGGCTGTATTGCCAAATCCAAATCAGACCTTACGTGAGAAGTTTGAGAGTGTTAATCCAGACCTTGTGTATGTGTGCAGCTAGAGAGAGTAAGAGAAAGAAGGAAAAGAAAGAAGAAGGAGAGGAAGGCTTTCATGCAATCTAAGGGAGATCAGAAGGCTTGAGAGGACTCAGAATCAAACCCAAGAAGGAGAAGATTCACTGCTTGAAGGTAAAAATACCTAAACCTAAGTTTCTCTCTCTAGAAAAAACTTTAGTGTTTACATGCTGTTAATAGGGCTTGGGCACATGCATGGCTTTTGTTGGTGTTGTACTAGAGTTTTAGAGTGAAAATAAGACCTAAAAGGGCTTAGAATACAAAGATCCACAAAAAATCCACCATTGTTGGACGTCAAGAAAGTGGGTCTGAACCAACTAAAAAGAAACTTGATTCCTTGTATATGGACTTAAACTAGACCTCATGAAGGTCACAAAACCAATGTTTTGAGACCAAAAATCCCTAAAGAGGACCCCCCAAACCTCAACTTATAGGTTTTAATTTTGAAACCCAGCCTCACGAATCCACACTAAAACCTAATTTTTATAATAGGGACTAAATCCCGATGTCGAGAGGATCACATTAGGCCAAACCCCACAAGTTTTAGTAAAGAAATGGATATCTACGAGCAATTTTCAGGTTCGACTATCAAACCTTAGATAAAACATTTGACCAAGATTTGATGCTTCATATAAACGCCAAAAGACTTACCTAACTTCTAGAAGGACATTGGAATCGAAAACAAAGAAAATGGATACTTGGAATGTCACAAAATAAACCTGCAAAAACCTAGGGTTTTGGATGAATAGTGTCGTATGAATAATATACATATATATTATTAAATAAATTAATTTAATTATGACAAAATGTTTCGTTGCCCAAATAAAATAAAAATATAATGTATTCTGACTCTTTTTGACATTCTGGACCAAATGGAGAGGTCTGTTTTACGAGATAAAATTTCAAAAATTAGGACACGTAAAATATAATAATTATCATTTTACCCTTAATGATGCCCGAAGCCAAATGGAAGTCCAAGAGAGTCTAATTCGACTTTCTTCGACGTTTCGTACCTAACGGTGAGGTCCTATATTGTCAAATTAAGTACTGAAAAATGTGACACATAAAAATGCAAGTTTACTAAACTACCCCTAACAGTCAAACTTGACTACGAATAGCTCGATTTAAAAAGGGATAAGGCCTATACTAGGAAGTTAAGATTCACTAGGTCTAAAAGCAAATTAAGAACACCAAATAAGTGGTGATTTAAGTAAATATGGAATTAATAGATTTTCCATGAGTTATTCTTAGGAGTTACAAAGGAAAGGGAAAAGCCTACCAATAGCGCCAACCTTGGAAACCAAGGTGAGTAATCTTGAAATTTGAAGTGGAGATTTTAACTTCATGATTCTAAAGTGTTTTGTAATACCCCGACCCAAGTAGACAGTCTTCGACCTGGGTTGGACCGGGCCATGACATGTAATCTCAAACCATACACACCAATTTATTAATTAAATAAAATTAGATGTACAATTTAATGACATGTTCAGCAGACGATGCACGAGGATGAGTTATAGGCAATTCCGAGTACCCGAGGGCTACCGTACCAGAAACTCGACATTTATGAGAAAAAGTGCACGTGAGTAAATATATATGTGTATTTAAATATACATATATATATATATAAGTAATATATATATATATATATATGAGTATATGCTAATATATATATATGAGATAATAAAATAATAAAAAGATAAAAAGAAGGAAGTGGAAGAAAGCTGTAGAAACCGGTGGAAGTCGGTAGAAGTAGAAAATGGTAGAAGCATGTAGAAGAAAAAAAAGGGGTAGCTGGCAGCAGCCACCGACCTTAAGGTTGGTTAAGGAAGAGAATAAAAAGGAAAACGTACATGTGTAGTAACCGAAATCTAAAGCAAACCAAAGCCAAAAATTTAGAACCAATAGAAACCCAGAGAAATAGAGAGAGAGAGAGAGAGAGAGAGAGAAGAAATGAAAAAGAAGTAGAGGCGAAGAAGGAGGAGGAAGAAGAAAACTTCAAGAAATTCTCTAAATTTTGGAGGGGAGGAATTCAATGGAAAACCAGGTATTTTTCTGAGTTAACTGCTTAAATTTTCTCTTAAGTTGTTATAGATAACATTTAAGAATGCTTAGAATTAAAGCACAAAAGAAAAGTTAAGAAACTGAGCTTGTAACTCACGGCCAAAAATGATAAATTTTTTAAGGTGAAACCAAACTTAATTTTAGGATTAGAAATAGATAAGTAAGCCTGCCAGGAATTTAATACAATTGGAATGAAGGAAAATGATCTAAAAATGGCCGTTTTATATCAAAAATAACCTCACCAGTGCAACACCAAAAAATGGGAATTGGGTGTCGAAAAACTAGATTGTTTGAGGCAAAAATTGGTTTTGAAAGATTTCTTAAGATCCCAGGATTAATTTAATGTAAAAATAGGAAGATTTGGATGTTAAAAAAGTAAAGAATAGTAGGTTATTACACTATTCCGGCGACCAGCGCCAGAGGGATCGCTGGAGAAAATGATCGGAAAACTGTGGGAGGCTATTAGGTCAAGCTGGACTGGGTTTGGGTCGGGACCTAACTAAATAGAAATAGGGCAATTGAAGGTGAGATCCAGAGATGTGGAGAAACCCACCCTCCACGGATTAGCGGACCGTAACCATCAGACCCGGCCCTTTCGCCGACTCGGACCTATTTATCCTATGATACTATCATGTAACCATATCATCATCATAAATGAATATAGCGAAAAGAAAATAAAATAAAATGGTTACATGTATATATATCAGTCTACAACTACAAAAGTACGACCTGTAAAAGTTTTTAAGTTATCATTTCGTCCCTAGGACGTGAATACATGGGAGTAATACAAGACTGTACTACTATTACCGTTACTTGTCAAAATGTCCAACCTCTAGCCAGAGTCTCCTACCCTCTATCCTCTGTATCATTCCCTAAAAAATATATGTAAAAAATAAATGTATTTTATTCCCGAGACCTCTTTTCATAATTTTGACATTACCATTGAATTTGGAATGTCCGAGACACTAAAATTTGACTATTTATTTGCCTCGTTTGGAGTCCGTTTGACCCATTTATGGCTTAGGGGCATTTTTATAATATTTTTATTTTATTTAATTTTACTGTTTAGGTCTTAGTGTGGTTATTCCGAATTGTTGGGGTCTAATTAGAATTTCTTAAAGTTCTGGTTTGAACCAGTGGGTTCATAGTCAAAAACCCTAAGCTGGTCCTGATTACCACTAAACCAGTCGATTCAGCATATCTCGGAGAACTGGAATAAAATAGCTGAATTCCCTATCCTATCCATGGCTTGGCTGCTAACCCTTAAACCCATTTCAATTTCTTACTTCTGTCGCCAAACAACCTGAATCAAGTTTTAAATTTAAACTTTTCAAGCCTAAAACGATGTAGCATCAACTGCCCTATTTATACTCGGTTGGGTCCCGACCCAACCCTGACCTAAACCCGGTCCAGCTTGACCTGATAACCTCCCACGGTTTTTCAATCATCTTTTCCGGCGATCCCTCTGGCGCTAATCGCCGGAACAGTGTAATAACCTACTGTTCTTTACTCTTCTAATGTCCAAATCTTCCTATTTTTACATTAAATTAATCTTGGGATCTTAAGAAATCTTTTAGAACCAATTTCAGCCTCAAATAATCTAGTTTTCCGATACCTAACTCCCATTTTTTTGGTGTTGCACTGATGAGGTTATTTTTGCTATAAAATGGCCATTTTTAGATAATTTTCCTTCATTCCAATTGTATTGAATTCTTGACAGGCTTACTTATCTGTTTCTAATCCTAAAATTAAGTTTGGTTCAACCTTCAAAAATTTACCATTTTTAGCCGTGAGTTACAAGCTTAGTTTCTTAACTTTTCTTTCATGCTTTAATTCTAAGCATTCTTAAACGTTATCTATAATAACTTAAGAGAAAGTTTAAGCATTTAACTCAAAATAATACCTGCTTTTCCACTGAATTCCTCCCATCTAAAATTCAGAGAATTTCTTAAAGTTTTCTTCTTCCTCTTCTTCTTCACCTCTACTTCTTCTTCCTTTCTTCTCTCTCTTATGATTCAGCCTCTCTCCTCTCTCTCTCTCTCTCTCTCTCTCTCTCTCTCTCTCTATTTCTCTGGGTTTCTGTTGGTTCTAAATTTTTGGCTTTGGTTTGCTTTAGATTTCGGTTACTACACACGCACTCTTTCCTTTTTATTCTCTTCCTTAACCGACCTTAAGGTCGGTGGTTGCTACCACCTTACCCCATTTTTTTCTTCGACATGCTTCTACCATTTTGTACTTCTACCGACTTCCACCAGTTTCTACAACTTTCTTCCACTTCCTTCTTTTTATTTCATTTCTTTTTATTATTTTATTTTCTCATATATAGATATATATATATTATCATATGCTTATATATATATATTTACTTCTTTATATTTATATATATATATATATGTATATTTAAATACACATATATTTACTCACGTGCACTTTTTTCGTAAATGTCAAGTTTCCGGTACGGTAGCCCTCGGGCACTCGAAATTGCCAATAACTCATCCTCGTGCATCATTTGCTGAACATGTCATTAAATTGTACATCTAATTTTATTTATGTAATAAATTAGTGTATGGTTCGAGATTACATGTCATGGCCCGGTCCAACCCGGATAGAAGACTGTCTACTCGGGTCGGGGTATTACATTCTCCCCCCTTTACAAAAAATTTGTCCTCAAACTTAGTATACACTAAGACAAAAACAAATGAGGGTACTTAACTCGCATGTCATCTTCCCTCTCCCAAGTAGCTTCCTCGACCTGGTGATTTCTTTATAGAATTTTGACTAAAGGAATCCTCTTATTCCGTAGTACTTGCTTCTCGACTGTCCAAGATCTGAACTGGCTGTTCTATGTAACTCAAATCCTCCTGGATATCTAGAGGCTTATGTTCTATCGCCTGGTCAGGACTGTGTACACATTTCTTCAATATCGAGACATGAAATACATCATGTATGTGTGCTAACTCTAGGGTTAAGACGTTGATATGCTATGGGCCCCACTCTGCTTATGACCCTGAACGGTCTAATGTATCGTGGCCCTAGTTTCCCTCTCTTGCCGAATCTCACTATACCTTTCATCGGTGACACTTTTACAAAAATATAGTCACCCATAGCAAACTCCAGCAGTTTCCTCTATACATCAGCGTAACTCTTTTGTCTACTCTGAGTTGCTAATAACCGCTGCTTGATCAGTTGTATCTTTTCGCTGGTCTGTTTTACGATCTCTGGCCCATAGAGCTTCCTTTCACCCACTTCAGTTGAACATAGTGGTGATCAACACTTTCTGTCGTACAATGCTTCATATGGAGCCATACCAATACTGGATTGGTAACTGTTATTGTACGTGAACTCCACCAAAGGCAACTGATCCTCCCAACTACTTTTGAAATCTATGACACAGAACCGTAACAGATCCTCTAGAGTTTGTATAGTCCTTTCTGACTGACCATCTGTCTCTAGGTGGTGCGCAATACTAAGACTCAGCTCTGTGCCCATCGCCTCTTGTAAGCTCCTCCAAAATCGAGATACAAACCGTAGATCTCGATCTGATACAATAGATACCGAGACTCCATGTAGTCGAACTATCTCTCAGATATGAAGCTCTGCTAATCGCCCTAAGGTCTGTGTCGTCTTAGTTTCTAGGAAGTGAACTGTCTTGGTGAGTCTGTCCACAATAACCCTTATGGAGTCACTTCCCTTTGACGTCTTTGGCAACCCTGTTGAGGATACTTTGCCATAACCTAAGGCTTAAAATATGTGATCCCTCATTCTAGGAGATTCTTCTATATATTCTTTCCTTTTATATTCAATTGTAATTGATATGTATTTATTTCACATGATATGTAAATTTATATAAATGGAACATTACTCACCACTAAAACAGTGTGGTGGTTTTTCATCAAACTCTCTCATAGTATCAAAGCAGCCACTGGATTAGCATCCCTCAATCCTCATATCTTCTCTATGGCTGCCGAATCCTTCCTTCTCCCTTTCAACACAATTATTCACATGGTAACCATCAAGCTATCTTCTTCCAACTATTTGTTATGGAAAAGCCAACTCCTTCCCCTTTTTGAGAGCCAAGAATTACTAGGCCATGTTAATGGAACCCTTGAGCCTCTTCCACGGTTTGCCTCTACCGATTCTCAAACACCAAACAACAAGTACTTGGCATGGAAAACTACTAACCAGAGGCTATTCAGCCTTCTCCTCTCATTATTTACTGAGGAAGCCATGGCAGAGGTCATCGGTCTCTCTACTTCACGCGAGGTTTGGCTCGCCTTGGAAAACACCTTCAGCCACCATTCCAAGGCTTACGAAATCAGCCTCAAAGATGATCTCCAGTTGATGAAGCGCGGCACTCGTTCTGTCACAATATGCGCCCGTGCCTTCAAGGCAATTTGTGACCAAATCCACGCGATTGGTCGTCCTGTCGACAGCACCGATAAGGTCCACTGGTTTCTTCGTGGTCTTGGTGCTGATTTTTCAAGCTTTTCTACTGCACAAATGGCTGATACACCCCTTCCCTATTTTGCCGATTTGGTCTCCAAAGCTGAGAGCTTTGAGCTCTTCTAGAAATCTCTTGACACTTTTGCCCCTCCTGCTACCACCTTCATTGCTGCCCATCATGGTCCTGTGCAGTCGAACCAGCGCAACTCATTCTGCACCACCCATGGCCGAACCAGTAGCCATGGCTGTCACTTTGCAAGTCCAGGCCGTACCACCTCTGGTCACCAGCGCCGCCTTTTCCGCTACCAAATCTGTCGCCAAGATAGGCATTATACCGATCGGTGCGACCAGCGGTATGCACGTCGCGAGTCCAGCGCATCCTATGCGCATCTTGCTGAAGCTTTCACTGGTTCATGCTCCCTAAATGGACCTGAGGTCTCTAACTAGTTCTTGGACACTAGGGCTTTGGCCCATATGTCCACTGACCCATCCCATTTGGATCATTCCACTCAATACATGGGTAAGGACTCAGTAATTGTAGGGAATGATGCCTCCTTACCTATTACACATACTGGTACTCTCTTTCCTGCCCCCAATATTCATTTGTTAGATGTCTTGGTTGTTCCTCATCTCACCAAAAATCTTCTTTCTATTAGTAAATTAATGTCTAATTTTCCTTTATCCATTACATTTACTAATAATTCTTTCACTATTCAGAATCGTCAAACAAGAAGGGTGGTGGCAACCGGTAAGAGAGATGGCGGCTTATATGTGCTGGAGCGTGAAAACTCTGCTTTTCTTTCTGTCCTTCAAAATAAATCTTTACATGCTTCCTATGATTTATGGCACGTTCGCCTTGGACATGTTTATCATTCCGTTATTTCTTATTTAAATAAAAAAGGACATCTTTGTCTTACCTCTTTATTGCCCTCTCCACACTTATGTAGTACATGCCAACTTGCGAAAAATCATCGCTTGCCTTATTCACGTAATGAACATAGGTCGTCTCATGTCTTAGATCTTATTCATTGTGACCTATGGGGCCCTGCTCCCGTCACATCAAATTTGGGATTTACCTATTACGTTTTCTTTATTGATGATTATTCATGGTTTACTTGGCTTTATCCTTTGAAATTCAAATCTAACTTTTATGATGTTTTCACTCAATTTCAAAATTTTGTGGAAAATCAATTTTCTGCTCGTATCAAAAATTTTCAAAGTGATGGCGGTAGCGAATTTACTAACACTCGTTTCAATGATCATCTCCGTACCTCCAGCATTCACCATCAATTTTCATGTCCACATACACCCGCCCAAAATGGTCGGGCTGAATGCAAACACCGCCATACCTCACAAATGACAAAAAATTGACTTGCACAAACTTACAAAACTTGGTTCGAATCCTTGGTTCGCAACCTATGCAACTTTTGGCCGTTCTTGCTACTTATGCATACAAATTTTTTTAATCACAATATTTTTATATTCATATATATTTAATAAGCATTCTAATATTTATTATTTGATCTTTATTTCAGATTGATCGAGATTATTGCGTCTGCATCGCCTCATTTGTGCATCGGGACATGTTTTTCTCCTTTGTTTTTTTCTTTTCCTGGACATCTATGGTTACATTTTTCTAAGACAATTTTTAATTTTGTATTTATTGAGAAATTCTACTTTTAAGCTTTCAATTAATTATATATATATATGTGTGTGTGTGTGTGTGTATGTGTGAATGCATTTCTCTTTTAATATATTCATTTCATAATGTATGAAATTGTTTTATATTAGGATGATTGATATAAGTTTTAAACATGATTGATACAAGTTTTAAATAGGAATAAAAAAACAACAAAAGGAAAAATCAAGTGTAAAATAGGGTAAAAAAAACAAAACTTTTAGCGACGCACAGAAGGCGACGCTAAAAGTCCCACCTATTATTTTTAGCGACATTTCATGGTCATCGCTAATAACACACTATTAGCGATGCACAACGTTCATTACTAAAACTAATATATGGGACTTTTAGCAACACATTATGTTCGTCGCAAATAATATACTATTAGCGACGCCCATTGAATTTTTCACACAGCATTAACGATGCCGCATTTTATTATTAGCAACGCTTTTTCTTGTGCATGTCGCTAATACTACTAGCGAAATGATTATTAGTGATGCCCATGGTGACTCACACTTGTGCATCGCTAATAGTACCATTTCCTGTAGAGGAATCTTCAATGGTGTAGAACTTCGTCTTCAATGGATTAGAACTATTGCTTGTGTAGAACAAGGCTTCAAGAAATATGGAAGAGAGAGAAGAATTATTGATGCATCACCTGGCTTATGAGTTAGGATTGGAACCATAAATTCCTGAACCCTTGAGTCTCTGAACCTTTTGTTTAGGATGTGGAACCTTCAATTATGGTGGCCAATGGGTCTTATTTATAAGAAAAAAGTAAGGAGATTTGATTCAAGGGCTCATGGTGAATACTATGGATGAATGACCAAGATTAATGCTTAATAAGCAAACAATTAGATATAGATATTATATTGCGTACCAAATCTAGGGTAAATCCCATGGAATAAGAAATGAAGGGAATTTGGCAAGTATTTGTTGAACAAGCCTATATTTACTATATCGACCTTAATTCGGTGGGGAATTTAGGGACAAGGAAATTACAAAAATGCCATTAAGGCATAAAAAAGTCAAAATTGTCCCTAAGGACCAAAATTACCAAATTAACCCTATGTGGGTAAAATGACATGGAAATTACATGTAGGCCCATGAATGACCAAAATAAAATATGGGATAGGAATATTCTATAATTACCAAAATGCCCTCCAAATGAAAAAATAGCACTAATATTACAGAAATATCCCTAAAAGGTGGAAAACTTCTAGTATTTACCAAACTACTCCTAATGAGTAGGGAAACACTAAAAACTACCAAAATTTTCTTAGTGGACATTATAACTAGAATACCCTAAAGGGTCCTAATATGTCAAGACCAAAATGCCCTCTATGGCTAAAATGACCAAAATGTTAAAAATGTCTTCTATGGGAAAATTGATGAAAATTCCCTCTATGGGCGAAATGACCAAAATGTCCTCTATAGACAAAATGGCCAAAATGTCAAAAATGCCCTTTATGGGAAAAATGACGAACATGTCCTCTATAGGAGAAATGAGAAATTACTAAAATAACCTTAGATGGGACATATTGTAACAATTTACCAAAAATGGCAAAACTAACTTCAGGCAATCAAGGGTCTCAAAATGAGGAATCTATAGATAGCCCCTCGTTAGCTGAGCTTGCAAGTAATTGAACGTTGGTGTAAGAAAATGATACCTATTTTAGGACTTTGATTGTTGAATTAATGTGGTAAGACTCATTCTATATGAGATTCCTACATATCACCCTAAGGTGAATTAGACCGTATATAGTTCATGAATGATGGAAATGGAGACTGAGAATGAATGTTATCCTGACAAGTTTTATGAAATTGTGTCCACAGACGGCTTACCTAAAGGAAATGCGATCCTAAAAGCTCTTTCATAAGGTTACAGCCTCTCATGAGATGGGTTTATGTCCTCAAATGTTTCACTTAGATGGGTGATGTCCTTAGACGCTTTGCCTAGTTGGATTACATCCTTAGTGAATGGCTTGCCTAGGTGGATTACGTCTTTGGTTGATGGTTTGCCAAGGTAGACTATCTCCTTGATGTACGACTTTCTTACAAGGAAATATGATCCTAATAGGTCTTGCATGAGGTTACGCCCCTGATGAGATGGGTTTACATCCTCGGACATTTCACTTAGATGAGTGACATCCTTAAACACTTTGCCTAGATGGATTACATCCTTGGTGGATGGCTTGCCTTGATGAATTACGTCCTTAGTGGATAGATTGTCTAGATGGATTACGTCATTGGTGGACGGCTTGCCTAGATGGATTATGTCCTTGGCGGACATTTTACCTACAAGGAAATGTGATCCTAATATGTCTTTCATTGGGTTACGCCCCTCATAAGATGAGTTTACATCCTCGGATATTTCACTTAGAAGGAAATGCGATGCAGATAAATCTTTCATAGGGTTACGCCTCTCATGAGATGGAATATTGAGATCGATGGCTTACCTAAATGGAAATGCGATCCTAAAAGGTCTTTCATGGGCTTACATCCTTCATGAGATCGAATTTTGTAATAGACGGCTTAACTAAAAGGAAATGTGATCTTAAAAGGTCTTTAATAGGGTTATGCACCTCATGAGACGGAATCTTTGTGATAGACGGCTTACCTAAAAGGAAATGCAATCCTAAAAGGTCTTTCATGGGGTTATGTCCCTCATGAGATAGAATTTTATGATAGACAGCTTACCCAAAAGGAAATGCGATTGTAAAAGGTCTTTCATGGAGTTACGCCCCCTCATGAGGTGGAAGTTTTGAGATATACAGCTTACTTGAAAGGAAATGTGATCCTAGAAGTTCTTTCATGGGGTTACACCCCTCATGAGATGGAATTTTTCAATAGACAGCTTACCTAAAAGGAAATATGATCCTAAAAGGTCTTTCATAGGGTTACACCTCTCATGAGATGGAATTTTGCAATAGACTGCTTACCTAAAAGGAAATACAATCCTAAAAGGTCTTTCATGGGTTTACGCCCCTCATAAGATGGAATTTTGCGATAAACAGCTTACCTAAAAGGAAATGTGATCCTAAAAGGTCTTTCATGGGGTTACGCCCCTCTTAAGATTAAATTTTTACGATAGAGGGCTTACCTAAAAGGAAATGCGATCCTAAAAGGTCTTTCATGGGCTTACGTCCCTCATGAGATGGAATTTTGTGATAGATGGCTTAACTAAAAAGAATGCGATCCTAAAAGGTCTTTCATGGGGTTACACCCCTCATAAGATGGAATTTTATGATAGACGGCTTACCTAAAAGAAAATGCGATCCTAAAAGGTCCTCGTGGGGTTCCACCTCTCATGAGATGGAATTTTGTGATAAATGGCTTACCTAAAAGGAAATGTGATCCTAAAAGGTCTTTCATGGGTTACGCCCCTCATGAGATGGAATTTTGCAATAGACGGCTTACTTAAAAGGAAATGAGATCCTAAAAGGTATCTTATAGGGTTACACCCCTCATGAGATGGAAATTTACTGATAGATAGCTTACCGAAAAGTAAATGCGATCATAAAAGCTCATTCATGGGGTTACGCCCCTCATGAAATGGAATTTTGCGATAGACGAATGACCCAAAAGGAAATGCGATCCTAAAAGGTCTTTTATGGGGTTACGCCCCTTATGAGATGAAATTTTGCAATAGACGGCTTACCTGAAAGGAAATACGATCCTAAAAGGTCTTTCATAGGGTTACGCCTCTCATGAGATGGAATTTTGCGATAGACGGCTTACCTAAAAGGAAACGTAATCCTAAAAGGTTCTAAGATATGGGCATGATTTCAAATTGTTCTTGTGGGGATTTGAAATCCATGGGAAAATTTTGTATCAGATTATGACTTAATGGGAAGATGACTTAGGTTACCCCTACTAGAATGATGGAATGTTATGGGACTCTATGGGGAAGAGAAATGAAATGAATTAACTCTTTTGGGGAAGGATTGAATTATAGAGATGACTCGGTGGTTGTGATTTACTCGGGAGAGGATACCAAACTGGTTCTTTGGAACTTGACGATTATAAGTTACTGAGGAGATAATTGAGATTAACTCTAATAGGACAATTCGACACGATATTGGTTTCTTTTAGGATTCAACCGATCAAGATCTACTAAGGAGAATGATGAGTTTAAAGTTAAATTGACTCCATAGGAGAGACTGTGGTCAAGGTTAAGTCATAGTAGGAAGACAGAAAGGGTACTCAACTTTGATAGGAGTGAAGGAAGTGAACTCAACTTAGATAGGAGTAAAAAAAGTGCACTCAACTAATATAAAAGTGAAACATTCTTGGAATGATGTGAAAACATGTTCATGCCATCCTTGAAAATGATTTTTTTTCATTTGAAAAAAATTCCCACTTTTGGCTTGGATCCCACCAGCCCCTAGATCATTGGTAATCATCTTGGCTATTTGGATGAAAGAAAATCTATTTAGGTTCAGGGGGTTAGATTACCTATCTTTAAAGTATCATTCCACTACTTATTAACAATGACTTGAAACAAAAAATATGCTCGAGCTGCGAATTCAGAGTATGATGGTTTAGGAGACTTGACTAGCCAAAGCCTTATTCTCAAGTTCTCAGAGATGAAATATTTTGTCTTTCCAAATGATTTAGGATATTTCTTGAAAAACTTAGAGAAAATTGTTTTGAAAATGAAACAATAATGAGTTACTTCAAGAAATTTGATGCAAACAAGTAGGGAGGAAGCCCCTTGTCTGAAACTGTTTGTTACATGACCCATCCATTTTTGTAGGACCCTATAAAAGAGCACTCAGTTGAAATGTGATGATTTCCTTTAAACAAGAAAAACTTCAAGGTGGTCTTAGTATTAAGGATGAAACATAGGTTAGGATAAGGTTAATGAATTAAAAGGATATAAGGCTCAAAACCCTCCATGTTCATGATACCAAGCCCCTTATGTACACCTTCTTGATATATATATATATATATATATATATATCTAGACCAAGCCCCTTGTGGGCATCTTCTTGATTTTCATGTGACCGAACCTAAGTTGAGTTCTCATGTTGCCTACGTATATCTCCTTTGGAGAATCGGGCCTGGCATAGTTTATTGGGTGCTTGTTAAAGCCCTTCGAAGCAAACAAGGCTTGATTGTATCTTTTAACTACTTTCTTGCTTCCTTGTTTGAAAAATGTCTCTTCTAATGAGGCAAGGATTTTCTTTTCTTTGCTTTTTATTTTTCCTTTGATGGATTTTTTTCTTCTCCTTGCTTGGAAATATGTTCCTTCGTATGGGGGCAAAGACTTTTCTTCTCTTTGCTTTTGATTCTTCTTCCATGCTTTTTTTTCTCTTGTCACTTCCTTGCATGGAAATGTTTTCTTTCTTTGCTTTTGACTCTTCACTGATGGCTTTGTGAAAGTGCACACATAGTAGGCTTTTCACTCCCCAAGGTTAGGTAGATAGGCTTTAAGAAAGAAAAAGGCTAATCAATTAGGCTCAGAGGGTTTGCAAGTGGATATTTTGATATGGGTGATAGGATAAATTTGGTTTGCCAAGTGATGGCCTCCTATCCTTGGAATTGCTTGCTTTTAGGAAACAATCACCTTATTGGGACTCAAGATATTGATGTCTGCTTAGGGTCATGATCACTTCTCTATCTTCTTGGGATGGTGTATAAATCAGACAAGACTCCCTTGAGACAAATGTATAAAGTGGAGAATAAGAAGAAAGTCAAGATGATTGATGAAGTTTGACTATGTTTAGATTCAAAGATTCAATCTTTTTGTGAATTTGATGACATTCATTTCTTTAAAGATTTAAAGACTAAATCATGTCAAACATTTTATTGAAAATATGAAAATTTAAAGAACATGTATAAAATCTCCTTTATTGAACATAAGGAAAGACAGAGTGAAACTAGCCATAAAGACTAAAGATTGGTCTTTGACTTGGCAAGTTTAATTTCTTCACTCTTGACTGCAGGTTGATTGTGATTGGCCCTTCAGAGTAGGAGGCCAACGATCTCACTGTCGATTAAGTCTTGAATGACATTCCTCAACATGGTATATCGATTAGTGGAGTGGCCTAAACATTGATGGTAGGCACAATGTTTGTTCATATCATAGTTCTTAGGTATTGGGTTTGGAGTAGCCAAAGATCCAAAGGATAGATTTGCCCTTCTTCGCAAAACTTTTCAAAAAGTTCGCTCAATGATGTGGGTAGTTCAGATAATGATCTTGATGGCAGCCTACGAGATGAATTTGGCTGTGGTGAGGAAGCTAAACTAATAGGCTAAGAGGGTGGTTGCTCAGAAGCTAAAGCATTGATTGCAGACACTGAGTGGTTTTGTGAGAGTTTCTTCAATGTTCCATCATTGATGGCATCCTCAATATGGGTTCCAGCCCTTATAAGAGCTTTTAAATTCTCAAAGTAGTGGAAAAATAAAGGCTCACGGTAGGCTAGGGAGATGACTTTTTTTTATGATCTAGATTTGTTCAACTTTAGTGGGTCTATCAGTTATTTGGGCTGCCTTAGCCCTCCATCTGGTGATAAAAGCTGAAAGAGTCTTCTTAGGCTCTTGTTGTGTAGTCTCAAGGTCTCTATGTGTGATGTCCAACTCGTTATTGTATTTGTACTACTTGACGAAGATATTGTAGAGTTGTTCCCAGTCTATGGATATGGGCTCTTCCAGGTCTAAGAGCCAACGAAGAGCTGCTGTAATGAGGGTTTGGTGGAACATCTGGGCCATTATTTTAGTTATAGCCCCTAATGGTTGCATGTCTCTCACATAAAGCTTGAGATGAGTCTTTAGGCAGGTGGTCCCATTGAATTTGTCCAAATTGGCCATTTTAAACTTCAGGGGCAGGCAGGCCTCTAGGCGAAGACACAGCTTGTGAACATTCAATCATGTCCTCACCTCGATTTGACTTGTAGATTAGAGTTTCCATCTTCTCGAGCCTCCTAAGAAGAGCCTCGTCATGAATGTTTGGTCCTTTTGAGAGCCCATATTGTTTGGCCCCATCAAAAGATCATGGGCAGCTAGATTTTGAACTAGTGGTTGTAGTGGCAGATCTTGAGCTACTATTGGAAGAACTTGTTAAGGAACTAGCAGCACATTGTTTAGTTCAACCATAACTGGGGGTGGTAGTAGCCTTTGCTGTGCAAACTCTTGGAAAGTTCAGGCGAGTCTTTGTGACGCCTCTTTGGTCGGAGATGTCTTTCCGTATTTCGACTAGTATTTGGAGCAATTATTCTTGATCCATGGCCATAGGAACTGTGTGCAGTGATTGATTTTCCTTTGATGTCATGATTCTTGAGTTCAGCTGATGAAAAGTAAAACCAAATATTTTATTGTCAACTGGATGTGAAAAAGTTTGAATCCAAGATAGTAGTCTAAAAACTTTTTTATTTCAAAAACTTTAGACAAGATGATTGTAAAAGAAGATAATTCCTTAATAGGAAAATGAAACATCGAAGATCATGAATTTTTCATTTTTTTGATTTCATAAATTTAGTTTTGAAAAAGAAAAAGAAACTAAGGGCATCATGCTTAGGTAGCCCCTAAGTCCTAAGACGATGAAAGGCTTGCTTGAATGAGAAAAGATTTCCCAAATGTTGAGAAGATGTAATCCTAATAACATGGAATAGATTTAGATACTAATGGAGTGAGAAGAGATGATACCTAGAACTTGAATAGAAACTCACGAGAAGTAGATTCCTAAAAAAATTGATAAAAGAGAAGACTCATGAAGAATAATTGAGTCCTAGAAGAGTAGAAAAAATTACTTCAAAATCTTTTAGGAAAAGATTCCCAAAGAATTGGAAAAAGATTTGACTTCAAAACCTCACTCGAATCGGACATCAAGAAGTTGGACATTCAAAAAGATTTTCGAATTGTGATGAGATTAGGCTTCGTGGGCTTTGTGGGCTCAATCCAATTTATAACTACTAAATATTATACTAGATTTTTCAAAAACAATAAAGTGAGATTGTATTCTCTATTCTTTGTTCACTATTCATTTTTCTTAAATTCCGAAATCACAATTCTACTTTTTCAAAAACAATAACTTGAGACGAGTCTCAATTTTTTTGTACATTAATTAATTTTTTTCAAATTCTAAAAGATTTCATATATATATATATATATATATATATATTATGCTAATTAAAAAAATAAAATGGGATCATTCTTTTGTTCACTGCACCTACCATATTTTATAATTCTTAGTAATATTGGCCTGGAACAATGGTGGACATACTATTTGTTTTCAATCAATGTAAGTTAACTCTATATATTCTTTACATTTGTACTAAGTGACTGGCATTATTTATCATTTTTTTGTCACATTTATTGAGCATTACATGTCCCCATGCTATCCCTTTTGAGAAGACCTATTTGTATGTAGATAGTATGGAATAGACCTAGAGGGTGGGGGTGAATAGGTCTATATTTTACAAATTAAAATTTTTCTTAACATATTTTAATTTGCCTTTAGTGATTAAGGTTCTTTTTTCAATTATGTGAGAATTATATTCGCGTGTGTGCAATCACAATCGATGGCATGCATCAACATATGATAGTAATAAAATTAAAGCAATAATAAAGAGAATGATGATGACATACTGATTTTTGTTAATGAGAAAATTGCCACAGATCAATCACATCTACTTTGGAATACCCTAAGGGCTTTTACTAATATGCACATAATCCACTAGAATAGCTTTGATGGACACAAACCTTGTAGGCACAATGACTTAGTCCATCAAGCCTTACTTATGATCTAAATCTCCTTTCACTCGAATCCTTCAGCACTCTTCCAATAGATCTCCACCTTGAAATCCTCCAATAGACAACCTCAATCACAATTGTGAATCCTTATGCAATCTTGAACTCTACCGATCACACACAACTTCAAACCCACAAGCTTTTACTCCAAGGATGATAATGTAGAAAGATGTTAGGGTTCTTGAATCAATTGGCCTTTGATTACGAGAACATAAATTCCAATTGAAAAAATTTGTGGAAAATAGAGAATAATAGGAAAGAGGCGATAGCCAAAAGTGCTTAAAAAGTCACCACAAAGGCCTTACATAGTCGTAGGGTAAATTGAAGTCACATAGGAATTGGATTTGAAAAGTTTGTACTAAATCTCACATGGTTGTTCGAGCAAGCACGATGGCCGTTCGAATGAGCTAAAGCCCAAGCTTGAATTTTTCCCTTATTGTTTTGGTTAGTCGATCAAGCAATCCAACAATGTCATACGAAGAGTCTCTATGAAGCTTCTAGAATGGTCGTTTGAACAAGCCATCCCACGAGATCCTTCGAGCACCCTTAGGATTTCCTATTGTCTTGGTTGCTCGAATGAAGCCAAGGATTGTTCAAACGAGTCAAACGGAATGCATGAGCTTGCTTTATATTGTTACTTAAATTGACCCACTTTAATTTAAAACATTTTCACATAAAACTTGAGTCAATTATAATATCAAAATTACTATGCAATATTACACTTTAAAAATGTTGATTAAAACATTTTAAATGTATGAAGTATGTGTGTGTGTGTGTGTGCAAACCCTAGGCCAATAAATCCAAATCATTACCTCACCTACCATTATGGCGACTGCATTTGTTGAAGAATCTCTATAAAGATTTTAATCCATGATGACCACAAGGCTTAGGAACTTTGACTCGCTATAACTTGGATACATTACAACTCTATAGTTTTGTCTACACGGATTAGCCAACACCATTTTTGAGTAAAAGTCCTAAGAAAATCCCCTTTCGAAAATCCATGAAAAAATTATTAAGACAAGTACATGAATACTACTAGAAGAAAAATGTAAACTCCAAACATCCAAAAGAAAATATTTACAATTTTTTACCAATGACTCATGACTGTAATAACACTATTCTTGACTCCATGATGTGCAACATCCTGACCCAATTTAATTAGGTAATTGAGCAATAAGGATTAATGAAGCAGAATTCATCTAATAATTATAAACAAATTACTTAAAGTAACTAGTAACCTAAAATTAAAATTAAGATTAGTATTAACTTATTAAGATGACACTTGGTTTGGAATCTCAAAAAAGAAAGAAACAATACACAAATTTCTCTTAATTAAAGAATTATGAGTCTAATTTAATCTAATGTGCCTAATTAAGGATTAGTGAAGGTTAAAAATGACATTAGAGAAGAACGTATATATGACATGTGAATGATAATATTAAGACATATATATGATGACTAATGTGGATATATATACACCATATATGTATATAATGTTCCAAGACCATAGGCTTGTAACTATAAATCTCCACGAAGGAGACCAATTGACCCCAAGCTATATCCACCTCCCTTACAGAGAGGTCAAGAATGGTGGCAATGGACAAGTGTCCACGCAACCTCAAGCTTTGATCTCTCTCTCTCTCTCTCTCTCTCTCTCTCTCTCTCTCTCTCTTTCTCTTATATATATATATATATATATATATATTCAATTCAAAGCACAACAGCCTTTTTATGCATGCCTAAGTGATTTATAAAGAGAAATTCGTGCTTGGAGATTAAAGGAGGAAGGGCTCTCTAGAGAGAGAAAATAAGAAAATTCTTTAAAATCAAGCATCAAAGGTTAGATTCGATTTCTTTACATTTAATTAAGTTCCTGTATAGTTAATACCAATGCTAGAACCTTCAAAAAGGCTTGCATGGCCCTAGAATGGCCTATCCAAGTTTGGATAACCATTGTTGAACCTTGAAATTTTACTTAGAAATGAATTTGCATGAACCTTGATTTAAGCATTAGGACCAAATCTATGCATAAAATAAGCTAAGAAAATAAAGACCCGCAACCCAAAAGCTCACAAATGAGCCATTAATAGTCGAGTTGTAGGTTTGGCGAAAGATGGAAAACCATGAACTGAGCCTATTGACTCAAAAATAAAATCGGAAAATAAAGCCCTAAACCTAAGGAACATATTGCAACAAACCGTTTGTAAAATGGTCTTGAAATGACCTCGAAATAGGCTACACACAGTAACGAACCTAAGAACTGGAACAAAGCTTTTCAGCTCAATTTGATTCCCCAAACCAATGTCAATCTGAAGCTTTAGGTCGTAGATGATGAATGGAAGTAAAATGGCATTAAATGGTGGTATAAAACAGTACGAAATAGAAGGAGAGATTCTTAGGGTTTCTCTATAACAATAACCTAGGTTGGGGAAGAAGATGAACAGTATTCTGGGTATGGGTTAGGTCTATAGCAAGTTCGGGCTAGCCCAAGTGTGAAACAGATCTTTTTAAGTGGTACGACGTCGTTTTGACGCATAAAGGCTTAATAAAATAGGAACAAAACACTGTCGTTTTGGTTGTAACGGTTTAGTGGAATGGTGTCATTTCGATGACGCACGACTGATATGGCAGACCAAACTGGACCAAATGGTTTTCGGCCTTTGTGAGATGGTCATTCTCTTATCAGATCAGTCAATTTTTGGGGTTCCTGGACCGGTCCACTATTTTAATGGCCAAACTAGTGGGTTTTTGGCCTAATTTAATAAACCATAACTTTAGATATTTACACTTTGACCCCAACTTTTTAAGAAAACTATATTTAGCCTTAGAAAAATAATTAAAAACTATTTTAATGCCCTTTAATAATTGGGCAAAGTTACTATTGTACCCCTAGGCCTAAAAATAGTGTAACGAAAGCCAATTGAAATGCAAGAAAATATATTTTTAACATTTTTGGATATTCTGGACTCAATGGCAGAGTATAATTTAGGAAATTAAACTCTGAAATATATGAATAGACAAACTGGACTAATTCTAAATGAGTCCTAACGAGTTAATTAAGATATCAAATGAACCTTAATAACCACGAGGGTTCTTACCCTAATGTTTTTCGATGTTCTAGACTCAACGGCGGAGCCTAGTTTCATCAAACAAGGTACCTAAAATATAGATAAATGGAAATAGGTAATTCCTAAATTGTCTTAGTAATATACGGGCCAACAGATAGACTGAAAAATAATAGAAAGGGGCATACCCAACATTATCAAATGCTCTAGACCTAATGATGAGGTCAAATTAAGCATCCGAGAAATCAAAGATGATCCCACATGAAAGTATGAAATTACGAAAATGCCTCTAAACATAATATAAGCCTTTGAAAAGCTAATTAAATATGGGAAAGGATAAATTTAGTGTTTTTGATGCTCCAGACCCAACGGTGATGTCCGTCTGGGAGACAAAAACCTAAAACAAATTGTAAAATAACGATTATGTCCCTAAGACTTAATTAAGCGACCAGAAAAGTAGAGAAGAATAGGAAAAGTCACTCTTAAGGTTTTTAGGCCTTCTAGACTCAATGATAGAGTCCAATTAAGCTAATAAGGCCACTAAGATAGTGATCTAAACTGATGTGCCTTAATTTAAGAATTAATGTGTGTCTAATTATTGTTATGGGATTCTCTGAGTAAGGTAAAACTTAAGGGTAACACATTTTGCATAATACTGGACTAACTATGAGTAACTTTGTACCTTAAACTAGTACTTTTATTGTAAAATGCATTTTTGTATAAATTTTTTGTCTTCTAAAAAGTAATTACTGTAACATTTTGGATTAATAAAATATCATGATTTGTACTGCATTATTTAAATGATCTTTTACTACTAGAAAAGCAAACAATTGTTGCTTTGCAAAATATAGTTTTTTTTTTTTTACTATCGTCTATCTTGAAATGTCTACTACGCCAGCAACAGTCTCGTGGCAAGCCCTTGTAAGCCACTAGCTCTAAATTACAAGTGTTATGTATATGATACAATTGACTAATAGATATTATCTGGATGGCATAAATATGATTACTGGATTTCATAAATCATTTATCAACTATACTATTTGACTGTCTGATTTGATTTATACTACACTGTTTGACTATCTAATTTGTTTTAACTGTACTGCTTGCCTTACCAAACTTCCTAGCACAAATCTTAGAGTGACAAATGTACCATATGAACCCAACTTTAAAGTATATTTATTGAATAATAGTAGCTTTATAAATGTTTTTTAATGCTATCCATGGAAGAACTATATTTTATCTGGGTTACCTAAAATCCACAATAAGGGTGTGAGTATTACTCACAAGCTTTTCACAAAGCTCACAAGATTCTTATCCTTTTTTTTCAAATGAACTCCCTAGTGAAGGAAATTGAAGGTTGTAGTATCATTTTTTTAAAGACCATTGGGGACTTAGAAGTCAGATGGGCTACTACAACGGTTACTTTTGTATTATCGATACAAACTTGTAGATTCGCCCTCACGACTTTTGTATGTATTAAACTCTTATGTAAAGCTACCAATGTCTAGTGAAACCTTTTGTATTAGATGTCCTGCCAAGTATTGAATACATTCGACTAATAGGTGTTTAATTATTAGAATTGAGAAAAGATTTTGCTTGCCAAACTGATGATTAAGAATGTACTTTGATTAAGTTGGAAATGGATTTCAGTTAGTTGCATTACTTGTAGTCTCACATGGAAAGTACGGGTGATGTAACCAACTAGTTGGTCACAATCCCTAATCCGCATAGGGTGAGATTGGGGATGTGACATGATGCTTCATCACCTGTTAATCATGCAAAGAAAAGCACTAAACCATACCCCATGAAACATATCAAATAATAGAGAATATAAATCAATTGTAATACAAGTATGGAAAGTGAAAAATAGATTAGAATAAAGCATGCAATCAGTAGAACTATTAGACAAAACTATCATAAAAATGAAGCATTATGATATTATGAAGCAAGAAAGTGTAAATCTCCCCTAAAATTCTCCTAATATCATGCATTGAAACCACTCCCTCTTACTAAGTACGCCTAAAACTTCTCCCTCCTTTTGTCATGGGGTGACAAAAGAATAGAATGCTAATGATGTAACATCCTCACCCAATATTATTGGATAATTATGACTAATGTAGATTATTATTAGAGACTAACCCTAAATGAATGATGGGCGATTTTCTTAAAGCAACTTGACTGTAAAATTATAGAGAAGGCACCTGTGTGTACAATGGCTATTTAATGGGTGACGATCATTCCTAAAAATGTAATTTGATGGAAAGATCATCATTTGATGTCGACCCTAATTAGTGTTAATCATTAATTAACACATAGGAAATTTTTCATAAATTAGTGCGCAAGTAAACTTCACTTGAAAAATATGCATCACAATGACATTGATACTTGTTGATAGGTCAACCGGGTCAGTTAATGGGTCCTCAAAGTTCGGGTCAGGATCCGGCCAAACAAACTGATATTAAAACCTAGTGGAACTGCGTCATTTTGGTATGGCACATTGATGGCGTGACAAACCGGGTTAGACCGGTTGGCTTTTAACGAGAATTGTCCAGTTCACTTTGAATAGCCTCAGACCGATCGATTCTCTGTGTAAATGAACTGGTTCACTAATTAAAAGGCCAAGCAAGGTGCAACAATTACATGCATCACAATGACATTGATCCTGCATTAGAAAGTTGTCAACTACTTTGGAGACTCCTCTCTCGGTTCATTATTCCTCTCAAGCAACTCCAATATCTCTTCACAAATGTTAATGGTAGTTTAATGTAACACGCAAGTAAGGTGTACCAAAAGAATTATACCTTCAATCATAATTAATTAATAGAGTTAATTCTTTCAAATCAGCATTTAGTTAATCCAATTTTTACCAAAATTAAAATTCAATAAGTTATGCTTGAATAAAAAAAAATCTTACAAATACAAATAAATATTTTTTCCCATAATCCCACCCGAAAAAATCTAACAAGAAAACCTAAAGAGAGATTATAAATTTGAAACCTAGCCTTTTTATAGTAGAAAGAGCTCCCATTTAAAGGCACAACTCTCTCCGTAAACGCACTTATAGAGTTTCAAAGAGAATCTCACACCAAAATGTACGTATAAGATCTTTCTCTTACTTGGATATCATACAATAATACTAAATATTCTTAATTTATATTTTTAACCTATATTTCTAATTTGATTTGTCAGAATATAATAATTTTAAAAATTATATTTTGTAAAGTTTAAAATTATTATATCCTTGCACACGTTATATTAGGAATATAAACTAACTATACATATCATTTTCCATACTCACATTCATAGGTCGATACCTTATTGGATAAGGAATAGGAAATTAAAATTCAATAAATTAGGAAGCGGTCTGGTCAGTGTTGCTGCCCATCATATAATCGCCAACAGCCAAAGATATATGGTGAACTTGAATATATTTATAAAGAATTACTTTTACTGGCCCACTAACTAATTAGTGTTAATATCAAAAAACTTCATTTTTTATATGTTTGCATGTTATCAGGATAGACAAAATCCTCTCAAATTTCGTCAAGCCACACTGAATTGTTCATTGGAGCCTTTAAGCTTCAAAAAGCGTGAAGGTTTTAATATGGTTTGTTAAACTTATTGGTCTCTGCCTCTCTAGTTGTTGCAAATTTTCAGAATTTAATCATCTTATCTACAAGAAAAATGATAGGGATCCGCAGTATATAAAGCTGTTATTTTGTGTGCATCGCATTTAGATCAATAAAAATTTAATGTATTAATAGATAGTACATATGTTTTGTTAATTTATTAATTCGAATGTAATATATTAAAATTAATAAATTATTTTTTAATTAATTTATGTTTTTAATTATAGTTTTAGTGTAATATGTCAGAATATGATAACTTTAACTCTCGTAATACGTGATTTTTGAAATGAGTAATGTTTCACTGTCGAAATCTCTAGTGTCTAAATGGTGCCCGTCACTCACATAAGGTGAGATCATTATTATGGGTCTTAACAATAAGGTCCACTCTATGTGAGTGTTATGTACTACTTAGGCACTAATATTTAAACATTTAAATAATACTCTTCTAAAATTATCATATCATGATTTATCAAATTGAAAATATAAATTGAGCATCTCTATCATTACTCTATTTACAATCAAATTGGTGTGATGGTGCATTAAAGGTTTTTTCTTTTGGTTATTTAGTGTCCTCCTTAGGAGGGGGCAATTTTTTTTGAGGGGGTTATAAAAATTTTGAAAAAAAAAAAAATTTAGTAAAGAAGTTTTTTTCAAGTAAACTTTTTTTTTTAGCTAAATTTTCATTTTTTCATTTGCAAAATTTGAAGGAAAATATTTTTCTCCAAAAATTATAAGTAAAAATTACAAGAAAAAAATTCAAAAATTTGGGGTCCTATAGCCCCCTTAGCACTCTGCGTGGTTCCCGCCAACTGCATGAAACGCACTGATATAAACGTAGCTTGCATCGGGAAGTTATGACTAGTCTGGAAACTGTTATCTCGCTTCATTGTTTCTATCAAGTAACTTCAATATATCTTCAAAAACGTTTCGGGCTTCTTGTAGCTTCCCCGTTTCGTTCAACAACTTCACCATCAAAAACTTCCACTCGATTTCCTCCGGTTGGGCTAGAACCAGTTCTTTCAATATCCTCAACGCTTCTTCATCTTGATCCCCCATTTTGAGCTTTCTCTACTAACAGCAACCTTAACTCTTCAACGGAGACAACTGAATCTTTGGCTTTCTCCTGTTGATTTTCAACTTCACCTGATGCATTCTTCCCTCAATGCTGGCAGAGATTCAGCTCTCACAGTCAATTGGTGCAACTTTCCAATCATTGAGGTAGCGACGGCAGCCAAAACAACAGCGCGGGCAATAGTACTGAGCTTTTGGAAGATGGGGTTTTTGTGAGAACCAATTGGGATGGAATTGGAGGAAGCCCGGACCCTAGAGTGGTTGAAATTGCGGGGTTTTTGAAAATGGGAAAGGGAGGTTTGAAGGGAGCGATATTGGTGGTTTTATGGATGGTACTGAGTCTGAGAGAGGTGAGTGAATGAGTCTTGAAGTGGGAGAGGTATGATGATCCAATGGTCAGAGCTGAGTCCATGTGTGGTGGTACTGGGTTAGGGGTTTGATTTCTTGGCTTGGATTTGAAGGGAAGGTTTTGGGTGCGTGGATTGGGAGAAGGAAATGAGGAAAAAAGAGACAACCAGAGGTCTTTTATGTTTTTTTATTTATTTATTTATTTAATTTTTTTGAAGATGACCTGGAAACCACGTATACCTTGTGAATGGTATGTTTTGCATTTAACACATTTTTCTTCTTTTCGGGTTAATGAATATTTAAAACATGATTTTGAAATTCAGTGCAAAAATTTGATAAAATGTGGATTCGGAATAGCTAGGTGCTCGAATTCGATGATTAAGGGATTGTTTAGAAATTATTTAAATTAGATTAGGTCAAAATTATCTTCATTACTTATCTGATTTTTAAGAAAAATTAATTATTCTCTGTATGTGATTTTTTTTCAGATTTTAATATTTTTTAAGATTAAAGATGAATTAATAAATTATTAAAAAATATTTACCAAATAATAAAAAACTTAAAATTAATTCATCTATATTTTACAAAACTGGTTTTAACATTTTTCAAATAAACCCAAAAATTTAGATGAAAAAGATTTGGTAGTAAAGTCAAAATATTTACTAAAATTTATATTCAGAATTTAAAAAGGGAAACAACTACTACTTTTTTTTATTAATTATTTTAACTTAAAATTTAGATGAATTTACTTTCATAAATTTAATTGAAACTCGGTGCATATTCCAATTAAAAATTGCATTGGTAACATGGTCGTTTGGAGAAGCAACATTTAGCGACTGGCAGCAACTAGCAACATACAATCAGAGCTTTATAGTTAAATTCGAAACGTGAAGCTCGATGTAACACGGTCGTTTGGCACAGACGCTTTTCCATTATTAGTGGTAGTCCGACATAAATTATTTTAGAGGAGACAAATTTTATTTTTAAAATTTAAGATTAAAGAAAAATAAAAAGTAAATAATGATACTAGTCTGATTAAACAAAATAAGAGAGCATAAGTAAGGAAATAAAATTTAACCTAAAAAAAAATGAATTCTGAAAACCCTTCAAGCAATACGGAAAAAAACATTTGTTCAAATTTTAAGAGAGAGCATAAGTATTCAACAAATTTACAATTGTTTTCGACGAATTCTTCTCATTTTGGAAACATTACATGGTAACAATATTATTCATGTTTTTGGAATAACAAATAAAAAGAGGTCAAATTAAAATTTAAATAAGAGTAAAGTTGAAATATTTTAAAATCAATTGGAGTAAAGATGTGATATATTAAATAAATAAAAATTGAGGGGGCAATTGCCCCTTGGCCTATACTGTTCTCGTTTAGGGGTGCAAAAATATTCTAAAGGCCTGCCATCCGGCCTGATTTTTTTGCAGGCCTAGCCCAAAGTTAAGCCCGGCTCGACCCTAACGTGAGGTACCTCTATTTCGGGTCTGGATTTGATTTTTTGGATTGAGACCCAGTCCGAAACCTGGTTCGCACAAACTCGAACACTTAAAAACCATAAACTCGATCCTTTAAAACATAAAATAATTATTCATTAGTTTCTAATTCAAATGATTATCATTATTTATTATTACTTGATTTACTTCTAACTTGACAAATTAATATCTATTTAATTTCCTTATCTTTTACTTCACATTTTTTTTATTTAAATCTCAATTCAAACTTCACACTAATACAATACATGTAAATATTAAAGAATATTATCTTTTTCTATATATCAAATAGTTTTCTACAAACTATTAAATCATTGTCAATTGCACCAAAAAAAAAAATCATTGATCAATTATAACTTTATAATTTTTTAAGCTATTATACATTAAGATTTTATTTGTTAATTATTTATTAATGAAATTATCTATGACTTAATTATAATTTTACAATAAAAAAAACTTTTTAGGCCACAAGTCCACTTAGCCCATATTAAGAATTAGGGTTTTGAATCTTATGTTCTGAACTTGGTTCAACTTGACCCGTTAATATAACAGAAACCCATAATAAGCCCTGCTTGGCCGACAAACCTTTTTTGCATCCCTATTTTTTAATATTACTATTAATTTTTTTAATAAAAATAGCATGAACCGCATCTCCATTTGACATTTAGTTGATAAAATAACGTAAACCTCATCTTCTTTTTAACTTATTCCATCATATGGTATAAATTGAGATCAAATGTGACATTAAAAAGATCAAATAGCACATCGAATGACATTCAGTAGGGTTGCTCTTAGCAGGACTATCCTCGTTTGGCTTCTCGTTTGCCTCTAACATCAAAAGGCTGTACTGCTATATATATATATATATATATATATATATATTACATCTGGAAGAAGAGATATGATAGGTTTTGGAAGAGGCAGTTCCATTCCACAGATCATATTATATATCCAGTCTATTTCTCAAGCAGTCGGGATTAATAACACTGCTACTTGGTATTGTGTGGAGAAAGCTCCGGTGAATTGGCTCATTAGCTCGCACTGGAATTTAGCTCAACACTGCAATAGGATCAGTGGCAGACCTGGCTTATAGAATTAGGGGCAAAAAATATAAAAATTAAAATTTAAGGAGACTTCATGTAAAAATATAAAAAATTTTGAAGAAGCAACTTCTAGATTTTTAAAACAATTGTATAAAAAATAGGGATAAAAAATAGAAATTTCAAAATTTTAGGAGGGGTCATAGCCCCTTAGTTTACTTGTGGGTCCACCGGTGTATAGGATTCAAAAATTGTTCTAATACCATGCAAATATTAATTCCAAAACACAAAGTTTATAAACATAATTTTTAAGCAAGAACAAAACAGTCATGTTAAATCAAAGGAGAAACAGCTTTAGTATTATTATTGCACAAGCAAGAAAACACTCCCATCTCTCTCATGACAGGAAAAAAAACATAGACCGAAAAGGTTCTTCACGTCATTACAGATCTGTCTCTCTCGTCGCGGCAAAGGGTGTACTTCAACAAGCTTCTCTCTAGGTTGCAATTCTCTCTCTAGCTCGCCGCTCTCTCAATCTATGTCATCTCTCTCGCCTCTCTCAAGCTAACAACCCATCTCCCTCAAGGCCCTCTGCAAAACAGCTGCATTCTCTCTGATAATTCCTAATCTCTTCAAATTCCTTGGGGCTTTTCTCTCTCAAAAGAATTAGGACTTTTTGTATGTGCATGACTCTGTCTCTATTTAGGTTTTGTTTTTTTTTTTTTTTTTATTACGGTGATTGCACAAGTGCTTCAAAGATGTTCATATATTGCACATTGTTAGACTCTCACAGTGAGAGTATATAGTAGCAGAGGTCATGTTTTTTTTTTATTGATGAGCACTTCCCTAAAGTCTTTAGCAATAAATATGCTTTTGTTATCTTAGTTGTTGAGAATATTTTGTTCCTTGGTGGGATTTTGCTTTTGTATAGCAGGCTTGGTATGGCTAATTCTTGTTTGGCTGAAGCCCTGTTTGGTTTTTGGTGTTTTGTTTGTGGTTTCTTGTTGGTTAGAGCTTATTTAGTTTGTGACTTGCTAATTTTGTTATTGGTTTTATTTTTTAAGTTTTCTCTTCTTGGAAGTTTTTTCTTGAGTTTATTATGGATTTCAAAAAGCCAAATGTCTTTGAGGTTGCATTTTTCTAATAGGCATTTCTTACACAATTTCGTATTATATTATCATGTTATAAACATGGATTTGAACTCATCCTGGTTTCCAAGTAACTTTGGATTGTATATCACATGTTCAATAATTTTTGAAAAAAAGGCCCAATATGCTATGTGAAATGAGAAAAAGTTAATGAATTTCCGGGACTGTTTTGAGTAATTGAGAAATCCTGTGCATTTCACTAAGTTGGGTGGGCTGTGTAGATCCAAGATAAACCCAACCTAGTTCTATAATAATTGATACAGAATGTCATTTAATAGAGGAATGTAAAACAAGTACAATCAAATAGATTGGGAATTTTTAACAATCTTTCGGCGTTCATAGGATGTTTAATCAGTTTAAAATCTTTTTCGTGATATTGGAAAAATTATGTTTGTATATATTTGATTTATAAGCAAATCGGTAGCAATGGAAAGATGTTTGTATATATTGGAGTATCTATGTTATATATTTCCCTAAAATAATGGAATGTAATGCCTTTTTCTCCTGATTAATTGTATCTTTAAAAATAAGATATTGAAAAGCGTTGGATTCCTATTTCAACTATTTTCATTTTGTTTTCATTATTTTTAATGTTATTTTTTTTTTTTGGTTTTAACTTTTTTGATAATATATACTTCGTGTTGGACAATCATTTTTTCAACACTCCAAACAAACAGTAAGATATTACTTCGTGGAATGAATAGAGAAATGGATTTGAAAGGGTATAATTAATGATGTGATATGTATTCTAAGATCAAATCTTAAAGAAAAAATGATGTCCTTTCAATTTACAGGAACTTGGATTGGAACCATACAACAACTTGAGATTATTTTCATCTATATGAATAACGAACAAGATACTGAGAGGGTAACATGAATAAGAGTATAAATGAGTCAAGTCGAGTTGAATAATGGATTGTTCATGTTTAGTTTGCTAAAATAAAAGAAATTTAAATTGTATTTAAGCTTCAACTTGCTAATTTTTCAAACTAATCTTAAATGAGCTTTTAATCGAGTCGAAATTGAGTAACTTGAATTTTTATATAGTATTACACTACTTTTGACTTAATGAGTTGAATTCGAGTTGATCTCAATAAATTAACGAATCTCAAAATATGTTTAAGTTTAATTTATTTATCTTGTGAGCCGATCTTGAATAAGCCTTTAACCGAGTCATACTCGAATATTTCATCTCGTTTTATAGCCTTAAACATGAAGACTTGACCAAATAGAGTTTGGTAGAAAGGGACATCAATTCTGTGCTAAGGATCTGTCATGTTTTTTTATTTTTTTTATTTTATTTTTTGTTTGATGGATTGTGTATTTACAAAAATATATAATAAGCTTGGATATGAAAAATGTAACGAGTTTGTTATATCCAGCTAATTATAAGTATATATTGACAGAAATTATTTTGTAATGAATCTTGTGCTTTTTGTCAAATTGATAATATCATGAAATAAATGAACACAAAATTATGATGTAAGTGTGCATGAACATGTTTTGTGAAAAAAAAAGAACATGTTTTGTAAATTATTTCAATTTGTAGGATTGTGTGGTGTCAGGATTGTGAATTATTTCAATTTTACAGGTCTATTTTATTTACATCAAACATCAAATGCGATGAACCTAGGTTAGAGCTTCAAGAGCCTTATTTTTTTATAGGTAAATAAAATTTATTAAAAAAGGAAGAAGAAATGGGTCACACCCCAAGATTTACAATAAGCTCAAATAACAAGGGATTTGATTGTTTTAAATAGTTCAAATCATCTTTAGGAAAGACATTTTTTTTGTAAAAAACTTTTTTTGAAAATAGGTTTTTGAAATAATCATAGTTTAGTAAATAAGACTGAAATAATCTTAAAATCAAAATTAAGTTTTTTTTTTTTAAATACTACTTCAACATTTAACTCTAAATGGCTGGGTATGTACCTTGATTTTGTGTTTTTTTTTTCTTTTTTGCCTATAAAATATACTTAGTTTAGTTATCGGAGTCTTTAAGTCAAAAGTGATATTCATGTAAAAGCATATTTTTTTACTAATAAAAATATAATAAAATATAATAATTAATAAAAAAAATTATCTCTTATATGTATTAATTATAAAAGAATTTACTATATCAATTACTACAACTGTCATTTGAAATATATAAATGATGATTAGGGACATGCACCTCGCATATGATCGAGGCATGGAAAACTCATTCACTGCCTAGATTGCCATGTGTAATTGCAATGACACCACTTTTCTTATCATTTCCTCCAAAAGAATTGGAATTTTTTTTCTTTCAAAAAAGACAAAATTTATAAAAAAAAAAAGACGAGAAAAAGCAAAATAAAATTATTTTATAGTATATATACTTTTAAAATAATCACTAATTTATTTGAATTTTATATATTATATCATATTATTTTATAGTTGTTACATGTTATTTATTTGTTATATATACTCTACTTTCTTTAATGTAACATATGAACAAATACAACAAAAATCATCTCGTATGGATAAAAAGGCAAAAAAATACATTTCGTAGTCTAATTTCTTTTTTAAGGTGTTTTATTAAATATCTAATAATCACTTTTAACATAAAATTATTATTAAATTATATCAATCCAAACACTAAAATGATTTTATCATAATCACCACTTTAATTTCACCTTTTCTATTATCACTTCTCCATCAGTTGAAGGTCATTCATACAGCCACTAAATAGACAATGAAAAGATAAGAAAATTACAATCTCTCAAACGACGAAGGAATTTATGCTTTATGACCTTCCATTTATTTATTTGATTAGAAATGGAATACCCTATATTGGTTGGGTCATCTTAGAGATTGACTTCCTCTTGGAAGTTGAGTTTAGTTTTTGGACTTAGGTGGATTGATCTTGTAAATGTTAAGAAATTGTACAAGTTATTGAGTGCCTCAAAAAATAAGAAGAGGTGTCTTCTTGGTATGTGAACGTGTTGAAGAAAATTGTCTTAGAATGACGAGACATAATTTATAGATTTAACATCATAAAGATAATTATTATAAGATTCATGCACTTCTGTATTTTGAATTAAAGGAAAATTCGTCATTTTGTTTTTAATTGTAAGGACCATCTTTGATGAGTTAACACTAATTAATTTTAATATATGAATTTTTTGTCCCTTAAATCATTTATCTTTTTCTCATATCTTCCTTCCGAAAGAAGCACCGCCAGTTCAAGAATTCTCTTAGTACCATCGCCATCGTCAAGAGCTCCTTCGTCACCGAAAGGGATTACAACATTATGGGGCACATCATTGATGCCACACCTGTGGCGACACTGACCACCCGACCGTCACTTTCGTTGATCATCATCGCTGACAAAGAGGAGGGGGCAGACGAAAATAAAATCGAAAGAGAGCCAGAGAACATATCCTCAAATCATCATTTGTTGGATCCAAAATACTATATCGATTGTTAAATTCCAAACCAAATCAAATTGAGAACATAAACAATACAAAATTAGTTTGAAAAGTAATTGCTAGAACGAGAATATAAACACAAAAAAATAAGGGATACATCACGTCTTGTAAAACGTGTAGGAATACTATTGAAGCAAACTTTCACTTTTATTAAACTGTAGCAATCAATCTAAGGCAGCCGTATTCTCATGGCCACACAATGGCGCGACACATAATGCCTAATATATATAAAATATATTAATTCTATTTCTAATACAATTAGGACTTCTAATCCTAATTTTATTCAAATTAATAATACTACTCCTACCAAGATAAAGACTCTTAGTCCCATTAAGATAAAACAAATCAAATCCTACCACTACCAAGATTAAGAGTCCTACTAAAACTATACTAACTTGGTTTAATTGGCTTACATTGCCTCCCTTAAATCAAGCTCTTCAAGCTTCACCATGCCAAGTAATCTCTTCAACTTCAAAAAAGGAATTTGTTTTGAGCAGATTTGTAAAACTATCTGTAACTTGTTCTTCAGAAAGACAAAAGTCAAGCTGGATTTCCTTGTCATTCACCGAGTCATGAATGAAGTGAAACTTAATATCAATGTGCTTGCTTTTCCTATGAAAAACTGATTCTTCGTCAATGCAATGGTTGACTTGTTATCACAAAATATTGTTGTAGGATCATCCTACTTGTGTTGTAGATCACCAAGCATCTGCCGTAACCGAACTGCTTGAGTAGCAGTATTCTTTGCTACAATGTACTCTGCCTTTGCTATTAAAAGAACAACAACCTGCTGCTTTTTAGAAGACCAAGAAAATATACCAGAACCAAGATGAAAGACATATCCTAAAGTACTCTTTCGTATATCAGTATTTCCTTGCCCAATCACTATCTGTATATCCAACAAGTTCTAAATTGTTAGAAGATGAGTAAAAAATACCATCACTTTGCGTACCTCGAATGTATCAGTAGAATCTGTTTAGCATCTTGCAAGTGAGATTGATGTGGAGTCTTCATAAATCTGCTAATCAACCCAACACCGAACACAGTATCTGGCCTAGTAGAAGTCAAATATCTCAAGCTTCTACCAACCTTTTAAAGTAGGTTAGATTCACAAGATCACCTGTATCATCTCTTACCAACTTTAACCTCTCCTCAACTGGAGTCAAAATCGGATTAGGACTTGTCCATCTTGAACGTTTTCAAAATATCACTAGCATACTTTTTCTATGAAATAAAAATTCCACCATCTGTTTGAACAACTTCAATGCCAAGAAAATAAGACATTAGTCCCATAGTCTGTCATCTCAAAGTAAGCTATCATAGCCTCCCTAAATTTCGAAGTCAACTTTGGATTATTGCCTAGTAAATATCAAATCGTTAACATATAAGCACACAATAAGAATATCACCATGTGAATTAGACTTGACATATAAAGTATGCTGATATGGGACATCTCTCAAAACCATGCTCAACAAGATAAGAGTCAATACGTGTATACCACGCTCTTGGCGCTTGCTTCAATCCATATAAGGTCTTATTCAATCTAAAAACTTTATTTTCATGCCCTTTTATCACATAGCTGGCAGGTTGCTCAACATAAACTTCTTTAAGTACACCATTTAAGAACGCAGATTTAACGTCCATTTGAAAAATTCTCCAATTATTTTGAGCAGCAAGAGAAACAAACATACAAACTGTATCAAGTCTAGCAACAAGAGCAAACACTTCAATATAATCAATACCTGACTTTTGTTTGTAACCCTTAGCTACCAATCTTGCTTTAAAGCGATCTACCTCACCATTGAGCCTGTACTTTGTCTTGTACACCCACTTCACACCAACTGGATTCTTTCCACTACGAAGAAGTAGTAAGTTGCCATGTGTTGTTCTTCTCAACTGTATGAATCTCATCATCCATAGCTTTAATCCAATGATCATCACGAAAGGCTTCTTCAAACATCACTAGATCAAAATATGTAAATAAAACAAAATTCACCAAATCTTCATTAGTTGGCTCATTATCACTACCAACAACATAATCCTGTAAGCGAGCAGGCAAGTGGCGCTGGCAGTTGAGGATGCCTAGAGGACTCTGCATGAGGTGATGACACATCTGAAGATGAAGGATCACTAATCTAAGGCTCACTCTGTATTTTAATCTACGGATCTGTATTATTAAAAGTTAAAGCTAGTTGGATTTGATCATTCTGAGACTAATCTCAAACTCTTTGCTCATCAAAAGTCGCATCATGACTAATAATTACTTTCTTTGTTATTGGATTATACAACTTGTACGCTTTTGACAATTGACTATAGCCAATAAAAATAAACTTTTCACCTCTATCATCAAGTTTCTTTCTAAGATGATTTGGCACATGAGCATATGCAATGCATCCAAACACTCTTAAGTGTTTAATGACAAGCTTCTATCCACTCCAAACTTCATGCGGGGTTTTGTTAGAAACACTTCTAATAGGGCACATATTCAAAACATAAATAGTGCAAGCAACCGCTTTTATAGAGATCTAAAAAATTAGAAAAAAATTTTCGTTTTTACCGGTAAGGCACTATTCATACACCATTTGCTAGTAGGGCACTACACATGCATATTTGGATATAAGTCATATTTAGGAACATATTTAGCGTATTACATAGAAGAGAAATATGCTTAAAATGTTAAATACACCTCCTGTAAATATTTGAGTCTATTCGGAGATAGTTTAAAAAATGGGACCAAAAGGGCATCCCGGGTGGAACCGGCCAAACCCGGCCACAGGTGAAAATTTATGTTTTTGAAAAATTTTATTTAAAATAATTTTAAGAGCTTTGGCTAAAAGAAAATTTTGAATTGAGGCGTCTCGGGACGGGTTGTAGTGTGACGGGGTCCCAAATTCATTAAGGGACAAAAATGTCATTTTGCCCTTTTGCCCCTTTACTATAAATACAGCCCCTTAGTGTAAAAATATTAATTTTGGTCTAAAGAAAGAGCAGAACACGTTCATGGGAGAGAAAAGGTGAGAAAACCGAGGGTTTTCAAGTTTAAAGCCACCAAAACACATATCTAAGCCAAGATTCTTGCAAGACTTCCTTCTAAGAAGTTGTTCCTCTCATCAAGGGCTATATTCTCACTGATTGATTCGGTTGCGAAGCAAACACAACTCCCAAGGGTTGAGAAAAACCCTTTTAGGTATGATATCTTGCTAAGTTGGGAATAGGTTTAAATTTCTTTGCCTTCTTTATATGTTTGTTGAGTGATTTAGATGTTTACTTGATGTTAAAAAATCACTTAGGTGGCAGTTGCTTTGAAAACTTAGAGTTAGTGGTTTAGGTACTTTTGTGTTTTTTGAGTTTCTTGATAATTTGTTACTATGATGAAGGTGTACCTTGCATATGTGTTTGGATTATTACATTCTAGCTTATGTTTATGAAAAGAAACTCTTGTGGTTTGAGAGTTATGATTTATCCCATGTATTGGTAGTTTGTGTATTTGTATTTTCTTTGAGAAATTGCTAAAATAATGAATATGAAACTTGATCATATGTTTAATTCATTGAATTGTGACTTATATTCATGCGAACAAAGTATTGTGAATTTGAAGTTATGCTTTACTTTATGAATGAGGCATAATTTAAGTTATAGACCATGTGTTTAATGAAATGTCTCATAGAATTTGCATTGAGAAAAATCAAGGCATCTTGACATACTTGAATCCTTGGAAACATGGCGTGGGTTGAAGCACTTGATGCTTTGCATTATGAGGGTGTAGATCCTGTGGTAAAAAAACCAAAATCTAGCCAATGACAGTACTCGCAGGTTGACGGGGGCAGGACCGTGAAGTGAGGACATGGGTGGGCATAGAGTTTGCGTGTGTGTCATGCATATTGTCATTGCATTACATCATTGAACTAGAGAGATATTAGCTTGTGAATGTACACTTGCACATGCCACGCCTTAACCTTGTTCCTTGTATTAGTACTATGTCATACCAGTAGTTGAACTGACCCTTCGTGGGATATCATATTACAGATAAGGCTCCTGGTACTTGAGACTTAAGGAAGTCTTGAAGAAAGGAGAGGAAAGGGGGCTTGGATGGACATTTGGCCCTTGGGGACATATTTTTGTATGTATGGACATAAGCCCAAATGACTTGTATTTCAGTTTGAAAAAATAGTAGGATTATAGGCCTTGGGCCATTTTAAAGTGTAAAGGATTTAAACCCAAATGATATGTAAGATGTCTTTATTTAATAAGCATCATATGTGTATATTGAGACAACTAGATGTGTATGTTGAAAATAAGGGATGTATGTTTAATTTACATGAATTATGGCCACCGAGTGAGGGTGGGTTGTGACATACTTATACATATGAAGTATTGTGAATATTAGGTGGGAAAAAGGCTTGGAAAACAAAGGAGGTTATGTTGAAATTTTATGAAAAATTAAAAGACTTGTTAAGTGTGTAAAAAAATCTTTTAAATAGGTGGGAAGGATGTCAAAAAAGGGGGGTTTAGAAACCTTGGGAAAATAAGGCTAAAAATGGAAGAAAAGTGGTTTGAAAAACTTGGGAAAAAATTTGAAAACAGAGAAAATTGGCTTGCTAGATAGAGAAATTCAGCCACAGCCATGAACAGTAATTCTGCAGGAAATCAGAAAATAGCTCTCTGTCTTTATAGTAACAACCCCAACCGCCCGCAGCTTGCCTCGCGCCCTGCGCCATGCGTGCTCCCAGCCTGCCTGCTGCTGCCCCCTTGTGCGCCCACGGCCTGCACCTGTTCGCATGCTACTTGCTAGCTATGGCACCAGCCCTGACAGCCCCCTTTTGGACCATGTTTGGGTACCCTTTTTGGGCCATGTTTGGCCACTCTTTTGGGCCATTTTTGGTCACCTTTTTTGGCTATGTTTGGCCACCCCATTGGGTTATGTTTGGCCACTCTCATAGGCCCTGTTTGGTCACTTTGTTAGACTAATTTTGGTAGACCTTTTGGACTTATTCTTGGCCTATGCCTTACAGAAATTGGGGCCTATTTGGGCCATTATTCTAAGGCATTGTTAGTGATGTTTTGGGGCTACTTTGGAGACTATGCTTGAGCATGTCTTAGACCTATTTTGGATACTGATTGGGAGAAAAGTTTGAGTAACATTAAGAGACCATTTGAATTAAGTCTAATAGCAAGTCTTCCTTTCTAATTTTAGGGTAAACATGGGGAATGAATGCTAAAATTAATTGAATTCACCTTAATGACCTTTCATTTACTTTTCTTATTTCATTTCACTCACTCCTCGGGTTTGTAGAAATTTAGGGGCGTGACAACGTGGTATTAGAGCTTAGGTTCGAATACTTAGGGACCAGTGGGATGTTGTTAAACACAATGGGAACACGACGCATAATTTGAAAAGTTTTGAAAACCTTGCTGTTATGTGTAGACTCTGACAACTAGATGTTAAAGCTCTAGTTTGAGAATACCTGACGACGATAAGGGTGTTGTTGAACACCATGGGATCCTAGAAAAGAGCAGTATGACTTAGTGTGAGCTGTCGGTGGTGTGAGATACTAACTTGTGTGTTATGTGGCTATTTTTACTTGACGCATTACATGTGGGATTATATGTTAGTTGATATTGTATTATGATGCATGGTTACGTGATTTGGTGCAGTAGGGGTGCATGATATGGATAATGTGTTATATTAGCATGATCGTATGTGATAACATGGTAAATGTTTAAGTACATAATAGATTGATGCTTGTTTACCTTCAGGATATCATGTAGCATTATGGGAAAATGCCATAGGATGTGAAATACCTTAGATGAGTGAAAGTTGAATCTCTAGATAATGCTTGTTTCTACTATAGGATGATATCCAGAACACTGGGTTGAGGTATAGTAGGCTGAGGGAGAGGGAGAACTTTAGTTCTCAAACTTCTATCAACCTTGGTAAGCCCGATTGACATGAGATTTAATTAGGATCTAATGTCTTGGAACAGTAGGTGGGGTTTAGACCTTAAGTTAGTTGGACTAGTTAAATACTAGCATGACTTGGACCTGTGTGTGATGTATTGCTTATATGGATTTTTTTTTTTTGGCGAAAGACTACGTTTGAATTGGGTGAGAACTTGTTAATTGTTTATTGCAAACAAAGGGTAGAGGTGGTTGACATGAGTTTTATGAGTTATGATTAAGCAAGTTTATTTACAGGATGTGTTAGGTTATCAGGTGATGATTGATGATCTCTTGTCTTAGGAGAATTGTATAAGTATGAATAGTTTGAAAAATATTGTTGGGGATTAATCCAGATTATGATGTAGTTGGGATTTTGATTTCATGCTTAGGATGAATATTGATAAGTTCAAGTTATGTGAATCTGAAAGTTAGGGGTTGTAATGATTTCTTTATTGAATTGGAATATGTCATATTGTGGTGGCCTGTGGAGGTAACCTAGTGATGGATAGTATTGACTTGCCTAGTCCTATAAGATGATTGATACTAGTTGTTATGCGAATAATGGATTGATTGAATGAACTTGTGAATATAAGCCTTGTGAAAATAATGAGTTGCATAAAATGGGCCAAATTGAGGTGTGAATTATGAACCTAGTTCTAGCTTAGTCTATAAGATTAATTCTAGAATTATGATTGAAGAAACGGTAAATATTTATCGTTATTTTGGAGAAAAATTGTGTATCAGGTTAAGAGTTAGATGATACAAATTTTTTGAATTATGAATTTTGTATTTAAGATGTCAAATTATGTGAATATACTTGGAGTGAAAATATTGTGGTCGAGGCATTAGAACTTGAAGAGCTTGGATTGTTAAATAGCTTATGAGTGAATGGTGATTTTCACCTGTCATTTCAAAATTATGTGGGTAAAAAGTCATGAATGAATTTGATTGGTTTGGATGAATTTACAAATGATTGTATTATCTGGATCTAGAAAATAAATATTATACTTGGGAGATTGTGTATTTTATTTGGGAGCTTGTGATGATTGTCTTGTTCCACCCCTATGTGATTCACCGAGTTAGGGGTAGCCAGATTTTGCAAGTCTTAGAAATGATGCTAGTGAGATGGTGTCGGTAGTGTTACCATCAACTGTGTGTGAGTTTTGGATATCTTTATACAAAACTTACTTGATTTAGTATTGCATGATTTGGTCTAATCATGATGCATGTTGTGTACTTATATCTGTTAGTATGCCGGACTACTTGATGAAGTGAATAAAATATCTAATAGGGTGATTATGCATATAAATTACAAAATATGCTTAACATGTTTATGGTTTAAATCGACTTTTGTGTTTTAGAATTAAATTGGAAAATGATAAGATAACAAGGACATGAATAGCGGATTTAAAACTTATCTATACACAATAAATATATGTTGAGTATGTTTTGTTTAATGTGTGCCTATAGATTGTTTTAGTTGGTATACGTGATTACGTGTTTAAGATGTCTTCCTACATGATTATATAGTGTATAATAGTCATGTTATGTATATATTGACTAGTTGAATGAATGTTATTTATTATGAGTGTCTAATGTAAATTGTATATCCTAGGTTATAAACTCATGTGGTTAGGATCACTTGTAATTGTGTTATGAATATACCGAATTGGTGTCAGGTCTCGAGTTACAAGTGTATGGACTGGCCAATCCATCACTCAGTAATGAAAGGAAACTGTGATCCATGAAGGGTTATCACCTAGTTATATACAGAAAAAAGGTAAAAGATACCTAATAAGATGATTGAGGACAATAAGGAAAAGAAAATAGCTAATATGAACTTGCATGAGTGTGTACCAAATAGATGATGGAAATATAATACATCTTTAGTATATGCATGAGATGTGTTAATTTGATGGTATGTGTATTGCCTGGCTATTGTGTTGATAAAGCATGTTAAATTATTTAGTGTGTAAGACACATGTAATGCATATTTTATTTTTATAACACCTATGGATTAGGTACATACGTGCTTGCATGCTATATTGTATTTTGGAACATATCTTTGGATAGTGCATGAAATTGAAAGTTTGAAAGCTTAAAAAGATGAAGATGAAAAACTTTTTACAATATGTAGTATGAATGGAAAAAGAATTATACTAAGATGAAATAGCTGAGATGAATAAGAATAGATAAAGATGAATGCCTGCCATTACTTTGTATATGTGGGAATGTGTAGGAAATATATCTGGGATACAGAGTAAAAGAATTTTTTTTTTATCCTTTGAGGAATTGGATTGTTGAATTATTAGTTAACGGAGAATGATGATCGTGTTGTTTGATATAGAAAATGAATTGTGAATGACATGGTTAGGTCAAGCTTGTGGTGAGTATAATTTTAAATTTTTGCTTAACATGTAAATTAGGGAATGAAAAATTTTAATTTGAAAATGGAATAATCTTGTGAAAGTCCAATGACTTGTGAACAAAAATGGTAAGTTATTGTTAATATTGGGGTTATGGATTTGCTACCAACAGCGGTGGATACTCTTGAAATGTAATGACTCGTTGGAGATAAGTACGTCTCGGGGGGATGAAGTTACTTATAGGACATTAATATTGAATAGTGGTTGACTATTGACAATTATAATAGTGCATTTGATGGCTTCTGATATTTAGAGGAGTATAAAAGTTTTATAAATTTTATTATGACCATTCCCTATTGTGGCCACATGGTGGTTAGATTGATCTTCAAGGGTGAGGTTTTTTATTATATTTCTTTGATGATAGAAGTCATTTTGTTAGTAGGGCTGATGCATGCCCATTTTGTTTTGTTTTTCCCTAGTTGATGGATGATGGATTATAATCATAAATTTACGTGATGAGTGAACACTAATGGTGATGAATTAGTTTGGGACATTCTGATGATTCACTTAGGAAAATTGCTATTGTATGGGGAGTGAGTTCTCTATAGAATGGTTTGATAATGTATCTGGTGATGATTGGAAATTATATGAGTTGAAAACTCAATTAGAGGACTTATGACGAGATGAATAAATGATAAATCTGATGTGTAGAATAGTTCCTGATTGTGTTGATTATAGTACCTAAATCAAGTTAGATTGAAACTAGCTAATGTGATAAGTTTCATATGATTGAACGAGTTTTTTTAATTAATAGAGAACTCAACAAGAGTGTTATTGATCCTTGTAAGATCTTGATTGGAAGAGGTATTGGAGAAGTGGCCTATCAGTTGGCATTACCGCCACAATTATTTGGGGTTCATGATGTCTTTCATGTATCGATGTTGAGGAAGTATGAGCCTGACCTTTCACATATACTTGATTGGGTTGATCTTGAAGTGTAGGGTAATATTTCTTATGATGAAAGGCCTATAGAGATATTGGACTCTAGGAACTAGGTTTTGCAAGGCAAGACTATTCCTTTGGTTAAGGTTCTTTGGAGCCATCACAGGGTCGAGGAGGCCACTTAGGGAGCACGAGGCTGAGGTCCGCGCTAGGTATCCGGAGTTGTTTATTCTTAGAGGTGCATTTCTAAATTATGGGACAAAATTTTTTTAAGGGGGGAAGGATGTAGAGATCTGAAAAATCAGGGAAAATTTTTCAGTTTTTGTCGGTAAGGGCACTATTCATACACCATTAGCTAGTAGGGCACTACACATGCATATTTGGACATAAGTCATATTTATGAACATATTTAGATTATTCCATAGAAGAGAAATATTCTTATAATGTTAAAATACACCTCTTGTAAATATTTGAGCTTATTCGGAGATAGTTTCAAAAATAGGACCAAAAGGGCATCTCGGGTGGAACCGGTGCAAACCCGGCCACAGGCAAAAATTTATTTTTTTGAAAAATTTCATTTAAAATAATTTTAAGAACTTTAGCTAAAACAAAATTTCTAATTGAGGCGTCTCGGGACGGGTTGTAATGTGACGGGGTCCCGGATTCATTAAGGGCAAAAATGTCATTTTGCCCTTTTGTCCTTTACTATAAATACAACCCCCTTAGTGTAAAAATATCACTTTTGGTCTAAAGAAAGAGCAGAACACGTTCATGGGAGTAAAAAAGGTGAGAAAACCTAGGGTTTTCAAGTTTCAAGCCACCAAAACACACATCTAAGCCAAGATTCTTGCAAGACTTCCTTCTAGGAAGTTGTTCCTCTCATCAAGGGCTATATTCTCATCCATCGGTTCGGCTGTGAAGCAAACACAACTCCCAAGGGTTGAGAAAAACCCTTCTAGGTATGATATCTTGCTAAGTTAGGAATAGGTTTGAAGTTTCTTTGCCCTTTTATATGTTGGTTGAGTGATTTAGATATTTACTTGATGTTAGAAAAGCACCTAGGATGGTAGTTGCTTTGAAAACTTAGAGTTAGTGGTTTAGGTACTTTTATGTTCTTTGAGTTTCTTGATAATTTGTTATTACTGATGAAGGTGTACCTTGCATATGTGTTTGGATTATTACATTCTAGTTTATGTTTATGAAGAGAAACTCTTGTGGTTTGAGACTTATGATTTATCACATGTATTGGTAGTTTGTGTATTTGTATTTTCTTTGAGAAATTGCTAAAATAATGAACATGAAACTTGATTCAAATGTTTAATTCATTGAATTGTGACTTACATTCCATGTAGATAAAGTGTTGTGAATTTAAGGTTATGCTTTACTTTCTAAATGAGGCATAATTTAAGTTGTAGACCATGTGTTTAATGAAATGTCTCATAGAATTTGCATTGAGAAAAATCAAGGCATCTTGACATACTTGAATACTTTGAAACATGGTGCAGGTTGAGAACTTCGCATTATGCATTATGAGGGGTGTAGATCCTGTGGTGAAAAACCTAAAATCTAGCCAATGATAGTACTCGCGGGTTGACGAGGGCGGATCGTGAAGCGAGGTATGGGTGGGCATAGAGTTTGCATGTGTGTGTCATGCATATTGTCATTCCATTACATCATTGAACTAGAGGGGATATTAGCTTGTGAATGTACAGTTGCACATGCCATGCCTTAACCTTGTTCCTTGCATTAGTACTATGTCATATCAGCAGTTGAGCTGACCCCTCGTGGGATATCATATTACAGATGAGGCTCCCAGGTACTTGAGACTTGAGGAAGTCTTGAAGAAAGGAGAGGAATGGGACTTGGATGGAAATTTGGCCCTTGGGAAATATTTTTGTGTAGTATGGGCATAAGCCCAAATGACTTGTATTTCAGTTTGGAAAAAATAGTGGATTATAGGCTTGGGCCATTTTAAAGTGTAAAGGTTTAAACCCAAATGATATGTAAGATGTCTTTATTTAATAAGCATCATATGTGTATATTGAGACAACTAGATGTGTATGTTGAAAACAAGGGATGTATGTTTAATTTACATGAATTATGGCCACCGAGTGCGGGTGGGTTGTGACATACTTATACATATGAAGTATTGTGAATATTAGGTAGGAAAGAGGCTTGGAAAACAAAGGAGGTTATGTTGAAATTTTATGAAAAATTAAAAGACTTGTTAAGTGTGTAAAAAACCTTTTAAATAGGTGGGAAGGATGTTAAAAAAAAGGGGTTTAGAAACCTTGGGAAAATAGGCTAAAGATGGAAGAAAAGTGGTTTGAAAAACTTGGGAAAAAAATTTGGAAAACAGAGAAAATTGGCTTGCTGGACTAGAGAAATTCAGCCTGCAGCCATGAACAGTAATTCTGTAGGAAATCAGAAAATAGCTCTCTGTCTCTATAGTAACAACCCCAGCCGCCCGTCAGCCTGCCGCGCGCCCAGCCTACCTGCTGCTGCCCCCTTGTGTACCCACGGCCTACACCTAACCGCCTGCTGCTTGACTGGCTATGGTGCCAGCTCTTGACAGCCCCCTTTTAGACCATGTTTGGGTACCCTTGTTGGGCCATGTTTGGCCTACCCTTTTAGGCCATGATAGGCCAACCTTTGGGCCATGTTTGGCCACTCTTTTGGGCTATTTTTTGGTCACCTTTTTGGGCCAAGTTTGGCCACCCCATTAGGGTTGTGTTTGGCCACTTCTCATGGGCCCTGTTTGGTCACTTTCTTAGACTAATTTTGATAGACCTTTTGGACTTATTCTTGGCTTATGCCTTAGCAAAATTGGGGCCTATTTGGGCCATTATTCTAAGGCATTGTTAGGTGACGTTTTGGGGCTACTTTGGAGACTATTCTTGAGCGTGTCTTAGACCTATTTTGAATAGTGATTGGGAGAAAAGTTCGAGTGACATTAAGAGACCATTTGGATTAAGTCTAATAGCAAGTCTTCCTTTCTAATTTTGGGAAAACATGGCGAATGAATGTAAAATTAATTGAATTCACCTTAATGACCTTTCATTCCTTTTCTTATGTCATTTCACTCACTCCCCGGGTTTGTGGAAATTCGGGGCATGAGAATTTCAGCCCAAAATCCTTTATAAATTTCAACATGCATCTAACCATATCCATAATAGTTCTATTCTTTCTTTTCTGCCACTCCATTTTGCTGTGGAGTATATCTAGCAGTCAACCGATGCCTAATACCATGTTTCTCCAAAAAATCATTGCAAACAAGATACTCTATACCTCTATCAGTTCTCAAAGTTTTAATTTGAAATCCACATTGCTTTTCAACATAGGCCTTGAATTTTTTAAAAGTATTACAAGCATCAGATTTATTTTGCAAAAAAAAAAACCCATGCTTTTCTACTAAAATCATCAATGAATGTAATAAAGTACCTACTACCACTATTAGAAGGTACCTCCACTGAGCATAAATCTGAGTGTATCAACTCCAAAGGCCTCTTGGCTCTCCAAGAATTTCTTGTAGGAAAAACATCTCTATGTTTCTTTCCCATAACACAAGTCTCACAAACTCTATTTAGGATATCAATAGCAGGTAAACCAGAAATCCAATATTTTCTAGCAAGGAAATTAAGACTGCCAAAATTCATATGCTTTAAACGCATATGTCATAACCAACTATCATTATCAATTATAGAACTAAAGCAAAGTAAATTCTCACATTTAATACTAAAAGGAAATAAACGATTTGGAGTCATGTTCACCTTTGTTATTAGCCTCATACGATCATCATTGATTGTGCAAACTTCAAGGTAGATTCGCATATCATAACCTCTCTCTAAAAGTTGCCCCATACTAAACAAATTTTGTTGCAGACCTGGTACATAAAACACATCTAAAATATACTTGTGAGACCTATTCTTCAAATTGATTGCTATTCTACCTTTACCCATCATAGGTATCTTTGAACTATTTCCAAACTTTATTTCTGATCAAACAAACTTATCCAAATCAGAAAACATATCTTTCTTACCACACATGTGATTACTACAGCTAGTATCTAAATACCACTTAGTACCATTATCATTATCTACAACGTTACAAGCCAGCAACACGGTCTCTACTTCATTATTACCACCAGGATTATTTTTAGCAACATTAGCTTGATGATCTCTATTATTCGACCTTCTAGATCTGCAATCAGACTTTTTATGCCCAAATTTGTCACAATTAAAACATTGAATATTGGATTTATAAGATTGTGGATTAGAATTGTTACCGTCCCCTCTTCCTTGGACTAGGTTTATGCTGCCAATTATTATTCTGCCACTGATTATTGTTCTGCCACTGATTATTATTCTGCTACTGGTTGCCTCTGCCTCTTCCGGATCTGTTTTGCCCATTATTGCCTCTGCCTCCTCTATTATTGTGATTCTGCCCTCTATTTTGGTAGCCTTGAAAATATTGATTAAATCCTACATTATTTTGAGACTTGCCTTTTTCATTCTTTAAATTTAATTGAGCTTGCAAAGTTTCCTCCACTGAATTTTTTGATCTCTCATTCAAGCGTTGTTCATGAACGGTCAATGAACCCTGTAATTCATCCACTATCATGGACTCCAAGTTAGCAGACTCTTCAATAACAGTCACTTTATATTCAAATGACAGTGTCAAGCTTCGAAGAGTTTTTTTCAACTATTTGACGGTCTGCAATTTGTTCACCATTAGTTCTCATCTTATTAACAAGTGCCTGCGGTCAGTGAAAAATAATAAGAAATAGTTTCTGATTTTTCTATCTGCAACAATTCAAAATCTCTATACAGTTTTTATAATCTAGCTTTTTTCACCTTATCAACACCAATATATATTTTTTTAAGAATATCACATGCTTGTTTCGCAGACTTGAACATTAGGAATTTTTACTAAGAACAGAAATATCTAAAACTTGATGAATATAATTTAAAGTTTTGAAGTGTACTTGCCTTGTTGGCTCATCTGCATCTCCCTGCAAGCTCTTCCTTAATGAATTTCGTCGTCAAACCACTTGAACCAAAAAAGGTCATCATCGCACTTCTCCCAAATATGAAAAGGAGATTTCCCTTCAAACTTGTAAACTATACAAATAAGTGAAAACATCTTGACGAACTAAGAAATCAGGCTTTGATATCAATTGTTGGATCCAAAATACTATATCAATTGTTAAATTCCAAACCAAATCAAATTGAGAGCATAAACAATAAAAAATTAGTTTGAAAAGTTATTGCTTGGAACAAGAATAAAAACACAAAAAATAAGGGAAACATCACGTCTTGGAAAATGTGTGTAAGAATACTATTGAACCAAACTTTCAATTTTATTAAACTGTAGCAATCAATCTAAGGCAGCCGTATTCTCATGGCCACATAATGGCACGGCACACAATGCCCAATATATATAAAATATATTAATTCTATTTCTAATACAACTAGGACTTCTAATCCTAATCTTATTCAAATTAATAATACTACACCTATTAAGATAAAGACTTTTAGTCCCATTAGGATAAAATAAATCAAATCCTACCACTATCCAGGATTAAGAGTCCTATTAAAACTATACTAACTTGGTTTAATTGGCTTACATCATTGTAACATCACCACCTCCATGACCACCCCATAACCAACCACCATAACATCACCAATCAAAACCACCACCACCAACATAAAAGATCCATCGTCGGTGCCATCACCACCTCCAATGCCACCTGACCACTAAAGCAATCACCGCCACCGATTTTGTCCATCGTCGTGGCTCGATTTAGCCCTTCATCATCGTTAATCTGTAGTCATCGCCCACAATGGTTCCTAGAGCTATCAACAGTCACCATCTGCGCGCCATTGTGTGTACGAATTTGAAACGCTAAGAACTAATCGCGATGGTGAAAAGGGAAAATAATAAATGCCTAAATCTAGTTTAATAAAAAAAACAATGGGACTCTATTCATTTTATGGAACCCTGACTGCATCATATTTATTTTCCTAGGCCCAATGTCAACCTATATGCACTAGGTTACTCCAAAACCACAAGTTTAAACCAATGCAACTTGAAAATAATCATGCACAAGTCCAATTGTCTACACCCCTTTCTTTTTTTGTGAATATAATCATGGACAAAAAATAATTTTTAAATTGTGAGTATATGACCAATATGATGAAGCAACGAGACACAATGGGGTTCTCATTTGCTTAGGAAACAAAATGCACTAGTACATAGCTAATAAGTAGTTATTATTATTATTATTATTATTATTATTATTAAAATTGGATTTATATGAAGGACTAAAATAATGAGCAAATTTGATAAGGTTTACAAACTATAAAATTTTACGCTTTTGCAATACAGTAAAATGTTACACCTTCATAACTAGTGAGTTTTAATCACTCAAGCTTCAAATGTTGATTTTGTTTTTACAAATTCTCCACACTCTTGAAATTCAGTTTTAAGCATCCAACATGTGCCCAAATGCTCAATACAATTAAATATAATTGATAATTTTATCAATTTTTATGGAGCTATAGAATTTTACATTTTTCAGGAAACTGAAAAATTTTACTTTTCACTTAGATGAAGTTTTTTACTAAAATAGTGTAAAATTTTACACTTTTGTTAAGATGACATTTTACAATGTTGGATCGATTTTTTCTTCAAAACTTCATATATATTTAATGTGGATCATGTTTGATTGATCTCGATTAGTAGAGTTCAAATATATATATATATATATATATATAAATGGATTTATATATTCTGAGTATTTGCGTTTTAAACTTTTGAATTTTTTTCTTGGTAGCTAGGTGCTTTTTACAGGATCTAGTTAGATTGATTTAGAGAAAAACACTGAAAGAATATTTTAATCACAAAATAATTGAGAGACTTATGGGCTTAATATGTTTGAGCGTGGACCCTATGATAATTTCTATACTTTCTATGTACTTGTGGCCAAACAATTCTAATTTATATATGTAGTCGAGCCAATAAGATTTTGTTAAGTTGAGTTAAGTTAAGTTATACGTTTTGGGTGGAGAAAACTCTGGTCACAATAACAAAGTTCTTAATTTTTTTTTCAAAATTTATCGAACTTATTCCTATAATTAAATGTATAACTCAAATATTTCAATAGTTCTTGAATTATTTTTTAATATGCTGGAAATTATGCATTCTTCCCACATTTTTTTTCTCCTAAAATTCATGAATGATTGCTAATAGATATGGTCCAAGAACTCATGCTTTTTTTTTTTTTTTTTTCAAACTGGAGTTGCTTTTCATAATCTATTATGAATAATTAGTTTTAATAACTACTGAAGTACTGAAAGATACTAAGTATCCGTTTGGTAATAGTTTTTATAAGTACTTTTTAATAAATAAAAAAGTAATACTTATAATTTTTGTTTTTTGCTTAAAAAAAGTAAAAACACATTTAGGTAACAATTTTTTTTTTTAAATGATATCAAATGTATAAATATACAACAACATTTTTATGAGCACTATTATAATGTTGATTCTTTATGCAAAAATCCAAAGAAGATTATATATATAGAGAGATTATATATATATATATATATATTTACTAATGTATATATATTTTATTGTGCATTTATATTTTATAAATTGTACTTGATATGCCATAAAGTGACAGGCCAGTTTTTACATGACATGTGTACACACAAAACAATCAAAGCTCACCCATCTAGAGCATGCTTATACATATGGACTCCAGAGCTTCTTAGCTTGGAACTCCGCGCAACCTCCAAGTGCACAACAAGGAACCGTGCTCATGCATAAGAGGATCCCGAACTGATTGTCGCCTCAGGTACCCTATCGAGCTAAAGATAAGGAAATAGTGCGCAACAAGGAAACTGTCATTCCTAGATATCTTTCTCTTCCTATTCTCATGAAGCGCAGAGTTCAACATAGTAACTGTCATTCTCTAGTGACAATCAAATCCTTACTTTTATGAGGTCGAATCATAATCAATTTAGGAGAATCCGCAGCCTATAAATTGAACCCTAAGGTACGCTTTACTTTTACAGTCATTCAATTACTTTCAATTACAGTATTTTATTTCAGTTTTTATTGACTTTATCATCGGAGTGGCTATCGTTGAAGCCAACCCGGTGGCCCTCTGATATCCTTTTTTAGTGTTCGACAGGTGACGAAGAGCGAAGTCCTACTAATCAGAAAGTGCAGCATCAGTTTGGCGCTGTATGTGGGAATCGAAAAATCATTTCTTGCTAAGTTCTTTCTTCTATAAATGAACTCACTGTCTTTCTCACTGAAGGACCATGGCTCACAATCTTCGCCCAAGGAAGAACCCTCAAAATTCTCAAAATTGGCCACCTGCCGGAAGAAGAAGGAGACAAGCATCCGATCCCATGCAGTAGCAACTCGATCGAGTCCAACGACAAACTGATCAGATGCAAGAGCAACTCCTTGCCATCTCTAGAACTCTGGCATTGCTCACCCAGGGCCCTCGGAGTGATCCCACTCATCCTCCCACTGATGTGACTAACACGAGCAGCACTGCCTTCTGCTACCACTATGGGTGGAGGACCCCACGTGGAGACCCTCGTTGAGTAACCAATGTACCCCCAGGACACCATTCATATAAGAGGAGATCCCCCAGCCTATCAACCGTCGTAGGTTGGGGGATACCGGCCTTCAACTAGGCCGTTCATTACCAGAGTAGGACAAGGGTTCCAACTCCCGTAGCTTTAGGGGCTAACCCTAGCGCCGGCATGAGTTCCAGCCCCTAACGGCATCTGGTTTCCCCCAGTCCAGGAAAACCGATATCCTCTCTCTACTATGGGAAAGAATCGTCCTATCAATATAGGGACTGAGGCCGCACGACAAGACCTACAACAACCGATGTAGCCTAGTGGCCCACAGAGGGTCGAAGAAGTAGCAGACTCTATGGATCACACCGTTGTTACTAAAGGTACTTACCTCTCTCCAGAGCAAGATGAGCTAACCAAGTTGCTCAGAAGGTTCACTACGCCGTTCACCCCTTGCTATAATAGCGAAAGAGCGGCCAAAGAAATTCATTGTCCCGAAGTTCACTTTGTATGACGGGACTGAGGATCCAAGAGACCATCTCTCTCACTACCAGCATACCATGGCACTATATAGGGCTACATATGTTTTCATATGTTACACCTTCGTAACTAGCCTCAAGGGAACAACTCTGAAGTGATTCCACAGCCTCCCTCAGAAGTCTGTCATCAATTTTTACGAGCTCAGCAAGCGGTTCCTCGGTCGGTTCATGGGACCATGTCTCTTACTACCAGCATACCATGGCACTACATGGGGCTACAGATGCTTTCATGTGTCGCACCTTTGTAACCAGCCTCAAGGGAACAACTCTGAAGTGATTCCACAACCTCTTTCAAAAGTTTGTCATCAATTTCTATGAGCTCAACAAGCGGTTCCTCGATCGGTTCATGACCAGTAGGAGGTTGAGGAAAGGTCCAGAGTTCCTATTAAGGAGATCCACTCCGAGAGTATATTACACACTTCAATGCTGAATTCATAGAGATCACAGATTGCAGTCCAAGCTTTTTGGTAGCTTCCCTGACCTCTAGCTTAGCGTTGGGGGGTTTTCGGGATTCTTTGACAAAGAGCCTTCCCGCTGACATGGCAGCGCTCATGGAACGAGCCAGAAAGTACATAAACCTGGAGGAAGCAAAGATGACCTCCCAAAAAATTAAAGAACAAGCCCAGAAGAATGATCATAAGAAAGACTCCGACGTAACCAAAAAGAGGGTCAAGAGTCCCGACAAAAGAACGGCATCCAAAGCCCTGACTAACACTAGCACTAGAAGGTATGGCTCCTACACTCCACTGAACGCCTCTTTAACTCACATACTTCGACAGGTCCAAGCACGTGAAAATCTGAAGTGGCTAGAGCCACTAAAGAGCAATCTTGATACCAAGGACCAAAATAAATACTGTGACTTCCACAAAGACCACTGGCATACTACTGATGAATGTAAAGCCCTCAAACAGGAGATCGAATAGCTCATTAGGAGAGGGACTGACTACATGAGTTTGTTAGATAAGACGGGAGGCAGAACCCCCGTAATGATAAGCCGCAACAGAGGAGGCAAGAACAGAGGCCCAAACAGAGGGATAGACGGAATGAGCCACAACAATAGAACAACTAGGTCATCTTCGTCCTCCACTGCTGATAACCCAACCACGAGAATGTCCAACCGAGCAAGGAAACGGTATGCTCGAGAGGCCAAGACTACTCCTAGCATCCTCCAGATCTCTGCGGTCAAGAAAAGGCTGAAGCCGGTACTTGAGATCCAGTTCTCAAATCAGGATCTTGTAGGGGTGCACTATCCTTACAGTGACGCCCTCGTTCTCTCACTCAAAATTGTCAATTTTGAGATCAGAAGGGTCTTAGTAAATACAGGGAGCTCTGCCAATGTACTATTCTACGAGCCTCTCAAGCACATGAAGCTTAACCCTAATGATGTCAAAGCCACCACCGCAATAATACCAGGATTTGATCGGAACCTCAGCACCCCGCTAGGGAGGATTGACCTTCCCACAATAGTAGGAGAAAGAGACGGTCAAAAGACCATAATCTCATAATACATGGTTCTGAATTCCAAGTTTCCGTACAATGTTATTATCGAAAGACCTTAGCTTCAACAAATGGGAGCGGTCACCTCAACCCTCCACCAACTGCCTGAAGTATGTGCACTAACTAATGTGGTCTATTCTATTAGAGGGTGCCATCCAATTATCTGAGAGTGCCATGCTCTCACGCTAAGAGAAAAGGCTCCCAAATAGCAATCACAACATTTTCATGAAGGCAGGAGCCCAGACCTTTCTTACTTTCATGAGAGCGAGGAGTGCCTCTCCAGAATTGATGAACCACTAAGCCCTAAGGGAAGGGATAGTAGAGACAAGCCAATGGAAGACCCCATCAAAGTGCTCAGTCAATCTCGAAAGAGGAGGACAATACTTGTAGATCGGCTCAGACCTATCACCTTCCAAACAAAAAGAGATGGTAGAATTTTTAAAGAATAACTTCTCGGTGTTTGCTTGGGAAACTAAAGATATGGAAGGGATAGACCCCAGCCTTATCTCCCACAAACTAATAAATCGATCCTGACCACCCTCCTGTAAGACAAACAAGGAGGACATTCACTCCAGAGCACCACAAGATCATTAACGAAGAAGTGCAGAGGTTGCTGGATGCCTAAAATGATAAAGGAAGTGTCCTAGTCCAGAGTGGCTTGCTAATACCGTTCTTATCGAAAAGAAAAACTGACAAATGGAGGGTATGTGTCGACTACACAGACCTCAATAAAGCCTGTCCCAAAGATAGCTTCCCCCTACCGAGGATAGACTAACTAGTCGATGCAACGGACAGGGTACGAACTAATGAAGCTTCATGGACACCTACTTTGGATACAACCAGATCCAGATGTACCCCCTAAACTAGGAAAAGACAGCTTTCATATCCGAACGAGGTCTCCTATTGCTATAGAGTGATGCCGTTCAGTTTAAAAAATGCTGGGGCTACATATTAACGTCTGGTAAACAAGATGTTTGGCCCTCTGATCGGCGATACAATAGAGGTCTATATAGATGACATGCTGGTCAAAAGCTTATAGAAGAGCAGCCACATCTAGCATCTGAGCCTAGACATTTGATATCCTGAAACAGCACAAGATGAAGTTGAATCCTTTGAAATGCACCTTTGATGTAACCAAGGGAAAGTTCTTAGGCTTTCTGGTTTCCTAGAAGGGTATCGAAGCAGACCCTATACAGATCAAAGCCTTGATTAAGTTAGAATCACTGAAGACCAAGAAAGATATTCAAGCTTAAACTGGAAGGATTGTGGCTCTGAACCGATTTATCTCCAAGTCTACCGATCATTGCCTTCCTATTCTTTAAAGCCCTAAGGGGGAATAAGTCCTTACAATGGTTCGACGAATGTGAGAAAGCCTTTCAAAAATTGAAGGCAATATTTGGCCTACCCCGAACTCTTGTCAAAGCCAATCCAAGGGAAAAATTTGCTCCTTTATCTTGTGGTCTCAAAAAATGCTGTCAGTTCTGTACTGGTCAGGCAGGACGGAGGAATCCAGAAGCCCGTATTTTATGTAAGCAAGGCACTTCTAGACACAGAAAAAGGTATCCAGAGATTAAAAAGCTGGCTGTCGCTCTAATAATCTCTGCCCGAAATCTCAAACCTTACTTCCAAGCACATCCTATTGAGATCCCGATCGCCTATCCACTAAGATCAGTACTACGAAAACCTTCTGTCTCGAGGCACTTGGTTAAGTGGTCTGTGGAGTTGGGAGAATTTGATATATCCTACGTACCATGAACCTCCATCAAAAGGTAAGCATTGGCAGATTTTGTTGTCGAGTTCACTCCAGCACTACATGATAAGGCACAACTTAGTAAGAACTCCACTATATGGCAACTCTATACCTGATGGATCATCCACAGACAGAGGTTTCGATGTTGGCTTGGTGTTACGATCCCTTGAAGGGCTTATAGCAGATAAGGCAGTGAGCTTGGGATTCAGAGCTTCCAACAATGAAGCCGAGTACGAAGCCCTTATCCTTGGGATGAAACTAGCTATAGAGTACGAGGCCCAAAACCTCAAAGTTTTTTCTGACTCCCAATTTGTGGTAAGCCAAGTTCTGGGAGAATTTTCCATCAAAGACAAAAGAATGCTCCGATACTCAGAGCTGGTAGATTCGCTTAAACGCTCATTTCATGAATTCACCATTCAAAAAATCGAGAGGGGTCAGAACTCTAGGGTTGACGCCTTACTAAACATGTCTCCCATCTTAAACCAGAAGGAGATTCAACTCTGAAGATCTCCCACCAATCGAGGCCGAGCATTGAGGAGGTATAGTTTTCCCAAGTTTTCGAACAGACTCAAAATTGGATGACTTCCATCCTCCGATATATAGAAGAAGGGTTGCTCTCAGAAGACAAAAACCTAGGCCCGAAAGGATTCAAATCAGGGCAGCTCAATACCTAGTCCTTGAATGGGAAACTCTATCGAAGATCCTACTCTTCAACCCCTATTGTAGTGCCTGGCTCTAGAAGAATCTCAATATGTTCTGGCAGAAATACACGAAGGAATCTACGGCAACCACAATGGTGGCAGAACCATAGCCCACCGAGCTCTAACTCAAGGCTTACTATTGGCCTAGCACGCTGAAGCAAGCTAAGGAGTACGTCTAAAAATGCAACAAATGCCAACGATTCGCTTTATACCAGCACCAGCCCTACCACAAGCTCATTCCTATTGCTAGCCCATGACCCTTTGCTCAGTAGGGGATGGACATTATAGGGTCGCTGCCAAAGGCCACTCCCAACAGAAGGTACCTTCTAGTAAGCATTGATTACTTCTCCAAGTGGACAGAGGTCGAGCCCCTAACTCACATCACGGAAGTGGAAGTAAAGAGCTCCACATGGAGGAATATCGTCTATAGGTTCGACATACCTCGCATCATCATTTCAAACAATGGTACGCAATTTGCTGGTAAAAGTTTCAAGAAAATTTGCGAAGACTTGAGCATAAATTATCACTTCGCTTTGCTAGGGCACCCCCAAGCCAACGGGCAAGCCGAGGTCACCAACTGAACAATTCTTGATGCCTTTAAGAAGAGGTTGGAAGATGCCAAGGGAAGATGGGTTAAAGAACTTCTTGGTGTGCTCTGGGCTTATAGAACTACAAGAAGAACACCAACCTCTAAAACTCCATTTTCACTTGCCTATGGCTCAGAAGCAGTGATTCCCGTCGAAATTGGTATGCCAACCTTAAGGACGGAAGCTTTCGACCAAAGGGCCAATGACTAGCAGCTTGTAGAAAATCTGGACCTACTTGAAGAAAAACGAGATCAGGCTAGAATCAAGATGGAAGCATACCAGCATAGGATGGACAATAGCTCCAAGCAAGGAATAAAGCCCCTCAATTTCCAGCTTAGGGATCTCGTCCTAAGAAGAGTATTCCCAAACACTAAGGATCCCATCATAGGAAAGCTCTCACCCAACTGGGAAGGCCTATACAGGGTAACAAAGATTGTTAGGCCTACCACGTACTGGTTAGAAGACATAGCTGGGAAGCCTGTGCCTAGGCCATGAAATATATAACACTTACGAAAATACTATCAATAAGAATTGCCTTTTTATTTTTTCAAAATGTTCTTACCTCAATGTACAGACCCCTAAAAACCTTGCAGCCCATGCAAGAGTTATAAGTCTAGTCCATTTCAATGTACAGACTCCTAAAAACCTTGCAGCCTACGCAAGAGTTACAGGTTTGGTCCATTTCAATGTACAAACCCCTAAAAACCTTGCAGCCAATGCAAGAGTTACGGGTCTGGTCCATCTCAATGTACAGACCCCTAAAAACCTTGCAGCTAATGCAAAAGTTACGGTCTGGTCCAACTCAATGTATAGACCCCTAAAAACCTTGCAGCCCATGCAAGAGTTACAAGTCTAGTCCATCTCAATGTGTAGACCCTTAAAAACCTTGCAATCAATGCTAGAGTTACAGGTTTGAACCAACTTAATGAACAGACCTCTACAATTCTCTATAGCCATTACAAGAATTATAAGGTCTGGATAGTGATTAGTGATTTTCGATTTCTGAAAAAGGGCTTTGCATTCAATACAAGCATTGAAGTCTTGGTTTGTCTTTCAAGGAAGACTATCAAATTTCCAGTAGCGTTGATTGCTGGGTGTGAATTCAGTTATTAAAGGTTATTGTCTAGTTCTGGTTACTAGAAGATTTGTTCAATTACTATAACTATTTAATTACAAGGTCTCTCTACTGGGAAGACAAGCTCTCAGCTCATACTCAGTTAAAATTTAAAGGGAAGATCTTATTCAATTCCTGAACATTCTTACTTAGTTTAATTACAAGTTTAAAGGTCGGAAGCCCAAAGTTCGTATTATAAAGCAGTGATGGGCTAGGAGCAGTGCTGAAGTCTATTGCAAACTTGGCAGTATTATTGACATCCATAATAATTTACAAAATTTACAAGTATTGGTACTCTAAATAGATAATCAACAAAAGTGCTTTGAAATGTAAAAGTACACAAGTTCTGAAAAAAGTCAATTTCATTTATAATTGGCAAAAGAGGCACATCAGTTGTGGAAGTTTACAAAAAAGCAAAGTACAAATACAAAAATCCTAGACTACAGTTGGTCTGAACGAGGAAGAAGTCATTCTGCACCATGTCGTCGTCACTCTCTTCCTTTGTTCTCCTCAAATTCAGCACACTGCATCTATATCAGCTTGAACAGGTGCTTCTACAGGGGGAAGATTGGGAGGGGCTACCTCATCATCATCGTCCCGAACCTCGGCCTCCCTAGGAGGGACTTCAATGCTGTCAATCCCAGTCAGATCGAGGCCGGGGTACTTTGTGAGGAGCTTGGCTCTGAAGGTGTTATACCCTATGCTCAATCAACTCTCCACCCATCTCCTCAACTTCAGCCTTTATCTCTGCTTCGGTTTGGGCCTTGGTAGATTCGACTGTTTCTTTAGTCTTCTGGATAGAGGTAGCTTGGAAGTCCTCAAACCTCTTCTAGAGGTCTTCCAACTTTTGAGTAAGGGAATCCTATTCAAATTTCATGATGGATAAGAAGTTCGCCGCCTCATTCAGCTTCTCCTCAACAGCAGAAGTAGTGGACTGGGATGCCCCCAATTGTAGCCTGGCCTCATCCAGCTCGGACTGAAGATTAGCAATCGTCTCCAAATCCGTAGAAGATTCCACAATGGCAGCAAGGCTATGCATGGTCTGTAAAGCAAAAACATAGACAAGTTAGAACAAGTAAAGTTTCAAAATGCCAAAAAGAAGGAAGAGAGTTTGGAATTTACCTTTAACTAGAGGGATAGAAGATGTGTAGCAATCTTTTCTGCATCTGCCCCTTATATTGCTTTGGGCTAGAAGCCCAGAACTTATTAAAGGCCTTCTTTGCGGCTAAGTAGCCGGAGTCACTAGGCACCTCGACAGCAGTAGCAACTGCCTTCCCCTTCCTCCTTCGTTTGGTCTGCACCTCAAGGGCAGGGAGGAGAGCAGGTGCTGGAGTGGAGGGCTTCCTCTCGTCCTCAGCCAGAGTACGGTCTAGGGAATTGGAGAGGAGCCTCTTCATCTTCACCTGAAGAGGTAGGTTTGCAAGAGAGGAGGTCTCCCCCATTGTCTTATTTTTTTTCCCTATAGCCCACTTGGACATCAAGAACTTCATGAGGTTGCCAGCAAAGGTGGCCGTCAAATGAGCCTTTATCAGATTCTCGGGTATAAGCACGGTAGTGTGAGCTCGGCTGCTGGTCTGGAGGAGTTTTCGGTACTTCTCTTGGAGATCAACAGTAAAGATTGACCTCTTCCAAGCGCTTTTGTCTACACAGAAGCCACAAGACACACATTAGACAAACAGTGAAGAATGAAAACATGTAAAAACAGAAGCGAAATTGTATTAAAGATGAGGGTCTCACCCTTAAACCCGGTACTCCGGGGAAATGTCGAGGTCTAATTCTGGAAGTCCTCTAGCTCCCATCCCCCTCCCACGAAAAAGTACCACTCCTTCCAGGTCTTATTGGAAGTAGGTACTAAGAAGAGGGGTCTGAACCTCTTGTCGAAAGACATGTAAAATAGGCCCTCCGACCTCATATACTTCAGACCCATATTGCTACCGATTAGGTCGAGGTCTACCTCGACGTCGTTCAGATGTCCCAACACTATGAACCCTAACAGATGCCTCCAACTGTTGAGATTGAGGTCGGCAGGACAAATGTTGAACCACTAGAAGAACTGTCTAACCAAAAGAGGGAGGGGGAGTCTAAGTCCCATCTCCAACCACTCGAGATAAACACAAATCTCGTCTGGACCGACGTCGGAAGGACGATCCAAGGAGCTAAGGGCTCTGCAGGTCACATTTGAGGGGAATTCGAAAGCAGCCCTCAGGTCATCTAGTATGCCTAAAGTAATGGCACTTTCTCCTTCCTTTTTATGGGAAGGCCTACTTGAGGCCTCCCGCATTCTATTCCTAGGTTCACCGACTGCATCTACGATCCTAAGTTCAGGACTGGAAAGAGACTCTGCTACCTTATCTCCGGTGTCACCGGAAGGACTACTACCTATTATGTGGATTTGAGATGGCATAGTCGTCTCCGAAGAGCTTCCTGTGCCATAACCAATGCCCGACATTGCGTCTGAGGCCGACATGGTGGGTAGAAGAAACAAAAAAGAACAGAGGAGATGAAAAAGAAAGGGAATTAAAAAAAAAAAAAAAAGAACAAGGAAAAGAAGACAAGTCGAACCTGAGACTTGACCGGAGAAGGGAGCGTTGAAAGGCAACGATCTTTTCAAACTCTCTAATCATTCTGATAGTGAAGTGTTTTGAAGCAAGGAAATGGTGAAGGGAAGGGCGTACGTGTACCCCCTTCCTTCTTTATATAGGTTCGCAGAAAAAGGGGGCTTAACAAGCCGAACTGTCATGGCGATTGAAGGAAATAATGGCCTCGAAAGCCTAAATGAAAAATGCGTAATAAATGCCACATCAACGGTCATCTAAGAAGACAAAGTGACAAGATGTGTGACTTTTTGGAAGCCCAGAGCCCTAGTTACGCGGTGTGCTAAACTAAGGCTCGGGGGGAAGTAGCTGATATGCCATAAAGTGACAGACCAGTCTTCACATGACACGTGTATGCACACAACAAGCTCATCCATCAAGAGTAGGCTTATACATATGGACTCTAGAGCTTCTTAGATTGGAACTTCGCGCAACCTCCGTACTCACCTTCAGCTTAGAAGGCACCATGCTCATGCATAAAAGGATCCCGAACTGATTACCGCTTCAGGTACCCTACCAAGCTAAAGATAAGGAAACAGTGCGCAACAAGGAAACTGCCATTCCTAGATATCTTCCTCTTCCTATTCTCATGAAGCACAAAGTTCAACATGGTAATTGTCATTATTTGGTGACAATCAGATCCCTACTTTTACAAGGTCGAGCCCTAATCAACTTAGGAGAATCCGCAACCTATAAATTGAACCCTAAGGTACACTTTACTTTTACAGTCATTCAATTACTTTCAATTACAGTCTTTTACTTCAGTTTTTACTGACTTTATAATCGGAGTGGCTACCGCCGGAGTCAACTCGGTGGCCCTCTGATCTTCTTTTTGAGTACTCGACAGACGACGAAGAGCAGAGTCCTACTGATCAGAAAGTGCAGCATCAATACTATATATATGTCATATATTTTATTGTACATATATAGTCTATTGTACATATATAGTGTATCATATATATATTATATTTTACTGTACATATATAATCTATTATATATATATATATATATCATATATTTATGAACAACAATAGTGGTGGCAGTTATTGTCTGGCAATTTGAACAAATAAAGTAAAAAAATAAATTTTTTAATCATAAAAGGCAAAAACTTTTTGCTTTTGCCTAAAAGTATTTTTTTTTTTTTTGCTTTTTTTATTTTTAAAAGTTTTTTTTAAGTGCAAACCGATCATTGCTTTTTCTTTTATTTTTCTTAAATAAGAAAAAAAAAAAAAAAAAAATACTTAAAAAAAAACGTTACCAAAAAGGATACTAAATATTTTCCAAATACCAAATTTGTCAAACTCCGGTTAATGAAAAGTACAATTAGCTTTCTTTCACATAGTACTGTTACGTACTTGAATAATTTGAGTTTTTGACCTGTAAACATGCATAATCTTTTTTTCTCAAATTTTCTTATATTTTTTCTCAAATTCATGTTCTTCTTTATGGGGTCTCTTGAAGTGACAATTCTTTAGTATGAGAGAAGCCTATGAAATAAGTTTTGCATGTTTTCATTTGGAATGGGATTATACAAATTTATTAAGATACATAGAAACAACTTTTCAAAATACTGTATTTAGAAGTATATTTTTAAAAAGTATTTTTATCTAATTTTGTTTTTAAGAAGAAAAGACACTTTTGTATTTTTACACATATTTAAAAAATATGTAAAATAAAATGTCTTTATCTAAAATAAATTTAAAAAGCGTCTTTTCAACTATTATATGAGTTTGGAAGACATGTAAAAGATAACGAGAATTTGAGAAATATTTAAAAAAAAAAAAAAAAAAAAAGCACAATCAAAAAATTGTGAATAATTTAAAGAAAAATGCTAGCTTGATTCTTTAAGTCTTGAACTTCGTAATCTAAGTATATCTATATTATCTGATTGGATCATGTAATGCACGAGAGAATGCGTGTAATACATTGTCCAATCAATTAAATTGCGAACCTTGAGATTTTACAATGTTGGCCAATTAAATTAAGTTCATAAATTTTAGGAAGTTTCTTAATTTAGTTTATTGAGTCTTAATAATATTTGAAATCTTTTTAGATAATCATAATCGTAGTTAGACTAATATTTTAATGAGAGTTAGTTTTCTAAATTTAGTTAAATAAGATATACTAGTTTGTATGGGATTAGATGTCCTAATCAATATAGGACTTAGAGTCAATGTTATATATATGCGGGTCTCTGTCACATTGAGTTGTAAGCCACAAAAATAATAAGTGGTAGCTAAAAAAGAAGCCGTGAGCTGATAGCCTGCACCATGAGAGTGTGTATTTATGTAGCAAGTTGAATTGTGGTTGTCATAATTGTGTGTACTTATAGATTTGAGAGTCATGAGAGGTTATTCTAATATATTTGTGAGTGTGAGGTTTTATACTACTTAAATAAAATAATAGACGTTTACTTTGTTGTTGAAGAATGACACAATGCCATCTTCTAGTCTTTTTTATTTTTCTTACTTTGTTTCTTTTTAGTTTTATAATTGGTATCAGAGTGATTTTAAATCATACATTTGATATCAGAGTAATTTTTGGATCCTTCACACAAATATCTGGCATCCTGTATAATAGGGTCGGGTGACTCTTTGCTTAGACTTGAAATGGATAAAATACAAATTTGAATGGATAATGTTACGTGGTTCATGTATCTTTGTCAACAAACAAAAAAAAAATGTTCAACTGATGTAGTTGATGTGAGAGTCATTAATTAATGAAATAATTTTTTAAAAAATAATTGATGTGATTATAATCAATGACTATCTTTTATTTGAGCAAAATGCATGAGTCATAAAACACTAATCAATTAAAATAGCAGTGGAGTTGTATGAGGATTGAAGAACTGAGACCATCACTAGGGAATCTCCATCAAATCATATATTTGTAGTAGTAGTAGTTATTTTGGATTAACTTATGGACAGCAGCTTGGGTTGAATGTTCTGGCTTTAGTGATGCTAGCTAGGCTGTAGAGGTGTTGGCCCAAGCAAACAGAATAGAGTCGTTCTGTTCTCTGAAAATTCATGCTTCACAAGATCAGTTTCTGCAGAATTGTATTATCAAAGGTTGCCTTGCAGTTGCTCTAACCTGCTAATATTACAAGGAAAATATCAAACAAAGACTTTTTATATGTGCAGAAAACCCAAACATTATTATGCGCCAATGGTATTTTCCAATTACAATGGAAACTTCCAAAAAAGGAGCTAGTGAGATGAAGTATATTACCCATATACATGCATATATATGAGTGTGTATATATATAATATACATGTATACAATGGTCAATGTGTAGACCGCAGTTATTTTCAATCAGTATAGGGAGAAATTTACTTTTACTGTCATTAGTAGCTAATACTAGTAATCAAGAATTTACATTAATTAAAAGCCTTCATTTACTGTCTTCAGTGGCGATATATTTTGCCCTCTTGTTGCTGCTGCATGGAATCGCTGATATATCTTGGCCAACCAACTGTAACTCTGTAGTAGCACCTGCATGCATGCAACACACTGAACTTCATTATGTGTCCTACCCTAGCAGCACTAAGAAATAGAATTTTCAGCAACCCACATTTTTAGAGATAAAAGTAAATTGTTGATACTAGTATTGACACCACCCACACCATTTTATCCATGATCTCGAAAACTAAATTACTAAGATATAAACAGGAAAGATGTCAATATTTGTGTTTATATAGTTCCAAGTTTCACCCATGCAAGAAATGCATCTCTTTTGTACCTCCTGAGGATAAATTTTTGTGGGCATTGAAATAATATTACTCTAAGTTTTTTACCATCCTTGCTCTTCTGGATCACCTCTCCAATCAGTCCTTCTCAAACTTTTCATATCAAAACAACCCAATGGTGACCTTAGATACCCTTAAACCTCATACTGCCTGGGCCAAAGCTCGCAGTGGTTTGCAAACTGCTCTCTTCTGATTGAGCTTCCTTGTCCTATCAAGCAAGATATATATCATCCCCTTACAATAATACGGTCTAAAATCGCTCGGTAGCTCTTCAACACCATCCTCCACATTCTTCGGGTCTTCCCTCGCAAGCTCTTTGTAGCTCCTCAATGCCATCTTCCACATTCTTCTGCAAGAACTGTATCTGCGCCATTATCTACCTCACATCACGAGCTTCCTTCACTTTTTTCTGGTCCTCTGCAATTCTAAGCGCTTTTTCCAACCGTGTTATCACCGCTTCACCTTCGCCACATCGGTCCATAAACAATGCATTTTCTAATAATGCTTCCGAGGAGAGTGGATTGAGCATCAATATGTCTTCCAAAACGTCTCGGGCTTCTTGGGTCTTCCCCATTTTGTTCAACAACCATGGCCAATCGAAACCTCCACTCAGTTTGCTCCGGTTGAGCTGCGACCAGCTACTTTCAACATTTCCGACGCTTCTTCATCTTCCCCATCTTCAAGTTTTTGTTGTAACAGGGGAGCTCAACTTGTCAATCGCTTTGGAATTGGATCTGAGAAATTGCAACAAAGGCGATGAATCTTTGGCTTTTTCTTGTTGATTGTCAACTTCACTGAATATTTCCTTGGTTAACTTCAGTGGAGAATCAGCTCTTGCTAGTAACTGGTGGAACTTTCCAACCATTGAGGTAGCGGCAGAAGCCAATATAATCACGCGGGCGGTGGTTTTGAGCTTCTGGATGATGCGGTTTGGAGGAGACACACTTAGGGGTGGATTTAGAGAAAGCGATGACCCCAATGCGGGGCTTACATGGGAAATTGGAGGGTTTTGAGTTTGGGAAACAGGTGTTTGAAGGTAGTGATAGTGGTAGTGTTGGGGTTTGTTTGAGAGAGATGATCCTAGAAGGTGTTCTGAAGTGAGAGATAGATGATCCTGTGGTTAGAGCCGAGTCCATGATCGGTGGAAATGATTTTAGGGTTTGTTTTCTTGGGTTTGATTTTAGGGCCGAAAGGATTTTATATTTTTGGCCCTTTTGGGTGATCAGAAAATCAATTTTTAGGTTTTGGGTGGCAGCTAGAAGAGGTAGTAGTGCGTTTTAGTCAACATTAGTTGTGTTTATTAATTGTGTGTCATTGTCAAGATCCCATATACCTCATACATATATTTATTTTGTGTTTTGCATTTAACACATTTTTCTTCTTCTTGTGTCAAGGAATACAATTTTAATTTCAAACATGGTTTTGAAGTTTGCGTAAATTATGCACATAAAACTAAAAATTGATGAAATGCGGATTGGGGTTAGGCTTTGGCATCCAAATTTGTATTAGCTAAATTTTAAATTTAAAAAGATTTGGTTTATTGTGTAAGCAAGAGGTTTTGGAGTTTAAATCTCTTTGTTTGCATTTAAAGATTGTTCTTTTTTTTTTTCTCTTGATAATGCTTGATGAGAGTTTCAACTAGGCATCCGAATGTGGGTTATCTGAACTCTCTTAAAATTTTAAAGCATGCAGTGCATCCAAATAAATAAAGAATAAGATGAATACAGTGGTTAAACAAGCATCTTACACCTAAAATATGTATACCTGCTGAAGTGGTTGCCAACCTCAGTCATGCCACATCAAATCTCTCTCTCCTCTTAAATTTCATTTTTCCCTCTTTTTCCCTATTCTCAGTAAATTTCATTCTCTCCAAATCTCTCATCTAGCTTTCCCTTCATCTCTCTTTCATTTTTTCTTCCATCTCATCCAGCAGCATCCCAGGCATCGCGGCTCTCTATCTCAGTCCTTCACCCTTTTTCTCTCTGACAATGGCCTCCCACTCCGGTGGCATCCCACTGTATCTCACTCCGGTAACTATATCTCTGGTGGTTTCTAATCTCTCTATCTTAGTCTTTCATCCCTTCTTCTCTCCGGCAACGGCCTCCCACTCTGGCGACATCCCACTATATCTCACTCCGGCGACTATATCTCCGACTGATCGCTTATCCAGTGATAAATTTTTGGTCTGTAAACCCATTTATCTCTCACTATCTTACACAAATTGTTTTTCCCTCCATCTCTCTTTCAACAATTAACTCGTTGGTGCTAGTCCAATATGTCCTATGGTGCTAGTCCAAGAAGCCCCTTGGTGTTAGTCCAATAAGCTAGTGGGTGCTACTCCAAGAAGTCCCTTGGTGCTATTCCAGTAAGCCCCTATGGTGCCAGTCCAATAAAGAGGATTGATTATTTGGAAATAATATGTATTTAGCCAATATTTGCTGAAAGAGAGATGGACGAAAAAAATTTTGTGTGTTTACAGAACTAAAATTTATCACTAGGAGATACAGTCACGTCGCCAGAGTGAGATCGCTAGAGCGAGATACAGTGGGATGTTGCCGAATGTTGCGAAGAAGGGTGAAGAACTGATAGAGAGATTAGATGCCGTCGAATGCTTGGGATGCCATCGGTAGTGGGAAGCCATTGCCGGAGATACAGTTGCCGAAGTAGGAGACCATTGCCGGAGAGACGATGTAGCCGAATGCTTGGCCGCTGGATGCCGCCGGTGTGGGAAGCCGTTGCCGAAGAGACGATGGGTGAAGACCTAAAGAAAGATTAAGGGCTTGAAATCTCAGCAGGAAAAAAGATGGAAAAGATCAAGAGAAAAAAGGGAAATATGTTTGGTGGGTTTGAATAAGGGCTAACAGGGAATGGTTTAAATAAGGCTAATGTGGCATGGCTGAGGTTGGCAGCCACCTCAGCCGTTAGACATATTTTGTAAAAGAAAATAGTGAGGATAGCATTACTGCAGCTACCTCAACCGATAAACATATTTTGTATAAGAAAATAGTCAGGATAGCATTACTGTTCCAGTAATGTTGTTTCACATTTCCCATCAGAAAAGACTGGATGCATTTATGGCAGTTGTACTAGTCTGATTCCACCACCAAATTGTTTCAACCCTCATGGATCAGCAAGGTATTCCCATTAGTCTGCAAAGCCCTTTCTGTAATCTTGAAGCTCTCTTTTAGGTGTCGTACATTTTAAGAGTATGAATGAATAAATTTTCGGTGAATCGTTTGAATCTTGCTACTACATATTTATGTTCAGCTAAATGCTAAAAGAAAATCTGGGCTGGGCCGCCTATTTATCCCAAACTTAACTTCGGGCTTCAAGGCATTGCCTCTACAAAGATAATCAATCTCAAGTCTAAACTCATCTGTGCTAGTGACAACTGACAATTTTTTTTTTTCACCCAATAAGAATTAACTAAAGGTAAAAATATTTACTTTCAAACCATAAATAGGAATTTCTTTATAAATGAATTTAGAAATTCTATATTTTCTATTTCAAAACTTAATGAATACCAAAAATGGAGTTTCAAGGAGATGTATTGTGCAAGCTAACAAAATTTACAAACTTTTTACAGCCATTCGGGCTTGTCTTTAATTAATTTTTTTTTTTTAAGTAAAGAATAATAAAATTTATTGATATAATCAAGAATGCACAAGAGATACATAAAATCACACTAACAGGTTAAGTGTCAAACGCATCAATGCTAACAAGCTTTGTTCTAATAATGAAGGCTGATACTAAATAAGAAGCTAATCATTTGTAAGTACAAAACCAAAGAAGAGGAAAGAAAGGAAGAAAAATAAGTAATTGGCAAGGTTTTATTTTATTTTATATTAAATATCAATTAATCATAAATCTTATATATTTATATTGTGTAAAAATGATGAGAAATTATTTGCAGAATCTTTGTTGTGATGATACAACGTACCATTTTAAGCTTTAGGCCCCCCAACGGTTTATGTTCTTAAATTTGGCATATATGTCCCAACTTAATATTGGGTTATCATATATAAGCATAATTTAGTATTTAAATAGTGTTGTTGAAATAAATATTCCTCTAATGTTTACACCATGTTTATTCTATTTTTTTTTATTTTTATTTTATAATTTTACAAAGGTTTGTCCCTATATATATATATATATATATATATATATATATATATATATAGGACTGAGTGTGCTAATTTGAGATCAAGGATAATTTCTCATTTTATGTTTTGAGCTTAAGTTCATTGCGATGAATTCACACTAATTATTTTTATCCCTTATCATAATTGCATCATTCTCATTGGCTCTTCACGCTGGTCCGATCCAGTTCCGTACTTCATCTCTGTCGACAGTCATCCCCCCCACCATCAACTAGCTTTTCCTCCAACCTGCACAACACACCACTGCTGTCACCGACCATCCTCACATGTCTCATAACTGTTAATATCCTTCTCCAATAACCAGTAATCTCTACCGATGCACTCTATTGCATTCAGCCACCATCGCAACATAGATCGGAGCGTGACGATGGTTTCTGTAACTTGTGTCGGTGGATTGAAAAGATCAAATATATATATATATATATATATATATATATATATATATATATATATATATATAAAGGAAGATCACGTTACAGGAAAAAATGAAAGTTTGGTTCCAAGAAAATGACAAAACCAATATCACCTCATGTATTTAAAGTAAACAATTAAAGGCTTGCTAATATTGTTCATGTACTGGAACAAGAAAATTCATGTATTATATATTATATTAATTGAATCAAACTGTCTCACACCAAATATTTTTGAACTAATGAATATTTTTGGTATGCTTAGTTTCACTTAGATTTGGCGATTACTGAAGAAAAATAGTTGTATTTCTATTGCCCAATGGATTGTAAATATAGGAAAAGTGTACAGCCCAACTGTGTCACATGAGCTAGGTTTTGAAAGGCCATTACAACTGATCAGTCAATAGACTCCTCCTGATCGGTCATGGGAAATTTTACACATTTATGAAAGTGTAAAATTTAAACTTTTCACAAGCAAGTAATTTTTAATCAATATGTTTCAAATACTATTTTTTTTCACATTTTTTCTACCTTAAATTTTTTTTTTTTTAACCATACAACGAGTGGCTCAAAAAATTTAATAAAACTAATAACAATTGAATTTTTTTCAATTTTTATGAAAGTGTAAAATTTTACACATTTTCATAGGGACAAGTCTTTCACCAAAAAAATGTAAAATTTTATACTTTTGCTAAGACGAAATTTTACAAATTTGAATCGATTTTTTTTCTTCAAAATTTCATATGCAATATAAATCTTGTTTGATAGATCTCGAGTTTTAGAGTCAAAATATATAAATTTTATTAAAAAAGTGTTTATAATTTTTAAGTTATAAAATTTAAAATTTTGAACACCTTTTTGAAAAATGTACACTATTCATGCACCTGATCTGCAGAACACATTGGCGTTTTGTGCTTGATTTTAAGAAAAGAATGGTATTTTAGTCACCGAAAGTTGAAAGGACCTTATGGGTTACTAAGTTTTGCATTAGATCTGATGATAATTTTTATTCTTTTCATGAACTTGTAACTAAATAACCCATAATTTATTTGTGCATTAATTTTTAATCTTTCCTATTGTCATAAAATTCTTTTTTTAAGGATTCTAATTAATTTTCAAAAGAAAGATGAGTCTTGTAATAATTAGAAAAGAGAATTCGCAAATTCTGAATATATACATATTTATTTATTTATCACTCTGCTGTCTTCTCTCTCATAAACCATTTTAAAAAAAATTATAATACTTCTTGCTAAGAATTGGGGAGGAGTGTTGATAAGAATTAAAAAAAGAGATAAAGAAAGAAGAGTCCTATAGAAATTATTGTCTTATTTATTTAATTATATAAATATTTGATTAATTAAAATTATATTTTCTTTAAAATTATTTTAAAGTTAAAAAAAAAATCTCCTAATAAGAACAAATTGTCTAGCTTCGAAAATATCTTTTAAAATTTATAAAATTTCTTAAGCAATCATTTAACCAATTCTCACTTCTCTTTTTCTCCCAATTCTAAATAATTATTAACAAATTCAATTTTAAAATAATTAAACTTTATTACTACCGTGTCTCTGTCTGCTACCTGTTAAACCACCAACTCATCTAAAAGCTTAAGCTAGTTAGATGAGTTAGTGGTATCAGAGCAGGCAAAAAATTTTGAGTTCAAATCTCACTGTCACCCTTAAAAATATGAATTAACACGTGTAAACTCAACTTAGCCACACGTGAGGGGGCATATTAGAGAATATAATAATAAAGTTACACACTCTCTAACAACTTAAATTTTTAAATGAGTTGATAGTTTAACACTACATACTCCCTTACAAATTTTATTTCCCTATGTCTCTAGCTACTAGCAAATTTAGTTTCAAAAACTTTTAACATGAGAGTATTATTTTCATCCCGACAATGTATTAATTGAACAAGAGGTCAAGATAGTCAAGTTGTCTCCTGCATGGAATTATTTTTTATCAAGGTATTATAGCGGGCAGATCTCTCTCTAGTTTATGTCTATATGACTATAATTTAAGTTATATGTAGAGAAATTGAGAATGCTACATTATTCTCTTTATGTAATAATATAAAATTGATAATTTTGTTTTTAATAAAATTATAAGATTTCTATGTACGATTTTTAAGTTGAATTAATTTGTAAAAGTAAAATTTTAAATTATTATAAGTTAGAATTTAATTTATTGTGAATCTTTTTTTTTTTTATTGGTCAAGCACAATTTTTTAAAATTAAGTTATAATTCACATGGTGGCCTTCACAATGCCAATAGATAGAGCCACGATGACAATGGGTGAAGTTAAGGGGGTGACGAAGGGCAACTATCGATCTGAAAATTAGAGTTAGTTGGGACAAAATATAGATGTCAAACTTTATGAAAATATTTATGAATATATATATATATATATATATTGATGTACCAAAAATATACTCCCAATCAGGGACCTGACACGTGTCTAGCCTGGATTATACAAACTTGTCAAATAAGTATACCGAGATTATATCATCTTGGCACATTCAACAATAAACTAAGTTCCTTCTTAAAACCACCGAAGTCGCTTCCAAACTACATCGGAATACCGACGTTCGTAATGATGGGACAACCATTTACAAAAAAACTATGACGTGGGTCGTCATGATGAAATTACTGCCGCCTGACAGACGGCAAAGTCTAGCTCTGCCTAAAGACGAAATTAAGTCCTAGCCCTACATCGCTGTAAACTCAGTGACGAACAGTGACATAAAGATATCATGATGAAATTGCCTCCACCGCATGACACTAAAAACAAAGCTCCATCAACCTATAAATACACTGAGAAAGGTATGTACAAAGGATCGGATTTTGATTAATAAAAAAAAAGATATTATTACATCAAGTGAGATTTTCTACTTCATCTCATTTAACCATCGGAGCGGCTACCCACCGGAACCCTCCCCGGTGGCTTTCTGATCTTATTTCTTCGCAGGTTTATTCACAGCGATAGTCAAGTCCTCGACGAGCCAAAAACTGCAGCATCATATATATATATATATATATAATTAGGAAAGCAAGTCCTATTTATTTTAGAAATGCTTGTAAACAAAGAGATAAAAAAAAAAAAAAAACAATTTCAAAATTTTTTTGGGGCATGAACCCACCCCAACGAAGCGAGGAGAAACGAAAGGTTTCAGGTGAAGCCCAAATTCTTTTGCATAAGACTTGGAGTTTGAATGCAGACCTAGGTTGGTTTGTTGGATAACCAATTGGAACAAAACCAACATAGGGTTGTAGGTTAGACATAAAAACCTAAGCAAATCCTAATCAGAGTGCTTTCTTAATTAAGTAGATTGTTAGTGAATAGAAACATAACTAAAACATGGAAAGGTTATTTCTGTAATCTTTGAAAATCCTTATGCATTGTTTTCGGTGAGATGAAAGGACAAGATAGGATATTTGATATCGGATCTTATATATATATATATACACACACACACACACACACTCATTTAGGTTGTGATAGTGTGGGATAAAATCATACCACCATCCCGCCCTTAATGGTATAAAAAGTAAGAAAAAACATCTTCAATCGTTTTCTTATAACAAGAAAAAGAAGAGAGAAAAGAATGAAAAAAAAATTACTTTCAACCACTACTATTCATCATCATTATTGATGACAAGTATGGGCTATCGAAACATATTTCACCAACCATTTATTTTCATCTTGCATCATTTTTATTAATATTTGTATAAAAAAAATTATTACATTTGTTGAACTCTTTCTTATTTGGTGATATACCATAAAATGACAGACCAATTCAAGCATGACACGTGTGTGTACAGAACACTTACGTACACAGATCAATAAAGGCTCTTCTATCCAAAACATATAGGCCCACAAGGTTCAAAGTTTTTTGTTCGGAATGGCACAGGATCTCTAGCCCTTCCTCCTAGAGCAGGAAATATGGAGTATGTACCTAGAGGGGTCCCGAGCTGATCATCGCCTTACATGCCCTACCAACCTCAGAATAAGGAAACTAAAGTTCAACATGGCAACTACTATTCTCGGATATCTTCAAATCCCTACTTTTATGACTCCAAATCCTAATTAACTTAGGAAATCTGCAGCATATAAATAAAACCCTAAAGTGCGCTTTTAAATTACAGTCAATTAATTCTTTTCAATTACAGTATTTTATTTTACTAACTTTATCATCGGAGCGGCTACCATCGGAGCCTACGTGGTAGTCCTCTGATTTTTGAGTTCTTGACAAGGTGACGAAGAATGGAAGCCCCACTAATAAGAAAGTGCAACATCAGTTTAGCTCTATTTGTGGGAACGAAAATCATTTCTGCTAACTTTCTTCTTCAAAAGTAACAACTCTTTTGTCTTTTTCTTCTAAAAAGGCAATGGCTCCCAATCTTCGTCCTAGAATGAGTTCTCAAAACCCCCGAAATCAACCTCCCGCTGGAAGAGGAAGGGGGAAAACACCCAGTCACCTACAACAGTAGCTCAATCGGATTCAAAGACAGTCCGATCAGATGTAAGAATAACTTGTTTCCATATCCCAAGCTCTGGCTTCAGTTGGCCCTAGAATCAGTGGAGCAATATCCCTCATCATCCTTCTACCTAAAGTTGCTAATAAAGGGGCTCAGCCTCCCGCCACCACCATGGATGGAGAACTTCCCAATGAGGAGATCCCTAACGTTCAATTGGTACACCCCCATGCTACCATTCACATAGGGGCTGACCCCCAAACATCAACAGTTGTAGGGAGAGGGATGCCCGCTTTTCACCCTGTTGTCCACTATCAAAGCAGAATGAGGATCCCAACTCCAGCAGCCTTGGGAAGCCGATCCAACGCCACAAGAGTTCCAACCTCCATTGGCAATGGCTTCCCCAATCCAAACAGGGCAACGTCCCCTTGCCAATATTGGACTAATTCATCCCCTGAATCTAAAGGCTAAAGGTGCAAGACAAGGCCAACAGCGAAGCCCAAATCGATAACTAGTTCTTCCCAGAGTTCCTCAAAGTACGGAAGAGATAGCAGACTCTATGGAACAAATCGTCTTTACTAGAGGGACCTAGCCCTCCAGAGCAAAATGAAACTAGGAAAGCTACTTGAGAGGTTCGCCATGCCATTTACCTTCTGCCATAATGGCAGAGGAACGACCAAAGAAGTTTATTGTCCCAAAGTTCACCCTCTATGACTGGTCTGAGGACCCTGGAGACCATCTTTCTCATTACCAGCATACAATGGCTTTATATGGGGCTACTGACGCCTTCATGTGCCAAACCTTTGTGAGAAGCCTCAAAGGCACCGTTTTGAAGTGGTTCCACAACCTCTCCTAAAAATCGATCAATAATTTTTATAAGCTGAGTAGGCGATTCCTTGATCGATTCCTGACCAGCAGGAGGTTAAGGAAAGGACCTGAATTCCTACCAACTGTAAAGCAAGCAAAGGGAGAGTCACTTAAGGAGTATATTGCTCACTTCAATATCGAGCTCAAGGAGATAACAGCCCAAGCTTCCTGGTGGCGGCTCTTACTTTTGGCCTAAGGCTTGGGTGTTTCCAAGATTCTTTGACAAAGAATCCTTCCGTCGACATGGCAGCACTCATAGAGCGGGCACAACAATACATAAACCTAAAAGATACAAAAATGTCTTTTCGAAAGGTGAAAGAGCAGGCTTAGAAGGATGATCACGTTCAGAAGAGGGACACCAGCACAACTAGAAAGAGGGTCAGGAGCCCCGACAAGAGGGCGTCATCCAGAACCCAGAACAATCCTAATTCGGGAAGGTACGAAACTTTCACCTTCTGAATGTCTCTCTCATTCACATACTCCAGCAGATACAGACCCAGGAGGACTTGAAGTGGCCAGAGCCATTAAAGAGCAATCCTGACACCAGAGATCAAAGCAAGTATTGTGATTTCCATAAGGAACATGGGCACACCACCGATGAGTGCAAAACTCTTAAGCAAGAGATAGAAAAATCTCATCAGAAGAGTACGACTAGGGGAGTTCGTCCAATAGGACAAGAGGTAGAACCCTTGTAACGACAGACCACTATAAAGGAGGCACGAATAGAGGCTTGAGCAGAGGGAGGCTCAAAATGAACAATTGTGATAGAACAATCAAGTCATCTTTGTCCTTTATACTGACAACACGATGACAAGAATGTCTAACCGAGCCAGGAAATGATATGCTCAAGAGGTTAGGGCAGAACCACACGTCCTCCAGGTCTCTGCCATTGAAAAAAGGCTAAAGTCAGGACCACAAATCTAGTTCTCAGAATTGGATCTTGCTAAGGTACATGGTCCTCACAGTGATCCTCTCCTCATCTCACTTAAAATTGCCAATTTTGATATCAGAAGGGTTCTAGTGGATACGAGAAGCTCCACCAACGTGCTGTTTCTACGAACCTTTCAAGCACATGAAGCTCAACCTCAACGACGTCAAAGCCACCACCGCTGTAATGGAGGGATTCGATAGGAACCTCATCACTCTATTGGGCAAAATAGACCCCCCGACCACAACAGGAAAAGGGGATGGTCAGAAGACATTGATCTCTGAGTACATGGTCTTAGACTCTAAGTCCCCCTACAATGTCATCATTGGGAGACCCTGGCTCCATCAGATGGGAGCAGTCACTTCGACCCTCCGTCAGTGCTTGAAGTATGTTCAGAATGACAAGGTTTTCTCCAACAAAGGTTTTTAGCCAACTGCCTGAGAATGCCATGCTCTCGTGCTGAAGGAAAAAGCCTCCAAATAACAATCACAGTACCTTCGTAAAGGAAGAATTCCAACCTTCATAAGACAAATGAGTGCTCCTTCGAGATCGACGAGCCATTAAACCTTAGGGGAAGGGACATCATGACCAAACCAATAGAGGAACCCATCAAAGTACTTGTCAACACTAAAGGGGGAAACAGTATCTATAGATTGACTCAGATCTGTCCCCCTCTGAGCAGCAGGAAAATTGTTGAATTCTTAAAAAGCAATTTGTTAGTATTAGTTTGGGAGACCAAAGAAATAGAAGGGATAGATCCTAACCTCATATCTCACAAGCTAATGACAGACGCAGATCATCCTTTGGTAAGACAAAAAATGAAGGACTGTTCGCCCTTAAACTCCACAAGATCATCAACGAAGAGGTCCAGAGGTTGCTAAATGCCTGGAATGATAAGAGAGGTATTCTGTCCAGAGTGGCTTGCCAACACAGTCCTTGCCAAAAAGAAGAATGGAAAATAGAGGGTCTGCGTTGCCTACACCGACCTCAACAAAGCTTGTCCCAAAGACAATTCCCCTCTCCCTAGGATTGATCAATTTTTTGATGCAACCGTAGGACATGAGCTTATGAGTTTCATGGATGCCTACTCCGGATACAATCAGATTCAGATGTATCCTCCAAACCAAGAGAATACTGCCTTCATATCTGAACGAGGTCTCTATTGTTATAGAGTGATGTCGTTCGTTCTGAAGAACTGTCGAGGCCACGTACCAACATCTAGTAAACAAGATGTTTGGCTCCCAAATCAGAGACACGATGGAGGTCTACATTGATGACATGCTAGTCAAGAGCATGTCGGAAGAGTGGCCACATCCAGCACTTGAGCCAAACATTTAACATCCTGAGGCAGTACAGGATGAAGCTGAACCCCTTAAAATGTACCTTCGGGATCACCAAGGGAAAATTCTTGGGTTTCCTAATCTCTCAAAGGGAGATTGAGGCAGATCCCTCACAAAGAAAAGCTATGATTCGAACTAGAGTCACCAAAAACCAAGAAAGATGTCCAAGGCCTGAACGAAAGGATAACAGCTCTGAATAGATTCATCTCTAAGTCTATGGACTGGTCCCTCTTGTTCTTTAGAGCCTTAAGGGGGAGTAAGACCCTAGAGTGGACCCCTGAAATGGGAAAAAGCTTTCCAGGAATTAAAATAGTATTTGGCTTCCCTTGAACTCCTTTTAAAACTAGTGCAAGGAGAAAAGCTATTCCTGTACTTAGCCGTATTAGAAAATACCATCAGCTCTGCGCTAGTCAAGGAAGACAAGGGGATTCAGAAGCCTGTTTTTTAAGTTAGCAAGGCACTTCTGGACACTGAGATGAGATATTCCAAAATTGAGAGACTGGCCTTCGCCTTGGTGATATCCGCTTGAAAGCTCAGACCTATATATTCTGGCACATCCCTATCATAATCCCTACAGTCTTATCCTCTGAAATCAGTCCTACATAGACCAAAAGTTTCAGGATGATTGATCAAGTGGTCAGTGGAGTTAGGAGAATTTGACATATCTTATGTACCACAGACCTCTATCAAAGGGCAAACACTAGGCAGACTTTGTAGTAGAGTTCACTCCAGTGCTTACATGCTACAACTCAAGCAACTACGGACACCACGGTATGACAACTCTACAGTGACGGGTCATCCACCGACAGAGGTTCAGGAGTGGGCATAGTACTTTAGTCCCCCGATGGAATCATAACTAAGAAAACAGTTAGCTTAAGATTCAGAGCCTCTAACAATGAAGCTGAATACGAAAACACTTATCTTGAGGATAAAGCTGGCTTTAGAATGTGAAGCTTTGAATCTTGAAGCATTCTTTGACTCTCAACTTGTGGTAAGCCAAGTCTTGGGAGAATTTTCCACCAAGGATAATAGGATTCAAATATTCAAAGTTGGTGGAATCACTAAAACTGTCTTTCCACAAATTCACCATTCGGAAGATAAAAAAAAGCCAAAACTCTAGGGCTGATGCTTTAGCAAATATGGCTTCCCACCTTAAGTTAGAAGGGGATTCAATGGTGAGAATCTCTTACCAATCAAAGCTGAGCATCGAGGAAACACAGTCGTTTCAAATTTCAGAGCAAACTCAGAATCGGATGACTCCCATCATCTAATATATAAAAGAATGACTACTTCCAGAGGACAAAAATTAGGCCTGAAGGATTCAGATTAGGGCGTCTCGGTATCTAATCCTAAACGAAAAACTGTACCGAAGATCTTACACGCAACCCCTCTTTCTGAGCTTATCTCTAGAAGAGTCCCATTACGTTCTAGTTGAGATACATGAAGGGATCTATGGCAATCAAAATGGTGGCAGGACCATAGCCCACCGAGCTCTAACTCAAGTTTATTGCTGGCTTGACATGTTAAAACAAGCTAAGGAATACGTCTAGAGGTGTGACACATGTCAACAATTTGCTTCATACCAACACCAACCTCATCATGAGCTCATTCCTATTGCCAGTCCTTCGCCTTTCGCTTAATAGGGGGATGTCGTAAGACCACTGCCAAAAGCTACTCAGAACAAGAGATTCCTACTAGTTGCCATTGACTATTTCTCCAAATGGGTAGAGGTTGAACCACTAACTCACAATCACAAAGGTGGAGGTAAAGAACTTCACGTGGAAAATATAGTCTGCAGGTTTGGTATATCTCGCGCGTCATCATTTCAGACAATGGTACGCATTTTGTTGGGAAGGTGTTCGAGAAGTTCTATAAAGACCTGCACATCAGTAATCACTTCTCCTCACTAGGGCATCCCTAAGCTAATGGGTAAGTTGAAGTCACCAACCTGCACAATTTTTTATGCCATTAAGAAAAGGTTGGAGGAGGCTAAAGGAAGATGGGTCAAAAAGCTCCCTGGAATACTTTGGGCCTACCGGACCACTAAAAGAATACCAACTGCAGAGACACTTGTTCTCACTTGCCTACGGTGTCGAGGCAGTCATTCTTGTCGAAATTGGCATACCGACCCTTAGGATGGATTGCTTTGATCAAGAGACCAACAATCACCAGCTTGCGGAGAATCTAGATCTACTTGAAGAGAGACGTGAGCAAGCTCAGATCAGGATTGAAGCATACTAGTAGAGAATGGCTAAGAGCTTCAGCCAAGGGTTAAAACCTGTCAACTTCTAGATTGGGGACCTCGTCTTAAGAAGGTTGTTCTCGAACACTAAAGATCCCACCATAGGAAAAGTCTCTTCCCAATTGGGAAGGGCCCTATAAGATCGTCAAACCCACGACTTATTGGTTGGAGGATGTAACTGGGAAGCCTGTACCCTAGGACCTTGTAATGTCGAGCCCTTACAAAAATATTATCAATAAAGAATTAGTTCTTGATTTCACTTTTGAGTACTCTCATCTGATGTACAGACCCCTAAAAACCTTGTACCTATTACAGATGCTATAGATCTGGTCCATTTCATCTAATGTACAGACCCCTAGAAGCCTTGTAGTCATTACAAGTGTTATAGGTCTGGTCCATTTTGCTCAATGTACAGACCCTTAAAAGCCTTATAGCCATTACAAGTGCTATAGGTTTGGTCCATTTCACTCAATGTACAGACCCCTAAAAGCCTTGTAGCCATTACAAGTGCTATAGGTCTGGTCCATTTCATTCAATTTACAGACCCCTAAAAGCCTTGTAGCCATTACAAGTGCTATAGGTTTGGTCCATTTTGTTTACTGTACAGACCCCTAAAAGCCTTGTAGCCATTACAAGTGTTATAGGTCTGGTCCATTTTATTTAATGTACATGCCCCTAAAAGCCTTGTAGCCATTATAAGTGCTATAGGTCTAGTCCATTTTTACTCAATATACAGACCCCTAAAAGCCTTATAGCCATTACAAGTGCTATAGGTCTGATTCATTTCATTCAATGTACAGACCCCTAAAAGCATTATAGCCATTACAAGTGCTATAGGTCTGGTCCATTTTGTTTAATGTACAGACCCCTAAAAGCCTTGTAACCATTACAAGTGCTATAGGTCTAGTCCATTTCATCCAATGTACAGGCCCCTAAAAACCTTGTAGGCCATTACAAACTGCTATAGGATCTGGTCCATTTTGTTCAATATACAAACCCCTAAAAGCCTTGTAGCCACTACAAGTACTATACGTCTGGTCCATTTCAGTTAACAAATAGACCCTTAAAAGTCTTGCGTTCATTGCAATGGCTATAGGTCTGGATGAACGGCTCAATAAGGATCAAGGGTTGAAGCTCGATTCAATTACAAGTTTTAAGGATTTGCGCTTGATTTAATTACAAGTTGAGAAGACTTTAAGGCTTAAAGCTTGATTCAATTACAAGTTTTGAAGATCTGTGCTTGATTTAATTACAAGTTGTGAAGATCTGAGACTTAGAGCTTGATTCAATTATGAGTTTTGAAGGTCTGAATTTGAAACTTGATTTAATTGAAGATCTGAAGATGAAGCCTGATTTCATTGCAAGTGTCAAGGCTCAGTACATTATGACTTATTAACATGCCAACATCCGAAAATCTCATAAGTTTAGCTGCTTTGAGTATTCTGTTGACAAATTGCATAAGTGCTTTGGAGATTCTAATAGATTGAAGAATAACACGCAAAGTTCACAAAGAAGCCAAAATTCATTTATAATTAGCCCAATGTTTGGGAAGATTACAAAGAAGAAGAAAAAAAGTACAAAATATTCCTAGTCTACTGCTGGTTCGGCAACCTTTGAAGTATCAGTATTGAAAGAGTTCTGAATCTGCTTCCTCATTTTCATCGTCTTGCACCATATCCAGATCATTCTCTTCTTCCTCCTCCTACACCATATCAATCACTATCTTCTTTTTGGTGCATCAGCTTGAGGGAGTTCGGGGAACCACTTCCTCATTTTCATCCTCCTGCGCCTCAATCTCAGCTGGGGAGACTTCAATCTCGTCTATTCCAGCCAAATCTAGGTCAGGATACTTCTTGCGAAGCTTGGCCTTGAAGGTGCGATACCCATGCTCGATCTCTCCACCCATGTCCTGAACCTCAGCCTTCAAATCAGTCTCGGTTTGAGCTCTGATAGACTCGGCAGTGTCTTGGACTTTTTTAAGGGAGGCAGCTTGGAAGTCATCAAACCTTTTTTGAGGTCTTCCAACTCTAGAGCAAAGGTATCTCTCTCGGACTCCAGGATGGAGTAGGAATTGGCAGCTTCCCTCAACTTCTCCTCAGCCGTAGAGGCAATAGACTAGGCCGTCCCCAGTAGTAGCCTAGCCTCATCGAGCTAAGATTGGAGGGTACCAATCTGCTCTGAATCCACAAAAGAGTCCATGATGGCTGCAAGGCCATGCATAGCTTGAAAAAAAAAGAAGCAACAGTTAGATCAAAATATATTACAGAACAACAAAGAAAAAAGAAAGATGAAGAGAAGAACCCATCAAAGGTTACCTTCATGTGGAATGACAGTAGGTCTTTAGCAATCTTCTGCACCTTCAACCCCTTAAATTTGCTTGGGCCTATTGCCCAAGACTCATCATAAGCCTTCTTCATGGCCAGAAAGCTGGAGCCATCAAGTATTGGGGAAACAGCAACCGACCTGCCCATCCCCCTCTTCTTCGTTCGGGGTTACTGGCGCAAGGGGAAGCAGGGGCTTATGAATGGGGGATTCCTCCAGATCCTCAAACACCTGTCCGGTCCTGGGGAATTAGACAGGAGCCTCTTCCTCTTTACTTGAAAGGGAGGCTTGGCAAGGGAAGAACTCTCCCACACATTCTTCTTCTTCTTCCCTGGAGCCCATCTAGACATCAGTGACTTCTTCAGGCTTTTTGACCTATCTTTTACTAGCTCGACTTCCATCATATTAGTGAGGGGTGAGGATGGCATTGTGCTCACAGTTGCTGGTCTAGAGGAGTCTTCGATACTTCTCTTGGAGATCGACAATAAAAATCGACCTCTTCCAAGTTCTATTGTCTGCACAAAAAGCATAAAAATTAGATCAAGCAACACATAAGCAAAAGGAAATCCAAAAACAGAGGTAAAAATATTCAGAAGGGGACCCCACCCTTGATCCTAGTCTTCTAAGGAAAGGTCAAAATTTGGCTCTCATAATCTTCGAGCTCCCATCCTTCTCTTACAAAGAAGTACCACTTCTTCAAAGTCTTGTTGGAAGTGGGTATTGAGGAGAGGGGTCTGAACCTCTTATCAAAAGACATGTAGAACATGCCTTCCGATTTCAAATATTTCAGATCCATGTTACTCTTGATCAACGGGAGATCCAACCCGATATTGTTCATGTGACCTAAAATTATGAACCCTAACAAATGCCTCTAAACTATTTATCTTTAGGTCGGCAGGGCATATGTTGAACCAATTGAAAAAAATCCATAATCAGAGGATGGAAGGTAAACCTAAACCCGATCTCAAACCATTCAAGATAGATACAAATCTCGCCTTGATCAATATCAGATGGAAGATCCATTGGACCGGGAACCCTACAAGTTACATTTGAAGGGAAGTCGAAAGCAGCCCTCAGAGCATCTATCATGCTTTGAGTAATGGTGCTTTGTCCCTCCTCCCTTTGGGCTACCCGAGGTTTCCCTCGCAACATTTCTAGGCTCTACAAAGGCCTTTACTATAATAAGTTCTGGACTAGGGACGGGATGGATAACTATCCTATTCTCTAAGTCCCTTGAGGAACTGCTATCTATGATGTTTATTTCTGATTGAACAGACGTTTCTAACAATCCCTCTGTTCCATAACCAGTGCTTGACTGGGCATCAGAGGTCCGACATTGTAGAAATGATTGAGGGGAAAGAAGAAGAGTAGAGAAAGGTAAATAATCATGAGTAAACCGAACTTGATTGGAGATTAGGCTTCCTATGCCAAGGATTGTCTCACTCTATTTTTTTTGAGCGTGCGGCGAAGTTCTTTTGAAGCAACAAAAATGAGGAAAATAAGGGCACCAATGTATTCCCTCACTTTTTATAAGGGAATGGTAAGTGGAGTAATGGGGGCTCACGATTCCGAATCGTCGCGACGGTTAAGGAAATGATGGCTTCAAAAATTCAATTGACGACTGATGTAATAAATGTCACATCAACGGCTGTCGCAGGAGGCAAGGCAGCACACTCATAATTATTGTACGTGACTCTTTAGAAACACTAAACCTCAGCTACTGCAATCCGCTAAACTGAGGCTCAAAGGGGAGGGGGGAGAGTAGCTAATATACCATAAAATGACTAGATCAATTCAAGCATGACACGTGTGTGTACATAGCACTTGCGTACCCAGACCAAGAAATGCTCTTCTATCTAGAATATATAGGCCACATAGGGTTTAGAGCTTCTTTGTTCGGAATGGTACAAGATCTCTAGCCCTTCCTCTAGAGTAGGAAATACTGGAGTATGTACCTAGAGGAGTCCCAAGCTGATCACCACCTTACATGCCCTACCAACCTCGGAATAAAGAAACAGAGTTCAAAATGGCAACTGCTATTCTCGAATATATTCAAATCCCTACTTTTACAACACCGAATCCTGCACTTTTAAATTATAGTCAATTAATTATTTTTAATTACAGTATTTTATTTTACTAACTTTATCATCGGAGCGGCTACCATCGGAGCTTACTCGGTAGTCCTCTGATTTTTGAGTTCTTGACAGGTGACGAAGAACGGAAGCCTCACTGATCAGAAAGTGCAACATCATTTGGAAAAAAAAATAAAAATTTCTAAATTTCTTTATTCAATACATGTCTAAATGTAGAATTGAAATAAAATAGCATATTCAAACATTTTATTTAAACCTGTGCCAAACAAGTTTAATATCCCATATAATTTTATTCCTACATCATCGAAGCATATGACTTTTTTATCAAATTTCCAAATGAGGCCTTACACATAATAAAACTTGTAGGTATAATAAAATAAAAGTCGTTCAATTAGAAGCCTATGAAAAGTACAAAAATTATCATCACATCTCAATCCAAACTTATTAATTTTTAAATGCCCTTCGAATCATCAATGACTAAAATATTGGTAACACCCTTTTTAAAAAATTTTTCAAGATTTCAAATTTCAATAACTTATAAATTATAGAACCATTATTAGTAAAAGTTATATATTTGGACATTAGAAATCGAGACCTATCAAATAAGATCAAAATTTCATATGAAATTTTGGAAAAAAAAAAAATCGATCTAACACTATAAAATTTTACACTACACTGATCATCATTTTCAATTAATGGTAGCTTTACTTTTATCCCAAAAAAAATCTAAAAAAAAGTAAAGAGAAGAAGAAAAAAGTGTTTCTCTGCACATGAATTCTAGAAAAATAAGAATTAAAGTTTCTATCAAAAATTAAAATTAAATTAAAATTAAAAAAGAAACTTATGCCTGCAACCCACTCTTCAATTAAAAAAAAAATTCTAGACTTTCCCTAAGAACATGAGAATTGAAAGCATCAAAATGAATATTTTACAGCACAATTCTCTCATGCATGTGGGTAGAGCTTAGCGAGGTTACTTTCAGGAGTCCTGAGAGTTAGAGCTTGGCGAGGTTAACTATACATGGGTAATAACTAGGTTTCACCGTGGAGAGAGAAGTTGGGTACACGAGGTTTTACCATAAGGGTTTTTTTGAGAGGGTTGTATACAGAGACATCCCCTGGGCAAAGGTACATGGAGGGTTGGAACCATTGACAAACTTCCTGCTGGATTTCTTCAACTTTGCATCTAAGCTCGTCTTCTTCCAAGCAATGGTTTCAAGCTTTGGAACTTTGATGCAATTGAATTAATGGACTTCGATTAATTGATTGAGCAAATGTTGCATCGATACAATCAAGTAAAATTTTGATGTTGGGTGAAAGATAAAATAGATTGCTTGAAATTGATTTAGTTGAATCCTTCTTACAAGTGATCCAATAGCTTGATGCGTTACAAAAGAAACACATAAGATTGAAAGAAACATTAAAAAAAATAATAAGAAAATTCAAACCCCCGGCCTCTCCCTCTCTTTCTAGGAAAGTTACAGGGCCCTTCCTCATTTGGATGTTTTATTCCATGGCTTCCTCGTTTTGAGGTGATTGAGCTCTCTGCTCCCAATGGGTTTCACTTTCATGGTGCATTGCTCCTCCTGCTCCGATAGAGAAGAGAATTAAGGCCAAACATCACAGCTAACCCCCAAGTCCACAACTCACTGCCAGTAATCACAATCTATATCAAAATCAATTCAGAACCATAAATATCAAATCAATTTGTTCTAGAAAAATTAGCTATAAATTCACAACATCAAAAAACATCCTTGCTGCTTTTCTGTCTACTATGGCAGACAGCTTTTAGCCTGTAGAACAGTTTCAGTTCTCCAAGTGGTCAATATTGCATATGCATAATACTTATGTTCAGAAAATCACTGAGTAAGCCCATATCCAATTGCAATTATTGCTTTCTACTATAAAATCATGCTGGTAACGGAACCACTCTGTTGCTGACACAGAATAATTGAATGAACAATCAGTGTCACTAAAAATTAAGCCAGAGAAGATATAAATTCAGAGTTAAAATCAGCATCAGAGACGAAACCAGCAAAAGAAGCAAACTAATGAGTGTTTGTTTGCTGGGGTGTCTGAACAAAAAAGGGTATATAATACTAGAAGGTGTCAGCATGCACAATAAATTTTAACGCACTAGTTCATCTGAACTGTATACAAGTTTCAATAGCATTGCTTTCCTGGCCAACATCCCATCTGCATACCATAGACTACAATGCAACATACAGACCAACCAAAGCAACAAAAGTTGACCTTTAATTATGGAAGCCCCCTTTCAAACTAGTAATCAAAGCTTAGGTTCCCTCTTGTTGGGTTTAGTAGAATGAGAGTGATTCATCATTGTAGTCAGTTATGGAATTTCAGAGAGAAGGTAGTTCCATTTTTAGGCACCACAGTTTAATAGCAGCTACTATGCCTACTGGAAAGTTAGAATGAGAGCTTTTCTTAGGACAATAGACGAGCGAGTATGGATGACTATTGAATATGGTCAGTCTCCACCAACTACGATTAATTATGAAGATGTGGTTGGAACACAATGTCTCAATGCCATTTTATAGTGATGTTACACCGGAAGAGTTTTGGTGTATTATGACATGTAGACATCAAAAGAGGCATGGAAGATTTTGGAAGTAACACATGATGAGACTAACACTGTTAAGATCTTCAAGCTTCAAATACTCAAAACTGGATTTGGAACACTTAGAATGAGAGACTACGAGAGTTTTGGTGTATTATGACATGCAAACATCAAAAGAGGCTTGGGAGATTTTGAAAGTAACATATGACGGTACTAACACTGTCAAGATCTCAAAGCTTCAAATACTCACAACTAGATTTGGAAAACTTACGATTAAAGACAATGAGACATTCGCTGAATTTTATACTAAACTTAGTAATACAGGAGCTCATTGTACCGATTAAAAAAATATTGGAACTCGTTGGTTAACCTAAGTGGGAAAATATTTGAGTCTAAAATAGTTAGGAAAATCTTAAGGTCTCTCTACCTGAAAGACTCCAAGGCTATGGTCACTGCCATTGAAGAGGGTGAGGATGTTGACTCTCTTAAGGTAAAGGAGTTTGTTGCCTGCAGATGTTTGAACTTAATTTTTGTCAATCGAACAAAAGTAAAGGAATTACTTCAAAAATTGTCAAGGAGAACAATACAAATACAAACAATGAATTAGAGTCCAATGAAAAAGTCTTGGCTTTGTTTGCTAAGAAATTTAGAAACTATTTTGAAATTAGAAATCAAAATTCAAGAAATCAACCTAAGAAAAATGTTGAAAAAGCTTATCTGGACTATCAATAAAGAGGATTGGGCTAGTGAGTGTTTGGAGAAAGTTGGGAACAAGCTTATCTGGACTCCCTGTTTTAGGAGAGACTTCTTTGATTGGGAGGTAGAAGAGGTGGGCTCCTTCCTCCGTTACCTCAATGGTTTCTGGGCTTGTGAAGATAGGGAGGATAAGAGAGATTGGAGGCCGGATAAGAAATCCTTCTCTGTCCGTTCTTTCTATCAAAGCATGTTTGATTCAAGTTAATTCTCCCTTTCCGTGGAAGCTAATTTGTATATTCAAAAGTCCCCCCTAAAGCCTCATTCTTTGCTTGGGAGGCTTCTTGGAAGGCAATATTAACGGCGGACAATCTAAGGAAAAGAGGCTTCTCTATGGCGAGTAGATGCTACCTTTGCAAGTGCTGAGGAGGAAAGGGTGGACCACTTACTCATCCACTGTCACATCTCTTAGGAGCTGTTGGAATGTTATTTTTGCTCTTTTTGGTTTCTCATGGGTAATGCCAGGCACAGTCAAAGATCTATTGTTGGCTTGGGAAGGGTACAATCTTCCAAAGGAGATTAAGCAAGTTTGGAGAATAGCTCCAATATGTCTCATGTGGAGCATCTGAACAGAAAGGAACAAACGTGTTTTTGAAGATTTGGAGCTTGCTACTCCTCTTTTTAAAGATGTTTTTTTTGCGTTCATTATTTTTTTGGGCTAAAGAGGCTTTACCTGTAAATGTCTTTTCTTTTGTAGTCTTTTTGGATTCTCTAAATCAGATGTAAGCTCTTGGGGCTTTTGCCCTTAATGCCCTTCTTGGGACACCAATACATATACAATTTTACTTATCAAAAAAAAAAAAAAAATGTTGAAAAATCAAAGTCAAATAAATATGCAAGAGATAACAAGAAAGAATAAATTTGAAAACAAAGAAAGAATAAGTTTGAAAACACATTCGATAAGGAGTGTTATGAGTGTCACATTACTAGACATAGCCTTTGAATGTCCTACCAAAAAGAGTAAGAAAGAATAAGATAAAGATAGAAAGAAAGCCATGAATGCTTCCTCGAGTAACAAAGTCAGAGTTTGAATCTTCAAAAGCCTCATCATTTGATGATAAAGAGGAGAATAACATCACTACTTTCACAACCACCATAGGAGATCTAGGAGAGTCTAGTAGATCAACCTCCCTCGTTGATGGTGATCTTCAAATGATTTGTGATGTCTTTAAGTCGGATAAATATAATGAACGTATGAGTGACAGTGAAGATGAGAATGGGTTGAAAGAAACCTACAATGAGTTATGTGTTGCCCAACTCAAACTCAAGAAGGCAAACTTAAGATTAACTTTCAAACTCAAGGGGTATGAGAAAGAGAAGAATTCATTGAAAGTCGAAGCAATACTCTCACGTCATCTCAAAGCTCATACAGAGAAACCCATTATTGTTGAAAAAGAGAATAACTTCCTTAGTGAAGAGGTTTAAAAGTTGAAAAAGAATCTTCACACGTGAGGAATCCAAGAAGAGTTTAGAGGCTCAAGTTTAAAAACTTGAATAGGAGTTAGCTAAACCTAAGTAAAGGTTAATCGTGAGGATAAATTAGAGAAGATATGTAAAATGCTTAGCTCAATCCAAATTAAAAATGACAAGCTTGGTCTAGCTTTTTAAGATCACACGAGTCAAAGAGTCAACTAACTTTCAAAATAAGGTTGAAATGGTTTAAAGACTAGGTTTAGGAAGAACAAAAAAAAGACAAGGGCTGAAAGCAAAACTAAACCAAATACCCCTAATATTAGGAAAATTTGGTAGGAAGGATCAACTCAAGTGTTTTATTATTCAGACTACATTTAAAGCACACACCATGTATTTCGACAGTGGTTTTTTTTTTTTTTTTTGACAGTGGTTATTCTAGGTATAGTAATAGCTTATAGGTCCCTCCTTACACTTTTTGATAGGCCTGATACCTTCGGTGATGGGAATAAGTCTAGTGTTTGAAAAAAAAATACATAATATAAATTCCAGGTTTTCTTAAACTGAATAATGTGCTTTATGTTTATGGGTCAAAAGCAAACTTCGTTAGCACTGTTAAATTGTGTGACGAAGATTTTTTTTGTTGATAACTAAATTGTATGATGACGAACTTGTAGTGCACTTTACAAGAGTTTTGTGTTTAATGAAATGGTTAAATGTGGATCGTATGGGGTTAAGACTAAAGATAATTTTTATGGGCTTGTGGCATGTTCCTAGTCCTTTGATCATGTGCAATAGTGCTAAACTTCAAGAATTTAATTTGTAGTATCAATGGCTAGGTCATTTGAACTAGAAGGACCTTGATAGGTAGGTTAGGAAAGACTTAGTCCGAGGTCTACCCAAGTGTGCATGGACATGTGAAGAGGTTAAATAAACTAGGAGCCCACATTAGACGTCGAAGACAATTGGTACCCTCACACAACCTAAAAGTTAATTCATATGGATCTCATGGGTCCTATAAGAATTGAGAGTGTAGGTGGCAAACGTTGCACAATTACTTAGAGTCGGCTACATGAATCCTATTTTGTCATTCTTCTCTATTTAAGGCCATTCTTTTCGAACTTGTACGATGAAATTAGAATAAAACGTGAAGTTTATGCACTCATCACATGTGAACTAAAAAATAAAATAAAATTTTCTGAATGACTGAAAGAAGCTAAATGTGGAAGAGAACAGGTGGTAATTACAACGAGTGGTGGATTGGGGGGGATTCTTCTGAAAATTTAAAAAAAAAAATTGCGGGGGGGGGGGGAGCAATCCTAATGTTTTAACATTTTTTTGTAAAATAACAGTAGAACAGTTTATTTTCATATCTTTCGGAGGAAATGGTGAGGGGCAAGGAGAGGGGTTGCAACCTACTTATCCAAGCATTTATACAGTGTAATCTCAAAGAAGAACTTGTTTAGCTGTACTGGAAATTTCACTTACCACTGCCACGGCCAAGATGAGCTTTCAAGTAAACATGAATTATAAACAGCCACAGAGACTCTTCCTGAAAATTTGTTGTACAATTTCACTTGGTTAACTCCATGCAATGTGAGCAAAGAAATATCTTCATGTGTTCATAAAAACTTCATATCCACCCAGCTGCCACAACAATTTCATATTTGTAAGTTGAGGAGCAATATAGTCAGACGTATCAGCCAAGAAAAATTTAAAAGAATTCACATTTATTAAAATCAAATAAACCTGGTTTTAAAAAACTAAAACTAACTATAAAACCAAGAAGTGTCTGATGTTTCTGTTAAAAAGTTTGAATAACTTGGAAGTCAGCACTCACCTCATAACAACATTGAAGAGGTTTGAGCCAGAAAAACAGCAACCCAAGTAGTATCTCACACACTGACTCTGAGTTAATTGCCAATTTTATACCAGATTTGCATTGTAAGACAATCTACGAACTTTGGGTATGTGCCGAAAGGTATAGCAGCTATCCCAGTAGAAAACCAGCACCAACCAAAAGTTCTGCAACGAGTCATCCATTATTCTTAAACCCTGCTTGAGATTTTATATTCTTGGGCTGTTATTTTTCTCGACCAATACAATGTAGACTATTATCCTGTCCTGCACAAATCATGAACTCATCACCAACACATATGAACAAGCATTCAGAGCCTCTCAAGTTTGTACATTAGGAACTGCATAATCATTTATGCCAGTAATAAGACCCCTTTTCACCATTTCATTTTGTAATTCTTCAGCCTCAGTCATGTTGCCTAGCTCACAATACTTCCTTATCAGACAACCATAGACAACCTCATCAGGAAGGACACCCTTCCCAATCATTTCATCAAGCAAATTCCTTGCCTGCTGCACTTGACCACATCTAGAAAGCCCCCAAATCAAAGAAGTGTAGGCATGAAGATCAAGCTCCACACCGGTATCGATCATTCTCTTTTGCAAATCCATGGCTTCCAGGAGATTTCCATGTTTTAAGTTGCCATCAATTAAAGATGTATAAGCAGTTTTGTCAGGAAGTATACCCTTGCCCAGCATTTCATCAAACAGATTCTTGGCAGCTTCCATGCAATTATTCTTACAAAGACCATCAATTAGGGCTGTATAAACCACAACATTAGGTTGCAAACCAATGTCTGGCATCCTACCAAAATGATCAATTGCCTCCTGGACCAATCCCAGTTTGCACAGACCATCAATTAATGTACAATATGTAACAACTGTAGAAGCAATACCTTGGTCCTGCATTTCTTTTAGGAGATCCAGTGCCTCTGTGGCTTTTCCTGCCTTAAAATAGGCATCCATAAGTGTTGTGTATACCACATGATTTGCATCTACACCACATCCTTTCATTTCACCAAATAAAACCTTGGCTTCTTCAACTTTTCCCTGGTTGCAGAGACCCCAGACGATAGTTCCATACAGCAACAAATCTGGTTCAATGCTGTTTCCTCTCATTTCTTTCAACATGTCCATGGCATTCTCCATTTTTTTGGCCTTGATATACCCATGAACTAGAGCAGTATAGATTTGCAGGTTAGGAATTACCTCAGTTTCCAGCATCCCTCTAAAAACGTCTTCCGCTTCCTTCATATTTCCTTCTTCACAGAGGCCGTCAAGTACTGCTGTGTAAGTAACAATGTTCAACTTGACTCCAGCATCTAGCATCTCTTTGAGCAGCTTCAAACCTTCGCCAAGATTACCTGCTTTAAAGTTTGCATCTATTAGAGAAGTATACGTGAATTCATTAGGTGTAAGACCAACTCGTCTCATGTCTACAAAAAACTTGATTGCCTCCTGAATCATCCCTTCCTTGCAAAAAGCATCAATAAATGTGCTATAAGTTACTACATTTGGTTTCAAACCAGTTTCCTTCATCTCATGGAGAAAATCAAATGCCTGTGGCATTCTTTCAAATTTACAAAAACAATTTATCAAAGCATTGTATGTTATCATATCAGGGTCACAACCAGCGCCCTTCATTTCTTCAAATATAACAACCGAATCATCTAATTGCCCTAGCTTTCCATGCCCGTCAATGAGGGAATTATAAGTAACAATATCCGGTGTAATGCCCATCTCTTTCATCTTTGCAAACAGGCTTCTCGCAGTTTTCAAGTCCCCTTCCTTACACATATAGTCTATCATTATATTATATGTAAACACCGACGGAGTAATTCCAGCCCCAACCATATCCTTAAAGAACTTCCTTGACAGTTCACCCTTGCCCAACTTCCGAAGCCTATGCAAAAGATAATTACAAGAACGTGCTTTTGGAAGAACCCTAAATCTCTTCATCCTCAAAAAGCACTCACTTGCTTCCTCAAGCATTCCCAACTCGACTAACACACTAAACAAAGCATCAAAAACTCCATAACCCGGAACACAAATATTCCTGGTTGACCACAGAATGTCAAATATATCACAACCCGGCAACAACCGGCTTGAAGTAATCAAATCTTTGAGAATGTCATGGGCATCAATGTACATTCTAGAACAAAACAATATGTGAACAAGAATACAATAGGATTCTGTAGTGTGGCAAAACCCAACTTGCCTTTCGGCCCATTTGAAGAACTTCACAGCTAATCTCGGGTCATCCTTCAATTCCACTAAAACCCTCGAAACCCAAATCGGAGCTAAAGCGGAATTAAACAAATTAACAATCCTACAATCATTCCATCGTTCTTCACGAACAATTTTACGAATTGATTCTCTGTCAAAATCTTCAAAATTTGCTTTGGTGACAATTGGAAGCCGTAAAATACAAAAAAAACTAGTGACCCAGGTCAAAAATGTATACGGAAAATGAGAAACAATTTGAGAACCATTAAATAAACAAAAATATGTATGATTAGGACTTGGAGGAGTTGGCAAGAACACGCTTACTCGTTGAGAATTTCCGCGTCCGATGCCGAAGAGGCTGCGAAGAAAAATTAGCATCGTATGAGCAAAGAAACAGACAGCTTCAATAGTTGGCTCCATTTTCACTACATCGATTGTATGGGTGTTCAGAGAAACTCCAAGCATTCATTGCTCTCGGGTGAATATATTTAATGTATATATAGATACACTAAACATAAATATATATAAAGAAGACGTTTGAAGGCAGCTTGTGCTCGTGCCGTTGTTGCCGGCAACGACGAGGGTCGTTAGGGTTTAGGTACTGAGCTTGAAGAGCGGCAGAGGTTTAACTACTCTGCCTCGGGGATTTGAGTGCTGTGTTGACCCGTTTAGCAAAGTTTAACGGGCTCAAAGCCCATTTCTTTCGATTTTCTGGATGGGCCTAACCCTGTTTTCGGCATTGGAAAAACCGAGGCCCAAAAGAGGCCCATGGCCCACTACACTAAGTTTTGTGCATTGGAAACCTTCCCCCAAGCGTCAGGTTGCCTCCTGCTGGGAGGGAAAAGAAAGAAAAAAAAACCGTAGTAAAGCAGTACTGAAATATCATGTTGTAACATTCTTTACCTAATTATTTAAGTAATTAGTGTCTAACTTAAGAATAATGATAGTATTACTGTATAATTATACTTATAAAAGATTAGTGATGGTAATACGTAGACACATAGCTAAATAGTGATAAGTATTACTACGAGGTAGAATCCTAAATTAGTATTAGTTATCGAATTAACACATTAAAAATATTGACCATAAAAAAAGAAACAAAAAAAAAAGAGTAGTGTACAAGTACATTAATCAAAGACTAAAATTTCTTAATTTAAGTTTGTGATGAACAGAAAATATCAAAATTTCATAAATGAAGTGTGTAAGCATGATATGTAAAATATGTGACACAACATAAATACATGAGTGTGTGTATATATATATATATATATATAAGTAGAGTAATGTATACTATTTCAATTAAGAAAATCAATAAGAAGAGGATTAACCTAATACTATACAATTAAGTGTATGAATCAATTGGGACGAACTTAGTTGGTCATTATGGTCTTCTCCTTAGGAGGAAATTATGGATTCAAGTCTCATTCTTTTTATTATAGGATTGTGAATGTTATTTTCACTCAATCATGGAAGTGGACTGGTTTATTGGTCTATGATTTGAGTGATTTCTGGATTTAGTAGTTTAATTTAGTTGACAAAAGGTGCATGAAGTGTGAGGTGTCATCCAACGACCTAGTGTTGTATGCAATATTTGAGGTGTCAACATACTAGGGAGAGAATGGTGATGTGTCCAACCATGAGAAGGGAAGGATACATGTTGCATAGCCACCAAAATTCTCCAATAGGCAAAACATACGAGACCAACCCATATGCACATAATCAAATGTTCGGAGATGAAGTATAGAGGACTGCTTTTGCCCCCATCAGCCTGAGGTAGAGAGAGAATGAGTTAGAGAGAAAGAGAAGGAGAAAAAGAAGAAGAAAAAAGGACGGTAGGCCTTGCATGCAATGGTCCGAGTAGAAGGAACAGAAGGAGAGCTGCTAACCACCAGGAAGAGAAGACTACTAGAACAAAGAGATCGAAGATAGAGAAGGAGAAGCCAAGTAGAGAGAGAAAAAATCTGGGCGGTTTTAAAAAAAGGTGTAAAACTGCTAAGGATTCTATCTATCTTTGTTTTATTTCACTTTTTACATGAAATGAAATTCTAACGTGAAGAACCAAAAAGAGAACCATAGGAAACCAAGGTTCATGAAGAACCAACAATGGTCGATCACCCATAGAAATGATCACGTAAAAACCTGTAATCTAGCTCCTTTGAACACTAGGCTCTTGTAGAGGGATGAAAAACATAAACATAGGAAAAATAATGAACGCAAATGGTGAAGAAACAAAGCTGCAATGCCAATTATTGGAGGAAGGAGATTATCCAAAATTTTGAGGATTAAGAGAGATTTGGGGGATTAAAAACTGACCAAAATCCAAGAAATGAATATTAGGATCACTTTGCATTGAAAACCAGTTGAAAAGAGCAAAGAAAATGAAGGTAGAACCAGATCAGAAAATTGGGAAAGGCCCAATTTTCGTCACCGGGGTCAGGGAAGAGAGAGTCACTAGCTGAGTTGGTCGAGTGGACTCGGCAGTCTATAGGAGTTGGGCTTTCTTAGCACGATGTCGTTTAAGTGATATATATACCAAAACTACGCTATTTCACTAAAGGCGATTGAAAAAAGAGAGAAGTAAACAGAAGTGAAAGAAAGGCAGCGCAGCAAAGGGGCGATTACTCTAAACTTTAACCACCATTCCAATATACCAACCACTGCTAAGATTTCGGTTCAATAAATATATGTATCTAATTTAATAAAAAAAAAAATCCAAGCTGCCAATAAAGTTCGAACGCATGACGGTGGGCATTAGCATAAAATGACTAACGTGCATATCATTGCTTGTGGTTAATAACTAATGCATACCAATATATATCTTATAAATAATAAAATATCTAAATCAAATTATCTAATTTTAATTTAGAGCCAATCTAGGGCTTATTCTAATATTTTTCTACATTCCGGACCTAATGACAAGGTTCATTCTAAAAAACGAAGTTCCGAAAAATTAGATACAAAAAGTACAATAATTACTAAATTACCCTTAGTGCTCTTGAAACCAATTAAACTGTCAGACAAAAAGTCTATTCTGACTTTTCTCGACACTTCAGACTCAACAGTAGAGTCAAAATTAACAAATTAAGTGTAGAAAAATATGACACATAAAATAACAAAATTATGATTTTACGCCTAATAGCAAATAAAGCTATCAAATAAGTCCCAAAGATAGCGAGGGACCTACCTTAGAATTTTGACCGTCATTGAATTAAAAAATAGAGTGAGATAAGACTAAAAATGTCAAACAAATAATGATTAGATAAAATCACATATTTATTAAGGTATTAAGCTTAGTTTGATATATGTTCTAGGATCACCAAATGAAGGAAGGACACATGATATAGAGACTAATGTGGAAAGTGAAATAAGAAATAAGGACCCAAGGTGTAATCATGTAATTTGAAGTAGACATTTGAATTCCATGTTTTATGAATTACTCCATTACCAATTATTTACATAACTCTCGTTTCAAGCATGCCTATTGTCACGTTATGATGTTTTGATAAATCTTCCTTAGAAAATGAATGTTTCTCATTCAAGCCATGTTTTACTTGCTCTCGAAAAGCAACTTCTTGAAAGAAATATTTTAAATAAATAATTATTGTATGCGAAATGGTAATGCAAAATAATTAGTACATAAATACTTCATGTTTACGTGGATCCTTCATGACTCACTCGTGCAATGCCCATGAGAAGTCTAGAGATCTCTTGTGTTTAGGTCATGAATTATTTAACCTCGTATAAGTTTAGAGTCTTGGTCGACACAGATTCTCGTGTAAAGTGAAAACAAGCATAATTAAGAATAGAAGAAGGTTTTTGAACTCCCATTCACTAGAAAAAAAAAGAGAGAAGATTTTATCCTTGTGTTTTATAATAAAGGGTTTTACCCTCATGTTTCACTACAAAAAAACATACTTTTTGCGACGCTCATTATTAGTGATGCACGAAAATTGTCGCTAAAAGTCGCTTTTAGCGACGCCAATTGTGTGTCGTGAATAGTAGAAAAAAGTAATAAAAATATTTGATGCTGGCACGAAAAGTTAGGCACTAATCTATTAGCGACGCACATGTGGTCCATTGGCGATGCACATGGGCGTTGCTAATGGGTAATGATATTGGCGACGCGCGTTTGGGCGTTGCAAATAGCATTCTGAAATAAAAACGATGCCGTTTTACAAGTATTTAGCAACGCGCACGGACTATTAGCGACGCACGGTGGGCGTCGCTAATAAGTCCCAATAACTTTAATGCCCAATTCGATGTCTCGCTCTGTCTCAGTCGCTCTAACACTGTCGAATCGAGCTTCGATCTCTCTCTAGAGTAGTTTCACACTTGATCTGTTTCTCTCTCCAACTAGATCTTCGATCTCCATATCTCATCTCTCAGACGCTTGGTTCGGATCGGTGGAATATCTCCGATCTCAAATCAAGGACGAAGACCTCTTCAAAGCAGCTGAATCAGGCGATTCTTCGATTTTGAAATCTCTCTCTAAGGAACATATTCTCAAAGCTCTTTCTCTGAGGAACAAAGATGATCGATCCCTCCTTCACGTCGTCGCCTCTTCAGGTCACGCAAAGGTTGGTTTGCCATCCGACTTCCGTTCCACTATATTTGGTTACCCAGAAAATTCAGGAAATTAAAATAACGTCAATTTTGAGTTGAATGTTTTATATATTGGTTTTCTAGCATTCTTGCACTTTACTTACCCTTTCTGGACTAGTATCTTTGCATTTTTCTTGTACCCATTATCTTTTGCCCTGGTTTATATTCTTTACTATGCCTGGGATTGGAACTAAGCCTAGGTAGAGCTCTCCTTTGTCTTTTTTGTCCACTCCTTTTGTTTGAAAGCTGCCTAATAAAATTATTAAAATAAATGCAGCTTGGAAGTTTGATTTTGTGTTCATTTTCTTTTAAATTAATTTGGACAAGCTCATAATCATTAATCAGTTTGTTTGAGATCAACCAGTCGAGTTTTGAGGATAGTTTTGATAAATATATTAAAATATATCTTAAATTGATTTAATATATTTATGATTCGTATCAGTTTTGGTCATTTTGGTCGAGTTTTGAGATCAAGGGTAAGTGGTTCTAATATGAATTCAGAGATTTAACTTTTTAATTTACCTTCTTATCCGACCTTTTCTCAACAACCAAACGTAGTTGGTTTGGCCTGTGTTGGTGAGAAATAAAACAAGTGATGTATTTGTTTATTAGGATTCATGTTCTAGGGTTTCGCTTTTTGTCTTTGATTCATTTTTATGTATATGTTGTTGTTATTTTGTTCATAAATAATTTATGGTAGATTTATATTCATGATGAATCAGGTCGTGGAGATACTATCAGCTTGTGGGTGACACCACTTGTATGTCGTAGAGATTCAAACATTATCCTTGTTTGGTGTATGAATATTTTTTTTTGCTTCTTTGCTTCAAGATTTTAATATTTTAACCCCAATTTCGAGAGTGTGTTCAGTCTTTTGAGAAAATCATTTGAGACACTTTTGGGCTTTTATAGGAATCTAGTGAGCATTTGGCCAATCAGAAATTAACTAGTAATTGTAACATTTTGGTGTACTGTGAAAGATTTTCATTCTTTTGTCTCAATTGAATTAATATGTATATGTTGATCAATTGTTATTTGTAATGAAAATATCTAATTTTCTTACAGTAGCATATATTTTTATATATGTTGAAGCCTTTTTTAATTAAAATAAATAAAGGTTCTAGTTACTTATATATTTACTTTTTACTTTTGATTACTGTTTTTATTAATAATAATCAGTTACATTGTTTTTATAAATAGCTATTGTCCTCATCAGTTACAAAGTAATTGGTTATGTATGTATATCATAGCTACTTTTCCCTAATAATATATGGCTAGTTCCATCTCTCTTGTTCTTGTACCCATTAGTTATCTTCTCTACAATTTAGTTGGCATAAGCTTCATCTTTCATTTCTTTGGTCTTGAAAAGAATTAGTTTAGCTTTGTGGCCAAGAGGTGAATGAAAAATTAGTTCTCAGCTAGTATTGGATATTAATGAAATAAATCTTCAAGTGAATCTTTATTTCTGATATAATAAACACTGACCAGTTGAGAAACTTTATTTCTCATGTAGAAAGGCCATCCAAAATTTGAGCTATATAATTATGTGTGTGTGTGTATCTATCTATATCTATTATTATAGCAATGTAATGTTGATGTGGCACTCTCTCTATTTTTCATACATGTGTGTGTATATAACGTATATGATTATACTCTATATACATTATACACACACACACATACACACACTCAATTGCCAAAAAATATATGATTTTTGTAAATCTAATAAACTTTTAACACATCGGAGCTATCTCGTCAAAGAAAAATATCATATAGAAGCTCCTTTTTTTAGTTTTTTATTTGTTGTCAATTTCTTCTGGAACCATGTTACCTTGCTAGTCAGTCCGACAACTCACACCCTATGTAGGTATTAGATCAGATGAGTTAAGGCTAGAAGAGCTTCCAGTTCTTTTTTCTCCTATATTACGTGGTGATGCGCCTTTTCAACAGGGTCGTTGTGAGCATGGCCTAATTTTTTTTTAGGGATTACTTCGTGAAAAAAAATTATGGTGATTATTTTGTAAGTTAGCAATTGCATTCATGTGATTCCTAGTCCCGTTCAGGAATCATTTTCATCACATGTGAATCTTGTCGCGAAATTTATTCGTGATTGGGCTCGTGTGTATGAAAATCGATTCTTGAATTGTCTAGAGAGGACAGTTCGGGAATGCATAAATCTGTATTGCAATCAATAGCGCATGCTTGAATATTCTACTATGATAAAATTTTAGCACGGTCTCCTAGTGTTCTCTGGGTATATATTTAGGCGTGCTAACGTCTATCTCGTATACTTGGAGAACTGTGGGAAGATGCTACCGAAATTTTTTTCAAGTGGAATCAAGCATTTGATTGTTGCTGATTGCAATATAGATTGTGCATTCACGAATGAGATAGAACCACCTTACCTTTAGAGCGAAGTCGGAGGTGATAGGATTCATGTTTCATATTTATAATGAGTACCATTGTTGACTTGTATTAGGTAGACAAAAATGGATAAGAGTTGGATGGACTTGAGGGGCAGGCATTTGCTAGGGTATGTGAAGGGGATCAAAGATTTTATTGAGTTTGCTCGTGCATCTACAGATGGGAGAAATAGGATAAGATGTCCATGTAGGAGGTGCAATAATAGGGATTATATGCACATAGATGAGGCCAAAGAGCACCTACTCCTACATAGGATGGACTAAGAGGTATACGTGTTAGAAATTTCACGGGGAACATCATGACATACGAGTAGTATTTGAGGATGAAGAAGCAGACAACAATGATGATGGTGGTGATAATGTTGGGGTTGGTTACGAAGGCTTGCCACAAATGCTGGCAGACTTGTAGGGGGGTACAACTAGAGCGAGTAATCACAAGAGTGACACAGGACAATCAGAAGCGTTTAAGTCTTTGTTGAGGGAAGTAAGGCAGCCGTTATATCCGGGTTGTGATAAGTTTTTGAAATTGGACTTTCTCATGAAACTCCTTCAAATTAAGACCATTAACTGATAGAGTAACCAATCATTTAATATGGTCATTGAATTGATTAAAGTAGCCCTTCCTACTAGGGAGACCCTTCGGAAATCATATTACGAGGCGAAAAGAATATTAAGAGATTTGGACCTCTGGTATATTCTCATACATGCTGCAAAAATGATTGCATGTTATTTTGGAAGGAGATTGAACAATGTATGGAGTGTACGGTGTGCCATGAACTTAGGTACAAGTTGAATGAAGGAAAGAGCAAGACAAATTCGCCAAGGTGCTGAGATATTTTTCCTTAAAACCTAGGCTACAAAGGTTGTACATGTCTCAAAAGACAACAGAAGATATGCGGTGGCATAAGGAGAAGCGTGTTGCTGAGGAAAATGTATGTAGGCATCCGATAGATTCTCAATCTTGGGTTGAGTTTGATAGAAATCATGAATGGTTTGCAAATGAGCCGCGTAATGTACGACTTGGGTTGGCTAGCTGACGATTTTAATATGTTCGGTGACATGAGTAATGCCTACAACATGTGACCGATGTTACTTATGCCGTATAACTTGCCACCTGTGAAAATATATGAAAGAACCATTTATCTTCATGTCGTTGCTTATTCTAGGGCCGAAGTCTCCTGATAATAGTTACTTTTAGCGACGCCCACAGGTATGTGCGTCGCCAATACTATTAGCGACACGACTATTTACGACACCTTTAGCGACGCCTAATTGTGCGTCGCCAAAGAGATTTAGCAACACATTTTTCCACTATTGGCGACGCATGCGTGCGTCACTAATAGTGTCTGTTCTTGTAGTGCTTATTCAAAAAGGATTTTAAATCCTCGTACTTTATGAACAAAGGGATTCACTTTTGCTGATTAAGTGAAAAGGATTTTAAATCATCGCATTCTATAAATGAAGTGTTTTACACTCCTAATTACACGAAAGGATTTAATCCTCCCTGTTTTACATAAAGAACAAAAGTTTTACACTCTATGATGTCAAAGGTAATCCTGCTATGTGTTTGTGAAATGAAGTGCTTTAATTAATTCTTCCTGATTTGCTTCATGTTTCAAGTTCATGTGTTTAAATGTATCATATTTAATGCTATGATTCAAGTATATTGTATCCTGTGTTGAAAGTGTGAACAATCAATAATGATTATTTATCATGAACTCTCTTGTACTTCAAAATACTATCAGGTTGAAAACCCATGACAAGGTACCGAATTACTCACGAGCTTTTTACGAAGCTCACATGAAAATTATCCAAATATTTTACAAGTGAAGTGAACAGTGAGGTATAGGACCCACAATTAGGTTGAAGTGTGAAAATCAAATGTGAACATGGGATATAGGACCCACAACTAGAGCGAAGTACGATGAACAAATGTGAACGTGGGGTATGGGACTTACAACTGTTGTGATAGTGAAATGTAAGAACTAATGATGTAACAAATCTTTGAACTTAATGACAAGTAATTTAATGCATGTACATGTATATAAAAAATAGAAAAAATACTAAAAAATCGCTAAAATAAATCTTTTAATCCAAAAAACTCATGATGAATTTTTTGTATCTATAAGATCCAAAGAATAAAAGTTTATTACAAAAAAGTAAAACTATAGACTTCCATCTTAACACCGTTAGAAAATATTACTGATTAGACTAAAATAGCTTTCAAGATACATTTTAAAAAATAATAAATAGTTGATAAAATAAATTCTTCAGTAAAAAAAAAGAACATAACAGTTTTTACTTATTTGGAAGGACTTGAAAGAAATTTTTGCTTCATAAAATGTTATGATTTTTTTGGATTGAAAAAGTTATTTTATATATTTTTTAGTATTGTTTTTCTAAAATGTATCTTAAAGACTATTTTAGTCTAATCTGTAACGACTTAGAAAATTATCAAAAGACAAATTAATAAATTTTCAACCTAAATTAATAGTAGTTAATTAATTAAATGAAGATGCACAATATAAATTGTGGAATTAATTTATAAATGATAACTATGACATTATGACCCTAAAATAAAATTTTAATGATTTAATCAGTACTGATGTAGGACTACAGGGTCATACAAGTCAAATTTAGAACATAGATAAATTATAAGATTTTAATGATTAGTAATTGAAGATGAAAATTATATTTTTAGAATCTACGCAAAAAAAAAAAAAAAAATTAGAGCTATAGGTTCAAATTTTGTTAAATTCTGAGACTGTTCATTTTGCACATGGGTATACGCATGTCATGGCCAACTGGCCACGTGGTATTTTATTGGAATGTGTAGCAAAGCTTCCCTAAGAAAGCCAAATAAGTGTATGGATATAAGTGGGACTTGTGTCACACCATAGATCAAGGAAAAAAGAAAGAAATAAGAGAGAGAGAGAGAGAGAGACCAAATGGGTCTCTCATTTTCTGGAAAAATCGAGAGATAGAGAAAGGGAGAAGAGAGGAAGAAAAGAAAAAGGAAGAAATAAGATAACGAAAAGGGAGATTCAGCCATGGATGGAGAGCTCACTTATTCTCCATCTCGTTCTCCTCACATCACTACCATTGTTTACTTATCATCTTCTTCTTGTGGGATGTGGTTTCAAAAAGCCTAGAGAGAGAGAAAGTTAGGTTTTTGAATGGATTCAAGGGTCCTTGATGAAGAATCAAGACTTTGGGGGAGTTAATTGAAGATTCCTTGAAGCTAAAGGAAGCTTGGATGTTTGATTTGGTGGAAGGAATCTCAAATAACCATGACTAGGGCTTAAAGAATCTTGAGGTAGGGACTTCTAAGAGCTTTCATTTAGTCTTAGATGTAACATACATGTGTGTATTCATGTGTGCAATGGTGTACAAAGCATATATATATGTATATTTTTCTTAATGCAATTGGTGATATTGTGAGATGCCTCTTGTGATGTATTTGAATTTCATGAAATTTGTGTAAAATTCTTATTGGGTTTAGTTTGGAATTGATGTGATTAATTTGTATAAGTGTATGGAAGGTGTGTACAAATGATATTAGGTGAATTTGGGAGGAAAAACAATTAGAAAACAACATAGTAAGTGGTCTCGAGTTGCTCCCGATATTTTTGCCCATAAATTTTTGGTCAAATTGTAAAAATCATAACTAGCTCAATATAAATCAAAATTTAGTGAAATTTGTGTCCAAATTGAAGCCCCTGATGTCTGAATTTACTTTAAAATCGGTTTCATATAGAAATTCAAAGTATAATAGATTTATGAATTTTAGAAGACCAGGTGGTCATTTATAAAATTTTGTACTAACACACTAGGCGTATCTTTATTCTAAAAACTGTATTAATTGGTGAAGTATTCCTGAAATTCGATTATTGGGAACCAAAATATGATGTTTTTGCTTTAACTTAATTATTTGTTTTTGTATAATTTGGTTTTATATTCACTTTTTTGTGAATTTTTTGAATTCAATGAGCGTAGCAGTAATGAAAATAACTTTAGCTGTGAGTCTAAAATAGAAAAATATTTTGGACCTTCTAATAAATTTCTTGAGTTATGATATTTATTTGATTGAAGAAAAATGAGTAATAGTTCATTTAAAATTGATCTACTTCCAGAAAGATTGTGAGATGAATTTTATAAAAATCATTTAGTGGTCACTGTTTTGTAAACTCAGGGTACTAATACATGATTCTTGAACCGTATATATTGAATTAAGAATATTCTTGCAAAAACTTGAAAGGACATGTTGGTAGAAATTCTTTATGATGGATGGAACATAAAATATGATATGTGAGTAAGGAGATGAATGCGTTTGTAGGGAATAATATCGATTGAAGATCATTATTGATGTGTATGATATAAAAAACCTTGATTTATATAATAAGACTATGTCTTATAACTCTTAAAGAATGAATTAAATTATATAGGTGCATACAGATATGATTAGGGATGGTGGTTGTCTTTCAGGCTTGTTTCGTGAAGCTAGAAATGAAAAATTTGTTTATGGGCTCCTTAGTACAAGTTTTAGGGTCTGCTTGATACATTTTTGGAGTTTGTTCGGTTAGGCCTTTAAGGGCTGTTTGGTTGGACTTTTACGGAATGTTTAGTTGAGTTTTTAAGGACTGTTTGATTGAGATTTTATGATCTATTTAGTACACTTTTATGGGATGTTTAATTTTATTTCTAAGGGCGGTCTAGTACAACTTCTATGGACTATTTTGGAAAAATTTGAGGGGGCTATTTAACTTAGTTTTAAAAGGTGCCTCAAACATTTTAAAGGACTATTGATTTCATCTCAAGGGTTATACTTGGCATTAAATTACTTATGACTTATGGGTGATACAAAAACATAAGATTAGATTAAATTTGTCCGTCTATCTAGGTTACTTATAAGGCGATATTATAATAATACATATCCTGAGGGACAAAGGTAGTGTCTTCTTATATTTAGGTGGCGACTAGGACTAGGATCACATCCTGATTGGTTGGTATTGCATGCTGGTCATTTGATTCTCATGATGTGATTGCCATTATTATTTAGATGCTTCACCATTATTTGATTCTTATGGTGTGATTGTCATTATTACTTTGGTACTTTACAATTAGCTATAAATATTCTATGGATAAATATATGGATACTCTATTGGTTACTTGACTCCTGCATATAGAGATAACATACATAACACTTTATGATAGTTAATGGATATGGATCTTATGGCGAGCCTGTTTGGCCATTGCGTATATTGTGAACCCATAAGGCATATTGAATATACCAGAGTGGTGTGAGATTTGTGTGAATCTGATAATCTTGATCATGCTTGGGTGATGTGAGATTTGGGTGGACCCAATGATATTGTAAGTTGATATGACATTAATGGGAATCCTACAAGTGGTACTAGCTTATGAGACATTGGTACTATAAATGAAAATGAATTAAATAGAATGAACTGATGGAATAAGAAAAGTGGTGTGCTTGTGAGATTTTTCTAAATATCTATTCCATTTGATCCTTGAGACAGTGAGCAAGCCCTTCAAATACCTAATTAGAGAGCATCCCTTCAAATACCTGGCTATTTGTAATAAAGATTCGTGTAGATTTGATAATGTAAACTTGTATGATATTGAGAGAATGTGAGCCCCGTTCTTGTTTGGGGATGGAGACTTCCTTTGGCTGTGGGCCATAACCCTACTTAGGAGGTTTCCCAAACCTATGAGTTAACGACTTATGAAAATGTGAAATATAAGTGCTTTAGAGGCTCTCTGTGTGTGTGTGTAAAGCATATCATGAAATCATAAGCATCTTATTCTGCATTCATGAAAGCAGTTTACGTATTAAACTTGAGTATTTATGTTGGCTATATTGATAAATGTAGTGGATGGTGATTGACTTATTGTGATATAGATTGTACTTGATGTATGTCTAGACTATGTAGTGACCACACCTTGCTGAATTATCTTACTGCTAACCTGTGTTGGTTGTATTGCTATTGTCACGACCCGGAACCTGACCTATGCGGATTAAGGGTCCGTGATCGGCTACCAAGGCCTTTCAATGCTCAAATCATCTTTATAATTACCATTTATCAAACGCAGTGGAATAAATTTCTTTTGTTTTTTTTTTTTGTTTCGTATTCATAAAATAAACCATATAACCTGATCAGCCATTTAAACATTATCCCCAAATGATATAGTTTCCATGTCACAATGCAATATTGAGTAGTTTAAAATTACACAACTGAACTAGTTCGATAACTACACATTTAAATTCACATAATCAAAAATCATCTACTCTATCTTCAGTTAAAGATTCATCAAAATAACTTACTTCATCCCTTAAGCACTTAGTCTGCATTGCTTGAAACGAGCCTGTCTAATCCTTGCCCAAAAATATGGTAAACATCTGTAATAAGCTCGACGGCTCCGTGAGAATTTCATAACATGCCAAGGATTTCAAAACTACTATGTAGTTCTATATTGAAATGTCTATATTCATTTAAAATTAGAATACGTCATATCAAAACACGAGAATTCAAAGGATAGTATCAAATTCATTTTCAATAGTTCTTAGTTCAATCATAGTCGTAATTCAATAATCAATATTATAGTTCAATCATAGTTATAGTTCAATAATCAATATCATAGTTCAATAACATAGCTTGATAACAATAGTCAATATTACAGTTGAATCTTAGTTATGGTTCAAAATCATGGTTCGATAACAATGATCATGTGATAGTTCAATCTTATCATAGTATAATAATCAATATCATAGTTCAATCTTAATCATTGTTCAATAACATAGTTTGATAAACAATTTCATAGTTCAATAGTCAATATCATAGTTCAATCATAGCCATAGTTTGATAAATCAAAATCATAGTTCAATAATTCTTAGTTCGATGGTTTAAAGTTCAATCATGGTTCATATTCGATATTCCTAAGGATTCAAGTCAATAAATTCCTCTTCTATGGTCAGCAAATTAGAACCTCGCTGACTGAGATTGATACTTGATAAAACTAGTTCGATAACGCTGTTTTGTGCGGCTTGTCACCAATATACCCCATGGGTAGGGTTTAATAAAGTCATAATCTATTCGATAATGACCAAACATAGAAGATTCTATGGTCAACAAATTAGAACCTCACTGAATAAGATCGATATTCGATAAAACTATTTCGATAGCGCCATTCTGTGCGGTTTGCCACTAATATACCCTATGATTAGGGTTCGATAAAGTCACAATCTATTCGATAATGACCATACATAGAAGATTGGTCCATTCAAAACATCAAAATCATGTCCAAAATCAATAAACATCAATCACAAACTCAATTATCCAAATAAGAGTCTTATATCTAGTATTTAGTCACAACAATTTAGAGGTTAGTAGGAAACTGTATAATATTTTGAGTATCTCACGAAAAATTTCCTTGAATAAAAAAGACGATTCAAAACATATATTAGGTACAATGTATCTGTTATCAAAAGTCATAAAAAGGAATGACAATATATATCGATAAGTCATTCAAAATGATATTAAATAAAATGCATCTATTATCAAAGTCATAAAAGAATTCAATAGTTATATCTATAATAAAATCCACCTTAAATATGGCATGAAATACTCACCTAAATTCTAAAAGCTTATACCCAAAATCATTCCTTTAGTCGAATGTCCCTATAACACAACTCAAGGTCTTATTACATACTTGTTTAAAGTATCATATAATTTAATCGTTAATTTAAATCTCTTTCTATTCCAATAACACTCTTCTGGTAGCCTCATTAAGTCTTAAGGATGTATCAGCCAGTTCTTAGTTTGTTATCGGGTCTTATTTTCCTTAAAATGATGTCACCGTTAAGTCCAAAGTGTCGAAGATAATCGGTTTAGGTTTTTTTGGATCTTAATTTACATATCTGTAACTTATATTAAGCCTAGGGACATTTTTGTAATTATCATATTTTACGTGTCCTAATTTTTGAGATGCCATTTCATAAAATGGATGTCGCCATTGGGTCCGGAATATCGAAGAAAGTCAGAATACACTATTCTTTCATTTATTCGGGTACGGAGCATTTTATCATAATTAAATTATTTTATTTGATAATATATATAGATATATTATTCATTTTATTACACAAGTGCCATGGTGGCATAGTGGTACACACGTGGTGTTTAGGTTTCTCATGTGCGTGAGGTTGAGGGTTCAAACCTAGGGAGCTGCAGCTCCCCCATTTTTTCTTATTTTCAATATGCCAAATAGCAGATAAGGGCAGGAAAACAGGGATAGGATATCTCGTTCCGACTATGGTTATCAAATCAGGTGCTTATCCTTGTTGCCAAACAAACCAAATTCATTTAAAATTTAAACCAATGCCCAAACGATGTAGTTCCACTTATTCGTTTCTACGCTTGGGCGAGTTCCGACCCGAACCAAAACTTAACCCGACCCGCATTGTTCATTTTCTTCCCCATCATCCCATCATTGTTGCCCTAATTTTTTTAAATTTTAAGTTCTATTTCGTGACGTTCTAGTGGGTCTTTTGACTTGCTTTTTTTTTCCATGGTTTTCTAGGATATAGGGTAAAGTTTTGGTGTTGGTTTGGGAGGTCAAAGTGATTTTAAAAGCTCCATTGAAGTTTCATGGCCGTTCTGAATAATCGGTTTATTCACGCTTATTACTCTATAAAAATCCATGGTTCTTGGTTTATTATGATCCTTATTCTAGTGGTTTCAAAACCTCGTTCTAAGAATCATTCGTGAAGTCAGATTCTTGGGCCATGACCTGTAAATCGATCTATCTCTCTCATTTTTGATCCATCTCACATAATTTTTGTGGATTCGTACTTCTAGGAGCATCTAGTTTAAGCCCCAACAAACCAAACTTAGTTTAGTTTTGGTTGGTTTAGACCCAAACTGAAACTCTTCATCAATGCTGGGTTTCGTGGGTCTTAGTGTTTTAAGCTCTCTTGGGTCTCATTCTCACTTCCAAAATCCTAGTACATCACTAATAAAATTATGTATGCATTCCAAAACTATTAAACAATAAGTGACATCAACTTATTCTAGAAAGAAAAGTTTAAGTTTAATGTATTTTTACCTTTCAACAGTGGGTCTTCTCTCTCTTGGGCTTGATTCCGAGCCTTCTAGGTTTCTTGAGTTAGTTCAGGGTTGCATGCAGCTCCCCTTCTCCCTTTCCTTCCTCTTCTTTTCCTTCTTTCTCACACACACACACACATACACACACACACACACACTCTCTCTCTCTCTCTCTCCCTCTCTCTCTCTTTAGCCGCATACACACATAAGGGTTTGGACACACAAAACACTTACAGACTTCTCATGCAAGATCAACTTCCTTTTTCCTTTTAGGCTGAGTTGACATGCATCATGAGGTTTGGTGCATGAATTTCCATTTGGTGAGAGTTTGGTCTAATGAGGTGATGACATATCATTGTTTGAGAATTTTTCCTACCTTCTTTTACTTTATGTATTTTTCTTGGGGTTATTATAGCATAAAAGTGCTAATAGCCTAGTTGCTATCCTTTTTGGGTAAATGTCTTCCTTTATTGCTTGGTCTTGGGTTCAAGACTTGGCAACTCTATTTTTTACTCTTTTTCCTCTTTTTGTTGCATTAGTAAAGGATTCTATACTTTTATTTAATATTTCGTTCATTCAATACACTTAGTTTATATATCTCTTATTTACTTGATGTATTTTACGTTCATGAAGATTTCTCTTTTATGTAGCTAATTTAATTAACATGATTAGTTATGATACTTGTTTAAACATTTATGTATTTCTTATTTAATTTCAGCATCGTTTTTCATATCCATTTCTTCTATTTTAATTCTCACGAGAATTATCATTGCAACATTATTGTTATGGTCTAATCGTACACTAATGTTCTTTTAAAGTTTACTAAGTATCCCTAATTATATAGTAATTACGTCGGGATGTTACAGCTATTGCATGTTATTGTTCTTATTGCTTTGAACGAATTGTGTAGAGATTATGCCTCATTGACTTATTGTGCTGCTAATCTATTTCGTACATACCACTATTGGATATTATTATTCTTAATGCTTTGAATAAGAAATGGAGGTGCATCGGGGGATTAGTACATATATATATATATATACACATCTTGCGTTCGATTATATACTGCTTGCCAATCTATTTCGTACATACCACTATTGGATATTATTATTCTTAATGCTTTGAATAAGAAATGGAGGTGCATCGGGGGATTAGTACATATATATATATATATACACATCTTGCGTTCGATTATATACTGCTTGCCTTTATTACTGTTGTCTTACTACGTGGGGTGTGTTTTGTTATGCTGGTTTTTTAGATCTACTCTTGTGATTTGGTAAAGGATATTGTCGTGTGCTTGTGATTGCATACTAGACATTAAGGATTATGCTCTTCAAATTTACATTAGTTTTTGTATACTGCTTGCTTGTGTGTTTTAGGAAAACCCTACCGAGCATTATGACCACCTTTACTGTTAATGGGAATGGTAAGTACACTGAATAGGGACAATAGCTGTTAGAGCAGTAGCAGATTATTGAAAACCTAGTCTTATTAGATTTTCATTTATGTATCATTTATTCATTAAAGTTGTAAGGGTGTTTGTACCCTAGCTCACTTAACTTTGTATAAATGGATATTGTATAATTTGAACATTTATGTATATTTTTGATTTATTCTCAGTTTTATTTACTATAGTCTACCTTGATAGTGGCTTAATTGGATAAGTCACATTACGGAACTTGAACAAGTATAAACATGAGAATGAATTGAAACTAATTAAAGGAATCAATTCACAAAAAAAAAAAAAAAAAAATAGCTTGTATTTTATATAGTTAACTAGGATGATTAGTCCAATCACCTTCCTTTCAAGGTTCTAATGACCCCGTGGTTCGGCCTTGTGGGTTAGGGTCGTGACATTGTCAATAATATTTTTTAATGGTGTTAAGATGAAAGTTAATAAGTGTACTTTTTTTATTAGAAGTTTTTTTTTTTTTTTGATCTTTTAGATAGAAAAAATGTATCATAGATTTTTTTGATTGAAAATTTTATTTTAGGGAAATTTATGTATTTTTCCCTAAAAAATCTAGCATGTCTAGAAGCTCTTGTTGGATGAATGCGCACTTGTGTGGTTGCTTCTGATGTATACTCATTGTTATTGTAAAGTGCAATTCGTCTGATCTAGTATGAAGGTAAGGCCGATTCTTGTTAGTTTTAAAGCTTTCCAACCAAGGGCATTTCAGTAATTTTGATGATAAGAAAAAATTATTAAAATGAACTAGTATTTTATCCAAGTGACAATGTATTGGTCATCTAGGTCAAAGAAGATTGTTGACTAAGAAATGACAAAGTCTATCAAGCTATAGGATTTCATACAGGAATATGCTTCAAGGTAAGAAGCAAATTAAATGGAATGTTCTTATGATGAATGTAGAGACTTGGAAAAATTATGGATAAATGTTTCGTTCTGCCGATAGGGCTATGAGCCATAAGGGGATTAATTATTAGAAAATATAAAATTAGTTCAAACCACTAAAAAAAAATAATAATAATAATAAAAAATAAAATAGGCTCGAAAAATAATTAATCCAGTCAATTGAGTACCGGGATGAATAAATGAAGCCAATATCAATAATTAATTATGCTGATGAAAAAAAAAAAAAAAAGAAGGGGACAAAACCGTGAAGCTTCTAGATATGTATAGAAGAATAGAGAAAAATGGAGAGGGAGAGAAAGTCGGGTAGAAGGGGGGCAATACGCAGGAACCGAGAGAGAGAAGAAAAGAAATGGGGAGGAAGATCAAAGGAGAGTGAAGCAGAGGCGACGAAGCAAGGGTGAGCCGCAGAACTGAAGGAGGGTTGAGATCTTTGCAGCTAGAAGGGGCGATCATGTGCTGCCGCAGGAAATTATATATATATGTGCGTGTATTGCGTTGTAGGGAAGATTTGGATTTGGTTGTGAGAAGTTGGATGGAATCGATTTGGGTATCACGAAATTGGCAAAGATGGCAGTAGCGGTGCGGCAGATCAATATGAGTATGGGTGTGTGTGACGGTGTTGGATATTATTGGTGCAGTGGTGGAGGAGATCGATGCATATATATATATATATATATATATATATTTATGGCAGTTCGGGAAGATGGTGGAGGAGTAACGGCGGTGTTGGTTGGATTTCAGAACTGAGTTGATCCATCAGGTTGGGATTGGGTCGGTCTAATTTTGTTGATCTGACTGCGCTTATGTTTGGAGGTGAAGTTGGGAATTGGGATTCAAATGTGAGTTTTATAGGATGGATTGTCTCACGAGGTTCGATCAGGTTTCGATTTCTTGTTGCTTTGTTGAATCTTCCTGTAGTTGGGTTGTTGATTGAATTGAGGGATTGGGTAAAGGGCAGCAAGAGAGATAAATATATAATTATACATGTGTGTGACGGTGGAACAGAAGGGCGGTGCACAAAAAAATATAGATTATACATGTGTGTGTCGTGTTGTGGCGATAGAGAGACGGTGCAGAATTTTGCAGCAGACGCTGTTGGATTAGTGAGAAGCTGGAGTAGAACTGAGGGAAAGCTCAGTACAGCAGGAGAAGAATTGGGAAAAAGAAGAGAGAAAAGGCAGCACAACAGGAACGATGATAAGGGCAGTGGTTGATCTTAGACGATTGAGCTGCTGTGATGGAATTGGGGCTTAATTTGATGTAAATGAAGTTGTTATTGCAAGATCAGAATGGGTGTTAAAGGATTTTGTGAGGGATGTTGGTAGAGGACCTGAAATGGGTTTCGGTGATGGATAGGAGCAGCGATAGTATTGAGTTAAATTGGATTGGTTCGGTGGGAGGTTCTGGAAGCCGCTGATTTACAAAATCTAATGTAGCAGATCTGGGGAAATTGAGAGAAACAGTAACAGCAGCTACAATGAAGGTTCAGATAATGGATTTTGATACAGCCCGGGACTGTGGGAATGTTGCGGTTTGTGAAGTGATTAGGAATTAAGTAAAGGGGCTATGAGAGAAAGTTGGTAGCAGCTGGTGGTATATATATATATATATATCTATATAGCGTTACAGATGAAGAAATTGGTAGATGGATGCTGGAATTGAATTCAGGGGTCTTGAGTGCGAACAGTTCAGTTTGGGGGACTTGATTTCAGCTTTTGGGAAGAGTTCAAGTGATTGCTAGTTGCTAGAAGTATGCGGAAAATTTTTATACCTGACTTTGGGATTTTGATATGATTTTTGTGCTACTGTTACTATCTATTCTGTTTAGTGAGAAAATAGAGGAAATTGAGGGGTTATACAGTTTTGAAGTGTTATTGGAAGTTCTGTCCGTTAGAGGTGTAGACGTTTGGATTGCTATGGAGTTGACAATGCTTTGATCCGTGTTGCTAGTGTGTAGTGACTTTGGTGCTGCAGGGGTGCAACAACTCACACCTTGCAATCTAATGGGCATGGGTTAGATGATGGGTCGTTAGTGGTGTACAACGTTTGGAGGAGTTAAGACCTCCAGCATATTACCGAGTCAGGAGCCGTGATTAAATGATGATTGCAATGCCAGTGGAACGTTGACTGCAACCAGTCAAAGGAACATCGAAGTGAAAGGCGAGGACTCTCTAAACATATGCAGTAGGAGGACTGAGTTATTCAACAGTTGACTGAACTGCTTAGTGGACACGACTTCTTAGGGTTGAGATAACCCGATCAGGTATGGTACTTTACTAATTAAGGAATAGGATTAAATTAGGATTGATGTGCATATTGATTGACTAATTCTTGTGCTTATCTGATGATAGAAGATCACATAGGAGTTATTTCTTTGAGACACTTTGCGTTGATTGTTTATGTGCTTCCGTGTTCTTTATGATTATTTGGGAATTATGATTTACTTCTTGAGCTGTTATCATATGTGATTTATGTTGTAGAAGGATTGTTGATATTGTGACATTTGGATTGCGTAGGTGTTGAAATTGATTGAGCATGACACGTAGAATTGTGGATGAAGTCTTGTGATTTGATCTTCAATGTGATGCATTATTTAAAGCATGTTGCATATGCATATGAAAGTGATGTTTCATTTGAACTGTACTATTGCATGATGAAATCATGGCATATTGGCATAGTGTGATTCCTTGAAAGCATAGTGTGGGTCAGCAGGAGGTGCTGTGCATTATGAGGGCGTAGGTCCTGTGGTGAAAAACCCAAATTCTAGCCAACATCAATACCCACAGGCTGACGGGGGCGGATCGTGAAGTGGGACATGGGTAACATAGAGTTGCAAGTGTGCGTCACGCATATTGACATCGCATCGTAGAAATTCATGAATGTGATATTGATTTTGTATGGATGCATTATATAAATTGCCATCACATCATATGAATGATTAGGGAGGCATGTAGACATACAGGTACACTTGCACATGCCACATCTTAATTTTGTTCCTTGCATTAGTATTGTAACATACTAGCAGTTGAGCGGACCCATTCGTGGGAACTATATTTCAGATGACACTCCCGACACCTGAGACTTGAGGAAGTCTAGCTGAGTGGAGGAGACTTGACTGTAGATGGATATTTGGCCCGAGAGGCGTGTTTTGTGATGTACAGGCTTAAGCCCAATGACATATATGTTGTATCATGGTTGTATATTTTCGGTTGTATAATTAGGTGATGTATATTTAACTTTGATAAGATTGTGGCCATCGAGTGAGGATGGATTGTGATGTGTTTGTATATATATGATGTATTGTGATTATCAGGGGGAAAAAGGCTCGAAAAAAAAAGGAGGTTCTGCTGAAATTTTATAAAACGGGAATGGATGTGTATTGACAGAGATATACGGATGCATAGTTATGTTAGTGGAATAGGCTTGTATCTATATTAGTTAAATTGTTGTTTATTTATTCTATTTAGTTACTCGTTTATTTTATTTCCTTTCTTTTGTTTCGTTTAGTCGCGTCCCCGGGTTTCGGTGGGAAATTCGGGGCGTGACAATGAATCAAACAAATAGACACATTCAAGCCCAATGATTCAAAGACAAGTAGGGTGAAAACTTTTATTTTCCTTATTTTGGGTTATGAGTGATTTAGAATTAGATTGATCATTGGTCGTAAGCTCTTACAATTTAAAATGATCAAGTAAGAACTAAAATCAAATAATTTTTCAAAACAAAACAAATACCATAACTTAAGTTTTGAAAGATCAAAATATTTTGATAAAAGTATACTGAGAAAAATAAGCAAGAAGACATTCATTGTCCAAACTAGCCAATCAGTTCATGGAACCAGTCGATTGATTTTTAAGGCTTATTTTTACACTGATCAAATTAGTTGACCAGTTCTAAGAACTTGTCGATTGAATGAACTCTGTCTTAAAAATAACCCGAAACTCACTGTCCAATACAATTAACCTTTATGAAGATTCAGTTGGCTATTTTTCACGGCTAAAATGGTGTACATCATAACCAGTCGATTGATCTGACCAGTCGACCAATTGTTCTTAAACAATTGAACCTCAAACCCTCTAGACAATTCAATTGACCTAATCAGTCAAGCAATCCTTAATCTAGTTTACAGGTTGATGATTTAGTCGACTGAATCATTCATCTGGCATATCGAGATTCAAATTTTGAATAAACACAAAGGGGAGAAACAACTCTTTTTGAAAAGCAACGGACATTTTTTTTGGGAGCTATAAATAGAGGTTCTCTAAGGCATTTTATGCCATCTTTTTACATGTTTACACTTCTACATCTGTATTCTTGACTTTAGATCCAAACATTGAAAATCTAGATCTAAAAGTTCTACTCATCTTAAATACTCTGAGGTTACAGCTAATTATTTATAGAGAGTGAGCATTTTATTGCGCCTAATCTACTTTTGAAGAGAGTGCCTTTTCGTAAACAATTTTGTATCATCTCATTCCAGTGAGAATTGTGGGTAGGTGCTACTTGGTGAGACAAAATGGTATATTTTGTTGGCATAAAAGGGTTGGAGTTTTTGCTTTGTAAATGTTTGGTCTCCACTTATAAGGAGGCCACAATAGTAGAAAAACTCAAGTGGGGATGCTTGAGTCGATGACATAGGAAGTTTTCTGAACCTTATAAATTATTGTGTTTGCGCTCTCTCCCCTTTTTTCTTTATTGTTTATTTACTTGTTGTCACGCCCCGAATTCCAGCAAACCCGAGGCGCGAGTAACGAGACAAAAAGAAATAAAATAATAAAGGAATAAAAGACAATTAAGGACAATCACATACATTCCATACACTGTTCTGCTACATTGCATAAGGTCTGGTCCATTAATTCACGACATACAAAATAAGAAATAGTCTCCGGCTTATGCCCTTATACAACATTAAATGCACCCCTCGGGCCAAACATAATCCATAATCAAATCATCTCTACATCTCGTACAGCTGGAGCGTCATCTGAAATGTTTGTCCCACGAATGGGTCAGCTCAACTGCTGGTACAATATAATGCTAATGCAAGAAATAAAATTAAGGGCGTGGCATGTGCAAGTGTACAGTTATTTCTATATGGCATTCAATATCATTATGACAGTACATGAATAGTATGCAGTATATGAGCGGTATGCGTGACACACCCATGCAACTCTATGCCACCATGTCTCGTCTTACGGTCCTTTCACGATAGCCCGAGTACTAATATATGTATCGCTTCACGGTCCGGAACCCGTCAAGCATGCGAGTACTTAATGGTTGATTTTGGGTTTTTCACCACAGGATCTGCACCCTCATAATGCACAGCACCACGTGCTCAACTCACGCCATGCACAAGGAACCACACTATGCCAATATGCTCTGATTCATTCATGTCACAATGTAATCTCAATGATGCATCTCATTCATACATGAAGCATGCTTTCAATCACATATTTCATAATCTCAACAGTTCTCAAAGAATATAATCCACACACACTATACTAACACATGCGATATACACATAATCATCATCCACATTATCACCCAACTTATAGTAAGATAGCATGAAGCATATAAGCATGTGAACAATCAAACAAACATGTGAAGCATCAAGTCAGCAGAGCAAGTATTCCTAAACTCAATTATATTTCTTACTTAGCACAATATATCGTACCTGATAATCGACCTCAACCCAAAAAAGTGTACTCGTAGTATAGTAGGATCACTGTGAGAATACCGAAGGTCAGATTACCTTCTCCTTGCCTTTTCGTGTCCCTAAAATCATAACATGTGACTCAGTTCATTTGTTTCCTGAATGATGCTATTCAACAAATTTTATGTCTTTATTTTATAAGTTTCTATTTTGCTAAATTAAACCCTACTATTGAGTTCGGAACGTCGAAGAAAATAAGTTTAGGTTTTCGTGGAATTCAATTCGGACATCTGAGCTAAAAAGGGCAAAATAGTCATTTTGCACTTTAACTGGTCCTTACATTTTGAGACCTCTTTTCACAAATCAGACTTCACAGTTGAGTCCGGAATGGTCGAAATAATAAAGTCTCACTATTTGTTTACTTAATTTGAAGTTCGTTTGACTGCGTTTCAATTCAGAGGCATTTTGGTAATTTTAAAGGTTACTACGGGTCTTTTATTTTTCGGGACACCATCTCAAAAAAAGGATCTCACCATTGGCCTCAGAATGGTCGAGATAGTCAAAATACACTAATGACTTGTCCCATTTGGACTCTAGATTATTTTGGAATATTTAAATAATTTAATTAATATTTTATTCTGGTGGGGTCAGATCATAATCTCTCAAAAGTTTAGGGGTCAAAGTATAATTTCTGAAAGTTCTGGGGTCAAACTTAATTTCTAAAAAGTCTAGGGGTAAATTTGTAAATTCTAATTCTTCTATTCCTAATTCGGTTAACCAAACAGGGATTAATCCAGAACAGGGATAGGATATCCCTGTTCCTGTTTCAATTTCAAATTTTCAATTTCTTACACCCGTATCCAAACAACCCATTCCAACTTTTAATTTAAAATAGTAGGCCGACACGTGGCAGGGGCAGGTCGCCCAAGCCCGACCCGAACCCGAACCGGACCCGGACCCGACCCGAGCACCCCCTTTCTTCCCCGTTTTTCCGGCGAGAAACCAGTAGGGTTCCAGCGCCTTCTCCGGCGCTGACGAGATTTTTTCGGTGACTTTTTCATGGTTTCTGAATGTGGTTCTCTTCGATTTTTCTCAAGGGTTTCATATATATGCTCGGTTTTGGATTTAGATCATTGGATTACCACGAATAGGGGTTCAAAGATCTCGGTCAACTCTCCGGCCGACCCTTCTTTTTCATTTTCATGACTGTTTGGTCACGGTTCAACCTCCATTTTTATCCTAGTGTGTTTCTGCACTATGGAGGAACAATCCCTCCTCCCCAGAACCAAGTTTTTAATCAATATTTCTCAACCACCCGATTATCCATCCTACCTGCAACTCACCTTTTCTATCTTATTTCCTAACCATTTTAAGTGATTTCTTTTGCAAAATGATCCATTTTTCATACACTATAAGACCCAAGAATTAAATCTAAACAATATGCTAGGAAACAGAAAATCAGAAGTGACCCACTTACCATTTTTTTCTAGGTTTCTCTCTCTAGCCGTGTGTCTCCTTCACATTCTTGGTTCTAAGCCTGATTCAAGCTCCAAGATCTCCTTCTCCTTTCCAGAACTCTCTCTCTCGCTCTTTGTCTCTCTTTTCTTTCTTTCTTTCCAACCAACCGAGACATATACACCCACACACATCCACTCTCTCACGTCACCACCTGCACAGCCACTATTCTTGACCCTTTCCCTCTGTTCAGCCACCCTTATTTCTCTACAAGGCAGCTTTGCATTAAATGCAAAGCTGACCTACATATATATATATATATATATATATTTATATCTCCACTCAATTACACACATTGTAGACACACACACTTACACGACACCACACACACGGTCTGTCACACACACACACACACCAGACCTGTTGCACCTTGTGTAACACTTATATATATATATACATATACATATATATATATATTAAAACTTAATCAAGTGCATGCATTAGGTACATTATACACATACATGTGTATCACACAATATACATACATATACTCACATACATGTATTAATATAAATAACAACAACAACAACAACAACAACAACAACAACAACAACAACAACAATAATAATAATAATAATAATAATAATAATAATAATAATAATAATAATAATCGAGCCAGTGGATGCGCTGAATGAGTGATTAACATGAAAGTAAAAATGTGTGCGGAAGCTGAATGATTTGAATAATAAAAGAAGACAGAATGAAATGAATAGTATGATGCATATGCTGGGATAGGAGGTAAAACCTTCCATCTGGGAATGGGATGCGTAATGAATATATGTATACTGGATAAACTGAAATATATTAACCAAATATAAACTTACAACTGTATGTGGCTTTTAAGCCAAACTGTATAAAATAAGAAAGGGAAGAGCTGGATGGGGATACATGAGGGAAATAAGAGATATGAAATACATTCACTCTGTTTTACAGCAGCTGCTTTTACAGTTATCTGAACATTCTATCTTAACTGGAGGAGAGACTGTATGGGTGCAGGAGCATGAAGAGCTAGGGCACTAGTTGGATGGGTGGTGCTTCTCGGAGGGGAAGATGACAGTTGCTTGTCCTTCCTCCCGCGCATTTTTGGGCTGCAAAAATTCACGAGTTAGAAAGTCAGGGATACTGTTGGAGGAACCGGGGATATACTGTATATCAAAATCAAAAACAGATAAAATAGCTTGCCAGCGTGCAAAAATATGTTTGGATGCAATGTTTTGAACATCTTTTTCCAAAATATGTTTAGCACTTTTGCAATCAATTTTAACCAAAAATTTTTGATTTAAAAGATCGGATTGGAATTTACTAATGCATAATGCAAGAGATAAAATTTCTCTTTTAATAGTACTATAATTTAATTGAGTGGGATTCCAAATTCCTGAATGATAACAGATAATCTGTTCGGGGGAATCGGGGCCTGTACGTTGACTAAGAATGCCACCATAACCGATATCGGAGGCATCGGTCTGAACAATTTTGAATGCAGTGGGAGATGGAATACCAAGACAAGGAAGAGTCTTGACATATTGCTTAACCGACTGAACAATGGCTGTATGAGCAGTTGTCCAAGGAGAAGGATTACTGCGAAGACGATCAAAGAGTAATTTACACTGAGATCGAAGATTTGAATAAAAATCGAAAATATAATTGAGGGATCTTAAAAAATGCTGCAACTGAGTTTTTTCTAAGATCTGATCGGGAAACTTATCGACAAACTGAATAGATCATTGGATGGGCTTGATCTGACCATAAGAAATATCAAATCCTAAAAATCTAACGGATGTCTAAAATAACTTAAGTTTGCTGGATGAAAGGACGAGACCATTGTGTTTGATGACATTGAGAAACGAACGCAAATGTTTCCAATGTTGATCAATAGAATCAGAAAAGACAAGAACATCGTCGATGCATACTATGATATGACTGGATAGTGGATTGAACATGTCGTTCATGATATTCTGGAATTCACTGGGTGTATTCTTAAGACCAAAAGGCATTACATTCCATTCGTAATGACCAAAGGGGGTAGTAAATGCAGTTTTGTATCTATCTAAATCATGAATCTGGATCTGCCAAAATCCTGATTTCATATCAAATTTGCTGAATATGGTAGCTGTATGAAGCCGATTAATCAAGTCTCTTTTGTTAGGGATTGGATACCTAATCCATTCGAGAACTTTATTTAATGGCTTATAATTGATGACTGAACGAGGGGCACCACGTTCAATTTCAGCATTTTTGTTAACATAAAAGGCTGAACAAGACCATGGAGATTTGGATGGACGGATGATTTGCTTTTGGAGCAATTGATTTATTTCTATTTGACATAACTTCATTAAAGCTTGACTCATCTGGATTGGTCTGGCTTTAGTGGGTATGTTTTTCTCACTGAAGTCTTTGACATACGGAAAACGGATAACATGTTGTTTCCTATGCTAGAAAGCTGTGGGGAGATCTGAGCAAACTTCCTGTTTGAGGAGAGATTCAAACTGGCTAATTTGCAACTGGATAGAAAGGTTGAGAAGTTGTTGTTCTGTTTTCTTATACTGGATTTCTGCCAAGAGGAAATCAGTATGGGATTTCTTCTTAGAGAGAAGATTGAGTGATCGTTTGATAGAAAGATCCTGAAGAGAGTGAATTTCTGTAGACTGGGGATTTCTTACAAACTTAAACTGGACGGTTTGATTGAATGGTTTGGTAATAATACCTTCACTGTTGGTGGTTAAAGGATAGAAAAGGCACATGAAAGGATTACCAAGGATGACTTCGTCTGTCATATTTTTGACAAGGACAAAGGGGGTTTTGAAACAAACTTTATCTTGACACACATGGTGTCACGACCCGAAACCCACCCTCTGCGGATCTCGCATCGCGACCACCACCCTCAGGGCGAAGGCTCGCATAAGCATCGGTATCGAATAGATGTGCGACATGTGTTTGCGGAAGCGTGAAAAACTTTTTCTTTTCTTTTCTTATTTTTAAATTACGCACATCCGTCCGTGACTGCCACTCTTTACATAGCATACATGATTTAACATTCAGAGTATAACTAAAACTTAAAACTTTATAAACAATAAATGTTTAATTGCCCCGTGGGGCTTATACATAACATGGTACTATTTTACTAATACAAAACTCCATACTTAATGTTCGTAGTACTAGACGAAAACTACTTGGACATAGCTTCCAAAATCAGCAGATTCATCATCGTCGTCCTCAAGTCGAGACTGCTGCTAATTACCTGAAAGGCGGGTCCGAACAAAGTCCGGGTAAGCTAATCTAAGCTTGTGAGCAATTCCAGTATTCGTCATGGGGTTTTCAATTAGCAGTGGTTTTTAGTACATAAGAGTTTGTAAAACATTCACTGCCAATTGCTCGTATATTTTAGAATACAGTGTATATGCATTCTTAAAACAGATAGCTTTGAAACATTTAAAGTATTCAAGCTATACTTTCACTTATGAGCTTCAAAACATATAACATAACATGTATTTCTTAAATAGAGTATGTAAAACTCAAAATATATGCATTTCATAAAACAGATAGCTTTGAAACATTTAAAGTATTCAAGCTAAACTCGTACTTCGTCAAATGGAGTATATAACTCAGAACATATGCATTTCAAATAGCTTGAAAACATTTAAAGTATTCAAGCGAAACTCATACTTCGTCAGATAAAGTATATAAACTTTAAAACACATAACTATGTATTATGAAAATGAGGGTAAAACCTATTTTCATTTTCAAAATCACTTTGTCATCTTTTCTCTTTAATTAGGTGGAATTTGTTTCGAACCAGACTCTCATTTTACTGCCAATACTGTCAATCTCATTTGCCTAGGGAATTAGATCCTACTACCAGGCATTTACTGTTGAATCCCGAAGGATTTCAACCATCATAGGGGGTGGTACTTAGTACCATTTATCTTGTAAAACTTTAACCCAACTGAACCGATCAAGAGCAGCTGCCTGGTCCCTGACAAGTAGGACTTATATTCACTCCCTAACAGAACAGATAAGGTTTCTTCAAATAGGTACTTCTCATGAACATTTAAAACATCATGTACATAATTTCATAACAAATCTTTTAAACATTTGATATAAACAAATTCAGAACACTTTACATAATTTGGCATTTAAAACTTTAGACATGCAGAAATATGTTTTAAGAAAACTGTGACAGAAACCATTCTCTGAGCATGTCATAATAGAGTTTATAGAGATAAAACAATTTAAAACTGAATCATGTAAATACTGAATTTGAAAACTCAAACACTTCATATCTTTGCATTTAAAACCTTTTCAAATCCATGGAGTTAAATCTCCACTTCAAATACAGGGTTACTCACCTTGGTCCTTTAAGGTTAGTGCTAAAAATGCGCTTTCCCACTTTCCTTGTAGTTCTTAAGAACAATTCATAAACATTTCATCAACTTCACATTCATTGTAATATCATCTCGATATTCCTTAACTTATGCTTAATCGTATTAGATCCTAAAATGATTTCATAATTTCATATGTACTTAATTTTACTCATACTCGTAACCTATGACACAATTTAATGTGTTAGAAATTGAATTTATTTCAATTTATACTCTTCTGGTAGCTCCATTAACTTTAAATTAAAGTTATTTATTTCATATGTTTACATGTCGTGTCTTTTCGTATTTCCTTTCCTCGTATACGCCTTAGATTAGTACTTTGGCATTACTTTAATTTATAGTCATCTGACAGATGCTATTCAACAAATTTTATGTCTTTTTATTTTAGACATTTTCTTTGGTCGAATAGACTCTACCATTGAGTCCAGAGCGTCGAAGAAAATCGGTTTAGGCTTTCCAAGAATTTAATTCAGACTTTCATATGTAAAAGGGCAAAATGGTCATTTACTGTTTTATGTGTCACATTTTTTCATACTTCGTTTCGTAATTTGGACTCCATTATTGAGTTCGGGATGTCAAAGAAAGTCAATTTAGACCTTCTCTGGTTTCATTTTAGCTTTAGGGGTACCAGGGGTATTTTGGTCATTTTGACATTTTTACGTGTCTTAAATTTTTCGGGACCTCGTCTTGTGACGTGGACCTCACCATTCGACTCAGTAGGGTTGAAATAATAGGAATACATATATAACTTATCCCATTTGGACACCGGGGCATTTCGTGAATATTTAATTTAATTAATTAAATTAAGTATAATATATATATATATATATATATATATATTGGTGGCTAATATGATCGGATGAAATGGGTGGCACACTGGCCAGTGTGTCACCTCCCACTTCCATAGATACTGCATTCGAATCCTGTTAGGTGCAGTTGCACCTTTTAATTTTTCGGATTTTATTATATATATTATATATATATATATATATTTCGTTCGTATTAGGGCACAAGCACATGCGTGGCCAAGTGGAAAAGAGAGAGTGTTCGGCGTGTGAGGTCAGGGGTTCGAACCCCACTGACCCAAATTTCTTTCCTTTTCTCTTCAAAACTTCATACGGTTTATATATATAAATATCAGGCCCCAAAACGACGTTGTGGCCATAATGCGGTGGCAACCCTCAGGAAGCCCCACGTGTCTGAGTCAACTCGGCTCAACCTTTTAAACCGAGCCAACCCGGTCATCTTCTCCATCTCGACCCCCACTGTAACCCTAGTTACAGTTTTATACTTTCTTCATTTTTGTGAATTTCTAATCAACCGATTTCTACTGTTTCGATTTCAAATCCTTCCTAAAGTATCAAGAATCAGTTTAGCATTCATTTTGGAGTTCAAAACGAACTTATTTTCTCGGTTTCAACCTTGATAATCCGAACTGTAATTCGATCGTAAATGTTCATTTCTTTTTCATTTTTCATGAGGTTGGTCTTGTTTTGATCCTTAGTTCAAGGGGTTTCATTCCCCATTCGTAAAAGTGGGTTTGACACAGAGTTTAGAGGTTTGGGTTTCAAACCCGTAACCTGTAACTCGATATTTGAGGGTCACTTTTTAGGTTTCATGATCGCGGGTGTAGGTTTTTAAAACACTCTTGGAGTCTAGTTGAGGTTCCAATAACCCAAACAAGGATTTGATCACGTGATTTCAGACCTGCTTCAAGCAAGGTCCATCCATGGCCGTAGCTTCTGGGTCTTGTGTTTTTAGGTGTTTTTAAGCTTAAAATCCATAAGTAAACAAGTCTAAATATGTTCTACATATCATATATATAAAATGAAAGCTTTAAATCAGTTTATACATAGAGAAATTCTAGAGAGAGAAATAAAAATGTTTTCATGGGTTTACCTTTTTGGGTTGATTTCCCCTTCCTTCTTCCTCTGTATTCCTCCTCTATTCTCCTTAGTTTCTTCCCTTGATTTCTTTTGTGAGAAACAAGCAAGGTTTGCATGCTTTGTTTCTTTTAAAGACTTCCCACCGACCCTTCTCTCTCCTCTTTCTCTCTCTCTACACGTCCCAGCCCCTATTCTTGACTTCTCATAAATTTCTCTTACACCTAATAAATCTAACTTTCTAATTTCTCAGCTTTTCCTTCAATCTATGCTTGATATTTGTATATATGTATATTATATATATATATTCACACACTAATACACATGGAGAGACACACACACACACACACCTCAACCGACACACACATACACACTTTTAGATATTTTGTGTTCTCCTTACTTTATGCCCATTTTTACATATATATATATATATATGTTTATTTCATTTATGCATATATACATGCATGCATACTTGGTTACATATACATATACACATTACACCCTCCATGTAGTCTAATGTGTGTTTAAATTATTTAATTATAATTAAAACTAATGATTTCATATAAATAATTAATTAATTATTTATTTAATTAATTATTCTCTTTGAGTGTAAAGATTTTTACACTAATTTTCTTTAATCTCGTAATACGTGTCATATGACCCGGTATCCCGGGTCGGGATATTACACATGGGCATCAAATAATTTGTACTGTATGTTCATGTATGAGCCATTAGCAGACTTAAGGCTTTCATGAGTTTTTTCAAAGTATTTGGTCGGAATGAGACCTTCTTGGATGCAGTTTAGATCTGCGCCTAAATCAATAAGAGCGATAGTCTCAAGCTCAAATTCATCGCAAATAATGATCTTAACTGGACATCGCCATTTCTGAAAATCAATCTTAATAATTGTTTCTAAGAAATTGGTGCGATCTTTGTATGGAGATTCCTGAGTCTTACTGGAAGTTGCTATCTCAGGGAGATCGGGTATGATATTTATATCATCTGAATGAGGAGAAAGAAGATGGGTGTCTACTTTCTGTTCTAAAGAATTATGCTGGATTTGTAAGGACTAGATCATTTGATTTAACCTAGAAATTTCTTTCTTGGTTTGATTGACTTCTGAATGGAGATCCTGGATTGTTACAGGTTTGGATGATGTAAACCTATCAAAGATTTTGTCAACCTGAATGGGAGGTTTAGAAGGAATCTTTAAAGGAGAAGGATTGGATGTTGATGTCTCAGTTTCTATAGTTTGTTGCCATTAGTTTAGATACTGAGATTTGGTGACTGGATTTTCAACATTGTTGATGATATCTAAAAGGAGTTTTTGTTCCTTATTGAGGACGTTAACTGTTTTGCAGCAGCTGCTTTTATAGTTATCTGAACATCCTATCTTAACTGGAGGAGAGTCTAAATGGTGTGAAGATGTATAATCAGATGAATGTTCTAACTGGTTTATTTCATTTTCATCGTTGTCTGAACTGTATGATGAAGAAGACCTACTAGATGGTTCACTATCAGTATTCCTAAGTTCTAAGATCTTAAACAATTCTTGTTTTTGATCTTGGGTAACTTGAAGGCCATTGATGAGTGATTTGACTTTACAATCTTTCTGGAAATGACCGAATTTTTTGCATTTAAAGCAAGCATCAGAAGAAGTTGCTTTACGGGTGGTTTTACTAGTGGATTCCCGTTTCCTACGGTTAGTCTTGTAGTACTTACGGGTTTGTTTATGACTGGATTCACCTTGGTGGTGAGATTTCCTATGTTTGTGACTATGGCGGTGGCCATGGTGATAAGTACTGGATTTTTGAGGATGTTTATCATGGCGTTGGCTAGATGTTCTTCGTTTGGAAGGGGCTATAGGTGGTAAACCGTATTGAACACAGAAATTTCCTAACTCATATTTGGCATGTTTTTTGTCTCTGGATTCTTGGTTTCTAATTTTCATATCTATGCACATTCGCATACCTTCTTTGTGAACAATACATATGATATCACCGTATGTGAGACTAGGATAATCTATGGTTCCTGTATCTTTACTGAGATGTTCCCTAATCTTATGGGCGAAAAGACTAGGAAGGCCATTAATGAATTTTTCTTTCCAAAATGGTGAATTACTGTCATCTCGGATCATGACTTTGTTACAGAAAACTTCTGCATACCACTCGAAATCACTAAGGGTTGGACATCGAAAGTTGGATAGCTGATCATGGATCCTAGCGGTAACGTGACTAGGAGTTCTTATGAAATGTTTGGTTATTGTATAAAGGAGTGTATTGACACCATCAGGTTCTGCTCGACCTATGGTTTCATCAAAGACTGGAGTACCATCTGGATCACGTTTAACTGCATGGATGATGGAGTCTCTGGTTTCCTGGGTAAGGTGATTTTCCCACCAGTTAAGGAGTTTACCTATGAAACCTAGAGTCAGGTACAGGACGACATCGTTTTGAGAGGTTCAATTTCTCTGAATGTAGTAATTGGCAGTCATGGCCATATGTCTGAGTTTGTTAATGATTTCTTGTTCTGAATGACCATCTATGTTCCATTCATAGAGGCAATCGGATGAGACTGAAAATTGGTTATGATTCTCTATGTGGAGATCTAGGGGAATAGGACGATTGTATCTACTGTTAGTGATGTTGGTTGGAGGATTGAATGGTGGATGATGTATTTTGTTAACTGAAAGACCTAAGAGCTGGTCATGAAGTGCTGGATAGCTTGAAGTTGGATTGAGGACTGTACATGGGATATCATCATCATTTGATGAGTCGGAGAACACCGAAGGACTGGTTTTTCCTATTACTGTTACTGTATGGGAAGAAGAAACAGGTTCTGCTTTGACTAGATCTGGATTCTTAAGTTCCTGAAGCATTTTCTTAATCTGATCTAAGGTAGTTGTGTCCTTAGGGTAGAATTTCCTAACTTCGGGTAACTTAACTAATGGTTTTTCTAGAGGAGAAGTGGATGAAGAAGAGGTTTGAGAAGGAGTAGCTGGATGTTTGTCTACTATATTCTCAATTTTGTCTAATTGTTTGCCTAATGTGATGAGGCACTGGTTTGTATAGTTATTCTGTTCAATGATCTTCCTAGATGTGTCATCATCTTTGGGAGGAACTTTGTATGGAGAAGCAACGATATGGGATCCTAAGTGTTCAACAAGGATAGTCCCTACTAGGGGGTGAGAAGAAGAGGCGGTAGAGAGATCTTCCTTAAGCCATCGGCTTTTAGTGATGGGTTGACACTGTTCTGGATGAGTATAGATAGTCTCAAAATAATCAAAGAAATGGATATGACGTCGGTGTTGACGCATGTATGCTTCCCATGATTCTAGAATTTCTAACTTTTGTTCCTTGGTATGAGTTGCACGATAATGAGCACGTTTGGCATCATTATAGGGAGAGGTGAACTCTATACTCAAGGATTTCATGTCTATGTCGAACTCTTTACTGAGTGTATTGAGTTCATGATGGGTAGTTTCAAAGTCAGATGGACTGGGAGAGGTAACAGATTCCTCATCATCTATGACTTGAGACTGAGATGTATGAGATGTATAACAAGGAGTTGCAACTTGATCATTTAACTTTAGACCTTGGAGATCTAAGTTTAGATCACGACGTTGCCGGGGAATGAGTTTTTCAGATCTGGGAGTGGAAAGTTTAGATCTTGGTGTATGAACACTTGGTGGAATGATGGATGTAGTTGGTCTGAACCTTTGGTTGTCAAAACTAATCCTAATAGATCCATCGTGGAATTGTTGGATGAGATCGACGTTGGATTCTCTTTGTTGGGGAAGAGGATGGTTTTCATTTGCAATGGTCCAAGATGTAGGAAGGGTGACGTCTGACCATTGGATCTGCTTTGAGACCTCAACGTTGGATCCTTCAGCATATGACTGAATGAGCATGGTTTTGTCTTTAGAACTATGTTTGAGAGCAAGTGCAGTCAAATTGGTTTTGAAACACTTATAGTAGATCCTATAGATAAGGGCTAACTGTTTAGTACCTTCTAGCATATTAAGGCCAGAGGTTTGGATATGAAGAGAAAGAGATTTTAGGAGATGAGGGTCCTGGAGGTTGATTGTAAAATCTGGATAACAATCAAAATGGATGGGACCTTGGTTCATGGGGGATTCTAAGAGACCTAAGAGGCTATCATGCCAACGAACGTGTCTGGCATTTCTAAGGGCTATCAGAACGAATGCATTGAGACTTTTACGAAGGAGAGGATTGATACCAATTTGTACCAAACCTATGTGAATGAAATTGTATCCTTTCTTAATATGATCTCGGATGATAGATGGACTGAATAATTGGTGTATGATTTGGTCCTTGCAAATCCAACATAATTCTTTAGAACAGAAAGTAGACACCCATCTTCTTTCTCCTCATTCAGATGATATAAATATCATACCAAAAGGGGACTGAACCGAGCCAGTGGATGCGTTGAATGAGTGATTAACATGAAAGTAAAAATGTGTGCGGAAGCTGAATGATTTGAATAATAAAAGAAGACAGAATGAAATAAATAGTATGATGCATATGCTGGAGTAGGAGGTAAAACCTTCCATCCGGGAATGGGATGCGTAATGAATATATGTATACTGGATAAACTGAAATATATTAACCAAATATAAACTTACAACTGTATGTGGCTTTTAAGCCAAACTGTATGAAATAAGAAAGGGAAGAGCTGGATGGGGATACATGAGGGAAATAAGAGATATGAAATACATTCACTCTGACTTAATTTCTCTCAACTGATGGTTTCCGTTCAAAAAAAACCTCTGTTGAATGCTGGAGAAGAGGCGTCATTATATAGAGGAGAGGGCGCCTTGGATGCTGAAGAAAGGTGCTGGATTCCCGGCATAAAGAGCGGGGTGAATTTGCTTTAACTGAGGTAAAAATGTGATTTTACTGTAGATAAATAGTACTGTTCACACTTTTACTGTTCATGAATAGTGAACTGTCTGGTGCCGACAAAATTCTTTATCGGGAGCTGGATTTTACTTTAAATGGTCCTGTATGGGTCAAAATCATCATCTAATGCAAATGGATCTTGACTGAATTCATATGGATCAAAGTTGTCATCTTGTACTGGACGGCTGGATTCTGCATCTTAATGGGTTTCGGGATCATCTCCCATTTGAGTTACACGTATCATGAGCTGTCGGGCAAGTTCCTTAAGCTCATCTCTGGATTATCCTTGCAATAGGTCAGGAGGCAAAGAGGTGGATGACCTTGTCCTATGTGCAATGGGTTCAACTGTAGATATTACTGGATGAGGGTGATCTTTCATGATAAAATGGATAAATTTTTCAGGGACTAACTTATCCTACCATTTTACTGAGAATTCCTGTATAACTGTATGGTTATGGACTACATAGTTCCATTTCATGATCTATGGGATACGGTATTTGCTGCACATATGGATGATGATAGGGAACTATTCTATATGACTGTCTGTTTTATGCATGGTGCTTAGATGGGTCATTGCTGCATGTAAAGAGCCTGGAAGAACATCTGGAACAAGTCCAAATTTATTCCACCACTTTGTGAACCAGGAGGGGATCGGAGTTCTGAATTTAAGATCAAACATAAGAAACCATGAATGATCTTTGTTTTGATTCTGGATGAGAAGGGATTTGCTGAATGCATCAACATAGTCATAATATGCATATTGAACTAAAGAATTGGGGATAGATCGAAGTTGAGAGGGATGAGAACCCCAAGACCTTTGTTGAATGAAATTGACTATGATGAATTTTTGATATAAAATGATGGATGGGTCCTGTTTACTAAGTATGTCTTCAAACCGTACAGAGTCTGAATGAACAAGAATGGCTTTGTACCATTTGACGGATTTAGAGGGATAGTGAGGAATGAAATGCCATCCTGAAAGGAAGTATGAAGTGGCAAGAGTCCATGGATCAAGAGTCGGACTCTGAGGTGGTTCGATGAAGAATATGATGGTTGAATAAGACTTCTTGAAATATGGAGAAGAAGAAGTCCTGAGGGTACTGGATGGAACAATCTGAGCCTTTAGAATATCAAAAGGATCAGTAATTACATATGGACTGGGGGGAACGGTAGCAAGAGCTGACCGATAACTGGGTAGGCTTAAAGGGCCACTGGATGGTTTAGATGGTCTGGAGTAGTTTGGATGAAGAGGACTACTGAGAACAGAAAAACGGTTTCCTTGGGAAAGGGGAGAAGAGAGAGACTGTATAGGTGCAGGAGCATGAAGAGCTAGGGCACTAGTTGGATGGGTGGTGCTTCCCAGAGGGGAAGATGACGGTAATAATAATAATAATAATAATAATAATAATAATAATAATAATAATAATAATAATAATAACCAAAAAATTTTATATATATATAAAAAAAATATTCCGGGTTATTATATCCTTCCCTCCTCAAAGAAATTTCGTCCTGAAATTTAAAATAAAATACATCAAAGATCAAACAACTTGGGATACCTAGTACGGATCTTGGCCTCACGCTCCCAAGTAGCCTCCTCAACCCCATGATGGTTCCAATGAACCTTAACCAAAGGGATGGTCCTGCCTCGCAAAACCTGGTCCCTTAAGTCCAATATCTCTACGGGTCTCTGGTCATAAGAAGCGTCGCCCTCTAGTTGAAGATCTACCTAATCTAATACATGGGAGGGGTCAGGCTCGTACTTCCTCAACATCGATACATGAAAGACATCATGAACTCTAGATAGCTGCGGTGGTAATGCCAGCTTATAAGCCACCTCACCAACCCTCCCAAGAATATCAAAGGGGCCTATAAATCATGGCGACAGCTTTCCACTGCGCCCAAATCTCCTCAAACCTCGTCGGGGAGATATCTTGAGGAACACATGGTCCCCAACCTCGAATGACAAGGGCTGCCGCCTCCTATCTGCATAACTCTTCTGGCGACTCTAGGCTGTCAACAAGCGCTGCCTGATCACCTGTATCTTGTCCATGGTCTCACGGACTATATCGGGCCCCAAGGCAGCTGTCTCTCCCACCTCAGTCCAACACACCGGGGAACGGCACGGCCTACCATACAACGCCTCAAATGGTGCCATCTTAATACTGGACTGATAGCTGTTGTTGTAGGCAAACTTGACTAAGGCAAAGTGATCCTCCCAGCTACCCCTGAAATCCATGACACAAGCCCTAAGCATGTCCTCAAGGATCTGAATGGTACGCTCTGACTGGCCATCGGTCTGGGGGTGAAAGGCAGTACTAAACTGGAGCTGAGTCCCTAAGGCTGTCTGGAGACTCTGCCAGAACCGGGCAGTGAAACGTGGGTCTCTGTCTGAAACAATGGATACTGGAACCCCATGTAGTCGTACAATCTCTCAAATATACAATCTACTGAGGACATCTGATGAATCAGTCACTCTGATCGGCAAAAAGTGAGCAGACTTCGTCAACCTGTCCACGATAACCCAAACTGCATCGTGGCCTTTTGGTGACTTCGGAAGACCCGTCACGAAATCCATAGTAACGTGCTCCCACTTCCACTCGGCCACTGGCAATGGCTGCAACAACCCTCCAGGTTTCTGGTGCTCAGCTTTCACCTGCTGGCACGTGAGGCATCTCGACACGAACTGCGCCACATCTCTCTTCATCCCCGTCCACCAATACTAACGGCGCAGATCGTGATACATCTTAGTGCCCCCTGGGTGCACTGCCAGACGTGAGTGATGGAAATCTCTAAAGACATCAGCCCTGAGAGACTCTAGGATAAAAACTCTACCCAAATACCTTAGGCTAAGGTCAGAATGCACTGTCCATCCCTCAAATCCCTCAGGACTAGCAATCCGTGCTCTAATTTGATCTGCCTCAGCATCCAATAGCTGTGCCTCTATGACTCTAGTCAAAAGGGTGGGCTGTACACACAAGTTGAATAGAGTGGCATGTCCCTCAAACTCAGCAAGATCTAAATCAAACTCACCAATATCCCCCATCATCTCCTACTCCCTGATGGCAATACTGACAATAGTACCCCTCGACCTCCTGCTGAGTGCATCTGCTACTACATTGGCCCTCCCTAGGTGGTACTGAAGGTCAAAATCGTAATCCTCCATGTACTCCATCCACCTCCTCTGCCTAAGGTTCAGGTCCTTCTGTGTGAAGATATACCTAAGGCTCTTGTGGTCAGAGAAAACCTCGAATCTCTCCCCGTATAAGTAGTGTCGCCAACTCTTCAGTGCAAAGATGACGGCAGCTAACTCCAAATCATGTGTGGGGTAGTTCCGCTCATGGTTCTTCAACTGGCGAGAACCGTAGGCTACCACTCTACCCTCCTGCATTAGCACACAACCTAATCCCTCTCAGGAAGCATCACAGTACATAGCATAGCCCACTCCCCTCTCAGGTATGATCAAAACAGACGCTGAAGTCAGTCTCCTCTTCATGCTCCTGAAAAGACGAGTCATCGGCGCGGCAAGACGGGAGAAACCCTCCACAAATCGTCGGTAGTATCCAGTTAACCCCAGAAAACTCTGAATCTCAAATACACTACTCAGTCTCTCCCAACTCATGATAGCCTCAATCTTGGAGGGATCTACAGATACCCCTCCACTGGATATGACATGGCCTAAGAACTGTACCTCTCGAAGCCAGAACTCGCGTTTCAAGAACTTGGCAAATAGGCGATGCTCTCTCAAAATCTGCAGTACAGTCCTTAAATGAAAGGCATGTACATCCTTAGCAGGCGAATATACCAAGATATCATCCACAAATACTACCACAAATTGATCCAGGTAAGGACTAAAAATGCGGTGTATCAAGTCCATGAATGCCGCTGGGGCATTCGTCACACCAAAAGGCATAACCACAAACTCATAATGACCATAGCGAGTGCGGAAAGCTGTCTTCGCTATGTCCTCCTCCCTGACCCTCAACTGGTGATAACCCGATCTAAGATCGATCTTCGAGAAGCATCTCCAACCTCTCAACTGATCAAATAAATCATCAATCCTCGGCAACGGGTACTTATTCTTGATAGTAACCCGGTTCAGCCTCCTGTAATCCACACATAACCGTAGTGTCCCATCCTTCTTCTTCGCAAACAGTGCCGAGGCACCCCACGGAGAAGTGCTAGGACGGATAAATCCCTTACACTGTAGGTCAGTCAACTTCTCCCTCAGCTCTCTCAACTCAACTAGAGCCATGTGGTAAGGTGGTATGGAAATCGGTGTAGTACCGGGAATAAGCTCTATGGTGAACTCGATCTCTCGTCTAGGGGGTAGACAAGTCAAGTCACTCGGGAAGACGTCAGGGAACTCATTCACCACTAGGGGCAACACAATCTCTATGGTCTTACAATCACCCTCAATCAAACTAGTTAACATATAACTGTGGCCTCCCCAACTCCTAGAATCGCACAATGGTGGAACCAAGAAATCCCCGCGATCCCCTGTGAAATAAAAACAGTCTCCCTCAGGAGTGCACACAGTCACTCTCCCCTTGTAGCAATCTATACTCGCCCGGTAGGTGAACAACCAATCCATCCCCAAAATCACATCAAACCCGATCATGTCAAGTACAATAAAATCAAAGCGAAGAATACGATCAGCTATCTCTATCGAGCAACTTCTACAGATCCTCGTCAGTACTACACTACCCCCAACTGGCGTACCAACATGCAACGGGGGATCCAACTGATCTATATCCAAACCCAATGACATAGCAAGTATAGTGGAAATGAATGAATGTGATGCACCTGAATCTATCAACACACTGGCCCATGAACTAGACACAAGGAATGTACCTCTGAATACTGATGGCCCGGCAGTAGAGGTCTCTGGGGTGGCTACTGCATAGACTCGGCCCTGAGTGGTCTGGCCCTGCCTGCCTCCCCCTCTCTATGCCTGCTGGCCTCCTCCCCTAGATGCTGGAGCTCTGACACTCTGTGCGGAGGATGCAGACTGGTGATAGGGTGCTGGGAGTCCCTAGACTGATTATGGCTGGGGCAGAGGCACCTGCGTATGCTGGTAATAATAAGGCCTCGGCGCGCTCTGTGAAGTCTGCCCCTGAGGGCAGTTGGCCCTAACATGGCCAGGCTGGTGACAAGTGTAACAAACCAGTGGGGCTCTTTGACTCGGTGCTGGTAGAGGTAGTGGAAGTGACCCCTGACTGGATTCGACACCCTGTACAAAGCTGGGTCCCCTCAAAGGACAATCGGCCCTCCTATGGCCAGGCTGTCCGCATGTATAACACGAAAGAGGTCGCTGTGATCCTCCTCCCCTAGAAGTGGATGGCAAGGCAAGTCGGGGAGTTACTGAATAGAGGGGTCCTGTTGGTGGCTATGTGGAAGAAGTACTAGCTCGGTACCTCTTCTGCGGTCTATAGGTCGGGGCAGGTGTAGAGGTCTGTACTGTGGGTGCCCTGCCCTGAGCTCTGGTCTCTCTGATCCCCCTAAGATCGGCTAGCTCTCTCTCCACCTTGGAGGCCCTGATCATTGCCTCCTCATATGTCTCTATGATGTGACCAGCCAACCTATCTCTAATAGAGGTCTTCAACCCCTTGAGAAAATTGTACACCCTCAACTCCTCATTCCCGATAATGTGTGGGGCAAACCTCCCCAAAGCAGTGAATCAAGACTCATACTGGGCCACTGTCATATCCCTTTGGAGAACCGCCTCAAACTCCTTCCTGAACCCTACCCTGGCAGATACTGGAAAGTAGTTGTCATTGAACATGGCCACAAACGCCTCCCATCCCTCACTGAACCAGTGTAATCTGTCAGCGACTACCTCCCACCACTGACTAGCTAAGTCTGTGAACTGAAATGTGGCACATCTGATCCTCAAATGGGGCTCAGTAATCCCTTGTGAGTCTAGGATCCGAGTGATCTGCCTCAACCACTCCTTAGCAACCAGTGGGTCTGGCTGTCTAGCAAAAGTAGGAGGTCTCATCCTCTGGAATACCTTCATCACGAAAGTATCCCTAGTCTCACCGCTTGTGGTCTGTGCCTCCATCATAGTACGGAGACACTCTTGTAAAAGGGCTGCCATATCTCTGGCGTCGACTGTCTGCTCTACCTCCTCCACTAAAACAGGCACTAGGGCAGGTGCAGGTGCAGGAGCAAGAGCAGGTGCAGGAGCAACTGCCTCCTCGACTGCACTATAGTCTGAGGAATCAACTGGGGCTACAACCTCCTCTACAGTATCATGAGCTAGGGCAGCAGCTCTAGATCTGCCACGTCGTGGCTGGGCAGTAGCCCTAGGCCTACCCCGTCTGGGTGGTCCGGCTCTAGTAAGAGCTCGTCTAGGTGGCATATCTACAAGTCCAAGGGAAAAATTCAATATCACTTTTTCACATCCAGATATAAGCATTTAAATGTGATCTCAATCATGTTCTTATCAATAACTTGTACTTAACGGGTAGCACATATAGCAAGTCATGATATATACACTTAACAAGTTTTCACACATTATACATGTCATACCTCTCAACATAGCATCAATTAGCACGTAATCACAACAAGTCATGCATCAGGACATATGATCACATAGCACATAAGATCCTACCGCATGCTACTAACAGTTCACACCAAGTCATCACTTTTTCCTCTAGGGTCTCATGGTGTTTTAACAACACACCACGGTCTCTAGGTATTCGAACCTAAGCTCTGATACCACGTTGTCACGCCCCGAATTCTAGTGAACCCGAGGCGCGAGTAACGAGATAAAAAGAAATAAAATAATAAAGGAATAAAAGACAATTAAGGACAATCACATACATTCCATACACTGTTCTGATACATTGCATAGGGTCTGGTCCATTAATTCACGACAAACAAAATAAGAAATAGTCTTGCGGTTCATTTGGATAACCAAGAAGGAAAGAAAAGGAAAGGATAGTATTAGTTATGAGAGAAAGGAAAGGAGAGGAGAGGAGAGAGTAATCCCTCTTTTATGTTTGGACAACTAATGGAAGGAAAGGAAAGGAAAGACTATTATCTTGTTTGGGAATGATAATGGAGAGAAAAGAAAGGAAATGATTTTATATTATTTTACTATTATGTCTTAGGACAGAGATGTCATTTTTATTTTGGCTTTTATAATTTTAAGGATAATATTGGTATTATGAAAAATTCATTAAAATGAGGGTTAAGCTCTCCCTCTCTTTCCCTCCATTTCCCTCCCTTTCCTTTCTAATTTTTAAAACAAACATGACATAAGCTCTCCTTCCTTATTCTTCCCTTCCCTTTCTTTCCAATTCCTTCCATCCAAACATAGTGTTGGGCTTATGCCCTTATACAACATTAAATGCGCCCCTCGGGCCAAACATAATCCATAATCAAATCATCTCTACATCTCGCACAGCTGGAGCGTCATCTGAAATGTTTATCCCACGAATGGGTCAGCTCAACTGCTGGTACAATATAATGCTAATGCAAGAAACAAAATTAAGGGCGTGGCATGTGCAAGTGTACAGTTATTTCTATATGGCATTCAATATCATTATGGCAGTACATGAATAGTATGCAGTATATGAGCGGTATGCGTGACACACCCAAGCAACTCTATGCTACCATGTCTCGTCTTATGGTCCTTCCCCGATAGCCCGAGTACTAATATATGTCTCGCTTCATGGTCTGGAACCCGTCAGGCATGCGAGTACCTAATGGCCGATTTTGGGTTTTTCAGCACAAGATCTGCACCCTCATAATGCACAGCACCACATGCTCAACTCATGCCATGCACAAGGAACCACACTATACTAATATGCTCTGATTCATTCATGTCACAATGTAATCTCAATGATGCATCTCATTCATACATGAAGCATGCTTTCAATCACATATTTCATAGTCTCAACAGTTCTCAAATAATATAATCCACAATTTCCTAACCATTTTAAGTGATTTTTTTTGCAAAATGATCTATTTTTCATACACTATAAGACCCAAGAATTAAATTTAAACAATATGCTTGGAAACGGAAAATCAGAAGTGACCCATTTACCGTTTTTTTTCTGGGTTTCTCTCTTTAGCTTTGTGTCTCCTTCACCTTCTTTGTTCCAAGCCTGATTCAAGCTCCAAGATCTCCTTCTCCTTTCCAGAACTCTCTCTCTCTCGCTCTCTGTCTCTCTTTTCTTTCTTTCTTTCCAACTGACCGAGACATATACACCCACACACATCCACTCTCTCACGTCACCACCTGCACAGCCACTATTCTTGACCCTTCCCCTCTGTTCAGCCACCCTTGTTTCTCTACAAAGCAGCTTTGCATTAAATACAAAGCTGACCTACATATATATATATATATATATCTATATCTCCACTCAATTACACACACCGTAGACACACACACTTACACGACACCACACACATGGTCTGTCACACACACACACACCCACCAGACCTGTTGCACCTTGTGTAACACCTATATATATACATATATATATTAAAACTTAATCAAGTGCATGCATTAGGTACATTATACACATACATGTGTATCACACAATATACATACATATACTCACATACATGTATTAATATAAATAATAATAACAACAACAACAATAATAATAATAATAATAACCAGAAAATTTTTTATATATATATATATAAATTCCGGGTTATTACACTTGTGCATTTATAATATTCATTTTTAAAGATTTTTAAAAGACACTAATAATTGTAGAGTACCCTATTCACCCTTTGTAGGGTAAATATCTAAACAACAATGGTTGCATTCCCTAATCCCCAGATGATAGGTTTCAGATGTGTCACATGTGTATCAAAATTTGAAATATAACATATGTTTTATATTATAACAATTAGACGATATTACTTATTTTACATGTCAAGTTTTGATACGCTAGATAAAAAAAAAATTCAATAGTATCTTACTACTGGACCTCTTTCTCCTTTGCTATAAGCTTTTTTCTCTTTTGCTTGAGAAAGATCATTCCTATAATGATGCCAAAAGTAAGCAACTTTGTATTTTTTACATTATGTGAGCCTAATTTCTATAACATTTTACTAAAAACACCATGAAAATTTGCCATTGGAGATGAAATATAACAAATTTTGGTTTTTTTTGGCTCTAAATTGGAAACCTGAAAAATGTACATGCACATCATGTGTAATATATTTAATAATTTTTTACGCATTATGCAACCACACATTTACTTATTTTTCTTAATAGACAGTGGAGATTTCATAAATTTTATGATATTAAGTTTCCATGTCATATAATGCATTTAATTTTATATTGTTGAAAATATATACAATATTGTTAGATTCTGAATCTTGCAATCTCATATATATATATATATATATAAGAAGCAGATGAATTGGATCTGAATAACCTATTCATTTTAGAAATAATTAATTAAATTACACATAATTTTCTTTTCTTTTACTGTTTAGGTGTACTGTTGATTATCTTCTTCCTAGGTGATTGTTCTGACATACCCTAACCCAGCCATTAAGGATTGTGGTAAGCCTTGCATTTCCCTAAACGCTCTCCTAGCTTGATGGTACTACGACAACGGCTCCTATAGTTTGTGGACTTCCGGGGGGGTACAGAGTCAGTCTAGGTGGAGAAGATAACTAGTGGGTACAGATAAACAGGGAAAGAAGAAAAGACTGAGCATATATATATATATATATATATGATGTTGCTCTTTTTTTTTTTTTAATCAAAAGGGCCTTCTGTCCTTCACTACCTATCAAGAACTTGAGATCAAAGAGTCACTAGAAAGGTTCTGGCGGTAGCCTTTCCGATGATAGAAAGAAACTGTAATTTAAAAAAGAATTAAACATTAATTGAAAGCGTACCTTATGACCTTATTTATAGGTTGTAGATCTTCAAAGTTGAGTAGGATTAGGAACCATAAAAGTAGTTATTCGAAGATATCCAGAGATAATAGTTACCATATTGAACTCTGGTTCTTTATTCTGAGGTTGGTAGGATTTGAAAAGCGGTGCTATGTTCTGAACTATATACCTTTAAACCCTCCGTGCCTGTTTGACCTGGATAAAACAATCTTTCTTGATCTGTACCTTAAAGAGCTTTGTATAGACACGTGTCATGCTTTGAATATGTTTGTCACTTTATGGTATATCAGCTGCTTCCCCCTGAGCCTCAGTTCTAGAGGACTCGTGCGGAGCTGAGGTTAGGGTTTCTAAAGAGTCACGCGTATTTTCATAAATGCGCCATTACATATTCTGATAAAATAACTGCTGATGGGACATTTAAAGCCTCATCATTGCGTTAGCCGCTGATTGGATAACCGAGGCCATTATTGGCCAATCGTCGATTGGGGTTTTGGGGCCATAAATGTCGATCTTCCTTGGGTGGTGTTATAACTAGAAGAAATCTCTCCAATAAGAGTCTTTTAAGAACTCTTTAACATACCAATTGCAATTCTGAGCAAAAAGAAGGCCCCAAGGCAATTTCTGGTATTCCTGAAGATCACTCCGACGACCAATCTTCAAGCTTTCAGTCAGTCATAAAAAAATACCTTTCCATCTTTTTCTTTTCTATTTTGTATTTTTTTTTTTTTTTACCCTTCTTTTCCTTTTCTATTTTATTTGTGAGGATGTCTACTTCTTATGTTCATTCAAGCACGGGAGAGGAAGAGAGGGAAGTGGTAAAAATAGGGGATCCGGGGGAATTAGGCCCTATTTCGGGTGATGAAGTTGGGAATGCTTCAGGTGACAGTTTGAGAGTGCTTCTAATTGAAGCGCACCTCGAGCCTAGGGATAGAGAGGTCAGCTCGTTGGGCAGACCTCATAAGAGAGAGGAAGGCGAGAGTGCTATGACTGAGGGCATGCTAAATATTCTCAAAATTAATTTTGATTTTCCTCAAAATGTGTCTTGTAGGATATCGAGGGTTGTAGATCGCCCATCAGATATCGAGAAGGGAGAGATCTGTGCTTATCTTGAATGGTTTGAGGTTGGCGTATGTTTCTTTCTCCACCTCTAGTGAATGAGTTTTTTAGCTGGTTTAAGATCTACCCTGCGGAACTGAACATTAACAGTTGGAGGCAATTAATGGCCTTCTTAGTCCTAGGTCACTAAAACGAAGTCGAAGTAGATTTGAACCTCATTAGAAGTAACATGGATATGAATATGAAGTACCTGAAGTCAGAGGGGATGTTTTATATGTCATTTGACAAGAGCTTTAAACCATTCACCTCGGTGCCTACTTCCAACAAAACATGAAAGAAGTGGTACTTCTTTGTCAATGATAGCTGGGAATATGAAGGCTTCGAGATTCGGAACAGCTTCTTTCTTCAACACACCGATTTTAAAGGTGAGCCTGTAGAACGTCAGATGCTAATTTTAACACTGTACTCTCCTTCTAACTTGACTGACATTTTTTTTTTTTTAAATTTCTATTGTCATAGATAAGAAAGCTTAGAGAAGGTCGATTTTTACTCCTGACCTACGAGAAAAATACAAGAGACTTCTCCACCCTTAAGACCATCCTCACGACAAGGTCCTTACCCTCTAGAACTTCATGAACGCTAGGTTAGTGAAAGATAAGTCAGATATCCTGAAAAAGACTGTCCTGATGGGCTAGACGCCCAGATCAAAGAAGGTTGGGGGGACGTCCACCCCTGCTGCACAAGCTCCTCCCCAAAAGAAGAGAAGGATTGAGGTAGAGGGATCTACTTCCCTTGAACGTACGGTCTTAGAGGAGTTGGTTCTGTCCATCGTACAACGTGAGCTTCCACCACCTCCAGCCCCTATAGCGGGCTCTAGATCCCCAAGAAAAAGGAAGATAGGCACAGTTCCTCCAAGGTTTGCTATGGTTGAAACTAGGGAGGTAGCCATAAAGAAGGCCTACGAGGAGGCTTGGAGCTCAGCTGCTGGTCGCCTCAAGGGTCTAAAGCCTCGAAAGATCACCAGGGACCTTCTAGTCTCCCATATGAGGGTAAGATTGTCCTGACCTATGCCTTAGTCGATTTCATATATTTCTTTAACTTTCTATCCTTACTCACTTATCTAATTTTTATTTGTTCATAGGCGGCTCATGCCATGGCTGTCATCATGGATTGCCTCAAAGAATCATAACGAGAAGATAAACTTCAAGCTGAGCTGGATGAAACTAGGCTTCAGCTTGGGACCGTTCACTCTACATCTCTTTCTTTTGAGGAGAAGCTGAAAGAGTCCTTTACCACTGTTGCTATTCTGGAGTCATTGAAGAACGCTTTGGCTTCAGAGTTGGAGACTCTAAAGAAAGAGAAGGAAGAGGCTAACACTGCTACTGCTCAGAGGCTTGCCACTAGTGTGCAGGTGGCGAGATAAGAGATAGAAAAAGCCCTCAAGGAAGAGGTGTAGAGGCTGGGTGGAGAGTTTGTAAACCATGGGTATGAAACTTTCAAAAGAAAGATCCAGAAATTGTCTCCTGACCTCGACATCTCAAGAGTAGATGAGGTTTTAGTGGATGAACCTGCGACGAGTCCTCCAGAGGTTGCCCCAGTGGAATCTACTGATCTCGAGGGAGAAACCCCTTCTGCCAAGGATCATTAGTTAGGATTTTTGTAGCTTTTTTCTTTCTTCTAGTCTTTCGATCTTGTAATTTTCCCATTTTTAGGCTAATATATGAAATATCACTAATTCTAGAACTTGTATCTTATTTGATATCTTTGTGGTATGTCTGTCTTCAAACTAATTTCTTCAATATCCAGGCCAATAGAAAACATAAGCTCTTTAGAGACTCCAAAGCATTTATAAGCTATTTCAGAGGCCTAAAAACAGGATATACAGAACCGAAATACTTATAATTAAAACAAGGTTTCTCAAATGTCTATATACTAGTAATTTATAATATACCGACCTATAACATTTGTAAATAAAACAAGGATTTTCTAGAGGTCTGTAGAACGAGAAAAATGGACCAGAGCTATAGCACTTGTAATGGATACAAGACTTTTAAGGGTATATGCATTGAGTAAAATAGACCAGACTTGTAACACTTGTATTGGATACAAGGCTTTTAAAGGTCTATGCATTGAGTGAAATGGACCAGACCTGTAGCACTTGTAATGGATAAAGGCTTTTAAGGGTCTGTGCATTGAGTGAAATGGACCAGACCTGTAGCACTTGAACGGATACAAGGCTTTTAAGGGTCTATACATTAAGTGAAATGGACCAGACCTGTAGCACTTGTAATAGATACAAGATTTTTAAGGGTCTATGCATTGATAAAAAACTCTGAAGAGAATCAAAAGTAGCTTTTTATTGATAATACTAGCATAAGTGTTCGATATTCTGAGGTTTGGGTACAAGCTTCCCAGTTGAATCTTCCAACCAATAAGTCGTAGGTCTGACAATCTTGGTTATTTTGTAATGTCTTCCCCAATTAGGAGAGAGCTTTCTTATGGTAGGATCTTTAGTGTTCAAAAACACCCTTTTTAGGATGAGATTTCGAAGCTGAAAATTGATGGGCTTTAACCCCTGGTTAAAGCATTTAGCCATTATCTGTTGGCACGCTTCAGTCCTAATTCGAGCTTGCTCACGCTTTTCTTCTAATAGGTCTAGGTTTTCTATTGGCTATTGGCTATTGGCCTCTTGGTCAAAGCAATCCGTTTTAAGGGTTGGCATGCCAGTTTTGACAAGAATGATTGCTTCGGTACCATAGGCGAGTGAAGATGGTGTTTTTGCGATTGGGGTTCTTTTAGTGGTTCGATTGGCTTAAAGTACTTTAGGGAGTTCTTCGACCCATCTTCCATTGGCTTCCTCCAACCTTCTCTTAATTGCCTCAAGAATAGTGCAGTTGGTAACTTCGGCTTGCCTATTAGCTTGAGGATGCCCTAGAGAGGAGAAGTGGTAACTGATGTGCAGGTCTCTATAGAACTTTTCGAATACCCTTCTAGCAAACAGCGTCCCATTATCTGAAATAATGACCCAAAGTATGCTGAACCTATAAACTATATTTTTTTAAGTGAAATTTTTTGCTTTTACCTCTGTTATGTGGGTCAATGATTCAGCCTCTACCCATTTAGAAATATAGTCAATGGCGACTAGCAGGAATCTCCTGTTCTGAAGGGCTTTTGGCAATGGCCCTCTAATATCCATTCTCCATTAGGCGAAAGGTTAGGGACTCGCGATAAGGACGAGTTCATGATGAGGCTGATGTTGGTATAAGGTGAAACATTGACATTTGTCACACTTCTGAACATATTCCTTAGCCTGTTTTATCATATCGGGCTAGTAGTAGCCCTGAGTTAGTGCTCGGTGGCTTATGGTTGTATCACTATTATGGTTGCCATAGATCCCCTCATGTATCTCGGCTAGGACGTAGTGGGCCTTTTCTGGAGTTAAGCACCGCAAAAAGGGTTATGTGTAGGACTTTCGGTAAAGCTTTTCTTTAAGAATTAAATTATGAGCTGCCCTAATTCGAATTCTTCTGCCATGATTCTTATCCTCTGAAAGCAACCGTTCCTTTAGATACCGGATGATGGGAGTCATCTAATTCTAAGGTTGTTATAAAATTTGAAGGCATTGTATTACCTCAATACTTGGTTTTGACTGGTAAGAGATTTTTACCATTGAGTCCCTTTATGGCTTGAGATGAAAGGCCACATTTGCTAAAACGCTGGCCTTGGAGTTTTGGTTTCTTTTAATGTTCAGAATAGTGAATTTGTGGAAAGATTGCTTTAGCGATTCCACTAGCTCTGAATATCTGGTCATTCTATTATCCTTGGTGGAAAATTCTCCCAAAACTTGAGTCACCACAAGCTGAGAGTCAGAGAATGCGTCAAGATCTAAAATTTCATATTCTAGAGCCAATTTCATCCCAAAGATAAGTGCTTCATACTCGCTTCATTGTTAGAGGCTTTGAATCCCTAGCTAGCGGCTTTTTCGGTTACGATCCCATTAGGAGATTGAAGTATTATGCCTATTCCAAAACCTTTATCGGTAGACGAACCATCAGTATAAAGTAGCCATACTGAAGTGTCTATAGTGGTTTGAGCTTTTGAATGTTGTGTTCTAGTGAAGTTTGCTATAAAGTCTACTAATACTTGGCCTTTAATAGCAGTCTACGGTACATAGGATATGTCACATTCTCTCAGTTCTATTGACCATTTGACCAGTCATGCCGAAACTTTAGGTTTATGTAGGACTGATTTTAAAGGATAGGATGTTAGGATTATGATAGGATAGGCTTGAAAGTATGGTCTGAGCTTCTGAGTAGATATCACCAAGGCTAAAGCCAGTTTTTCAATTTTGGGGTACCTCGTCTTGGTGTTTAGAAGTGTCTTGCTGACGTAAAAGATAGGCCTTTGAGTTCTTTTGTCTTCCTTAATTAATGTAGAGCTAATGGTACTTTTTGAAACAGCTAAGTACATGAGTAATTTTTCCATTGGCATTGATTTTGAAAGGAGTTCGGGGGAGGCTAAGTATCTCTTGAGTTGTTGGAAGGCCTCTTCACATTCAGAGGTCCATTCTAGGGCCTTACTCCCCTTAAGGCTTTCAAAAATGGAAGGCACCGATCCGTAAATTTAAAGATAAACCTATTTAGTAATGCTATCCTTCTATTCAACCCTTGGATATCTTTCATGGTTTTAGGTGATTCTATTTTAATCAAAGCTTTGATCTGTGAGGGATCTACCTCAATTCCTCTTTAGGAAACTATAAAATCCAAGAATTTTCCTTTTGTGATCCCAAAGGTACATTTTAAAGGATTAAGCTTCATTCTGTGTTTCCTCAGGATGTCGAATGTCTGGCTCAAGTGCTGGATGTGGTCACCTTTGTGAACATTTTTGATACGCATATCGTTGATGTAGACTTCCATTGTATTCCCAATTTGGGGGCCAAACATTCTGTTTACGAGTCTCTGGTACATAGCTCCAGCGTTTTTCAAACTGAACGACATCACTCTATTACAGTAGAGACCTCGTTCTGATATAAAGGTTGTCTTCTCTTAGTCTGGAGGATATATTTGAGTTTAATTGTACCTAGAGTAAGCGTCCATGAAACTCGTGAGTTCATGACCTACCATGGCATCAACAAGTTAATCAATTCTGGGAAGAGGAAAACTGTCTTTAGGACAAACTTTGTTAAGGTCGGTATAATCAATGCAAACCTTCCACTTGTCGTTCTTCTTGTTGCAAGAAATGTATTGGTAAGCCATTTTGGGTAGAACACTTCTTTTATCATTCCAGCATTTAGCAACCTCTGGACCTCTTCATTGACGATTTTATAGGATTCAAGGGCAAACGTTCTTCTTTTTTGTCTTACTAGGAGATGACCTAGATCTGTCATCAGCTTATGAGAGATGAAATCAGGATCTGTTCCTTCCATATCTTTAGTTTCCCAAGCAAATACTAAAATGTTGACCTTTAGGAATTTAACAATATCCTCTTGTTTGGAAAGGGATAGGGGTGATCCAATTTGTACGTATTTTCCCTCTCCTTCAGTGCTGATGAGTACTTTGATGGGCTTCTCTATTGGTTTGACTACGTTGTCACTTCCTTTGGGACTTAGTGGCTCGTTAATCTCGGAAGGACATTCTTCTGCCTCATAAAGGTTGGAAGACGAGGAACTTTCCTTTCATAAGGGTACTGTAATTGCTATTGGGAGGGCTTTTCCTTTTAGTGCGAGGGCATGACATTCCCGAATAGTGGGTTGACAACCCTTGATGCTGAGAACTTTGTTGTTATGGACATATTTTAAGCATTGATGGAGGGTTGAAGTAACTGCTCCCATCTAGTGGATCCAAGGCCTCCCAATAATGTCATTATAGGACAACGTATTCAGAGATCAATGTCCTTTGTCTGTCCCCTTCTCCTATCGTGGTCAATAAATCGATTTTGCCTATTGGGATGCTGAGATTCCTATCGAATCCGGTTATGACAACAGCGGTAGCCCTGATGTCATTAAAGTTGAGCTTTATGTGTTTAAAGGACTCGTAGAATAATACGTTGGTATAACTTCCAGTATCCACGAGAACGCTTCTGATATCAAAATTAATGATTTTGAGTGAGATGACAAAAGCATCGTTGCGGGGACAACGTATCTTAATGAGGTCTAGTTCAAAGAATTGGATTTGAAGTTCTGACTTCACATTTTTCTCAATGGCCGAGATCTAGATGATACTGGGTTCTGCCCTTGCCTCCCGAGCATATCTTTTGCTGGCTCGGTTAGAGATTTCTGTCATCGTATTGCCAGCATGAAGCACAAAGATGACCTGATTATTTTGTCGTTGCTGATCATTCTAAACTTTTCTCTGTTCAGGCCTTTGCTCTTGCCTTCTTTGAGGTTGTCTTTCATCACAGGGGTTTTGCCTCCCGTCTTGACGAACAAACTCTCTTAGTCGTCCTCTCTTGATAAGATGCTTTATTTCTTGCTTCAGAGCCCTGCATTCCTCAGTTGTGTGTCCCTGCTCTTTATGAAAATCATAATATTTGTTCCGATTTCTTGAGTCGGGGTGGCTTTTCAATGGCTCTGGCCACCTCAGGTTTTCATGAGTTTAGATCTGTTGGAGTATGTGGGTAAGAGAAGCATTTAGAGGGGTGTAAGTCCCATACCTCCCAGAGTTAGAGTTGTTATGGGCTCTGGATGCTGTTTTTGTTAGGACTCCTGATCCTCTTCTTGTTAGCAGTGTTATCCCTCTTCTGATTTGGCTCATCATTCTGAGTTTTTTTTTTTTGGCTTTTCGGAAGGAGGTTTTTGTATCTTCAAGATTAATATACTTCCATGCCCTTTCCATGAGCCCTGTCATATCGATGGGAAGATTCTTGGTCAAGGAATCCTGGAAGCGTCTAGGCCCAGGCCTAAAGTGAGGGCGGCCACTAGGAAACTTGGACTACAATTGGTTATCTCTGTGAGATCGGTGTTAAAATGAGCTATGTACTCCCAAGTGATTTTCCCTTTGCTTGCTTTATAGTTAGCAAGAATGCTAGTCCTTTTTCTTAATTTCTTGCTTATTAAGAATTAGTCAAGAAATAGTATACCTAGTTCATAAACATTGCTGATCAATTTTTGGGGAAGGTTGTGGAACCACTTAAGGGCGGTACCTTTGAGGCTTGTCACGAAAGTTTGACACATGAAGGCATCGATAGCTCTATGGAGAGCCACTGTGTGTTGATAATGAGATAGGTGGTCCCCGGGGTCTTTAGACGCATCGTAGAGAGTGAATTTTGGGACAACGAATTTCTTGGGTCGCTTTTCTATCATTTTGTTAGAGGTAAATGACGTGGAGAACCTACTGAGAAATTTACTTAGCTCGTCTTGATCTGGAGGGGCACAGAACCCTCTGGCTGAGGTCGTCTGATCTTGGGAGTCTGCTGTCTCCTCTACCTTCTGAGGGTCTTTGGGTAAGACTTCTTGTGGGATCGGTACCCATTGTTGATCTTATCTTGCACTTTCAGATTCTTAACTCAGAGGAGGAATTTGTCTGGTGTTAGTAGAAGGACGTTACCCTCTCAAGATTGGGGGGACTCGAGTCTCGAGAGGCTGGAATTTTAGTGGCGCTGGACTGGCTCCAAAGGCTATTGGAGTTGGAATCCTTGTTCTGCTCTGGTAGTGGACAACTGGATGAAACGTAGGCATCCTTTTCCCCATAACTACTGACGTCTAGGGATCAGCCCCTATATGAGTGATACCATGGGGGTGTACCGGTTGTATGTCGGGTAACCCCCCGTTAGAAGATCCTCTGCCTGTGGTGGTGGCGGGAGGCTGAGGTCCTCCGTGAACAACGTTAGTAGGAGAAGGAGGAGGAGGGTTGCTCCGCTGGTTCTGAGCCAATGAAGCCAGAGCTTGTGACATGGCAATGGGTTGTTCCTGTATTTGATCAGATTGTCGTTGAATCCAATCAAGTTGTTGTTGTAAACGATTGGGTGTTTGTCCCATTCCTCTTCTAGTATGAGGCTAATTCTGAGGGTTTTGGGAGTTCTTTCTAGGACGAAGGCTGTGAGCCATTGTCTTTTGGAAGAAAAAGATAATAGATTTGTGTTTTTGAAGAAAAGGATAGTAAGAACAATTGTCTTTCCCACAGACGGCGCCAAACTGTTGTTGCTCCTTTTTTATCAGAAGAGCCTCCCATCCTTCGCTACCTGTCAAGAACTTGATATCAAAGAGTTACCGGGAAGGCTCCGGTGGTAGCCGCTTCGATAATAAAGTCAGTAAATATAAAGAAACTGTAATTTAAAGAAGAATTGAACATCAATTGAAAGCATACCTTATGACCTTATTTATAGGTTGTAGATCTCTTAAGTTGAGTAGGATTAGGAGCCATAAAAGTTGAAATTTGAAGATATCCGGAGATATATAGTAGTTAACATATTGAATTTTGTTTCTTTATTTTGAGGTCGGTAGGATATGGAAGGCGGTACTATATTCTGAACCATATACATCTGAACCCTCTGTACCTGATTGACCTGGATAAAACAATCTTTTTTGATTTGTACCTTGAAGAGTTCTGTACAAACGTGTTATGCTTTGAATATGTTTGTCACTTTATGGTATGTCAATATATATACACACACTAGCATTGGCCTGTGCTATGTATGAAGTATTATCAAAAGAAAAATATAAAAATAAATCTAAAAAAAAAAAAAATTTGAAAGAAAAAATGTAAAAACCCTCAATACTTTGTGAATTATAACATAATTAAAAAATTTGTGTGTAATCAATAAGAAACTATTCACAATAATTCAAATTCTAACTTCCACGAACTAATTCAACTTAAAAATATTATTTATTTTATAGTTTTATTAGAAACGAAATTATCACTTTTATATTATCACAGAAAGAGAATATTGTAGTCTCCAGGTCGTAACTAAAAGAGAAAAATATATGGCATTTTTTTGTTCCAGCAATACTAAATGAAGGTTGTTGTTTGAATCAGTGGCAATATCAACCAATTGGTTTTGAAACTTGGCTTGCAATTAGTGAGTCCAGCTTCAGTATTAGTGTTGTTTTCATAAATTATTATGAGCATATATACATTTTGTTGACTAAATCACATCTCAGGTTTCACGTTGCATAAAATCCCTAAGCATTTGCATCTGCTAAGTCAAAAAATTCAACTAAAGGTTAGAACTAATTAATTCAAGATCTTTTTTGACATGAGCAATCCAAGCAAATTGATATTTCACTAATTTAAAATCATTGTCGTAATAAATTACCATTAAAAGATATGTTTAGTTTGGAGGTGGCAAATGTTATCTAGTGGATCAATATGAATTAACTATGAGTATTTGGTGGATTAAGAATAAGTAAGTACCTGATATGCGGATGCTTACAAATTTAGGATTTTGTCACCTGTTATTGCCGCAACTGCAATGTATTATTTTATTAACCTGTGAAATTCTATTTTCTTGCCAAAAAAATTTCCTTCTCTTTTGCCCCTGGTTTTGGATTTGGGAATGGATGTAGACCAATAAAGGGACTGTTTGAACGTCTCATTCCAAATGCAATAAGGGAAGAGGAAGTGTTGATAGTGGTCCGTGAGAAACAGATCGATGCAATGAAGGAATTTGATTTTCCATAGAAAATCATTGCCTGACTTCATTTCATTGAGTATTGTACATTAATTTTTTAATTGTATTCTTAAATTTTTTTTTTTTTTTTGTAGTTATGGTGTTTTGTTAGGTTTTCAAGAAATTCAAAGTAAAATGACTCTTGTGATTATTTAGAAATAATATTTTTTTCATTAGGGTGAAAAAAAAATTGTTGCCCTCCTTCAAACTTACCTTAGACAAATTCAAACCGAAAATTCTAAATGTTCAAATAAATTTACCTTAGACAAATTTAGTAAGTATAAAAAGTTTTTCTTTTATATAAAAAAAAATTAATGGAATGGATTCGGGTTTACTCGACTCGTATGTGACTTAACTCGTATTTCATCCGTTTAATTACGAGTCAAATATAGATTCAACTCATTTTAACTCAACTCAATTTCAACTCTCCCATTTTGTCCTACGTAGTTTAGTGTATTCATAATGAGAATTATTGATGTGTTCTAGCCAACTCCAGTGATTTGAGTCACATAGAATAAAGTTATCCTACAATTTTAAAGTTTAATCTTCACATAAAATTTTTAGACAATTTATATGGGTTTACAATCATTCCTGCACCTCCTTGCTTCATACCTCTCCGCTAGAATTAAACGAACATTTAAAGCTCAATTTTCCTTACCTACTTTTTTTTTATATCTTTATGATTTTTTATATCTATCAAGACTCTTATCGCTTTGATAATTTTTTATACATAATTTTTTACTATTTTTAAATATATTAAAAATTATAAAAGATGAGTCATGATATATTATGGATTCCAGTTAGAGAGTTTTTAACCTATTAATCTTTTATAATTTTTTATGGATGGTACATATCAATAAAATATTCACAATTTGTTTTACGTATAATTAGCTACACTAAGTGGTTTCTCTTAATTACATTTTATAAAAAGTACATTAATTGCGTTTTATAAAAATTACATTCCTAATTGAAAAATGTATTGTTTGCTACATATAATAGTTAATCGTTTATAATTTTTATGATATTTAAAATTAGTATTAAATGTCATTAATCATTTATGTAGAAAAAAACTATCATGGAAATAAAAGTCATAGATTATGAAGACTCCTTATAGAGAGAGATTTTTCAAATTTAAATTATATCTTGGAAAGTGAAATTTCTATTAGTTAAATTTGATATGTCAGTTAATTATCAAAAGATAAGAGTCCTTAAGAATTATGGAGAGTCCAAATAAAGAGAGATTCTAATCTCACAAGTTATCTCAACAGAAGCTCCTAGAAATTCTAAACTGATTTATAAATATAGACCATGATCTAGTTTTTAATAAGAAATTAAACATGATGTTACACTTTTCTACTTTGAAGGCTTCTTCTCTCAAATTATCTGTCAAGAACTTGAGGTCAAAGGGTGTTCGTGAAGGCACCGGTAGTAGATGCTCCGATGATAAAGTTAGTAAAAAAATAAAGACAGTAATTCAAAAAAAGAATTGAATGTGTATCTTATGACCTTATTTATAGGATGTAAATCTCCTAAGTTGAGTAGGATTATGAGGCATTATAATAGGGATTCGAAGATATCCATAGAGAGCAATTTCCATATAGGACTCTATCTCTTTATTCTGAGGTCAGTAGCGTATAGAAGGTGGTGATCAATTTGGAAACTCTTGCCCCGGAGACTTGGAGGCCAACGGGTCGAACTATGATCCATTCCGAGGTGTGTGCTGTTGAAGAATCCCCTTGTGGACACGTATCACGTTTTGAATAATGTGGTCAGTTTATGGTTTATCAGCTACTCCCCCCTCCCCCCAAGCCTCTGTTAGGTGTGATTTATCCAGAATTGAGGTTAGGGTTTCTGAAGAGTCGCACGTGTCTTTTCCATAAATGTGTCGTTACGTATTCTGATAAAACAGTCGTTGATGGGACAATTAATGTCCCATCATTGTGTTAGTCATTGGTTGGACAACCGAGGCTATTATCGTTCCAACCGTCGCATTGATCCTGAGAGGTTGGTTAGAAGTGATGCCTTAAATGACACACCTTTTGGATGATTTATAAATAGGAGAACCATCCCCTAAGAGGAGATTTTAACAATCTCTCAAAATATCAAGTGTACCTCTAAGTAAGAAATAACCCCCCAAGGAGATTTCCTGTGCACCTGAAGTTTCTCTCCGATCATCAACCTCCCAGTTTCCGGTCAGCTTTGAAAGCACGTTTAGAACCCTCTCTTTGAATTCCTCTTCAGTATTCTCTTATTTTTTTCCCTCTTTTTTATTTAAAATTTTTGAGAGATGGCTGCTTCTAATACTCGATCGATCACTGGAGATGAAGTGAGGGAAACCATGGAACTAGATAACCAAGAGACACTAGGCTTTATCGTAGGTACCGAAGCTGATGCCTCTGATAGTAGCTCTGGAGTTCTTTTAATTGAGGCACATTTGAAACCATAAATAGGGAGGTCGGTACCTCAGGCAGACCTCAGAGGAGAAAAGAGGGTCAGAGTGCCATGAACCAAGTCATGTTAGATGCCCTTACCTTTAATTTTGACTTCCCAAGAAACGTGACTTGGAGGCTCCCAGGGACCATAGATCGGCCTTCAAATATTGACAGGGAGAAATCTGCACCTACCTCGAATGGTTCGAGGTCGGGGTACGCTTCCCTTTCAACCCCTTAGTTAGTGAGTTTTTCAACTAGTTTAAGATTTGCCCAGCAGAACTGAATATAAATAGTTGGAGGCAATTAATGGCCTTTTAGTTTTAGGTTATTAGAACGAAGTTGAGGTAGATCTGAACCTCATCAGGAGTAACATGGACCTTAAATATCAGAAGTCGGAAGGTATGTACTACATGTCTTTTGACAAGAGATTCAAACCAGTCACCTCTGTACCTATTCCAACAAAACATGGAAGAAGTGGTACTTTTTTGTCAAAAGTGGCTGAGAGTTTGAAGAATATGAGAACATGAGCAACTTCTTTCCTCGGAACATAGGTTTTAAGGGTGAGCCTACCGACATCAAGTGTCTTCGTTAATTATTTCTGTTATGTTCTGATTGACCGTGTTTAAGATTTTTGGTGTAGATAAGAAGGCTTGGAAAAGATACATCTTTACTATTACCCTATAAGAGAAGTATAAAAAACTTCTGCACCCTTTAGAACACCCTCACGAAATGATTCTTACTCTACAAAACTTCATGGAGACAAAACTTACTAAGGACAAATCCGAGGTCCTCAAGAAGTCCGTGATTTCAGAATGGATGCTCGTATAGAAAAAGATCGGGGAGACGTCTATACCTACCCGAGCAAACCCTTCCCCCGAAGAAGAGAAGAACTGAGGTTGGGGGGCCAAGTTCTTTTGAGCACACTATGTCTAAGAAGCGTTGCCAGTAGTATGCCATGAACTTCCACCAGCTCCAGCTCTAGCTCCAGCACCAGCACGCCCCTTATCCCGAGGTAAGGGGAGACTTGGTATTGTTCCTCCCGGGGTGGCTATGGCAGAGACAGAGGAGACTGCCATAAAGAAGGCCTATAAGGATGCTTAGGGCTCCGCACTGGTTAGTTCGAAGGGTTTAAGCCTCAAAAAATTGCCAGGGACCTCATAGTCTCCCATATGAGGGTAAGTCATTCCGATCTGATATACTTATCTCCTTCACCTATTTTTTGGCTTTTCATTTTATTGACTTGTCAATCTTTTCTTTAGTAGGTGGCTCACGTGATGGTTACCATCATGGACTGCCCTAAAGAGTCTAAACAGGTGGATAAGCTTCAGGTTGAATTAGATAAGACGAGGCTTCAGCTTAGAACCGCCCAATCCACTGCTTCCTCTCTTGAAGAGAAGTTGAAGGAGTCTCGCAACGCCCTCTCTATTTTGGAATCCCAGAAAAATGCATTGGCTTCAGATTTGGAGTTTCTGATAAAAGAGAAGGAAGAATCTGACACCACTGCTACTTAGAAACTTGTCGACAATGAACAAGTGGCGAGGGAAGAGACAGAAAGGGCCCTCAGAGAAGAAGTGCAAAGGTTAGGAGGAAAGTTAGTGGTCATGGGTATGAGACGTATAAAAAAAAGACCCAAAAGCCCTATCCCGACCTCAACATCTCTGGCGTGGATGAGGTCTCGGTCTCTAATGACAATGAGGCCGGTATTAGGAAGGAAGAACTTGTGTTAGATCCTTCCGAAGCTGCTCTGGTGGAGTCTACAGATCTTGAGAGGGAGAGCATCCTTGCTGAGGGGAAGTAATTAAGGATTTTTTTTGCATTTCCATTTTTTGGTTTTCTCCCTTGTATTTTTGTAATCATTTATAAAATCACCTTTTTTGGCTCCTAGACCTAGTGTTCAAGTGTAATTATTTTGTTTTAACCTTTTTAACCAATTCAGAAGTGTGAATTGAATCAAGTAATATTTATAACACTGAGATCGGTAATATCCACAACGGTAATAATCTCACAATGATGAATGATTCAGTTCTGCAATACTTTATAATAGATACAAGGTTCTTTAGGGGTCTGGTGGCAACGCCGTAATAGGATCCATACCTGTAACACTTGTAAAGGATACAAGCTTTTTAGGGTTCTGGTGGCAACGCCGCAATAGCATCCAGACTTATAACATTTGTAAAGAATACAAGGTTTTTAAGGATCTAGTGGCAATGCCGCAATAGTAGAGATATATACCTATAACACTTATAAAATATAAGGTTTTTAGGGGTCTGATGACAACACCGCAATGGTAGATAAACAGACTTATAACACTTATAAAATATAAAGTTTTTAGGGGTCTAGTAGCAACGCCGCAATAGGATCCAGACATGTAACACTTGTAAATGATACAAGGTTTTTAAGGGTTTGGTTGTTTTTATGAACACTGAAGTGGATAAAATCTTAGAGATTTTTATTGATAATACTTGTGCAGGTGCTCAATATTCTAAGGCCTGGGTACAGGTTTCCAAGTCTTCTAACCAATAAGTGGTAGGTCTTACAACCTTGGTCACTTTGTAGGGTCCTTCCCAATTAGGGGTAAGTTTTCCTATAGTAGGGTCTTTCGTATAACAACCTGACCCAATTAAGTGAAGCAATTAAGCATAATGATGATTATTGTAATAGAACTTTCTTAATAATCATGGGCAATTCTACTTAAGACTAATAGTCTATAAATATGTAGACAAATGTATAAATAAGTGCAATTAGCTATGAATTGGAGATGATCAATTTTAAGAAAGTAATTTAATGACAAAGGTCGTAACTTGATAACAAATTACGATTGGCGTTAATCGAGGATTAACACATAAATAATTTTGAAAAATTAGCGCATGAATGCACTAAAGCAAAACTAGTGATACACGAATGAAGTATGCTTAATCAAGGATTATTGTAAAAATTATAAAAGACCTTTAGGAGATTTAAGATACAAATTTTGAGGATGATTAAAATACAATATGATACACTCACAAAAGAAAATATGAGGAATAAACCCAAAAGTGCTCCTACCAAGTCATGAACCTTGGATCAAAAATGGGATTTACCCAAAAATTTACCAACTAGGCTACAAGTACCTTTATGCTATGTTATCCATATGAAATATATATATATATATATATATATATATATATATATAACATAGAGAAGTGTAGGAAATTTCAAGAAAAAAAGGTAAGCTGTCATCACCCTAATGCAGCAACACCTTAATCAATTAAAATACATGCAATTTAAATCCCACATATCTATGTATTGACCACTCATATAGCTAAAAGATGCTAACTAATTTTATCCAACTCTCTATCAGCCGAACTAGAGAGAGGGGGATACATAAAGAGAGAGGATAGAAAGAGAAAAAGAGAGATTTTGTGTGTGCACATGAGTGGCATCAATTCAAAACCAAATGAGATATCCAACAACCATGGAAGACTTAGATGGAGCTCTAGTTTAGACATACAATAATAGTGAAGAGAGGGAAAGAAGAGAAAGAATGTAGAGAGAGAAACTAAGAAACACCTCAAATTTAGACCAAACAAGGTAAAACCTTTTTTCTTGATCCTATCTCAAGTTGTGTACATATTTGGAATGAAATAAGCAAAGAAAATGAGCTTAAAACCTGAGGACAATATATCACTATGGGCAAAGCTCAAAGCTGAGCTCAAAACTCAAGTTGAATAAAAGCCTATACTGTACTTAAAACCTTAACCTAGATACATACTAGGTCATGCTGCAAGAAAAATGAGCTTGAATGGCTTAGAAATGAAGCTGAAATAGGGACTTGTAGGCATAAGAGAATAATCAGGCACCTTATGAAAAAAACCTTGGTTAAACCATTTTTGAAGCCCTAGACTTATAGGGAAATTACTGACAATCAAAATGATTCAAAAATCACCAAAATGGTGATTAGATGAGGGAGAAAAATCAACTAGAATGTCTTGTCAAAAGTCGGGCTACACCGGAGCTCCGACTGTAACCTCGTCTTCGATGACCATAACCTAGCCCAAACTAAAAACCAACCTTAAAAATGGAATCCTCGAGTGAAAACGATTTGAAACACATCGGAGAAGATGTCGGAAAACACTCGCCAGCAATCGCTGTCACTAGAAAAGGCGATCGACGTAGGCGATGATATTCAGTTGACCAATCAACGAGTCGGTCAATGGGTCGGGTCCTGACCTATGTCAAAACGGATCCAAGGGCTAACCAAACGGTGTCATTTAGTTTATGAGGCATGACGTCATGCTGATGTAGTGAACCGGATTGAACCGTTTGGTTCTTAACCAAACTGAACCGGTTCACTTGAAATGTTACTGAACCAGACAGTTTTCTTTATATATTTTCCTAAAATTCTATTTTGACCTGAGACCTTTCTGTCAATTATGAAAATACCTTGAAAAACAATTATAACTTATTTTTAAATCCTTTTTAAATTATGAGAAATTACCAAAATGCCCTTAAGCCAAAAACAGGCCAAACGAAGGCCAATTAAAATGCAAGAAGAGTCTAACCCAACATTTTTTAGCGTTTCTAATTCAATTGAAGAGTTCAGTTTATGAAATTAGATCCCAAAAATTATGAACGGACAAACCGGGATAATTCTAATTATATCCTAATGATTAATAAAGTGACCAATTGAACCTCAATGACTTTGAAAATACTTATCTTAACATTTTTGGGCATTTTGGACCCAATGACAGTATCTATTTTATGAAATGAACTCGAAAATATAGATACGTGAAATGTCATAATTATCATTATGTCTTTAGTGATCCAAAAGCCAATTCAATGTTAGAGATAACATATTTTGACTTTTTTTTTTTTTATATTTCGGGCTCAGCAGTGGAGTCCATTTTAGCAAACGAAGTATTGAAAAAGGGACACGTGAAAATATAAAATTACAAAAATTCTCCTATGCTTAATATAAGTCACAAATAGGCAAATTAAGATCTGAAAAAGCATAAATTAGTTATTTTCGACATTCCAGACCTAACGGTGATGACCGTTGGAGAAAAATAAGACCCGATAACCAACTATAAAAAATGACAAGTATGTCCGTGAGACTTAATGAAGCTACCAGAATAATATAGATGAAATTAAAAGGTCAATGTAAATGTTTTAAAGACCATCTGGACTCAAAAATGAAATTCGAATACATAAATCATGTATGGAGAAATAAGGGACATTAAAAGTGTCAATTTCCATTATGCCCCTAAAGGGCCAAATAAGCTATAATGCATCAGGAACCCTAAATTAGAAATTTGAGGATCTTTTAATCAATTAGAAAAAGTTCAAAAGAACTTTAAAAACTAAATTGAGGTACCTAAATTAGAATGTATACTGATTCGACATATAATCATGATTATAGGATCACTTGAATGATGGAAAAATGGAATAAGACTTTTGGGTAGCTACTTTGGTACTAGTATGAGAATGCAATTATTGATGAACAATTTTAAGAAACAAGGATTGGAAGTTATTCAAGTAGGCTACATTGGTAGAGTAGAAATCTACATACTAGAGTTCGAGGTTTACTTACATTGGGGATTATAGGATCACTTGAATGATGGAAAAATGGAACAAGACTTTTGGGTAGCTACTTTGATACTAGTATGGGAATGCAATGCTAAGGACCCAATGTAAGTAAACCTTGAACTCTAATATGTAGATTTCTACTCTACCAATGTAGCCTACTTGGATAACTGCCAATCCTTGTTTCTTAAAATTGTGCATCAATAATTGTTTTGAGTCCACAAGCTATTGTTTATTGTGATTTCCATGTTGTGAAATTTATAATTTGTCGAGATTTTATTGATTGTGAATATCTATGAGTCCTTTGATTCCTTGGTTATATCTTGTCTTTGTGATTATTGTGATCCATTTTGTTGTGGACATTTGTAACCCATGTATATTCACATACCTTGTGGAATCCTTACGCTGATAACATTATTTTCCTGGGGTTGTATCTGTCACAATGCCCATTTTTACTTTTTGGATGCTGATGACCTACCGGTCAGTATATGGATATGGTACCTAACACATAATCTTGATAAGGACATGATTTAATAAGAACTCTTGGTTCTATTCAAGGAAACCCAATGATGAGTGGTGAGCCTGAATGAGTGCTGTTTGGGGGTAGGCAGCTCTATTTGTTGATGACATCTATTTGACTCAATTTGTATATATTTGATTCCACACCATTTGTTGATTTGATGATGTTACCTTTGGATGTGAAATACATCTTTGAGGCTTATCTTTGTGTTCGATTTGAATTCCTTTGACTTTGGCATCTAAACGTTTTATGTTGATCTATTTGACTCAGATTTTTATGTCTATTTGACTCAATTTGTATATGTTTGCTTCCACACCATTTTTTGATTTCATGATGTTACCTTTGGATGTGAAATACACTTTTGAGGCTTATCTTTATGTTCGATTTGAATCCCTTTGACTTTGGCAGCTAAACATTTTATGTTGATCTATTTGACTCAGATTTTATATCTATTTGACTCAGACTCTCATATCTATTTGACTCAGAATTCTATATGTTTGATTTTGCACTATGATTATTGATCTGTTAGACTCAGATCCTTATATCTATTTGACTTAGATTCTTATATCTATTTGACTCAGACTCTTACATCTATTTAACTCAGATTCGTATATCCATTAGACCCAAATTCGTATATCCATTAGACCCAGATTCGTATATCCATTAGACTCAGATTCTTATATGTATTTGACTTAGATTTTTATATCTATTTGACTCAGACTCTTATATCTATTTGACTCAGATTAATATATCCATTTGACCTAGATTTGTAAATCCATTAGGCTCAATTCTTATATCTATTTGACTCAGATTTTTATATCTATTTGACTTAGATTCATATATCCATTTGACCCAGATTCGTATATCTATTTGACTCAAATTCGTATATCTATTTGACTTATGATTCTATATGTTTAATTCCATGCCATTTGTTAATTTGATGATATTACCTTTGGATGGTACATACACCTATAAGGCTTATCCTTTTATTCAATTTGAATCCCTTAATTTGGGCAGCTAAACGTTATATGTTGATAAATTTGTGTTGGTTGACTTGCTTAGTCATTGTTATCACATTTGTGAACTCCTTATGAACTATGTCATTCTGTCCTGATGGCCAATTCTCTTGAACTTAAAACTCTATGATTGTTCTCGTGTTATACACCCATGTGTAACCCATGGTAGGGTGAAGGATTTACTTATTGAGCTTAAGTTAGCTCATCCCAAAATTATAAAAAAAATTTCAAGTAACACAATTTGGAAGGAAAGACAGTGACAATGACTAATGGAGCTAGTGGTATGCTTGTGGGAAACTTTGACGATATATGGCTCTGAGTCTTAATTTGAATATATATATCCTGTAAGGTTGATATTAATGTTAGATATTGTGACATGGTGACACAAAAATGTTATTAGACTTGAATAATGATTAATGATGATGGAAATTGTACTTAGAGATAATGTTATTGATGATTGTTAAAGCTGATTTAGATATCAGATGAGTTGCATATGTGTAGCTTCTGCGTTGCTAAATAAAAGAAAAAAAAATTATTACTGTCTTGTGTGATTCATTTGATTTTGTACGGCCTGTCCGAGTGATAGTGACCGTCACTAACCTCTAATCTACATATGGTGGGTTTCGGGTCGTGAGATTTCATGTTCAGGAACACCTTTTTTAGGATGAGGTCTCCAGGCTAGAAATTAACAAGTTTCAGCCCTTTGTTGAAGTATTTATTTATCCTCTGTTGGTAGGCTTCAGTCTTGATCCGTGCTTGTTCGCGTTTCTCTTCTAGAAGATCGAGATTTTCAACGAGCTTCTGACTGTTGACCTCTTGATCAAAGTGGTTTGTCTTAAGGGTCGGCATACCGATCTCAACAAGAATGAAGACCTCAATCCCATAAACAAGTGAAAATGGTGTCTTTGTGGTTGAAGTTCTCTTGGTAGTACGGTAGGCTAAGAGGACTCTAGGGAGCTCTTTGACCTATTTCCCCTTGCCCTCTTCCAACTTACTTTTTATGGCTTTCATGATGGTCCTGCTAGTGACCTCTGCTTGCCCATTGGCCTGTGGGTGTCCTAGGGAAGAAAAATAACGATTGATGTGGAGATCCTTATAGAACTTTTGGAATACCTTTCCAGTGAACCAAATCCCGTTATCAGAAATAATTACTCTACGAATACCGAACCTGCATATTATGTTATTCCATGTGAAGTTTTTAACCTCTAACTCAGTGATATGGGTCAGTGGTTCAGCCTCTGCCCATTTCGAAAAGTAGTCGATAGCGACCAGCAGGAATCTCTAGTTCTGAGGGGCATTTGGCAATGACCCTACGATGTCCATTCCCCACTAGGCAAAGGGCCAAGGACTGGAAATGGGGACAAGCTCATGTTGAGGTTGGTGTTGGTAGGAAGTAAAACGTTGGCATTTATCATACTTTCAAACATACTCTTTAGCTTGTTTCAGCATACTGGGCCAGTAGTAGCACCGAGTTAGAGCTCTGTGGGTAATGGTTCTTCCACCGTTATGGTTGTTACATATTGCCTCATGTATTTCAATTAGAGCTTCCTTTAGAGCCAAGCATAACTGGAGGGGCTGCATGTAAGATCTTTGGTAGAGTTTATCTTTAAGAATCAAATAGTGAGTCGCCCTGATTCAGACCATTTTGGCTTGATTTTTGTTTTCTGAAAGTAGTCTCTCTGTTAGGAATTTGATAATGGGAGTCATCCAATTAGGAGACTGTTTTAAGACCTAAGAGCTTGTGACATTTCAATGCTAGGACTCGATTGGTAAGAGGTTTTCACTCTAGAATCCCTTCCTTTCTAGCCTTAGGCGAAAGGCCATATTTGCAAGTGCGTCAACTCTGGAGTTTTGATTTCTTTCAATCTTTTGAATGGTGAATTTGAGAAAAGACTTCTTTAATGATTCCACCAGTTCTGAATACCTTATCATTATGTTATCTTTGGCTGAATATTCCCCAAGGACTTGACCGACTACAAGTTGTGTCACGACTTAAAACCCACCCTATGTGGTTCTCGTATCGCAGGGCCGACCTTGTGGCCATCCTTACTTTTTTCTTTTTTTGTATTAATGACAACAATATATAATGTAAAACTTAAACAATAAATCAGCGGAAGTCTTAAATACATCAGATGGTTTTATAATGCCAAAACAAGAATCGACATAACCTCAACCTTAGGTGTTGAATACATGGGAGAACTACATCACTTCTAACATATTCCTCAAACTGTCACCCTAGGCTCCTGGACTCCTACTGTGGTCCTGCAGCATCCTTACCTGAAAATATAGTAAGTCAGTGTGAGCTAAACGAAGCTCAGTAAGTAAATTCCCATCTCCGACATGGGTTACGGTTAACATAGAAAGAACATGGATTCATAAATATGGACATGAAAGCCAATTAGGGGATACAATGCAGTCATAGCCAATAAGGATAAAATGCCACAATGGACAATAAACAGTAGGGTCACAATAACCAGTCATGAGTATAGGATATAACATGAACATAGAAAAGCTCAATAGAAATCAGTCAACATAAAAGTACTTCCACAATAAATTGGTAATAATTAATTACAATCAATGAGTGAACTGTCAACATAGGATTATTCATAAGAAATGACAACATCCTATGAATCCCATAAATGTAAACATATCAGTCAAACATAAGTGACGCATTTACTCTGTTCAGGGTTTGGCAGACCCTCAGTTTTTTAAGGCCCGGCATACGCCTCTTAACCTCGATGCATAAAAAATTCCCTCATAACTCAATGCATAAAAATGCCCTCATTACCATATGTCCGTTCACGGACTTGACCCGTTGGTCCTGTTAACTCAGAAAGCATCGGATGGATATTGTGACTGAGCACAAATTCGACATTCATAATAACATATATTGTTTAAGTGAACATTTGGCCACACCTGCCTTAGTGGCACGGTGGTAGCCTTGGTGGCATAAGGGCCTCAAACCCATGTGCACCAAGGTTCCAATCTCACCTGCAGCATCTTCTCCATTTTTTTTCCTACTTTTCCCATTTAATAGGGATTCAGCCAAAACGACGCTGTATGTAATACCCCGACCCGAGTTAGTTGGTATCCGACCCGAAGTAGTCAGTACCCAACCCGGGTGAACCGAATCATAACGCATAATCCCGAGCTGTACCAAAATTTGACTACGTAAGTAAAAAAAAAAAAAAATTGACACTCAATTTAATAACCTACATTGCATGGGTGTAAATGGCAAACAGCCACAAGTAACCAGGTGCCGCCGCACCGGAAACTCGGTTATGGAAAAACATGCAAGTACGTGTATACAAGTTTAAATTTGTAAATAATAACTATTAATATATATATATATATATTTATTAAATACATTAGATATATATATATATATATTTATAGAGATATATATATATATATGTGTATATACGGTTAGTATAAATATACATATATATATATATATCATATATGTAAAGAAACCATGTGCTAACAGCACATGGTTTGTGAAAGGAAGCTGACGAGTGGAAGATGAGGTGTTAGCGCTGGCAGGAGAAAACTTAGAAAGCAACAAGTGTTAGTGATGTGTTGAATTTGCATGGACGGGTGGCATTGTCTTGGACAGCTGGCATTGTCTTTAATCCAAGTCAATGGAATTGGTAAGAAATAATAGAGATAGAGAGAGAGAGAGAGAGAGAGAGAGAGAGAAGGTTAGAAAGAGAGAAAGAAAACGGAAGAAGCAGGAAATTTAGGGAGAGAAAGAAAGAAGCAGTTTGGAGAAACCGAGAGTTTGAGGAGGAAGAAGCAGCAACCAAACAGGTATTAATCCATGTTAGTTTCTTAAACTTCTCTCTTAAAATTTATCATGAATGCATGCTAAAAATAAGCAACCGAAGCATGAAGAAAAATCAAGAAACTCAAACTAGGTGCACGGTCAACAATGGTAGATTTTTGTATGTCGAATTAATCTTAATTTTAAGACTGGAAACGAGTAGGAAACATCTTCAGGAGTCCAACGCAACTTGAATCAGTTAAAATGGTCTCGAAATGACCAAGTTTGGTTAAATTATTTGTCACCGGTGCATGGCCGGAATAGCTGACCGAGTATTGAAAACTGTATATTGTAGTGGTTTAAAACAGGTCTAAACTGAATGACTAAAGATTTAGGATCATTTGATATGAAAATCAGTAAGAATAGACAACGGAATGTGTAAGAAAATTGAGTTGGCCGGAGGTAGAGCAGTGGCCGGAAAACTGATTATGGGTGCCGGAAACGGTAAGAAATCAGGTCAAATCTAGTTTAAACGAATTGTTGAGATTGTTAGAGGTAATTTGATATGAAAATCGGAGGAAATGGACGTCAAATGAGGTGGAAAACAGTGGGGAAAGGTGGCAGTTCCGGCGACCGGCCCCGGAAGTGGCAACTGGAGTAATGGTCGAAAAATCGTGGGCCATTTTGTTGATTGAGTTCACCTGAACCGGTCGGTTCAGTGGGGGTTTAAACCGGTTTAGGGTTTCTAACCCTAAACCAGTGGGTTCAGACCAGAACTATTGGTAATTGCAAACCAACCCCAATATTTATGAGAAATCCCACTGAGGCCCAACAGAAAATGTAATAAATTATGAAATTACCCCTAAGTTAAAAGTAGGTCAAACGAAGTCCAAACGAGGCAAATAAATAGTCAATTTTTATTATCTCGAGCCTTCTGGAACCAATGGTGAGGTCAAAATGTTGAAAAGAGGTCCCGGGAATAAAAGACACGTAAAATAGAAAATGATAGTTTTGCCCTTTTCAATCCAAGAGTCCGATTTAAGATCCGTAAAAGCCTAAACCACTTGTATTTGACGTTCCGGATACAATGATGACATCCAAATTAGTAATTAAGATACTGATAGCCAAGATAAGCAAATTTGAATATATAGCATAGATGAGTTATGATTATAGACTGAGTACATTTCCAATGACAGGTACGTCAAAAGATAAAGGAGAGGGAATAGCTTGAATTCTAAGGATTGGTAAAAAGTGTAAGTAATCTCTGATCTCTGTATGTGCTACATTCCAAGCCAAGTCATAGCTCTTTCTATAAACATTGCTTATTGTACTCCTTACACTGTTATCAGAATTTATAGAACCACATCGATATTGTTCTATCATGTAGGAAGCATTTGATGATGTTTATACATATATCTTGATCATGATGGTATATTTGTATATTGAATTCTTGTTGTACATTCGTACCTAGGGCTGTAAAGGCCAGACAGTTGTGTTCAATCATAGTTTCACTTTATTCTTTATGGATGATATTTAAGTGCCGGATTTGTGATCAATCACATTTCCATTTGATGCCAGTTAAGACCTTCGGGTCTAGATATGACCTTCGGGTCTAGACATAATTTACTTTGGATCCAGATATGACCTTCGGGTCTAGTTAAGACCTTCGGGTCTAGATATGACCTTCGGGTCTAGTTAAGACCTTCGGGTCTAGTTATGACCTTCGGGTCTAGTTATAACCTTCGGGTCTAGCATCATGGCATCGCAGATTCATTGCTATCAGTATCTTATATTATTGATGTTATCGATATTTGTAACTTGAACATATTCATGTTTATGTGTGACTTTGAAACTTCACAGCTTTTATTCAGCACATATGATTATATTGTCAGACAGATCTTCCTTGTTTATCTTTGAATTTCTTATCCTCTGATGATCATAGATGAGTTTAGTATTTATGACTGGCTAGCATATCTGCATTTATCCTAATTCTTTCATGGATAGTGCCTCTATTCTTGTACACATGACAGAGCAAAAGAGAATTACTTACTGAGCTTTAGTTAGCTCACCCCAAACTTACCACCCCTTTCAGGAAATGAAGTTGTAGAGGAGCCGCAGCAGTAGCAGTAGCAGCTATCTAAATAGCAGTGGACATACTTTTGAAGTTGTAGGGTAATGCTTAGTACAGATAGTCTTATAGCTCGCCCACGTTATCCACGTCCTGGAAAGATCAGTTGTATTAAGAAATTTTGTATTCCGCATTTTGAGAACACTTTATGTATGACATGCAACCTTACCTAAATATTTATTTAAGTCTTCCGCATATTTAGTTGTTGCATGTTAGTGACACTGATTGTGTAGCAAGATAAGAACCCTTGATTTGACACCCAATGTCGGATCGGGTGCACGGCTCGAGATCCGCATAGGGTGGGTCTCGGGTCGTGTCACTATAAGGTTTAACCGTAGGTGCGGTTAGGCAGGTCCCGACCCAACTTAAGGTCCAACCTAACCCTGAATAGTGTCATCTCCCTCACAATTTTTTGGCGAGGCTCCGGTCACCCTCTCCGGCAACGGTGACCGGAATCTACAAAAATTAAAATTTTAAAACACATTTTGTTGCTATTTTCGAAGCTTCTTTCTTGCCTAATCGATCCTACAAACCCTCATGAACCTTTATGTGGCCTTTCCATCCCCTCAACCCCGGTGATCAAACGGTAACCCAAACTATTTTTTCTTTTTCCAGCCACCTGAAAATGCCTTAGTTCTCCCTCATTTCTTAACCAAAAAAGAAACGGTTTGGACTAGTGTGATCCCTAGCTTAGGGGCTACAAGCTCATGGATTCTAAATGAAGCCATGTTGTCATTTTTTTGACTTGGCCGAAAACCCATCAAAGTGAAATTTGCTATGGAATGCTTTTTACTGGGCCAAAACAGTTGGTTTTTGTTGCTTTCTGACCCTGTGAAGGTCTAGTTTTGATCCCTAACTACTAAATCAGCTTTCTCCTAAGTCAGTTTCTGAGCAAGCTTTCAAGCTTCATCAATGGCGATTTTTGAGGTTTCTTGTTTTAACACTCTCTGAGGCCTTCCTATTACCTCCACAATGCAGCTTATTAATGGTGATAATCTTGTATGCAGTTTAAAACTATCAAATCGTAGATTTCACACATAAATTTCTAGAGAGAGAAAATTTTTGCTTAAGGGTTTACCTTCACGATGAGTTCTCTCTCTCTCATTCTAAGGTCTGGTTCTAAGCTTGTGCTTGGCTATGTCTAGTCCTTGCAAGCACAACCCACCCCTTGTTTCTTTCTCCTTCCTTCTTCTCCTTCCTCCTTCACTTTCTCTCTCTACCTCACCTTCTTTCTCCCTCTATCTCTTTCATTTTTCTTTCCTTTCCTCTTTCTTTGACTTTTCATTTTCTGTTCCATTTTTTGAATTTGTAACCTCCCCCTTGTTTATGTTGCTTTAATTTTGTAGGTTATATATGTGTATTATATATATAACACACACACACACACACTCCTCATAATTAATGCACATGTGATATATATTTATATATATATATATATTAAATATACACTTATAATTATATATATATATATGTTGCACATGATATATATATATATATATAAAATGTGTATAGACTTATAATTATATATACATGCATATACTACACACATACTCTTTACTTACACGTATTTTAATATTCGCTCATGGCTTGCTCGAGTATCGTCCGGGTATCATTTGTACATTCAAGACTATTCAGACTCCAAAACTGTTCATTTCATTCAATATCATAACATAGAGCCCTAACGGCTCGGGTTTACATGGGTCACCCAGTTACAATTCGGGTCAGGGTATTACATTTTACCCCTCTTAAAATGAGTTTTGGCCTCAAAACGCGGATGTGCATATCTAGGAATCTTTATTATCTCATCATGCCAATTTCATCTTAATTCCCTTTTTAATTTGTCTCTTGGACTTATCTCTGGTATTTTGATACTATATTCTAAAGCAAGAAGATTTCTTTGTACAGGGTTCATAGTTCTTTTATATTTCTCTTTGTTTTAATTCAATAGTGAATTTTGAAAGTCAAGGGTTTGGCCTTTTAACTTCCTCGGGACTTTTAACTCATTGTCTCCAAATTTTAGTATTAACATTCCCATGCTTATTTCTTTAATTCTTAGATATATGGCTAGGGGTCTATTACTTTCATTACTCACCTTGAATCATCTTTTTAGTTACCTGACTATTTTCCCTTGTTACCAGTACCTTGACTAGTTCCATGTCTAGTCGTTATATTCATCTTATTTGGTACTAGGTCATAATTACCTTACTATTCATGATCTCTCAACTTCCGTTGGTGTCATATGGCACATCATGTGCCAGGTAAAGGTATCTTAGTACCGGGATCTTTCCTTTTCTATCCCTTTCTTTGGTAATGGTCATAGGAAGTCAACTGTGTAACTAGATTACACCACTTCTATCGTTTAGAGTGTTTTGGGCTTCTCATTTAAGTACTTTAAGTTTTACTAAGGACAAAGTTCTTGATGGCTTCACATTATTCCACTTGAATTCATATGGAGGCTTCGGATAATAATCTGGAAGAAAAGGTTTGGATTTTCATATGTCCAAAGCTTATACACTGCTGTCTTTCCAATTTCTCCTCCCATTTTTTTTTTGTCACAAGTTCCGCCTCGAATTTACTACATACGTTCGGTTACGAGATTTGCAACATCCCCCATTTAAGTTTCTTTTTGTATATTGAAATTCCTTTGATTACGACCATTATCATATTTTCCTTTAGCATTTTTAGCATCATATTCCTTTTGGTTTCATGAACATCTTTTGGTTCGTGCCAAGACAGTTTACTCGTATTCTCTTTGCATTGTAACATTTTTCCCATGCACAAGTAACCTTAGATTTATTCAAAATTTTCATTTGTGATTCTCAATCATGTGTCCATTTCTTAAAGATTTATCAATTCTTTTTTCATTTCATTTTATATTATGTCATTATTTTTTATACTAATCATTGGCATACCTGCCTTTGTTTTCAAATTCATGTGCATTCATCCTTTAATGAATTAGTTAGGTTGAGGAAATCAATTCCTCTATTTTATCAAATTATAGATTGGTACGAAGGCCTTTTATTTCTTGCTCACAATCAAACTTTTCACAGATTTTGATTTCTCATTCTTTCATGGATTAAAGTATAGTACATATACTTGGTTCAGTTTCTTCTTTCGGTCTTGATAGACTTATTAAATTTTTTAAGGTAGTCTTTTACCCCAGTCACTGATTCTTCATATGACAGTCTACGTCGAAAGTGGTCTTAACTGTGTTATCATATTTGGTATACCTTGAACCTTCTACATCATTTGGTCAGTTCAAATCTCAAAGTCTTATGACTTTTTAATTTATAACCATTATTTTGGTTTCACTTTCCTTTGCTTAGAAAGGTTGTTCAAATGTGTCATTTCTTATACTTGTCATCATATTCAATGTTTTATCATATGTTACATTTCTCTCCCTAGTTGTTATTCAACTCTTACAAATTTGTTCTTTCAAATAACTTATTCAACCGTATAGGGAGTTCCTTGTACATTCTGTGACTTCATATCATATTTTAGGATTGTTTACATCAATTAGCCATCCCATCCTTTTATCGTTACATTTGACATTCAAAGTTTATCAAGATTATGTCAAGTTTTTTCCACCATAGAAATTCTCAACTTCCCTTAGTTTCATAGGTTTAGTTATTCTTACTTTCTACCTCAATCTTAATTGTTCTCAGTAGTATCTCAAAGAATTATGTATCATTTTAGCACAGTCGGTGTCCTCACCAATTTTTCTAGACATTATGCCACAATTTTTGTCTCTTTAATTGTCAGATTACGTTAATCCTCAAAAGTCATTCAGAGTCATCAATTATTTATCTTTTGAAATAGATTCAACTAACTCAATGAAGTACCAGCCCACAATTGGGTCATATTGTCACCTAGATCAACAAGATACATTGAGTTTTTCCCAATGATCATTCATCACATGTCATTCTCCTTTTAGAACCATCACATTTAATAATGTCCACTTGATAGTCTTGTTTAATCAGTATTTACCTCCCAATGATCCATTTGTCTTTACCCTATATGACTTATTCAAGAATCCTCATATTTCTGATATGTCATCAATCCATCTAGAGTCTCAAACTCCTCACATTACTATTCATTAAGTCTTGCTTAGACCATCTTTCATATAGATTTGTTGTTAAATCCACCGACTTCCCAAGATTTCACAATCCCAACTCTATATCACCTTATATCTTCCAAAAGAGTATTAACCGTTGCCCTTGTTCAAATGATAGTTTCCCCCAATTCATTGATCAATTCACAGTTTAATGACTTAATAGTCGTCAACCTCGATACTAGTACAATTCTTCCCAAGAATCCTTAATTTTTGTCCTTAAGTATATTATTTTCTCCCAAAATTCACTATTCATTTGATCATCTCAAACGTTCAAGAAACATTAAAGTCAGTCATAGCATAGTCTTTCCCAAGACTATTAATCTTAGTATTTAAACAAGTTATCGCCTTCCAAAAGTCACGGATCATTTAACTATTTAAATCATTAGATTCTTAGTTTCTTTAAGGGTATCTAATCGGTTAATCACCGTGTACTTATGATCTGTACCTCATATGCTCTATGTATATCATTCATAAATAATGATTTCCTCGTAGTACCTTAAAATCATACATCATCTCAATTTCATGGTTTCTCTAAATGATTTACTACTAGATTCGTCTTTACGCATTTCGATCACGTTGATCTCTAACAGTTATTTAGAATCGTTTATCCTTTACCTTCATCTAACTTGATAGAGTATTGACTAAAATCTGTCAATCTCGCTCACTTAGTAATTATCTTCAAGACTCTATTCATCTTTACCCTATCAGGGTCTATATATGACTTACTTAAGAATTTTCATATTTCTGGTACATCATTAATTTATTTAGAGTATCAACCCCTCCTATAATTATCCATTAAGTTTCCTTCAGACTATCTCTCATTCAAGCCTCGGTTATTCATCTATAACATTTATCGAAATCTCCTCTAGTATTTTTAGTGTCATTCCTCAAGAATCCTTATCGTTTATCTTTAAACATATTACTATTCCTTAAAGGTCACTATTTACTTAATCATCTCAATTGTTCAAAAATCACCGATTTCCATCATAACATATAGTCTTTTTCCCCGATATATAGTATTCATCAATAATAAATCTCGATAGTATTGAAACAGTTAACATGTAACTTAGGGGTTCTGTTTCTAAGTTTAACTTAGCAGTAAATGCGGGAACAATAAATCAAATATTTAAACAATATATGGGTAGATTGTAAACAACTAGAAAATACCTGCGATCACTGGTACAGTAGCTCGATCATCTCCTGGTGGTGTTTTTGAGACATTATCTTTGGTGGACTTTTGGGCAGTTGAGGCATTTAATTATGTTTCTATCGTCATAATTGACCCTTTTTGGCAAATTCCTTCCCGCCCCGTTTTATGGTCTTTGCTGGTGCCATTACTTTATTGTAAGTCGTCAACCGTTGGGGCCTGATCCTGGGTAGAGCCTTGGTAACTCTTTTCATAAGGCATTCTATTCCGTTCAATTGATCTATCCGATCCATCTCAATTAGATGATTTTTTACTATCGGCGTATTCCTGGTGTTAACATTTTCTGTAAAAGATAATCAGTCAATGTATATGTAAAATAACAGTTAGTGTTCATATAAAAGTCTAACTTAGTAATGTTAATGTTATCTATCGATTGACTCTTAGACTTTAACAGTTCTAGTACTCTAATCCTATCTCTATTGACTAACTAGAACCTAAGACTTTGCTCTGATACCAAGTTGTCACGACCTGAAACCCACCTTATACGGATCTCATATCGTGGGGCCTACCCTGTTGCCGTCCCTACTTTTTTCTTTCTTTGTATCAATGACAACAATATATAATGTAAACTTAAATAATAAATCAGCAGAAGTCTTAAATACATCAGATGGTTCTACAATGCCAAAACAATAACCGACATAACCTCACCCTTAGGTGGTGAATAATGGGAGTTAAACGAAGCTCAGTACTCTAACATATTCCTTAAATTGTCCCCTTATGCTCTTGGACTCTTACTGTGGTCCTGCAGCATACTTACTTGAAAATATAGTAAGTCGGTGTAAGTTAAATGAAGCTCAGTAAGTAAATTCCCATCTCCGACATAGGTTAGGGTTAACATAGAAAGAACATGGATTCATAAATATGGACATAATAGCCAATCATGGGATACAATGCAGTCATAGCCAATAAGGATAAAAGGCCAATATGGCCAATAAATAGTAGGGTCACAATAACCACTCCTGAGTATGGGATATAACATGAACATGGAAAAGCTTAATAGAAATCAGTCAACATAAAAGTACTGCCACAATAAATTGGTAACAATCAATTACAATCAATGAGTGAACTATCAACATAGGATTATTTATAAGAAATGACAACATCTTATGAATCCAATAAACGTAAATATATCAGTCAAACATAAGTGATGCATTTACTCTGTTAAGGGTTTGGCAGACCCTCGGTCTTTTGGGGCCCGGCATACCCCCCTTAACCTTGATGCATATAACATTCCCTCATAACTCAATGCGTAAAAATGCCCTCATTGCCATATGTCCGTTCATGAACTCGACCCGTAGGTTCTATTAACTCAGAAAGTATCAGATGGATATTATAATTGAGCACAAATCCGACATTCATAATAACATACATTGTTTAAGTGAACATTTGGCCACACGTGCCTTAGTGGCATGGTGGTAGCCTTGGTGGCATAAGGGCCTCAAGCCCATGCGCACCAAGGTTCTAATCTCACCTACAGTGTCTTCTCCATTTTTTTTTCCTATTATTTCTCATTTGAAAGGGATTCAGCCAAAACGACACTGTAGGGTTTAACCGTAGGTATGGTTAGGAGGGTCCCAACCTGACCCGAGGTCTGACCCGACCAGTGAACAGTGTCATCTTCCTCGCGATTTTTCGGCGAGGCTCCGGTCACCCTCTCCGGCGACAGTGACCAGAATCTACAAAAATTAAAATTTTAAAACACATTTTGTTGCTATTTTTGAAGCTTCTTTCTTACCTAATCGATCCTATAAACCCTCATGAACCTTTATGTGGCCTTTCCATCCCCTCAACCTTGGTGATCGGACGGTAACCCAAACTGTTTTTCCTTTTTTCGGCCACCTAAAAATGCCACTGTTCTCCCTCGTTTCTTAACCAAAAAAGAAATGGTTTAGACAAGTGTGATCCCTAGCTCAGGGGCTACAAGCTCATGGATTCTAAATGAAGCCATGCTGCCATTTTTTTGACTTGGCCGAAAATCCATGAAACTGAAATTTGTTATGGAATGCTTGTTACTAGGACAAAACAGTCGGTTTCTAGGCAAGCTTTCAAGCTTCATCAATGGTGGTTTTTGAGGTTTGTTGTTTTAATTCTCTCTAAGGCCTTCCTATTTGTAGAGACCTGAAAATTGAGGATAAATTTTTCATTTTTGCCTGTAGGGCACTATACATGCATATTTAGATATAAGTCATATTTAGAAGCACATTTTGAGTATGATATAGATGCAAAATATACTTAGAATTTTAAACTAAACCTCTTGTAAAAATTTGAGCCTATTTGGAGACAGTTTCGAAAATTAGACCAAAAGGGCATCCCGGGTGGAAACGGCCAAACCCGGCCGTAGGAGAAAATAAATCTTTTTAAAAATTTTCACTTAAAATAATTTTATGAACTTTGGCTAAATTATAATATCAAACTTTGGGTTGTAGTGTAACGGGGTTCCGGATTCATTAAGGGCCCTCTTTGCCCCTTGACTATAAATACAACACTTAGTGTAAAACAATGAGAGAAATGGTCTGGAGAAGCAGTAGCAGCAGCCACGCATGGGATAAAAATGAAGAGAAAACCTAGGTTTTCAAATCTTCAAGCTTCCAAAACACACTTCTAGGCTTGGATTTTCACAAGATTTCCTTCTAGGAAGTTGTTCCCCACGTCAAGGACTACATTCTCATGGATCAGTTCTGCTGTACAGTGAACACAACTCCCAAGGGTTGAGAAAAACCCTTTTAGGTATGATATTTTGCTAAGTAAGGAATATGGTTAAGTTTAGGAGTGTTTTATAAGTTGATTGAATGATTTATATGCTTATTTGCTATTAGAAAATCACTTAGGAGATAGTTGCTTTGAAAACCTAGAGTTGGTTGTTTATGTACTTGTGTGTTCTTTGTATTCTTTGGAAATTTGGTAAAGTGATAAACATGAACCATGACTATTTGTATAATTCATTGTATTCTAACTTATGTTCATGTAGACAAAATCTTGTAGTTGGAAAGTTATGATTTATTCAAGGTGTTGGTGCTTTATGTATTTTGTAATCTTAGAGAATTTGTCAAAGTGATGAACATGTAACTTGTTTATATGTTTGATTCATTGCATTCTATCTTATGTTCATATAGAGAAACTCTTGTGGTTTGAGAGTTAAGATTTATTCCATGTGTTGGTACTTTATGTATTTTATGATCTTTGAAAAATTGTTAAGGTTGTGACTATGTAATGTGTTTATGTGTGAAATTGATTGGATTACATGTTAGGTTCATGTAGACAATGTTTTGTGATATAAAAGTTATAGTTGCTTTAAGTACATCGCATTCTTTAAAGCATGCTCCATGTATTTGATAAAATGCTTCATTGAGATTGCATTATTGCATGGTGAAATCAAATCATATCGGCATGGTGTGATTCCTTAAAAACATAGTGTAGGTTGAACACTTAGTGCTATGCATTATAAGGATGTAGATCCTATGGTGAAAAACCCAAAATTGGTCATTGCATTGATGCCTGCTTATCCAACAGGAGCGATCCGTGAACACAGGCTTTGGTACTCGCTGACCAACGGGAACGATCCGTGAAACGAGACATGAGTGTGGCATAGAGTTTGCATGGGTGTGTCACACATATTACTAATGCATTGTATTGATAAATTGGAAGGCATGTATATTATAAATGTACACTTGCACAAGCCACGCCTTAACTTTGTTCCTTGCATTAGCATTATGTCATACCAGCAGTTGAGTTGACCTCTCATGAGATATCATATTACAGATGAGGCTCCCAGTACTTGAGACTTGATGAAGTCTTGAAGGAAGGAGGGGAAAAGAACTTGGAAGGATATTTAGCCCTTGGGGCATATTTTGTATGTATGGGCATAAGCCCAAAAGACTTGTATATTAATTTGGAAGAACAGTAAACTATAGGCCTTGGGCCAAATTTGTAATGTAAGGGCTTAAGCTCAAATGACATGTGGGATATGTTTGTTTAATGTGCCTTGCATATATATATGTTGAAAGAAATGAATGTATGTTTAATTTCCATGAATTGTGGCTATCGAGTAAGGATGGATTGTGATGTGTTTATATATATGAATGGTTGCAAAATATTAGGTGAAAAAATGCTTAAAAAACATAGGAGGTTATGTCAAAAATTTTGTGAAATTAAAGGGGGAATTAAGTGTGTAAAACACCATTTAAATAGGTGAGAAACGTGACCAAAAGAGGAGGTTAAAAACCTTGAAGAAGTGGGCTAAAAATGGGAAAAAGTAGCCTTCAAAACTTGGGAAAAAATTTAGGGAAATAGAGAAATTTAGCCTCAGCCGCTACAGTAAAAATTCAGAAATAGGAAAAATTAGCCACAGCCAGCTACAGTGAAAATGCAGAAAATAGCCCAAGACAGCCCAGCCGCTTGTCGCGTGCCCTACTCGAGCGTGCGCGCCCCCGCACACGCGTGTGCCATGCCATGCCGCACCCCTGCGTGCCCTGCGCTTGTGCCACTGTTGCCCCATGAGCGACAGTCTGCTGCTCCCCCTGACACTTACCCCTTTTGGCCACCTTTTTTAGCCATGTTTGGGTATCTTTTTGAACCATCTTGAGGCACCATATTGGACCATTTTTTGCCAACCTTTGGTGTAATACCCCAAAAATCCGACATGTCTTAGACTGCACTAATTTAATAAAAATTTGGTTATGTTATGGTAATAATCAATATAGCCCAAATACGATAAGCCATAATGGGATTTAATGCCTCAGACATAAAATGGAATATGCTCGCAAAAAATATTTAAACTAGTCAACTGAGTGTCGGAATAAATAAGTGAGACTCATACGAATCATTAATTATAAAAAAAATATGGGACACGAACGAGAGCCAATGTTGGCAAAATAAATAATAGTGAACTGAGCCTCAACTTTATGATAATTTTATTGGTCTATGATAATTTAATATTTTTGAAATAAAAATAGTGTCAAAAATATATATTCTCATGGAGCTTTTAAAGGAAATTATTAGAAGGAAAAAGTGGGGCCATAACATGAGATATTTGGATACATTATTGTATATAAATGATATGATAAAAATATATCAAGACTTAATATATATATATATATATATATCTAGATATATATATATATATTAGATTGTATAAATATATATAAGATTATATATATATATATATTATAGAATATTATAATTTAAAAGCTTCCCAAGGAAGCTGCTAGAACTAAAAGATATATATATATATATATATGTGGATGTGTTTATATGGCAACTTGTAGAAGCTGCTGGAAGCACGTGAAATATATAAAATACACATAAGAGAGCAGCCGCTGCTAGTGACCAAAAATGGATATAACAATAGGTGATTCGGGAGGCTTCTTAGAGTAGTTGAACACGTGAGAACAGGGGGCAGCTTCTAGATATCTATAAAAATATGGAGAAAGAGGGAGAGTCAGAGGGGAACCCTTAAAGGCATGTGCAATATATATATTGATACAGCAGCACCCAGAAGCTTCCATATATGCATATATGTGTGGGTGTTAAACCAAGGAGGGAGAGAATCGTTGCTGCTGGAGAGAGGTGGTGCAGCAAGTATATATATATATATATATATATGTGTGTGTGTGTGTGTGTGTGTATGTCTCTAACGGTGCAGAGATATATATATATATATATATATGTATGTGTGAGTAGTGGTGTAGAGGGACGAAAGTGTAGTGAGATGAGGCGGCAGTTGTTCGGGAGAAATAGGCAAAGGTGCAGTCGAAGTAGGAGCGATATCTCTGAAGAAAATTGGGGGCAAGAACTAGCTCTCGACTGCTGGCACTGAAGTAGAACAGGAGCTGTGCGACGGCAACTCCCTTTCCAACGATCTATCCAATCTATAGTAGGTATAAATCTGATTCTCTGAATTGATAATCTCTAATAGAAATTATATTCTAGTCATAACACTGATCAGCTGCTGGGAAAAATTGGATTATGTGATTGATTCGAATATAGTCTCAGCTATTGGGTGGAATTATGTGTGAAGAAGTAGTGCTGTGCAGTAACTTTGATTAGGCAATTTTATAATAGTAAACTGATATGTATATTAGTTTTAAAATAATAAGCTACTCTACATTGAGATATTACACATGATTGATGATCCGAATATGAGGTTCTTGCAAATTTACTTGGCATTTTCATCATGCGCTGGTCATTGCTCATCACGGCTGAACCGAACCAAAATAGAAGGAGCAACTGATTTTTGATAAAATATTTAATCAACTGATCAAACAACTGATATTTGATTTCATAGGTGAAGTGATTTGATTTCAAGCAGGTGTCGTACAAGGGTCGGAAGTGAGAATGGGAATGTGAAGCTAGCGTGTCCCACAATTGGAAAGCTTACCTGTCACTGATCTGGTACTAAGTTATCTCTGGGTAATTTTCTGCCTTATATATATATATATATATATATTTTTTTTAATAGATTACTAGAATTGATTTAAGGGATGCCATTAAATCAGATGCCGTGATGTGAAGATCACTTCTTAGTGCATTTTTACGGTGTGTGAATTTGAAATTAGTTGGAATAGCATGTTCCTGAAGTGCAAAACAGTTGCTGCTATGATGAGAGGTGGCCTATTTGGTTTGGATGAAGCTATTAGGTGTTACCATGATTGTTTGCATTGTCCACTGCTGCTGCTACTGGAATTTGATATGGAGACATCCAGCCTGAGAATAATATTTGTGTGAAATCTGGTGTGAGGCAGCCTTATTTTGTCCTCGTTGGCTGGAGGCATGTCATTTTACTATGCTCAGCCTCAGATGGAGAGAGAGAACCTGGTCTATTTTTTGTATTTTTATGGTGGGGATTTTCCTGATTGGGAGTTTATTGAGGGGCTGCTGCAATAGAGAGAAACCTTTTGGTCAAAGAGGTTGATTCAATAGAAGCTTGTGGACATCTTTGTTGTTCTGAAGGCACTGTTGATTATGTTAACAGTCTATATGGGACACCATATCCTATGGATTATGGTATTTGGCTAAGAAGGTTAAGAGGACATATTCAACAGGAGATAAGGAAGAAAATACAAAGAGGGATGACACTGGATTATCATGGTGTGCATTCTAAAGGTTGACTACAACCAGACAAAGGTCGGATATGTTCACATCTGGGGAACATGGTGATCTTTTGGGGTGTTGAATCAATTATGATGGCCATTAGAAGGATAATGCCCAGGATATACATGGACGTGACGAACGACGTATTTAAAGATTGGCAGATTATCTGTGAGTGGAGACAAACATAACCTTCAGGTGAGTAACTCGGACTCCTGACTTAGTGTATATTTTTGTATACTATACTGCTTTATATGTTGGACTGTTTTATACACCGTATTGTTTTAATGCATATGCTTTCATGCATACTCTTTGCACTGCATTGTGCATGGCATGATTCCATTCTGTCTTGCCTCTTGATGTATCCTGTTCTGATCCTGTTCGGGTTTGTCCTGTTCTATTATACGCCATTTGGAATCTGTTATGTTTTGGTTCAGTTTTAATCTGATCTGTTCTGTTAGGGCGTGAGTATAAGTCCTACCCCAGAGGGACCAAGCGGCTGCTCCTGACAAGGAGTGAGTATAAGTCCTACCCCAGAGGGACCAGGCAGCTGCTCCTGATCTGTTCTGTTTGATCTGTCTGATCTAGTCAGTTCTGATATGTTCTATTCTATTATGTTCTGATTGATTCTGTCTTGGCTCTATTCTGATTTGTCCGATCAGTCTGTTCTGATATGATCTGTTTAAGCTGCATTTGTTCTACACGAGCTGCATTATTCTATTTGAGCTGCATTTGAGCATACATGTATATATGAACTGGATTTGAAACCCATGGCAGGAACCTATGTTACTCACTGAGCTTGTTTAAGCTCATTCCATTTATCTAACATTTTTCAGGGATTATCTCCATGGGATTAGAAGGTACGAGGAGATGATACTAGTAAGCTGTGAGGCATCTCAAATAAGGTTCTGATGGCAATAAAATGTGGAGACTTGAGTCCTAATGGATTGACTTTGGTTATTCATGTGAGTGACATGTTTATGATTGACTTCATTGATATGTATTAGATGTATTTGGACATGGCTCATGGTAATGGTACTCTAGAGAGATTAGATATGTTTTGGGCTCTCTGATTAGTGATAGATGTGCTCTATGGCTTAGAGTTTCTGTGCTCTCTGACCGGTGATAGATGTGCTTTGTGGCTTAGAGTTATTAAATTGTTTGATTATAGACTTGCTCTGTGGTACATACCTCTAATTGTGGTATATTGATGAGTTGTGTTCCCGAGATAAAAATGTTTTAATTTCCGCTATTCTGACCCTACATTTGGAATGCAATTTCTCGTAAGTTTTAGAAGTTTGCCTTTGGTTGGTCGCATTGTCGGTCGGGAAATCGGCAAGGCGGCTAACTGGCATCACATCTTCGGCATCCGCGTGGGGTGGGGTGCGGGATGTGACATTTGGGCCATGTTTGGCCACCCTCTTGGTCTATTTTTGGTCACCTTTCTAGGCCACGTTTGGCCCCCCCTATTGAGTTATGTTTAGCCACTCTCATGGGCCATCTTTGGTCACTTCCTTAGACAATTGTTGGTGGACTTTTTGGCCTATTCTTGGCCTATGTCCTAAGATAATTGGGACCTATTTGAGCCCTTATTCCAAGTGATTTTTAGGGACATTTTGGGACTATTTTAGAGACCATTTTTGTTTGACTGCTATTTGGGACTCATCTTGGGTGGGTCTCGTTAATAAATTTTCACTTCAAATTTTGGAGAAAACATAGGGGAATGAAAGAATGATCAATTAAATCCACCTTATGACCTTCTATTTATTTTTCTTATTTCATTTCACTCACTCCCCGGGTTTGTGGAAATTCAGGGCGTGACAACTTGGTATCAAAGCTTAGGTTCGAATACTTAGGGACCGTAGGATGTTGTTGAACACAATGGGACCACAATGCATAATTTGAAGATTTTTGTAAACACTGTATAGTGTGTAAGGTCTGATACGTGGTATCAGAGCATAGGTTCGAATACTTAGAGACTGTGGGGTGTTGTTAAACACAATAGGACCACGACGCATGATTTAAGATTTTGTGTAAACATTGTGTAATGTGTAGACTCTGACGGCTAGGTATTAGAGCTCTAGTTTGAGAATACCTGGTAACGATAGGGTGTTGTTGAACACCATGGGACCCTAGAGGAAAGCGTGTGACTTAGTATGAACTGTCGATGGTATGTGATAGGATCGTGTACATTATGTGGCTATTTATACTTGAAGCATGACTTGTTGTGATTATGTGTTAGTTGATGTATACTATGATACATGTTTACTTGATAATTTGGCTTGACCGTATGTTATTGGGTATATGTTTATATACGTGATAGATGATACTTGTTTTACCTTATGATAGCATGTAGCATTATGGAAGAATGCCATAGATCAAATTCTAAATAATACATATTCCTACTATAGGATGTTATCCAAGAACACTAGGTTGAGGTAGAGTAGGTCGAGGAAAAGGGAGAACTTTAGTTCTCGAACCTCTATCAACATTGCTAGCCCGATTGACGTGAAGATTTAGGATCTAATGTCTTGAATAGTGGGAGAATTTTAGACCTTAAGTTATTTAGGCTAGTTTGGGTGGTATGTTTTAGGTGCACATGTTGCATTGGTGTGCACAGGTATGCACTATACTTGATTTCTCGATTGATTGGGAGTATGTGATTGTTTGATATAATGGTTGACTAAGATTAGAAACTAATGTCTATGTGATAGACCGTATATTTCATGGGATGGGCCGTATGACTAGTTATCTGTGATAGAGGTTGTGCACTTAGTTATCTATATGGTAGGTCGTATGCCTAGTTATTTATGAGATAGGTTGTGGACCTAGTTATCTACTTGGTCGGTTATATTGATCTTTCTAAATTTAGTAGAAGAGGTACGTTTTTAAATTTTGGGACAAAATTTATTTAAGGGGGGAGAGATTTAGAGACCTGAAAATTGAGGATAACATTTTCGTTTTTGCCGGTAGGGTACTATTCATGCACCATTTGCTAGTAAGGCACTATACATGCACATTTAGATATAAGTGATATTTAAAAGCATATTTTGAGTATGACATAGAAGATAAATATACTTAAATGTTAAAATACAACTCTTGTAAAAATGTGAGCCTATTCGGAGATAGTTTCAAAAATTGGACCAAAAGGGCATCCCGGGTGGCCCAAGTGGAACCGGCCAAACCCGGCCGCAAGAAAAAATAAATTTTTTTAAAAATTTTCATTAAAATAATTTTATAAAATTTGGCTAAAGAAGAATGTCGAATCGAGGCATTTTGGGATGGGTTGTAGTGTAATAGGGTCCCGGATTCATTAAAGGCAAAAAGGTCATTTTGCCCCCTTTGCCCCTTAATTATAAATACAGAACTTAGTGTAAAAAATGAGGGAAATGGTCTGGAGAAGTAGCAGCGGCCACGCATGGGAGAAAAATGAAGGAAAAACTTACGTTTCCAAATCTTCAAGCTTCCAAAACACACTTCTAGGCTTGGGTTTTCACAAGATTTCCTTCTAGGAAGTTGTTCCCCACGTCAAGGACTACATTCTCATGGATCAGTTCTACTGCACAGTGAACACAACTCCCAAGGGTTGAGAAAAACCCTTTTAGGTATGATATTTTGCTAAGTAAGGAATATGGTTAAGTTTAGGAGTGTTTTATAAGTTGATTGAATGATTTATATGCTTATTTGCTATTAGAAAATCACTTAGGAGATAGTTGCTTTGAAAACCTAGAGTTGGTTGTTTATGTACTTGTGTGTTCTTTGTATTCTTTGAAAATTTGGTAAAGTGATAAACATGAACCATGACTATTTGTATAATTCATTGTATTCTAACTTATGTTCATGTAGACAAAATCTTGTAGTTGGAAAGTTATGATTTATTCAAGGTGTTGGTGCTTTATGTATTTTGTAATCTTAGAGAATTTGTCAAAGTGATGAACATGTAACTTGTTTATATGTTTGATTCATTGCATTCTATCTTATGTTCATATAGAGAAACTCTTGTGGTTTGAGAGTTAAGATTTATTCCATGTGTTGGTACTTTATGTATTTTATGATCTTTGAAAAATTGTTAAGGTTGTGACTATGTAATGTGTTTATGTGTGAAATTGATTGGATTACATGTTAGGTTCATGTATACAATGTTTTGTGATATAAAAGTTATAGTTGCTTTAAGTACATCGCATTCTTTAAAGCATGCTCCATGTATTTGATAAAATGCTTCATTGAGATTGCATTATTGCATGGTGAAATCAAATCATATCGGCATGGTGTGATTCCTTGAAAACATAGTGTAGGTTGAACACTTAGTGCTATGCATTATAAGGATGTAGATCCTATGGTGAAAAACCCAAAATTGGTCATTGCATTGATGCCTGCTTATCCAACTGGAGCGATCCGTGAACACAGGCTTTGGTACTCGCTGACCAACGAGAGCGATCCGTGAAACGAGACATGGGTGTGGCATAAAGTTTGCATGGGTGTGTCACACATATTACTAATGCATTGTATTAATGAATTGAAGGCATGTAGATTATAAATGTACACTTGCACATGTGACTCCTTAACTTTGTTCCTTGCATTAGCATTATGTCATACCAGTAGTTGAGCTGACCCCCATGGGATATCATATTACACATGAGGCTCCCGGTACTTGAGACTTGATGAAGTCTTGAAGGAAAGAGGGGAAAAGAACTTGGAAGGATATTTAGCCCTTGGGACATATTTTGTATGTATAGGCATAAGCCCAAAAGACTTGTATTTTAATTTGGAATAATGGTGAACTATAGGCCTTGGGCCAAATTTGTAATGTAGGGGCTTCAGCCTAAATGACATGTGGGATATGTTTGTTTAATGTGCCTTACATATATATATGTGTGTGTGTGTGTGTGTGTGTTGAAAGAAATGAATGTATGTTTAATTTCCATGAATTGTAGCCATTGAGTGATGATGGATTGTGATGTGTTTATATATATGAGTGGTTGCAAAATATTAGGTGAAAAAATGCTTATAAAACAAAGGAGGTTATGTCAAACATTTTATGAAATTAAAGGGGGAATTAACTGTGTAAAACACCATTTAAATGGGTGAGAAAAGTTCCCAAAAGGAGAGGTTAAAAACCTTGAAGAAGTAGGTTAAAAATGGGAAAAGTAACCTTCAAAACTTGGGAAAAAAATTAGGGCAATAGAGAAATAGGAAAAATCAGTCGCAGCCAGCTATAGTGAAAATGCAGAAAATAGCCTAGGACAGCCCAGCCCAGCCGCCTGCCGCGCGCCTTGCGCGAGGGTGCCATGCCATGCCGCGCACTGCTGCGCCCCTATGTTTGTTCCACTACTGCCCCATGCACGACAGCTTGCTGCACCCTCTGACACTTACCTCTTTTGGCCACCTTTTGAGCCATGTTTGGGTACCTTTTTGGACCATGTTTGGGCACCATTTTGGGTCATTATTTGCCAACCTTTGGGCCTTTTTTGGCCACCCTCTTGGGCTATTTTTGGTCACCTTTTTGGGCCACATTTGGCCCCCCTATTGAGTTATGTTTGGCTACTCTCATGGGCCATATTTGGTCACTTCCTTAGACAATTGTTGGTGGACCTTTTGGCCTATTCTTGGCCTATGTCCTAAGACAATTGGGATCTATTTGAGCCCTTATTCCAAGGCGTTTTTAGGGACATTTTGGGACTATTTTAGAGACCATTTTTGGATACTACTTGGGCCACCTTGACTATTAGTTGGGGGAAGTGTTTGACTACTATTTGGGACTCATCTTGGGTGGGTCTCATTAATAAATTTTCACTTCAAATTTTGGGGAAAACATGGGGGAATGAATGAATGATCAATTAAATCCACCTTACGACCTTCCATTTACTTTTCTTATTTCATTTCACTCACTTCCCGAGTTTGTGGAAATTTAGGGCATAACACTATTACCTCCACAATGCAGCTTATTAATGATGAGAATCATGTATGCATTTTAAAACTATCAAATTGTAGATTACATACCTATATTTTAGAGAGAGAAAATTTTAGCTTAAGGGTTTACCTTCACAGTGAGTTATCTCCTTCCTTTTAAGGTCCAATTCTGAGCTTGTGCTTGGCTATGTCTAGTCCTTGCATACGCAACCCACCCCTTGTCTCTTTCTCCTTCCTTTTTCTCCTTCCTCCTTCACTTTTTCTCTCTACCTCACCTTTTCTCTCTCTCTCTCTCTCTCTCTCTCTCTCTCTCTCTCTCTCTCTCTCTTTCTCTTTCTTTCATTTTTCTTTTGTTTCTTCTTTCTTTGACTTTTCCTTTTCTATTCCATTTTTCTGAATTTGTAACCTCCCCCTTATTTATGTTGCTTTAATTTTGTAGGTTATATATGTGTATTATATATATAACACACACACACACACTCCCTCTTAATTAGTACACATGTGATGTGTATATATATATATATATTAAATATACACTTATAATTATATATATATATGTTGCACATGATATATATATATATATATATAAAATGCGTATAGACTTATAATTATATTTGCATGTATATACTACACACATACTCTTTACGTACACGTATTTCGATGTTTACTTATGGCTTGCTCGGGTATCGTCTAGGTATCGTTTGTACATTCAAGACTATTTAGATTCCAAAACTGTCCATTTCATTTAACATCATAACATAGAGCCTTAACAGCTCAGGTTTACATAGGTCGCCCGGTTACAATTCGGATCGCGGTATTACAAGTTGGGAGTTAGAAAATACGTTGAGGTTTAAAACTTCATATTCCAAAGCAAATTTCAACCCAAGGATAAGTGTTTCATACTTTGCTTCATTATTAGAGGCTCTGAATCCCAGGTTAACGACCCCTTTCAGTTATTATTCCATCAGGGGATTGAAGTATTAACCTTGCTCTAGAGCCCTTGTCTGTAGAAGACCCATCCTTGTAAAGTAACCATGTTGAAGCGCCTAAAGGGGTTGAGCTTCTGGGTGCAGTCCTCCAGTGAATTTAGCTATGAAATCTACCAACGCTTGAGCTTTGATAGTAGTCCCAAGAACATAAGATATATAAAATTCTCTTAACTCCACTGACCGTTTAACCAGTAGTCTAGAGACTTCAGGTTTGTGAAGAACTAATTTCAGAGGATAAGATGTGGGGATTACGATGGGACGAGCTTGAAAATATGGCCCAAGCTTCCGAGAAAATATCACCAAGGCTAAAGCAAATTTTTCAATTTCGGAATACCTCATTTCGGTGTCAAGGAGTTCTTTGTTGACATAGAAAACAGGCCTCTGAACCCCATTTTTTTCCTAATTAAGGCAGAGTTGACTGCACTTTCTAACATGACCAAATATAGGAGCATTTTTTCTCTTAGTACTGGTTTTGAAAGAATATTGGGAGAGGCTAAGTATTTCTTAAGTTGTTGGAAGGCATCCTCACATTTAGATGTCCATTCTAGGGCCTTAGTCCTTCTCACAGCCTTAAAGAATGGAAGGCAATGTTCTGTGGATTTAGAAATAAACTTATTCAGTACTGCTATCCTACTATTTAGTCCTTGGATATCCTTTTTGGTTCTGGGGGATTCCAAATCAATCAAAGCCTTGATCTGGGTATGATCTGCTTTAGTTCCCCTTTGCGAGACTAGGAACCCCAAGAATTTTCCCTCTGTAATTCCAAAGATACACTTTAATAGGTTGAGCTTCATTTTGTGTTCCTTCAAGATGTTGAATGTCTGGGATAAGTGTTGGATGTGGTTTGCCTCTGAAGACTTTTGACAAGCATATCGTCGATGTGGACCTCCATTGTACCTCCGGTCTAAAGATTGAACATCTTGTTCACAAGTCTTTGATATGTTGCCTCAACATTTTTTAAACCAAACGACATCACTCTATAACAATAAAGACCTCGTTCTGATATGAATGTTGTTTTCTCCTAATTTGGAAGGTACATTTGGATCTGATTGTACCTAGAGTAAGCACCCATGCTCATGGGCTTATGACTTGCCGTAGTATCCATGAGTTGATCAATTTTGGGGAGAGGGAAGCTGTCTTTAGGACAAGCTTTATTGAGTTAGTATAGTTAATGTCGACTCTCCACTTGCCATTTTTTTTCTTTACGAGGACTGTATTGGCGAGCCATTCGAGGTAGAATAACTCCCTTATCATCCCATCGTTGAGTAACCTCTGGACTTCTTCATTGATAATCTTATAACGTTCTGGAGCAAACATTTTCCTCTTCTGTCTCACGGAATCATGGTTTGGGTTTGTCATTAACTTTTGAGAGATAAAGTCAGGGTCTATTCCCTCCATGTCTCTAGTTTCCTAAGCGAATATCAAAAGGTTATCTTTTAAGAATTTAACAATCTCTTCTTGCTCTGAGGGAGACAAAGTTGAGCCAATTTGCAAATATTTTCCTCCTTCTTCTGTACTGATGAACACTTTGATGGTTTCTTCCGTTGGCTTAACCATGTTGTCCCTTCCTCTTGGACTTAATGGTTCCTTAATCTCGGAAGGGCATTCCTCGACACTGTGAAGATCTGGAGCAGAGGAGTCTTCCCCTTTTCGATAGTACTATAATTGCTATTTGAAGGGTTTTTCCTTGAAAGCAAGGGCATGGCATTCCTAAGTAGTAGGCTGGCAGCCTTTAATGGTAAGCACTTTGTCTTGATGAGTAAATTTAAGACATTGATGGAGTGTTGAAGTAATTGCCCCCATCTTATGGATCTAAGGCCTCCCAATAATGACATTATAAGGGGATTTGGCGTCTAAGATCATGAACTCAGATATTAGGGTCTTCTGCTCATCTCCTTCCTCTAGCATGGTTGGTAGATCAAATCTACCCATTGGGAAACTAAGGTGCCTATTGAATCCTGCCATCACTACAAGGGTAGCTCTAATTCCTTAGAGTCGAGCTTCATATGTTTGAATGAATCATAGAATAACATATTTATAGAGCTCCCAATGTCCATAAGAACCCTTCTGATCTCAAAATTGACAATTTTAAGTGAGATAACAAGGGTATCATTATGGGGGCAATGTGTCCTGATAAGGTCTAATTCAGAAATTGTATCTAAGGTACCATCTTGGTTTTTTTCTCAATGGTCGAGATCTGGATGACATGGGGCTCTACCCTTGCTTCCCGAGTGTATCTTTTTTTAGCCTGGTTAGACATCTCAACCATTGTGTTGTCAGCATGAAGTATAAATATCACTTGCTGATTGTTCAGTTGTTATTGATCATTCTGAACTTTCCTCTGTTCGGGCCTCCTTTGAGGAGGGTCTCTTATCTCTAGGGTTCTGTCTCCTATCCTGGTGGACGAACTTTCTTAGTCGTCCTTTCTTGATGAGGTGCTCTATTTCCTACTTCAGAATTCTGCACTCCTCAATGATGTGTCCCTACTCTTTGTGGAAATCACAATACTTGTTTCTATTCTTGGAGTCTAGGTTGCTTTTCAGCGGCTTTAGCCACTTCAGGTTTTCACAAGTCTGGACCCGTTGGAGTATGTGAGTAAGGGAAGCATTTAACAAGGTATAAAGTTTCGTATTGTTATGCCCCTAAATTTTCAAAACCTGGGGAGTGAATGAAAATGACTTAAAAAGAATTAATAAAATACAATTAAATGGATTTAGTGGATTACATACTAATTTTCCCATGTTTCCCAAAATTAAGAATGAAAAATGCTAACCTAACTACCTAAGATGAGTTCCAAATACTAGTCCAATACCTCCCCCCAACAAATGGTCAAAAATAGTCTAAGTCATGTCCAAGCATGATCTCCAAGGTAGCCCCAAAAATGTCTCTAATGTGCCTTGAAACAATGGCCCAAAATGGCCTTAAATATTGTTCAAAAACAACTTAGAAGGTTGATAAAAAATTGTTTAAGACATGGGTAAAAACTAGCCAAAAATGTTTGCCCAAGGTGGCTCAAATTGATGACTAAAGTAGGCCAAAAATGCTCTAAGGCATAGACCGGAGAAAGGTCAAAAACTCTACCTAAAGTGGTCTAAGAAGGCGGCAAAACATGGCCTTGAATAATGACTAAAATGTGTCCCAACAAGGTACCAACATGGCTTGGTATAATGGCCAAAAGTGGCCTAAAAGAGGTTCCAAAAGGTGGTGTCTAACATGGAAATGAATGGCCTTGAAATGGCATTGGAGGGTAAGTTATGGCATGCCCAAGGCATAGGTGCACGTGGGGCAAGGCGTAAGCACTCGCGACATGCGGCAGTAGGCACGCGGGGAAGGGCGCAGGTGCACGGACACGGGCGTAGAGGGGAGGCCAGGCGCGCGGGAGCACGGTATAGCGAGCGGGCATCCAGGGCGTGGGTTGCTAGTCTGCTAGGCTACTATTCATTGCTACAGTATTCTAGTAGCTAAATTATTACAGTACCAACATTACAACCTTGGTCCAAAAATCTTGGTTTTGACAATTTTATACCCATTTTAATTTATTTCATCACCAAACTTGGTGTCGGACCCTATAACATGTAAAATGACCATTTTACCCATTTTCTCTTATTTTTTGACCTTAAGTGATTTTCGAACTAAGTGCCCCTATTTTTCATTTCTTTACCTTTCTTTTTCCTTTTATTCATTTAATTCCTTACTTAGAAAATCTAGGCATGCTCTCCCACTCCACTCAACCTAATTACTATTTTTATAAAATTTCACCATAGTTTCCTTTGTTTATTAACCTATTTTCTCATCCCATTCCTCCTCATTCCTCCTCCTCAACACCAACAACAACACCTAATAGAACAAGTATTTATACAATTTTATTATAATATTATAAGCATATTGCAAAAACAGGTAACTACATGGAGCTCAATGCTCCTCATTTACATTCAATACACAATTACATACAATTCAACATAAAATTAAGTTTATAACTTACACAAGGTCTAAACTTTAAACAAGAAATAAACTTCATGGGGCTTATGCCCCTACATATAAAATATGTCCCTTAAGCCAAATATACTTCAAGGTCCATTTCCCCATCCATGCTTCAAGACTTCATCAAGTCTCATGTGTCAGGGAGTCTCATCTGAAATATGTAATCTCATATAGGGTAAGCGCGATGGCTTGTATGACATAATGTTAATATAAATAATAAAGGTAAGGTGTGGCATGTGCAAAGTGAACATTTGTAAGCTATAAACCTTCCAATTCATTAATGCAATGCAATGGCAATATGCATGACACACACATGCAACTCTATGCCCAACCCATGTCTCTCTTCACAATCTTTCCCCATTCGAACGCAAGTACCTAATTAGTATGTCTCACTTTACGGCCCGTCCCATTGGAACGCGAGTACCAATGGTCGGATTTTGGGTTTTTCACCATATGATCTACACCCTCATAATGCATAACACCAAAGTGCTCTACACACACCATGTTTCCAAGGATTCGCAATATTCCAATACGCTTTAATTTATCATGCAATTTCAATAAGGCATTTTATCAAACACATGGAGTGTGCCTTAAATTATGCATCACACATTAGGCAATTCATAGCTTTCAAATTACAAGACTTCTTACATATGAACATAGGCTATAATACAATCAATTATACATATATTCATGTTATATGTTCACAACTTTACCAAATTTTTAAAGAATACACAAGTATACAAAGTACTAATACATTAAGCAAACCATAACTTTCAAACTACAAGACTTTTTCTATATGAATATAGGCTATAATGCAATCAATTACACATATATTCATGTTACATGTTCATCACTTTACCAAATTCTCAAAGAATACACAAGTACACAAAGTACCAACCCTAGGTTTTCAAAGTAACTATATGTTAGATGATTGTTTAACAACAAGAAAGCATGTAAGTCATACAATCAACTTATAAAAATATTACTAAACTTAACTCTATTCTCTACTTAGCAAAATATCATACCTAGAAGAGTTTTTCTCAACCTTAGGGAGTTATGCTCACTTTGACGCTGAACCAATTGGTAGGATTGTAGCCCTTGAGGTGGGGAACAACTTCCTCGAAGGAAGCTTTGAGAGATTCCAAGGCTAGAGATGAGTTTTGGAAGGTAGAAAGTTAAAAAACCTATGTTTTCTTCATGGTTTCTCTCCAAGAACGAGTTGCAGCACTTTCCTCATACCAATTCTGATGATTTTAACTCTTAAGTGTCTTATTTATACTAAAGGGTCAAGGGTGAAAAGGTCATTTCGCCCCTAATAAGCCACGGGACTCCGTTACATTACGATCTGTCCTGAAATGTCTCAAATCAATATTCTGCTTTAACCAAAGTTCTTAAAATTATTTTAAATGATATTTTTTTAAAAAAAATATTTTCGCCTGTTGGTGGGTACGGCCGGGCCCACCCGAGCTACTCAGTCTGGCTTTTTGGGCCCATTTTTCAAACTATCTCCGATCTCGCTTAAATTCTCACAGGAGGTATATTTTAATATTATAAGTGTATTTCCCTTCTATGGAATACTCAAATTATGTTTCTAAACATGACTAATGTCTAAATGATGCATGTAGAGTGCCCTACCAGCAAAACAAAAAATTTACCTTAATTTTTTAGATCTTTATATGTACCTTCTAGAGCTAAATTTGTTCTGTGTTCTTTATGTTCTTCCTTTTTCGGGACTCATGGTTCTCTTCTTATTGTCCTTGTTGTCTCTCTTCTAAACCTGTTTGTCCTTTTGAGCTTGTTCTTTGGCTTTTTAGAATAAGGCTTTGATGTCTTCTAGATTAATATACTTTCGTTCTCTCTTTATGAGTGCGGCCATATCGGCTGGGGGATTCTTAGTTAAAGAGTCTTAAAAGCATCCAGGTCCTAATTCTGAAGTGAGAGCATCCACTAAGAAACTCGAATTACAGTCGTTCATCTCTATGAGCTCGGTATTGAAACGAGCTACTTCACTTGGCTTCTTGGAGAAGCTTTGCATACATTCTCGTGTGCCATGTGGCCAGTTAACCCATTATGCGCGCACGCTAGCCCGAATTGAAACTTTTTTGGAATCGTACCAAACTTGGTACACTAGCTAATTTTGACGCTCTGATTCCAAATATGCAATTCATTTCTCCCAATTCATTTTTTTGGATTTTCATATTTATCTACGTCCTGTAAATAATTGTGTAGCCCCGAGGCTCACACCTAGTCCTAGATAAATTGCCAAAATTCTTTTTTAGCCTTATTGCGTCATATTGACAAATTATCAACTCATCTCACAGTTCATATAACACATCTTCAGTCAATCCCCAGTTTAGCTTCAACTTATATTATCAATTTATCGAATTTCCCCTTGATGATTTTTTGGGTCCTTACAAGTATATTATGACCTTTGAGGGTATTTTGGTCATTCTGCACATCTTTAACTTTCAAGGGTATTTTGGTAATTCCTTAGCGTTTCCCTACCCTTTAAGGGTAATTTGGTAAATTCTAGAGGTTTTCTACTTTATACGAGTATTTCTATAATTTTGATACCATTTTGTCCTTTAGAGTGAATTTTGGTCATTTTAGCATAATCATATCCTTAGTATATCATTTTGATCATTTGAGGGCATATATGTAATTCTCATACTATTTTATCCCTTTGAGGTCAATTAGGTAATTTTAGCCTATAGGGACAATTTAGACTTTTTATGCCTTAGTGGCATTTTGGTAATTCTTATGTCCCAAAATCCTCCACCGAATTAGGGTCGATTTAGTAAATATGGGTGACATTTATTTGCCTTTATCATTCCTTGGAAATTTTTGTCCTTGTGCACTAGAACTTGCTTTTATCATTCCTTGGAAACTGTTTTACTTATGTATTAAGACTTACCATTATCATTCCAAGGAGTTTCTTTAATAGCTACCAAGGAATTGCCTTTCTTATGCAATAAAACCTTTCAATCTTGTTTGCTTGCACACCAAGGCTTAAATTAAACCTTCCATCTTAGGGATCCATTGTGAACCCTTGGATCAAACTTCCATATTTGCCTATAAATAAAGCCCTTTTGGCCACTAAGAAGAGGACCAAAAAAATTAGGAGCTAGAATTCTGCTACAATAGCTCCCGAACTTAGAGTTCTCTAGTTTATTGTAGACTAGTTTGATTTATTTTATGACCCATGTTAAGGGTTTTAGAATGTAACTAGGAGCAAAAGTAATATAATTCTTAATTTTCTTTGTTATTTCCTTTACATGTATGTTGCATGGGTTGTAATCGGGTTTATTTGTTTATTTGTCTAAAACAAGTTGGCAACTCCTCAGTTCCCTTTCACATGCATCCAATTCTAGGGCGTTCCCTCCCACCTTTAGGGAGAGGGAAGCCAAGTTTTTCTGGCGGTGGCGCTCACACCTCTTTCTTCACCTATGTTCAACCATGGCATTTTTCTTTGTGGTTTCATACTTTTTTCTTCTTCTTCTCATTTTTTGCACTTTCAAATTAATAAAATTAGAATCATAAGAATGGAAATAAGGGGAAGTCTTTACCTATTAAGATATTTTCTTTAGATTTTATTTTCCTGTCATTATTTATCTTTAACTTTTCAGTATAGGTTTCTGCATAAAGAATGTCAAGTTTATTTCCTACCCTTTGGTGGCTACCATTTCCATTCTATGAGTTTTCCATAATATATGTACACATCTATATACACTAATGTTGCTATCTTGGTATATTTAACCTTTAAATTTACCACCTCATGCAATGAGGTGTCAAATGTTATACAAATGGTTGTCTTTGATATGCTTAAACCTTAAGGTTACCACCTTATGCAATGAGGTGTCAAATCTTACTAACTCTTATGACACTTAGGCAAATGAGTATTGATGATACTACATCTCGCCATATGTTATTTTTAATAGTATTAGCATGCACTCAAGGCAATTTTGTAGTATCTTGAATTTACTCCAAAACCTGACAAGATAACATATTTTGACATTTAGAATTCATATTTGGCGTCCTTTTTTTGCAAATTAGATTCCTAAAATTTGGCGTACTTCACATATCCCAGATAAGTTTACAGCAACTATTTAATTTAAATTTATTTACTATAAACATATTTACTTAACAAAATTTTAAGTTAAAAGTTTGGGTCATTACACTCTCACTTCGTTTTAAGAAGTTTTGTTCTCAAAACTTGACATGCTTTAAGAGCTACAATTTATATGCATTCATTTTCTTACATTTTTGTACTTTTCCCATTTCATGTTTTCATTCATGTATTTTCATTGAAAAATGATATTGTTTTAAAGCTCTAGTTTCTCTAAGACTCAATACAATACACACAGAAGTTGGTTATCATAACTTGGATCTTCTTGGTTTTTCTTCTCCTCTACTTTAATTGTCATAACAAATTCTCCCTACCATTAGTTGGTCATTATGTATTTCATTTTCAAATAATAAAAAATGACCCCATTATGCGTAAAAGTCCAAAATAAATTATTGTAGTGTTCCATAAAATTACCGTTTTACCCAAATCATATTTTCTAACTAGATGATTATACAGTTTAAGCATTCTACAAAAGTAACACCATATTTGTTTCTAATTGACCTCAAAATCATATTTATTAACTTTTACATAATAAAATTATTTTGGAAAGAAGCAAAGTCTTTTTAGAAAATATTACTAAAATCATTAGTTACCAAATAAGTAAATTATTGAGTTACCCCAAAGTCATATTTTATTAACCTTTATGTAATAAATTATGAGTTAATTGGCCACAAGTCCCTGAATAAGAAGTTTTATTATTTTAAAATGCACAATACTTCATTTTTAAGCTAAAGGAGAGCTAATTATTATTATTTTTTGGTTAGAAGTCCTCAACAGTGATGTGTCACTTTTTATTCTCTTGTTATTGAATTTTTTTATGTCTTTCAGTATGTTTTGGCTTATTTTTTGAAGTGTCGGGTTTTAAGCCTATTTTGCCACCTGCGCAGAAGCTCAACTCCAAGGCCACCATCGTTCGCCGACAACTTTCGTGGCCTCGTCCTAGCCCAACCTTCCTTGTCTTCGATCATCACCGACGGTCACCACCTACAACCACCAACACACATCGTTGGTGACAACTTCACGACCACCAATTCAATGGAGCCTACGAGTGAACGATTTGAAGAGATTTGGATCAACAAAAGAATCGGTCACTACCAAAATTGTTTGTTGATCTCCATTGCCATGAGACACCGCGAGATCTTCTCTGTTCAAATCTCCCTTCTCCCCCTACTACATGCCCAATCTCCTTCCTCTATCCTCATCTCCTTTCTCTTCCTGCTCTATGCCCAATTCGGCGACTTATGATAGTTTGGCCATTTGATGAGTGGTTGTGTTCAGTGATGGAACGTTTCTTTCAATACTCTTCTCCCCCTTGGTATTTATCTAGTTTTTGACTACTTAATACAGGATCATTGTACAATAGTGATGTTCAATAAGGTAAACTTTTACACTTTTGTAATAGTGTAAATTTTACACTTTTATAACTAGTGTATTTTTAATCACTTGTGCTTTAAATACTGATTTTTTTTTGGCAAATTTCTACACTTCTGAAAGTTGGTTTTTAGCATCCAACATGTGGCCATGAAACTTTCTCAATTTTTATAAATTTTTGAAATTTTACAGTTTTAGAGAAGTGTACAAATTTACACATTTGACTAGAACTAAGCTTTTCACTGCAGAAGTGTAAAATTTCACACTTTCGTTGAGAAGAAATTTTACACTTTCAAAATGATTTTTGGACTAGATTATAATTTTAGTGCTTTTCATGGACTCTTAACTGCATGACCCTAAAATTATTTAGGTAGAAACAAAATTTTTTTATTAAATATTATTAAAATAGTTAAATGATTGATTGTATATTGTTATTATTAGCACACTCATTGTGTGAAGTTGGATAGATTTTAATTGAGTCAATAGAAATATATCTCTAGAAATAAACTACTATTACTATGCAAAGGTTGATTCAAATTATTCATCACTCATATCTTAGATCTCTGGATTTGAAATAAATATAAGTCACAACATGTATGTTTCATGCCAAATATATTAGTCAATATTAGAACATAATTAAAACTAAGAGCGGTAACCAAAATCTTTTGTACCTTAACATATCAAAATTTTGGAACAACAAAAATAGAGCATAGAGCTACAAACCAAAAAGCCTTAGATCTACAATATTTCTTCATCTCCTACTTCCATGCCACTGCCAACCCAACCACCACCCTACAAATCGCTCCTACCACAACTATCGAATTGTGTTACCCTGATGTATTCAATAACAGATTAACACGGAGTTTCATCGTGTCCCCAGGATTTGCGACCTTCATTGTTTTGGCAAAAGGGAATATTTTGTTGGGAGAAAAATTGGAAGTTTTTGTTGTAAAGGTTAGACCTCCACCTGTGAAAGAGATCAAGATAGTGAAAAAACTCAAGCGGGGAAGTTTGGGTCGAGGACATGGGAATTTTTCGGACCTCGTAAAAACTTGTTATGTTTGTTCTCTCTTTTTATACTCTTTTGCACACTTTGTGCTTATCTTGCATGTATATTTAAAGTATGTAAAAGTTGATAATATTTGCAAAATACCTTATTTAGCCCCCCCTCCCTAGGGTATATATCTAGACAACAAAACCCCATTTGAGTATCAAAAGATTTGTATTTTTTATTGGAAAATCATAATAGGTAGTCTAGCATTGATGAGCAATGCCTTTGTCTTTTGGAATAAAAAATAGAGCCTATTGCACTTGATTTCAATCATAGAATGTGACTAATTTGTTGTAATCTACCCGAGATAGTTGGATTGAAAATGGTATTGAATTTGAGTTGAAGAAACCGATTTCGATTAAGGGTTTGGGCCTTTGGGATGTTGCTAATTAGGGTTTGAATCAGTAAATGATTTCCACTAAGCTCCTTTGATTATATTCAATGATGTATTGATGGAGAGATATGTTTGGTTTTAACAGAAATCAAACCCTAAATGTAATGAGGGAATTACAAATGAACAATCGAGTTTATGTATTTATATAATTTTGTCTTTTCAAATATGTTGACCTTTTTTTTACATAGAACCTACTTTTTTTAATTAAATAATTTTTCAACACATGAAATGTATAAGTTACATTCATTAGTTAGGTCTTGTCTGTCTTCGAACAAACTCTACAAGGTTACTGAATGTCATTTTTTCAAGTTTACGGATCCTTGTGTAATATTGATAAACTTCAATATCTATCTTTTACCATTTTGCAGTGGATCAATTACCTTAGATACAATCTTATGTATGAAAGAATGAGAAGCATAAAACACTCATAAATAGTAGCCAAAAAATTAAGTACCTCATTATTATTATTATTATTTTATTTTAAGATTCATTTCTTATTTTATTAATCACTTGTCAACCCATTTCAAAGCATATGTTAACATAATAAAAATCAGTAAAAATATGGCAACATTGATCAATTTAATACACTCGATCAATTAAAAGTACTATGCATACAAAAATAACTAATGTGTTTCTTAAAAATTCAATGTATTATATACATGATATCTAATAATTGACCACTCAACAAGTTCTTAAATAAATCAAGCATTCAAGTTGTACAATATGTTATGAACATATGATTGATTTTGTTTATGGAACATCAAAACTCTAAATCAAATCAAACTTTATTTGTATGACACTTAAATCAATTCCAAACTAAATGTTTTGAGAACTAAATTAAACCAAACTAAACCAAAGAAGTTTTCGGATTGCCCTAAACTATTACCCCCAAGTACAACGATCAAATTAGAGTTTAATCCCCTTTTTAATACATGCAACACTACCTATGTGATAATCTTAAAAGCTAACCTATTGTTAAAGTAATATTAGTATTTTAATTTTTTCTGAGCAAATACAATTGGATAATAATTGCTTTTTGTGGCAAGTTAAAATGACATCGACTACCTCTTATAATTAATAAATATAAAAGACAAAAAAATTATTAATTATTAGAATAATTAATTCTAAGTTTTCATATACTTTCATTAACTAAAAATATATTCCTTACATATTTATGACTTTTCGTATAAAAGAAGACCTTATTCATAACTTTTCAATAATATTTTAATTATTCATAAAAAAAAATATAAAATGTACAACTCAAAGTATAAAAAGCTCGTAATATTATTATGAGTTAAAAGAGGTTGTGTTTTCTAACTTGGTCATATCATAAGTTTTTTAATTTACAATATGTTTGAGTTTTGATTGTTACTACGTAGAATTAATAAATATAATTTTTAAAAATATTATAAATAATATATATAAATAAAAGTACATATATAATTATTAATCAAAGAATTTGATTGATTTTGAAATAATATATTAAATTTTAAATTATTGAATATAAATTATAAGAAGGGTGTACTCACTTATGAATTAGGTTTAGAGTTCCGCATTTGCTACAATTTTGATAATAATATTTTCAAAACAAAACTTGGTAATTTTACAAACCTAGTAGAAGATTATGAACCATCTTCCTAGTTTATGACATGCTGCGTGCAACAGGAGTTGCAGGTAAAAAGATCGGACGGATGGAAATGTGCCACATGTCCAGTTGAAACATCGCTGGTGCTTTAGACTCTCAAGACTGAAAACAAACACCAGTCGCATACATCATCACCACATCACATTCACACCTCAAAGAAGCTAAACTTCGCTCAGCTTAAAGGTCATACACTCGTTCATGTTTCGGTGCCTGGAGGGCTAAAATAAAACTCCTAATCTTCTCTCTATTCTCTCTCTCTGGCGGCTCACTTTCTCTCTCTAAAAATTATAAAGTTTTCCTGCTTTCTACATCGCTACAGATTCCCTGGATCGGTGCCCTTCTTCGCCCTAGCTATTCCCCGTGCCTTTGTGATACGCCGCAGAGCCGTCTCTCAGCTCTAGATCCTTCTAACGATTTCGATCTCAACTATCTAACAATCTGTTAGGGTTGCGAAGAGGAACCGCCATGGTTGGGGCCACACAACAACCACCACCTCAACCCAAACGTCCAACCGCAGTTATCACAACAACTACTTCAACATCTGCGGAAGAGGAAGCCTTGAAGAGAAACACCGATTGCGTTTACTTTCTTGCCTCACCCTTAACCTGCAAGAAGGTTCGATCTATCTATTGTGTGTGTTTATATTTTATGTCCTGGTTGTTGTCTCGGAATCTAGGGTTTTGGGTTTCAATCAATTGACCGAGATTAAATTGGTTTAGTTTTGGGATCTTGAGCTTCATATTCGGATTAGGGTTTTGGACGATTCGATCTGCTGCTAATTAGGTTATTGCATCCTTTTAAGATTTGGGGCTTCTATGGTGTAATCCATGAAAACCCTGGATTTTTTTTTGTTATAAAGATTTATACAAATTATGATGAGTGGTTTAATTATGATGGGTTTTGTTATTGTAATTAGATAAATGGGTCTCCAGATATAGAGGTACATTTGTCTACATGTATGTATAATGTATATGCAATTCTTTATGGCTGGTAATGTATGGATTGTTATTTTGTGTTATTATTTTGGGTAACAAATTCAATTAATCTATACTGCCATGCATTATATCATAGATGCGTAGAGGCCTTTTGGATTTGAAGTTTGCATGAGGGGACTGGAACTATAAATGTATTCTTTTTCTGGAAAGGGCTGATGATAAATGGACTGATGTTCATCGTGCAGCATAACAAATTTAATTAATCTGTATTAATGCCATGCATTATATCATATAGATGCAAATAGACCTTTTGGATTTGAAGTCTGCATGACTCAGTGCGTGCCTTAGGGGAGTAGGGGACAGGAACTATGAATGTATTCTTTTTTTGGAAAGGGTTGATGATGAATGGACTGATGATCGTCTTGCAGCATACCTCGCATATTCGTTAGATTCTTTTACCAATAAATTCATTGAACTTGTTAAGGAATCAATCTCAAAAATTGCAATTCAAGAGTTATATGAGTATGACAGCCAATTTTGGTAACTGTAACTGGTAGTGCGTGGAGTGCTAACACCTGCAATAATGCCCCCCTTTATTTTGTATTAATTTGTCGTTTTTGTGTCCCTTCAGAGACATCTTAATTTTGTTGTGCTTGTGTCCTTTTGGGGACATCGGATACTAAATTTGTCGTTCTTGTTTTTGTCTTTATTACCCATAATGTTTGTTTCCATCTTCTCATTACGAGTAGTCAATTCTCCAATTCCTTACAAAATACTACACATGAAAAATTGAGTGTTTTCCTTCTTTCTTTCAATACTTCAGGCTGTAGAATAATGATATCAACACATTGTGTCCATATTTGCGTCTCTTGAACCAGTCATCTTACAGGACATTTGTAGGAATTCTTTAGTGATTTAGTATTTTCTGATATTGGGAACTTTTGTCAAGGATGATTTGATGTTCTACAGCTGTAAAATGCGTGTTTAATAATTTTAATGATATAGACTCTTGACAATGGCTACTTTTGTTAAATAAATTTGTTGAAGTTGAAAGGGTTGACGGATGTTCTGCGGCCCCAAAAAGTGTGTTTAGTAATTATGAAATGTTGATGTTTAATTATTTATCTAATTGCACTTCTCTGTTTTTTCCCTTGTCAACAGGGAAGTGAATGTGAGTATCGCCATAGTGACATTGCCAGGGTTAACCCCAGGGATTGTTGGTATTGGTTGAATGGTAATTGCTTAAATCCGAAGTGTGGGTTCCGTCATCCTGTAAGTCTCCTTTCTTGTCTTACCGCAACTTTTAAGTATTTTCATGTTACAGATGTTTAATAATTCTGGTGTTGACAGAAGGGTGGTGGAAATGTATTGCTATAAATTCTGTTTTGTTACTGTTACTGTTTAGAATAGAAGATCTTATTGCTTAGTGATTTCTTTTCAGCCTCTTGATGGATTATTAGGATCTCAAGTGCCAACTCCTACAGGAGCTTCTCTACCTACATCACAGACTGCAGCAACGCCTCCTACACTTGCTCCTAATACTTCTGGTAAACAAGCAGTACCCTGCATTTTCTTCCAGAAGGGGTTCTGCCTAAAAGGTGACAGATGCTCGTTCTTGCATGCACCAAATGCTATCAATAATAATAAAGTCCCACAGGCTTCAGCAATGGCACCTGTTACTGAACCTCCAACTTTTAAAAAGACTTTTGGTGCCCTGGAAAAGTGTACTCAAGAGCATCAGGTTGCACAAGCAAGTGTTCCAAAATCTGTTGAATTACCCATGCAGGCAAAACCAGTTGCGAAAGTTGAGACTGCTCCCCCCAAAAATGGAGATGCCATTGTTAAAAATGTACCTCCACCTTCTGGTTTAGATTATGAGATTTCCAGGTACAGACCAACCAGTGTTCCTCCTGCAAGCAATGAATATTCAATGAGTAGGTCCAGCCGCGTGTATCAAGCTCATGTATCAGATGATCACAATTTCCTGAATGGTAAGGATGCTGATGAGTTTTCGAGGGAACCCTCCCCTGGTTTTGATGTTCTCGTGGATGATGAACGTAGAGATTCTGATTATTATCATAATGAAGATCAATTCGGGAGAACAAGGGCTCAAGAGGGAAGGAATTTGAACCCCACAAACGAATATGATATTGGTCGTGCTGCTGATTATGATTCGATGGCTGATGTTGAACAAGATATATATCGTGATCCACATGGTTATGACTTGTATGATCAGATGCAAGGGCAGTATGGTTGGGAGCAGCGCAGGGCTTCATCTGAGAGGATGTTAGGGGGGTTGGCTCATGCGGAAAGGAGGAGACAACCTAGAGGAGAGAGCCCTGATCAAATTGATGAGTCAGATTTGCGACATCGTTTATCAAAGCAAAGGAGGGTTAATGGTTTGAGATCAGTCATTAGTCATGATAATGTTCGTGATGACCATGGTGAGGATCGAAGTTACCAGGGTCAGCGCAGGGAGGTTCACCATGTACCCACACATGAGAGTTCCGTCAGCAGTCGCCTCCGGGGGAGAATAAAGATTCCAGGGAGATCATCATCTCCTCTCAATGGGACTGATTTGCGTCCAGAAAGGGAAATGGACAAGGGAAGGAATAGGGGGAGATTATCACTGGGGAGGCCACAGATTGCCTCCCACCAGGAAAGTGTTCGAGACAGAATAAAAGGAAGGGTGCAAGAGGATTTCAATAATGAGGGGAGAAATTTCAGAGGTTCACGCATGAGAAGAGACATGATAAATGATAATTATATTCCTCCTCCAAAAAGTCTGGCAGAGCTGAAAGTTGGGAAGAATGCAGACAGAAATGAGCAGCAGATCAGCTATCAGCAGTCATTTTCCCTTGGAAAGCGGAAATACCCAAATTTAGAGGGCGATCAACAATTTGAAGGTGATCTCTCATTTGAAGGGCCGAAGCCTCTAAGTGAGATTCTGAAGAGAAAAAGGGAAGTTGAAACAACAGTTTCTGGGGGTGACTTGATGATGTCTGCCTATAAAGAAGACAATATTATGAAGGAAAGAAGGGAAAGTTTGATAAGCAGCGAGAAGACTACAGCAGTCACAGAGGTGCAGGGAATTTTTTCCTCGCTAGTCAAGGAAGAAGCCGACCTCCCTGTTGATGGCAATAAGGAAGAGTCCAAGACTAGAACAGCCAACAGTGCTGGAATAGAAGATGGTTTGATCCCTACAGAAAACCTCAAATCCGCTGATGAGCATCCCTCTTTACAACATAATGTGAGTGAGCTTGACATTGAGGATGGGATGATTGTTGATGACAGAATGGAGGATCAGGAACCTGAACCCTATGAGAGAGAAGGGGAGTCTGATTATGAGCAAGTTGACGGGGAAGAATCCAACTTAGATGGTGCAGACCCTGAAGAGGAATACCTGGAAGATGATGATGGCGATGACTTTGCAAAGAAAATTGGTGTCATGTTCTCGTAAAGGACTGAGAGAACCGACTGCTCTTGCTTATGATCTGTTTGTTGAGGACCATCTGAACTTCTTCCATGGTGGACTGGCTCTAAAGAAGCAAATTCAGCTGCTTGGATTTTGTGCCTAGATGTGTAGGGATAATTAATCCTTTTTTTTTTATTTCCTTGTAATGTTAGAATCCTTTTTCGTTGTATTTAAACTCTGATTGAATGGGAAATTTTTCCTCCTGTCCTTTGGCCATCCCATTAGTCAAATTTGGTTGAAGAGCGCACGACTAACGTTCAGAAGAAGTTAATAAGATGCGGTCGTGTTTGGTCCTCATTTGCTGCTAAATAATTTCTTGCTCATTTGTGGATTGTGTAAAAATTTGGAAATTTTCAACCTTCCAGTGTTTGTGCTGGAGGGACCAGTTCAACACTCCTTGTAACCCAAGTCAGAATACCAAAACTTGGCATTTCAGTGAACTAGACAGGGATTATTGATCCAAAATATAAATTCCAAATTGAGAGGTTATTTAAATTGATTACTTCTTAAATTATTTATGACAAGTGATAGAAATGCAAAAAGCAAAAAACAAAAAATAAAAAACATCATTCACAAAATAATACGAATTTTAAGTGAAAAACTTTTAAAATTAAATCTATTAATTCAGCAAATGAAGTATAAGTTAACTAAAGATGGGTACAAAAGACACTTGGAATTGCTTCTCTTTGCACGAATCATCAGATCTGCTTGTCCACTATTACTGGTAAACTCAATTCGAATTGTGTCCACTATTACTGGTTCACTCAATTCGAAGTGTGCAAATTCTATGCAATGTATGCGTGCATAGAAGCTCTCCAAGTGCAATCCCAAAAACCAAATTCCAATCAACAAAATAGAACTCAATACAAAAATAACCAAGACTTCTGTAACGAATGACTTGTACGAATCTCTCCAATGTTTTTCTCAGGCACTCCAGGCATTCAATGTGTCATCAACATTTTTAGCAACTTTTAAAAGTCACTTTATATAGACATATCGAGCCCTAAGTAAACAAGGAAACAAATTGTCTATAATAGTCGCACCGGATGTGTCACGATCTGAAACTCAGCCTATGCAAATTAGGAGTCCGCCGGCCACCAAGGCCTTTTAATGATTAAATCATCTTTCTAATTATATATTGATCAAACGCAGCGTAATAATTTTTTTTCTTTTTCATAAAGTAAATCATATAATGTAATACCTTGACCCGAGTTAGCACGTAGATCGAGGTAGACCGTGGTAGACCTGGTCGAGTAGTGTACTACCAGTTGTAATCCAAGCTAGTTTAAGCTCTATATCATGATATCATATGTACCGTATGATTTTAGAATGTGAATAGTATCAGTAATACAGTCAGTGTCGAGCAACGCCCGAGCAACCCAAGACCATGCCTCGTAATGCGTGCACGCACGCATTTTTATGCATGCATATGTACACACATGCATAGCCCATAAAATATCAATGTATGTATACGTAATTAGAAACTAGTATATACGTGTATATATGAGTATATATATGTATAAAATATGTACAATTAAGTGTATATATATACATGTATACATAAAGTAATATAACTATATGTATATAATATACAAATATCTATATACATATACATGTACACACACAGCGTGCAAAGCATGCTTGTGAGTGTGGGATTGGAGAGTCGATTAGTGTGTGTGAGAGTGTGTGTGTGTGTGTGTGTGTGTTAGTGTGTGATATTATATATAATATACATATAATACATATAATATCTTGCAGCTTTAAATGCTGCAAGATAGGAAGAAAAAGGGATGCAGAAAGGATCAAAAAAGGGTCAAAGAAGAGGGCTTAAAAAGGGGGAGAACCAAAGGGAGATAGAGAGAGAGAGTGAGGCAGTTTTGTTGTGTGTGTGTGTGTATATATATATATATATGCAAATGCAGGGGGAGGAGGTAAAACCAAAAGGGGATTGACCGAGCCAGTGGGGGCGGAAGCTGGGAAATAAGATAGGAGAGAAGGAAAAAAATATGCAGATGCAGGGGGAGGAGGTAAAACCTTCCATAAGGGGATGGGAGAATAATGCAAAATTAACTTTTAAAACTGAAAACTGATTATATTAACTGAAAATAAATTACAACTTATTGTTAGGCATTAGGCCTGGCTAATTGAGAGAAAGGGGGAAGAAAAGAAGGCTAATTGATACAGAATTGAATTCAGAGAAGACATATTACAAATCTCTCTTGCTAAGAATTCTCTCAAGTATTTTCTCAATGAGGCCTTGCTTGAACTGAACCTGCTGAAAACTGAAGAAGAGGCATCCTTATATAGAAGGGAAAGAGCTTTGGATGCTTGCTGAATGGCTAAATTCACGGAGGGAATCCCGGGAGTGAATTAGCTTTTACTAGGGTGAAAGCATCTTGTTTTTGGCTGCTTTTGACTTGCAATGATGACTTGTCTAGCATGGAGTTACTATTCATAACTTTTCACTGTTCATAAATAGTGACATGTCTGGTGCCGAAAGTTATTTTGTCATCTTGCATCGGTTGATTGGTGGCTGGGGCTATGTACTATGCAACTGTCGAAGCTTGTCGGCAGGTGCGCTTACTAAACTGGATCTGGTCATTGCTAGCCATAATCCAAGTGGTGATGGTCTGACTGCGGGTGCAAAGTAAGCACCGTGGGTATGTCTTGCTGATTAACTGGAGCAAGAGGAAAGGATTCCTTTGCTGCAGAGGGTTGGGGCTGATCTGTAGAGGAAGAAAACTGCTTGTACTTTCTTCGTCGTCTGGACCATGCTAACTGTTTCTGATTGGAGGAGGACGGTCGGTGTAGGAGAAACGGCTGCCATGAGTAAGAGAGAAGGCTAACTGATTTCCCTGTGGAAGGAGTTAATTGAGCTGACTGTGATTGTGAAGAGGTGTTGGGAAAACCTCTTGGATTGACTGGTAATAGAATCCCTGACTAGGGAGGGAGATGCAACTGTTGCTGAAGAGAAAGGTTACAAAAAGAAAAAATTGGCTGTATCCTCACCCGCTCATTTTTTAAGTACAAAAATTTACAAGGAGAATAGTGAAACTGATTAAAACTGACTAAAAAATTACAAAAAAAAAAAGTTTATCGACTAAAGATAAATTTTTTTTGTAATTTACTAGGGAGGTGCAAGGGCATCTTTAAGGGCTGACTGATGTGTCTGGAAGAAATTGTTGTAACTAGGCTTACTGCTGTGGCACTGTCTAGAGGACACTGCTGGCTTACTAGTGTGTTCGGAGGACACTGACTAACTGATGTGTCCAGAGGACACTGGCTGATGGCTGAGTCCAGAGGACACAGGAGCTGCTGTGGCATTTGTTGGCGCATCTGCCTATCTTGCTGGAGTAGGAGCTGCTGATAGCAGGCTGGAGGTACCTATACCTCTATCCCTACCGCACCTGTTTTCAACCCTACCTCCTCATTTTTGGTATACCAAAATTCAAAAAGGGAAAAGTGGGAAAAAACGGGGAGCAGAAAGAACAGAAAAAAAAATTTCTGTGAAAACTTACTGAAAAACTGAGGGAATGTAATGTTTGGATGACTGGGTTCCAAAATCATTGTGTGAGGTTTGGGAATTTTAAAGAAATTTTGAAAAATAAGTTTACTGAAAGATAAAATTTCTTTAAAATTTAAGGGAAGAGAATGCAACTGAGTAGAACGCCAAACTGTGGGGGAAAGAGAGAGACAAGGAAGGGTGGATTTACTAAGAAGGCTAATGGATTTGACTGCAGAGGGACGATTACTGTGAAGCTCTTGACGAAAAGTTCGGACTTCCTTGGCTAACTGGGAATCTTTATGTTGCAAACTTAAGATCTCACGGCGGAGATTAGAGATACTGACTTCTGAAGGGGGTTTAGACTAAGTGTTGTGAATCTATCAAAGATTCGAGATAAAGAAACTGTATGTAACGAACTGGGGTTAATCGCAAGGGTTAGAGTTGACTAGAACTGATGAATATACTGGAGTTTCTTAACAGGATCTTCTATGGTTTTAATTAATTCAAAGAAGAGTTGTTCCTGTGTACTATTGGTCTGGTTGGTAGACTGCGGTTTTTTGCTGACTGCATTGAGGATTGGAGTTTTACTAGATAGATCTGTGTGGATGGAAGAAGGAGATGAACGTGGTTGACTCGTACTGGAGGAAGGGGAAGAATCGATTCTGTGTCAACTGGGAGACTGACTGTTTAGTAACTGTTCTAACTAATCTACCTGTTGGGAAGGTGTGAGGGAACTATCATCAAGGTCAGAATCTGACTCAAAAGAGGGTTCGATACTGATCTGGGCTTCTAGGGCTATATATATATATATATGTGTGTGTGTGTGTGTGTGTGTGCCTGAGATAGGAAATCAAAAAGAAAAGAGTGAATGAAAGGTTGTGAAGCATTGTAGAGAAGTTGAAAAAACCTTTGGGAGATTTAGAAGTTGAAACAGAAAGGGGGAGAAAAGAATTGCAAAAGAAATATAGAAAAATAGGTGAGTCCATGTGGGTTCTGTTTTTAAAATTTAAAGCATGATAATTAGATCTGATTGTTAAGCCTTGTTAAGCATGAAATGTAGATTAAATAGCAAGAAAAATCAATTGAAAAGATCAAGAAATGAAGTAGAACAAGGCAATTGCAGGTGCAGAAATTTGATTCATGAAGGTCGAAATCACTTAGTCATAGTTCAATAATCAATATCATAGTTCAATAAATTGATATCATAGTTCAATAGTTCAAAGTTGAATCACAGTTCAAATTCGATATTCACAAGGGTTCAAATCCATAAGTTCCTCTTTTATGGTTAGTAAATCAGAACCTCACTGACTAAGATCAATATTCAAAGAACTGGTTCGATAACGGCGTTCTGTATAGCTTGCCACCAATATACCGCGTGGTTAGGGTTCGATGAAGTCACAATCTATTCGATAATGATCATACATAAAAGATTGGTCCATTCAAAACATTAAAATCATATCCAAAATCAATAATAATTAATCACAAACTCAGTTATCCAAATAAAAGTTCTATATCTAATATTTAGTCAAAACAATTCAAGGTTGAGTAAGAAACTGTATAGTATTTTGAGTATCATCATGAAACATTTTCTTGAATCAAGAGGAAGAGAATACATATATATATATATATATATATATAACAATGAATCATTCCAAACATAAATTTGGTACAATGTATCTATTATCATAAGTCATAAAGGAAAATACAATATATCGACAAGTCATTCAAAGCAATATTAGTGAAAAAAATCTATTATCAAAGACGTAAAGGAATTCGATATTTGTATCTATGATAAAATCTACCTTAAACATAGGCATGAAATACTCACCTGAAGTCCAAAAAGCTTATACCCAAAAATCCTTCCTTTAGTTGAAGGTCCTTATAACACAATTCAAGATCTTATTACATACTTGTTTAAAGTATTACCTAATTCAATCATTAACTTAGAGCTCTTTATATCCCAATAATACTCTTCTAGTAGTTTCATTAAATTTTAAGGGCATATTGGTCATTTTGTTAGTTTATTACCAAGTCGTATTTTCCTTAAAAGAGGATCATTGTTAGGTCCGGAGTGTCGAAGATAATTGATTTAGGCTTTTTCAGATCTTAATTTGCATATCTTTAGCTTGTATTAAGCCTAAGGGCATTTTCATAATTTTACACTTTTACGTGTCATATTTTTTGGTGCTTCATTTTCTAAAATGGACTCTACCATTGAGTCTAGAATGTAAAACAAAGTCAGAATAGGCCTTCTCTCACATTTAACTGGTTTTGGTGTCACTAAAGGAATAATGGTAATTATAGTATTTTACGTGTCTAAATTTTTAGGATTTTTTTTTTTCTTGTAAAATAGACCCCATCGTTGGGTGCAGGAATATCTAAAAATATTAAGGTAGGTATTTTTAAAGCCATCAAGGTTCAAGTAGTAGTTTAATTAATCACTTAGGACATAATTAAAATTATTCTATTTTTTCGTTTATATTTTTTGGAGTCTAATTTCATAAATCGGACTTCGTCGTTAAGTTCGGAACGCCCAAAAACATTGGGTTAGGGTCTTCTTGCATTTTAATCGGCCTTTGTTTGTCCAATTTTTGGCTTAAGAGCATTTTGATAATTTCTCTAATTTAAGAAGGATTTAAAATTAATTTTCTGGGTTATTTCGTAATTAACAGAAATATTTGGGGTTAAAAATAAAATTTTAGAAAAGGTTCAGAAAAGTTGTCCGGTTCAAGGGTTTCAGGGCTGAACTGGTTCAAAACTCTTAAGAACCAACCAGTTCAAATTTGGTTGTTGCGTCATGTTGACGTCAGCCTTTATTAAACAAAATGGCAGCATTTCATTTAGGACCCGTTTCAAGCAGTCAGGACCTAACCTGAATCTGAAGACCTAACCCGAGACCATCACTATTCATCGTATCCTTCATAGCGACGTTATTGTAACCCTAATTTTCTACAGATTTCATATCAAAATTTGAGGGTTTCTAAAGTGTGGTTTCTTCCTGTTTTCGATTCAAATCAATCTTTGGAAGCTAAATCAGGGTTTTGGATTCTTTTGGGGAAGTGAAATGAGCTGAAATGCTTGCTAGTGCTTTAATGGCGTTTCTAAATAATCCTTTCGTAAATGCTCGTTTCTATGCTAAAACACAATGGGTTTGGCCTGTTACAATCCTAAGGATGTGGGGTTTTAATTCAGTTCGAAAGAGCATGTTTAGGGCTCATTTGGTGAGGTTGAGTTTTGAAGCTTGTGACTGTAACTCCGGTTTTCTCTCTCTCTTTAAACCCATTCAATCTAATTCTTGTTGATTTGAGACCGTCATAGCCAACAGTTTAAGTCTCAATACCTTAAAGTGTGTTTGGTTTTGGTCGATATAGACCCAATTCAAAGCTTCACATTAATGGCGATTTTGCCATGCTTTACTGTTTCGGGTTTAAACTCATGCATATTGCACCCTATTATGCATATAAATTATTCAGAAATTGAACTAGACTGGTGAGGTTCGATCTCTTGCCTCTTGTTGCTAGTTTTTGAAGATGTTCAATTCTCTCTCTAGCAACCTTCTTCTCCCCTCTTAGTTTGGTTTCTTATGTTTGGTTGGTTCAGACACCATGCAGAATTTTTCCCCCTTTCCTTTTTCTTTTTCTTCACTCCCTTTCTAGATCTCTCTCTCTCTCTCTCTCTCTCTCTCTCTCTCCCTCTTTCTTTTTAGCCAAAATACACAATAAGGTTCTGAAATATACAACTTATGCACACACGCCGGTCTGGTTGTTCAAGGGTACACTCAAGCTCTGAATTTACATCATGAGGGTCTTTGCACATGTGTTCTAATTGGTTTATTGTGTGGTCCACTAGGGTGAAGACACATCACCCTTTTCAAGAAATTTGCCTATATTCTTTTACTTGATGTACTTTTCTTGGGGCTATTATAGCACAAAAGTGCTAGTAGCCCAATGGTAACTTTTTGATAGCTTTTAATTGAGGTCTTGGGTTCAAGAATTGGCAACTTTCTTTTTACTCTTTTTCTCTTTTTGTTGTGTTGGTGGGGCAATTCTATACTTTTATTAATATTCTATTCATTGAATATACTTAATTTGCACATTTCTTAATTACTTGAAGTATATTTTATGTTCATGAATATTTCTCTTTTATGTAGTTAAATTAATTAACATGAATAGTTATAATACTAACTTAAACATTTAGGCTTAATATTTATGTATTGCTTTAATAATCTCGTCGTTGTTTTTTTCATATCAATTTCTTCTATCTTAATTCACACAAGAATTATCATTGCAACATTATTGTAATGATCTAATTGTACACTAATGTTCTCTTAAAGTTTAATAAATATCCCTAATTACTATGTAATTAGGTCGGGATGTTACAGGATGGACAAGTATTCAAATGAAGAACGTATGCGCCAAACAAGGACAAACACGTTTGAATGTGTTGATAGTTGTAGACCTGATGATGAGTCTGAGAGTGAGTTGCACAAAGAACAAGTATTTTCATGTCAGATAGTCATAGATCCCAAAGTGAGATGACCGAAAGAAAATAGAGACAATTTAGAATTGAGAGATTTCTTAATACATAGTATGAGACACAAGATGAGTGTTGAACAGTGATGACGATGACACAATACATAATGCATGCCTTTAGGGTTAGGGTTAGGGTTAGGTTTAGGGTTAGGGTACTGTAAAGAGAGTACAATGTTTGAGTTTATAAAAACAAGGACAATAATATTTACTATTCACAATGATGTAAGTGGACTATTTATAGTAGTCCTAGCACGTTCAGTTGTTAGGGGATGATGTCACCTGTAACAAATTGGTTACGTGGGTTACTAAAGTCCAAAATAGGAATTAGTTTAGAAAGTAGTGGAAGTTAATAGAAGGTTTAGGGAATCTTCGTAGAATATCTCTTGTTTTATAAGGACCCTAGGTATTCCGCATATGACTTGATGCGAAAGACACCTTAGGAATTCCCAATACTTTAGCCTCTATGCCACAAAACCTTGAATATCTCGAATGGTGGGTTTATAACGCATTTCAATACCATAGCCACTTTCCAAACTCTAAGAGTCTCCCGAAGATCTGCCCCCAAGTCTTAGGCATCCATGTAATGGAAGAGCAAGAGTTCCTTAAGGGAACTTTATTAAGTATTGGAAAGTTAGCCAGTGGGAGCCATTGGATGGCTATAATCCAATTTGGCATGATACTACTAGGTTTGGGAATCAAGATTGGCTCCATCAATCAACACTTAAGCTTATAGTATGGCACTAAGTCCAGGAACAAAGAGTAGTTCAACCAAACTTAGGCATACAAGAGTGGATCGACAAACAATTGGGACCTCGCTCCAGAGTTGTTTCTTTATGAGAGTCTTAAAAAGCTCTTTATCAAAGGCTTTATTGACATGTGTCAGCTCAAGATTAGGCCACGTGTTGATGTTTGGATTAATGATTTCGCATTCCAAATCATGTTTCGTGCTAAGTTTCAGCTTGTTGTTGGTTGCCATTTGGCAAGCCAGGTTTGAAGTGTACCAAGTACCTAAATTCCCCCCCTCCCATGTGAGTATACCTAGTAATGGATCGAGTGGGATGAAAATAGGAAGGAATCGTTTGTCATAATGACTTTTTATTTTCAAAATATAGATGTGCATGCCAAGTAGTCATTTCAACTATTTATTCGTATTGATGACCCACACCCTGACAATTGTTTTAAGTTTTCGAGAATTGATGTGGCAGTTCTTAGTTGATCAGAACCGAAGGGTTACTCCGTAATGCTGAAGATATGTGCTAATTTACAATAGAGGAAACTATTACCTCATATAATTGCATTTATGAAGAGTTTGTCCTTTTAAAATTTTTTACCCCTTCTCAAAAAGCAATTTTTATCCTTCAAGAACCTTTGAGTGTTGCCTGATTTTTGTGACTGAGACTTAAAGTATCTGTGAGTGAGATTCATAACTGATTTTTTGAACACATCTCTATTTTTTTCTTCTATTAATATTTCTTAATATTGTTTAAATTTCGTGCTTCTAGAGGGAAAGTTCCCTCATTTCCTATTGAAGAGGAATGGAAATGAGCCCCATTTATAGGAAAGAAGTGTTACATCCCAAACTCCACCCTATGTGGATAAGGGATAATGACCAGCCAATTACGTACTTCGCCAATATACTAACCCTTTTATAGCTTATTGATGACATGTCCAACCAAAGGTCTCTGGAATGGTACACACAATCTATGCAATTGTAAATATATATAGCAATGGAAAATGAAGCATAACAATGCACAACTAAATACTTATTCGTCAAAATACAATAAGTCTTAATATTATAGCTCAAAAATTTCTTTTGGCATTTCACTACAAAAGATAACTACGTTGGCCAAAAGTCATCGTCTTATCCCAAAAATGACTGTAATCTAGATCCATCTTCCTAAGTTGCACTATCGGGGCTTCCACCTGAAATATACAGGATAAAACATTATGAGCTTTGTAAAAATCTCATGAGTCACTCAAGTTCCCCATCATGGGTTATTTGAACCCTCTTGTGTAACTTTCATGGAGAGAAATAAAAAAGAACTGCACTGAAAGCTATTGGCATTTATAAAACATGTTCATATAACTAGGATTTGCAAGATATACTATAAAATCAAGCAAGTGTTCATAATAGTCTAGTTTTGCAAGCTAAATCATGATGTCATAAAAGATGAGTCTGTAAAAACATATTATATGCCACATATCTGTAAGTTATGTCCCTTGTGGTGGTTTAGGATTCAATGGCTAAGTATCAAATTGAAATTAAGCTTATCCTTAACCTGAACCCCTGAACTGCCTTAAAACGCCAGCTCTTTGTGTCATTTTGGTCTTAAACAACGCCATTGCATTAATGCACTGGTTTGCTCAGGTGGTGACGCGTGGCTAAGTTGACCCAGCCTTGAATCAACTCGCCTCTACTTGGTTAACTCAGCCGAGTCAACTCATGAGTTGACTCAGTGAGGTCGTCTTCCTCATTTCTCTAGTTATTGTAGCATTGAAATCCCTAATTTCTCCCCCCTCTATTTCGTGCATATTTGGCTATGCTTTCAAGGTTCTATTATTACCATTTGGTTTCTATAGATCCTAAGATCACTTTAGCATTGGTTTTGAGGTCTAAATCGAGCTAAAAATCTTTGTCACCATTTCAATGTCTGCCACTGTTAGAGGCCTGGTTCATGGCAATTTTAAGGCCAATTTGTGTGTGGTTTGTTCAGTTGAGCATCTTGAGCTTCAGGGTTTCATTTTCCATTCATAGATCTAAGTTTTGGGGTCTATTTGAGAGGTTGGCCATTTTTGGCTCAACCAACAACTAAGTCATTTGAGGCTTATCCTTAAGCTTTTGGTTCTGTTCTAATGGGTTTCATGCATCATTTCTCATGTAGTTTAAGTCCTAATATTCAGAATTGAGTTTTTTTCAAGTTGGGTTCCAGGGTGGTATTCTAAGCTTTGTTAATGACGATTTGTTCTTGAGCTGACCATTTCAGAATCATTCAAGCTTAAATAAAGGCCCTATCATCACTAGAATTCATATAGGAGCCAAAAGAATTGAAAATAGTTGGATTCTAACCTTGTTTGAGCAAGTTTCTGATTTCTCCTTAATTTTCTCTCAACTTTTTCTTTGTCCAAACAACCTTTAGAGCTCTTTGTTGCATGAATCTCCCTCCTCTCTCTCTCTCTCTCTCTCTCTCTCTATATATTTATGCATATTTATACATATATACACGCTCTAATACACACATATTGTGTGTTCCAACCATCTTTCGTCATGTGCAAGGCACATGATAATTAAAAATAATTTATTATTATTATTTTTCTATTTTCCCTTATTTTTTCTATTTTCCAATATATATTTATATATATAGAAACCTATATACACATTGAATATGTGTATTTGGGTCCTTAATATCATGTATGGGTCACATTACTCATAAAATATTTTTATATATTTTTCTTTTGTTTTTTATAATATTTAATGTATTTTTATTTTTTTCATAAAATATCATGTGCAAGGCACATGATAATTAAAAATAATCTTTTATTATTATTTTTCTATCTTCCCTTATTTTTTTATTTTACAATATATATATATATATATAAACCTATATACACACTTGAGTGTGTGTATTTGGGTCCCTAATATCATGTAGGGGTCATATTATTCATAAAATATTTTTATATATTTTTCTTTTATTTTTTCAATATTTTATGTGTTTATTTTGTATTTTTCCTAATTTTTCATAATTATTAAATAGTTATTTTATTTAATAATTCCTAACATTTGAAGTAATATTTTCTTCACTTTAAGTTAGTGATGTATTGATCACTTAACCAATTAGTCTCATTAACCTAAGTTAGGTTAGGTTGACTTATGGTTATGTTTGAGTTTAACACTACATGGAGTGATGCCCTGGCATACTATTGGGTTATGTTAACTTTTAACCCTAGTTGAGATCATGTCATGACATAGTGCCCAAAGAATTTTGAAAAGATCCTTTATTAAGATAAATTTCATTATATTGTTTTAATTGCCCATTTGATGGGGTGTGGGCGTTACATCCTCCATCTCTACAAAAAGTTTGGTCTCTCAAACTTGTTAACACTCATACATCAAATAGTCCGGGATATTGGGTGCACATTTCATCTTCTCGCTCCCAAGTTTCCTTTTCAATGGAATGATTCCTCCAAAGGACTTTTACTAGGGGAATAGTCTTGTTGCATAACACCTGCTCCTTACGATCCAATATTTGCACTAGTTGCTCAACATAATTTAGATCCGCTTCTATCTCTAAGGGCTTAAACTCGATTACTTGGTCGGGTTCTTGTACACATTTCTATAGCATAGAGACATGAAATACATTGTGCACATTGGCAAGCTGTTGGGATAGCTTTAGTCGATAAGTGACGAACCTACTCAAGCTACTATTTGAAATGGACTAAAGAAGCGAGGATTAAGCTTTCCTTTCTTGACAAATTTGAATTTACCCTTAAATGGTGATACCTTCAAAAAGACAAAATCACCATCCTAAAATTCCAAATCCTTTCTCTGCGCGTTTGCATAGCTCTTGTATATGCTCTATGCAGTCTGTAGTGGTGAATTGTTTAAATTTTCTCCATCTGGCTTTAACTATCTCTGGTCTAAGAAATTTATGTTCACCTACCTCTGTCCAATACAACGGAGATCTGCACTTTCTCCCTATATAGTGCTTCATAAGGTGCCATTCCAATACTGGCCTGATAAATACTATTGTAGGCAAACTCTACTAGTGGGAGGTGGTCCACCCAACTTCTCTTGAAGTCCAGTGCACACAATCGCAACATATCTTCTAACATCTAAATTACTCTCTCAAATTGTCCATCTGTCTCCGAGTGGTAGGCTGTGCTAAATCTCAACTCTGTCCCAAGTGTCGTTTGCATAAACTGCTAAAACCTCAACACAAATCATGGATCACAATCGAATACGATAAACATTGGGATCCTATGCAACTTTACTATCTCTTGTATGTACAGGTTAGAAAATCTCTTTAAAGGGTATTTCTTCTTGATCGACAAAAAGTAAGCAAACATGGTTAGTCTGCTGTCATTGGGCACATCGTGCAATGAAATCTGCTATATCTCTTTACAATCCCGGCCACCAATACAATTCCTTGATGGATGGTGGAAATGAGTGTTATCCTTACTGGGTTTTCCTAAAGAATTGTTATCCTAATAGGATTGTCGTAAATGGTGGAAATGAGTGCTATCCTTACCAGGTTTTCCTAAAGGGATGATATCCTAATAGGATTGTCGTGAGGTTAAGCCTTCAAAATAACTCTTATGAGTCTATTTGGAAGGAAATGCAATCCTAACAAGTCTTTCATAAGGTTACGCCCTCATGAGGTGGGTTCACATGCTCAGACGATTTACCTAAAAGGAAATGCGATTCTAACAAGTGTTTCATGAAGTTATGTTCTCATGAGATGAGATTACATCCTCAAATGTTTTACCTAAAAGGAAATGCTGATCCTAATAAGTCTTTCATGAGGTTATGCGACATTTTACCAAACAGAAAATGTGATCTTAATAAGTCTTTCATGAGTTTATGCCCTCATGAGATGGGATTATACCCTCAAATGCTTTATCTAAAAGGAAATGCGATCCTAATAAGTCTTTTATGAGGTCATGCCCTCATGAGATGGGGTTACATCATCAAATTGATCTTAGTTAATAAAATATTTCAAGACCTTTAACCGAAAGTCCCTATTTTTAAGAAGTCTAATAAATGATAAATTCATCCATTAACTGAACTATACATAAGCTTTATTCTTACTAAATTTCAAAAAACTCACAAAAAATTAATAAAAAGAAAAATCAAATCTTAGTTTTTCAAGAATAACAATGGGTACCATATGGTCAACATGATTACTAAGTACCTCTTGTATTCATTTTACAGGATTCAAATTCACATATGTATTAAGAAAGAACTAAGATTAGCAACTCATTACAATAGTTTTTTGGAGATTACCCTAAGGGAAAAATTCAACATGTGTATAGGTATGGTCAGGAGCAATGAGCTGGCTTATGCCTGTCATAGTCAATCTGTAATAGTCATTATGGAAATGATTCTAGTTACAAACAAAAAGAAGAAAACATGTTTTATATTTATGTATGTATAAGTTCAAATGAGGGAAATAAATTTACCTTACAAATTATTTTATCACCCACACAGAACCTACTTGTCTCTCCAATAAAAGAACCAATTTGGACAATGAAACCTCCATAAATTTGAACATTGAAAACTTGAAATGATCCGAAGGGACCTTCAAGTGAACTAGTATCAAATATCTATAACACTAAAAGCTATGCCAGATCACAGGAAAAAAGAAAAATCAGTACTTTAACAAGAGAGGACTGGGGGTGGGGAACGGAACATCACTATAGAATATAAATAAAGAGTAATGCTAGTCTTACCTTTATATTTTACAAAAAATATTTACCTTCATGAATTGGCAGTGTTGTATTGACTGAATATCACCTCATCATATGACATGATGTGATATTTAATCAATACAACACTAACAACTCATGAAGGTAAAAATTTTTGGTTAAATTTTTAAGTAAGCCTAGCATTATTGATAAAAAAATATATAAAGGAAGTAACTAAAATGTAGAGGATCTTTTGTAACTAAAATGTAGTATACATATATATATATATATATATTGTACATTATTACAATGCAATGCCAACATGACATTCTTTTTTTTTTTTTTAAATTCTAAGTCTTATGCGGCATATTCCTAAAAGTGCTCTGCACTTTTTCTCATTTCTCATTTATTCTCAATTAAATTTAAAATGAAATAAAAAAATATTTAGTTCCATATTTTTTCCCTTTTTTCATTTCTAAAAACAAAATTATTCCATACTTTTTCCTTTATTTTCCAAATCTAATTTTCCTTTATTATCATTTTCAAAAACAAAATTATTTAGTTAGATATTTTCCCCTTTTTTTTTTCAAATTCTATTTTTCCTTTATTTCCCAATTTTTTAATAACTTAAAAAAAACCTAAATAACCCCCAGTCCATAACCACCCCCCACCTCCCCGGGGTTCCTTCCTTATTACATCACAGTCTTTCACCCATAACACCTCCATGTTGATAACACATTTTTTATGTTCTGATTTCTACAGTTTCATCTCTGATGCTGCACTTTTTGGCCGATGTAGATTCCGAGCTCTGCTCCCTGAAGAACACTCAAAAAAAAGATAAGAGGACCACCGGATTGGCTCCAGCGGTAACCGCTTCGATGCTTAAGTTAATAAACTGAATTGAACAGACTGTAATGTAAGTCAAAGAATGAGCATGAATATAAAAGCATACCTTAGGATTTTATTTATAGGCTTAGTGATTCCTAAGCTGACTAGGATTTGGAGCCATGATAGTAGGGATTTGATCATTGGAGAATGACAGTTACCTTATTGGATACTGTGCATTGAGAGATAACCATGGGTGGTAGTTTCCTTATAGAAGACTGTTTCCTTATCCTATGCTCGGTAGGTGTTAAGGCGGTGATGAGCTCTGAACCATGGGGAGTGCTTTGAAGGTCTGTGCTCAGACCTGTGAGTTTTGTAGGAGTGTAGTTCTGCTCTGAACGGCCGAGCTCTGCCTGGTCTGTAGGCATACGTGTCATATGAGGATCGGTCTATCACTTTGTGGTATATCAGCTACTGCCCCCCAAGCCTTAGTTTGAGCTCATGGCACAACTAAGGCTACGATCTCCCAAAAAGTCACGTGTTCTATCCTCTCATATTCCAAGACGACTGTTGGCGCGTCATTTATTACGCAGCCGATTTTTGGGCTTCCAAGGTCATCATTGCCTGTAACCATTTGACGATTCGCCTTAGTGGGCCCCAGTTTCTGAATGTATATAAAGAGGAAAAAGGGGCTTTGCATACCCTTTCTTTCACCATTGTATCCAAAAGAGGGATCTCGTCATTGTTGAACCAGAACGCCAAGCTGTGAGGAGTACTTGTCGTCTGAAGCCTCTCTCTCTTCTCAGGTTTGATTTTGGTTTCTGCATTCATCTTTTCACTGTTCTTCTTCTTCTTATTTTTTGGTTACTTTTAGAAATGTCAGACTCCACTGCATCCTCTGGTGTCAGTAGTAGTTCAGGAAGTCCTTTGGAGACTTCTACATCATCCTATACCCTTACTAGAGATAGTAGTTCCTCGGGGGATAGGTCAGAAAGATCCCGTTCTAGCCCCAAGGTTAGGATTGTAAACTGCATTTTTAGAGCCTAGAGACAAAAGGGGGGAAATCTCTGGCAGACTCTCCCAAAGAGAGGAAGGACAGAGCACTGTGACTCCTTCCCTGTTAGATAGTATATGGGAGGAATTTGATTTTCCACAAAATGTTACCCTTAGGGTCCCTGATTCCACAGATCGTCCTTCTGACATTAGGGAATGTGAAATTTGTGTTTATATCACTTGGTTTGAGATGGGGTTGAGGCTTCCTCTCCCTAGGTTACTTAGGGAGTTTTTCTGTTGGTTCAATCTTTGTCCTGCCGACCTGAATTTGAATAGTTGGAGGCACCTATTAGAGTTTATAGCTTTAGGTCGTCTGAACAACGTTGAGGTCTCCCTATACTTGATCCATAGTAAAATGGATCTTAAGTATATAAAGTCAGAGAGCCTCTATTATATGTCTTTTGATAGGGGGTTCAAACCCCTTTCTTTTGTACCGACTTCCAACAAGACTTGGAAGAAACAGTAGTTCTTCATTAGTGGAGGATGGGAGATGGAAGACCTTGATGATCAAATCTCTACATTCCCCTAGAGCACAGGGTTTATGGGTGAAACCCCCTTCTTTTGTAATTTTTGCTTTTGTCCATGTCTCCATCCTTTGAATTGTTTAATTAACCGTTGTTGTTGTATCGTCGTGCAGGTAAAAGCGCTAAGAAAAGGCCATTCTTCACACCCGTCCTTAAAGACCGGTACAACAGGATTCTTCAGACCCGTAATAGGGACTTCAGGGTCATCCTTAAGCCGAACAGTCCAATGGCCCCAAAGGATAAAAATAGAGCTGAAGATATAAAGAAAACTGTGTTCAACAGTTGGGCCCTTGTAAAGAAGAAGAGGGTGGCGGATCCCTCTCCCATTGTGGGTTCTTCCCAAACTAAAAAGAGGAGGACCCCTGCCGTCCCCTCCACCTCTGCACCACCCAAAAAGGGTGTAGTGATTTCTGATCCTTCCACTTCTTCACCACCCAAGAAAGGCGTGGTGATTTCTAACCCTTCCACCTCGGCACCGCCCAAGAAGGGCATTGTGATTTCTGAGCCTGCCCCTACTTCTGTTCCAAAGGTCCCCAAAAAAGGGAAAGTTAGGGTGGTGGTTGATTTGGACTTGATGCCCGATGGGTACAAGGCCGTACATGAGGCCATTGATGATTTTTAGGAGAGTGCCCTCAGAAGCACAAGGCGCAAAGCACTCGGCAGACCATCAGTGATACGATGAGCTCCTAGCTGAAGGTAACAGCCGTACTATTTTTTTTAGTGTTTTTTGCTTCACTTCTTATTTTCATATTTTTTTTGCTATTTTGCAAACCTTGCATAGCCTGGCTGCCTTGATGGACTCTGCCTTAGATCCTCAGGTTGTGGAGAAACTTCAAGACGATTTGGACGAGGCCAGGCTGCAGCTCGGCATAACTCAATTGAAAGTCTCTGCTGCTAAGGAAGAACTCAAGGAAGTGAGAAATCCCTCTCTATTATGGAGTCCGAGAGGGATTCCCTTAAGTCTGAGAGGGTTTCCTTATAGTCGAAGAGGGACTCCCTCCTCCAAGGAGCTGGAAGGGCTGCAAAAGGAGAATGACGCACTTCAAGTCTCTATTGCTCTAAAGGTCGAGGAAGCCAAGGTTGAGACCAAAGTTGAGATGAGACCTAAGGTTGAGGAGATGGGTCGGAAGTTTGTGCAGTATGGCTATGATGACTTCAAGTCCAAGCTTCTTGCCAAATTCCCAGACATTAATCTGTCGGGTATTGAAGAAGATGATGATCCTTCCAGCCCTCCAGCTTAGGAGATAAAATTTTGTAGTTCTCCCTTTTATTTCCTTTTTTACTGATGTACCAGAATATCATTAATGAAATCAAACCTTCTTCTAAGCCAACTCTCGCCTCTCATCTTTCCCAATAACAATGCTTAACTATCTTAATAACTGTTGGAGGTGCCGAGCAAAATCGACTACCATTCAAGTAACGACTGCTCTGTAAGCTTGGAGCTCCAGTCCTTTTAAACTTTACTTTGTGTAAGCAAAGAATGTCAAAGAGCTGACTGCATTCCATATCATTCCTTTAACTGGCCACGATCACAAAACTGTCTTCCAAGCTGGGCAACTTATGATAAAATTTGAACAAATCTGTTAAGTGAATGTGATAACTACGTCTCCCAAAGTCAGAATAAAATAAGCAGACCAAAGTAAAAAAACTGATTCTGAGTATGAAATTGGACACATTAGAAATTTGTACTGAATAACCTAGGCAGCAAATTTTGTGAAAGCAAACCGTCCAGGGCTTAACTGCTGAGCAAAAATACTTGTGATAGTAACTAGACTGATAGTTTTTGGACAAATCTTTGATAATCAGAACCTTTGTTCTTAGGACAGATATCCAGAACTTACTGATAAGAACTTAAGCAACCAAATTCATAACCATTGGTTCGAATGGGCATCTGACTAAAAGAATGTTTGTAATTATGTAGCTGAGCAGTTGAGTTAAACCTTTTTTCTGAGCAGTTTTAATGAGATGGACCAGACCTTGAGGTCTGTAAATTAAGATGGACCAGACTTGAGGTCTGTACATTAAGATGGACCAGACACGAAGTATGTATATTAAGATAGGCCAGACACAAAGTCTGTACATTAAGATGAGCCAGACACGAAGTCTGTACATTAAGATGGGCCAGACACGAAGTCTGTACATTAAGATGGACCAGACACGAAGTCTGTACATTAAGATGGAAACACTTCATGAGATACTTTAAGAAAGAAGAAATCTTTATTGATAATAATTTCGTAGATGTTGTATATTCCAAGGCTTGGGGACAAGTTTCCCATTCATGTTCTCTAACCAATAAGTGGTAGGTCTAACAATCTTTGTTCAATGTAAGGGCCCTCCTAGTTGGGTGATAACTTTCCCATAGTGGGATCCTTGGTGTTCTGAAATACTCTTCTTAGGACAAGATCTCCAATCTGAAAGCTGACAGGTTTTAGCCCTAGTTTAGAGTTGCTGGCCATCTTGTGTTGATATGCTTCCATCTTGATCCTGGCTTGCTCCCTCTTTTCTTCAAGTAGGTCCAAATTCTCTACAAGCTGCTAATCATTGGCCTCTTGGTTGAAAGCTTCAGACCTCAGAGTAGGCATACCGATTTCAACAAGGATCACCACTTTGGTACCGTAGGCAAGTGAGAAGGGCGTTTCAGAGGTTGGTGTTCTTCTAGTTGTTCTGTAGGCCTAGAGTACTCTAGGGAGTTCTTCAACCCATTTTCCCTTGGCTTCTTCCAACCTCTTCTTTAGAGCATCAAGGATTGTTCAGTTAGTGACCTCTACTTGCCTGTTGGCTTGGGGATGACCAGGAGAGGAAAAATGTTGATTGATATGCAGGTCTTGGTAGAATTTTTTGAAAATTTTACCAGCAAATTAAGTACCGTTGTTTGAGACGATAACGCGTGGTATGCCGAACCTGCAGACTATATTCTTCCAAGTGAAACTCTGGACTTCTTTTTTAGTAATGTGTGTTAGAGGCTCTACTTCTGCCCATTTAGAAAAATAGTCAATGGCCACCAGTAGATATTTCTTGTTTGGTGTGGCTTTAGGCAATTGGCCTATGATGTCCATCCCCCACTGAGCAAAAGGCCATGGGCTGGTAATAGGGATGAGCTCATGGCGGGGCTGGTGTTGGTAGGGAGTGGACCATTGGCACTTGTCACATTTTCGGATGTATTCCTTAGCCTGCCTCAGCATTCCAGGCCAGTAGTAGCCCTGCGTCAGAGATCGGTGTGCTATGGTTCTGCCCCCATTATGGTTTCCACATATTCCTTCATGAATTTCTGCCAGGACATACTGAGACTCTTGTGGAGACAAGCATCTCAGCAAGGGTTGAGAATAAGACCTTCAATAAAGCCTTCAATTCATAACGAGATACCGAGCTGCTCTGATTCAGATCCTTCTTGCCTTGCTTTTATCCTCTGGAAGGAGCCCTTCTTCCAGGTACTAGAGGATGGGAGTCATCTAGTTATGAGGTTGTTTTGTAATTTGGGCGACTTGGATCTCTTCGATGCTTAGTCTTGGCTAGTGGGAGATTCTTAGTGTAGCATCTCCTTAAAATTTCAAGTGAGATGCCATGTTCGCTAAAGCATCAGCTCTGCAGTTCTAGCCTCTTTCTATTTTTTGGATAGAGAATGCTTGGAAAGAGCGTTTCAGCGAGTTGACCAGTTCTGAATACTGAAGCATCTTGTCATCTTTGACGGCAAACTCTCCCAGAACTTGGCTAACCACCAATTGGGAGTCAGAGAAGACTTCGAGGTTCTGAGCCTCACACTTTTGTGCTAGCTTTATCCCTAGGACAAAGGCTTCGTATTCTGCTTCATTGTTGGAGGCTCTGAACCCTAGGCTAACTGCCTTTTCTGTTATGAGCCCATTAGGAGATTGTAATACCAAACCGACACCAGAACAATGGTCGATGGATGATCCATCAGTGTAGAGCTGCCATGTTCCCAAACTTTTGCAAAACTGTGCCCTGTTTTGCAGTGCTGGGGTAAACTCAGCAACAAAATCAGGCCAAGGCTTGCCCTTTAATTGAAATCCGTGGAACATAGGATATGTCGAACTCCCCTAACTCCACTGACCATTTGACTAATCGCCCTGATACTTTAGGCTTCTTTATTACTGACTTCAGGGGGTAGGCAGTTGGAATTTCAATAGGATGAGCCTGAAAGTAGGGTCTGAGCTTCCGTGCTAAGGTTATTAGGGCAAAAGCCAATTTCTCAATCTCTGGGTATTTTTTTCCGTGTCTAGTAAGGCCCTTACTAACATAGAATATGGGCTTTTGGACTCCCTTGTCCTACCTGACCAGAACAGAGCTAACAACATTTTTCGGAGACTGCAAGATAGAAAAGTAGCTTTTCCCCCTAGACTGGCTTTGATAAAAGTTCAGATGAAGCTAGATATTCTTTGAGTTCTTGAAAGGTTTTTTCACACTATTCTGTCCACTGTAGAGCTTTATTACCCTTCAGAGCTTTGAAGAACGGTAGGCAACGATTAGTGGATTTGGAGATAAATCTGCTCAGAGCTACAATTCTGCCATTCAGAGCCTGAATAACTTTCTTGTTTTTTGGCGACTCTAGTCCAACCAGAGCCCCAATCTGAGTGGTGTCTGCTTCTATACCCCTCTGGGAGACAATGTATCCCAAGAACTTTCCCTTCGTTACACCAAAGGTGCACTTTAAAAGATTGAGCTTCATCTTGTATTGCCTCAGGATGTCAAATGTTTTAGCCAGGTGCTGGAGGTGGCTACTCTTCCGTAGGCTTTTGGCCAGCATATCATCAATATACACTTCCATGGTACTGTCGATCAAAGGGCTAAACATCTTATTAACTAGACACTAGTATGTGGCCCCAATATTTTTTAGTCCGAACGGCATCACTCTATAGCAATAGAGACCTCGTTCGGTTATTAATGCTGTCTTTTCTTGGTCTGGAGGGTACATCTGTATTTGATTATATCCTGAATGGGCATCCATGAAGCTCATAAGTTCGTGCCCTACAGTAACATCAACTAGCTGAATCTATCCTTGGTAAAAGAAAGCTATCTTTGGCACAAGCTTTATTGAGGTCTGTATAGTCAACACAGATTCTCCACTTGCCATTTTTCTTCTTAACAAGAACGGTGTTGGCTAGCCAATCAAGGTAAAATACCTCTCGTATCATCTTGGCCTCAAGTAGTCTTTAAACCTCTTCGTTGATGACCTGATACTGCTCTAGAGCGAGTGGCCTTCTTTTCTGTCTCACTAGTGGGTGGTCTAGGATCTACCATCAATTTATGAGTGATGAGTTCTGGATCTATACCCTCCATATCCTTTGTTTCCCAAGCGAACACAGAGAGGTTATTCTTTAAAAATTCTATCATCTCATCCTGCTCGGCAGGTGTTAGGTCTAGGATATCTGTAGGTAGCGCCCTTGGGATTCCGAGCTGACCAGTACTTTAATGGGGTCCCCTATGGACTTGGCCCTACTGTCCCTTCCTCTAGGGCTTAGTGGCTCATCAATTCTAGAAGGGCAGTCTTCTACCTCGTGATAGTAGGGAAAGGATTGGATCCACACATTCACTGGCATGTAGTAATTGCTATTTGGGAGCCTTTACCTTGAGTGCAATAGCATGACATTCTCTAGAAGTTGGTTGGCATCCTCTGATAGAGTAGACAACCTGATTGTGGATGTATTTTAGGCATTGGTGGAGGGTCGAGGCGACTGCTCCCATCTGGTGTAGCCAAGGTCTCCCAATTATGACATTATAAGGAGATTTGACATTTAGGACCATGTATTCAGTTACTGTCATTTTTTGTCCGTCTCCCTTCTCTGTTATAGTGGCGAGGTCCTTCCTAATGGAGTATTGAGATTCCCGTCAAATCCTGCCATGATTACGACAGTGGGCTTGATGTCACTAGGGTTGAGCTTTATCTGTTTGAAAGGTTTGTAGAATAATACATTCGTCAAACTCCTAGTATCTATGAGAACTCTTCGAATCTCAAAGTTGGCAATTTTGAGGGATATGATGAGGGCATCACTATGAGGACAGTCTACTCCTTCAAGATCTTGATCCGAGAACTGGATTTCAGGTATTGGCCTCAATCTTTTCTCGACATTAGAGATCTATATGATGCTGAGTAGCTCTGGCCTTCCAAGCATATCATTTTCTTGATCTATTGGACTTTCCCGTTGCCGAGGAATTTGCATGAAGGACAAAAATTACTTGGTTGTTTTGCCATTGAGGCTCATTCCGACCTTTCCTTTGCTCTTATCTCTGATCAGGCCTCTAATCCGGCCTCCTCTGTTGAGGCCTATCGTTACGAAGGTTCTGCCCCCCATCATGCCTGACAAATTCCTGTAGTCGTCCTCTCCTTATCAGCTGCTCGATTTCATGTTTGAGAGACTTACATGTGTTAGTTGTATGCCCACAGTCTTTGTGGAAATCACAATACTTGCTCTGGTCCCTGTAGTTGGGGTCACCCTTTAAGGGCTCTGGCCATCTTAAATTTTCCCGAGATTTGACTTGCCGAAGTATGTTGTTTGAAGAGGTATTCAGGGGAGTAAAATTGGTGAACTTTCTTAGTCCTGAATTATATGAAGTTCTGGGCACCATTCTTTTTTCTGGGCTTCTGACTCTCTTCCTAGCTATACTAGGGTCCCTCTTCTGGTCGTCTTTCTGGGCTTGCTCTTTAATCTTTCGGGAGGTGTCTTTTGCTTCCTCAAGGTTAATGCATTTCTTGGCTCGATCCATGAGGGCTGCCATGTCGGTAGGGGGATTTTTTGTCAAAGAATCATTGAAGCCTCCCTGTGCAAAACCAGAAGCCAGAGCAGCTACAAGGAAACTAGAGCTGCAATCTGTAACCTCAGTGAGTTCGGCATTGAAGCGCGCTATGTACTCTCTGAGGGACTCCTCCTTAGTCTATTTCACATTAAACAAGAATTCAGGACCCTTCCTCAGCCTCCTACTAGTCATGAACCTGTCCAGGAATGGCCTACCGAGCTTGTAGAAACTGGTGACTGAGTTCGATGGGAGGTGATAAAAGCACTTCAGAGTAGTACCCTTGAAGCTGGTCACAAACGTTCGGCACAAAAAGGCATCGGAAGTGCCATGTAAGGCCATGGTATGCTAGTAATGGGAAAGGTGGTCCCTTGGATCCCCTGTCCCATCATAAGGAGTGAACTTTGGGACAATAAATTTTTTTGGCCTCTCCTTGGCTATGATAGTAGGGGTGAACGGTGTGGCAAACCTTCCGAGCAGCCTGGCTAACTCGTCTTGTTCTGGAGGGATTTGAGCACCCCTCATAACAATAGTATGGTCCATAGACTCTGCAACTTCTTCAACTCTTTGTGGGCCCCTAGGCAAGATTGGTTGCTGCGACTTAAGCCTTGCGGTATCAGGGCCTATATGGACAGGATGATCCCGGCCCATGGCCAAGAGATTACTTTGGTCCTCCTAGACTGGAGGCGTAGGAGCTACTTGAGGTTGAGACTCTTATGGTACCAAATTCACTCCCGAAGCCGTAGGGGTTGGAGCCCTAGTGGTGCTTCGATAATGAACTTCTGGAATAAAGGTTGGTATCCCTCTGCATGCGGCTGCCGACGGCTAGGGATCTCCATGAATGTGAGCAGTAGTAGGAGGTTCTGTCCTTTGATCAGTCGTGTTAACAGGTGGATTCAAAGGATGAGCTTCACGATTCTGAGTGAGCATTGCCAGAGTTCTGGACATAACTAGAAGTTGTTCTTGCATCAATTGGTTTTGCCGTTTAACTTAGTCGAGCTCTTGCCTCACGGGATCATTTGTTCGTCCTCTTCCTCGTCCGAGAAGCGGTCGTGGTTGAGGATTTTGAGGATCTTGAGTATTCTTTCTCGGTTGGAGATTGGGAGCCATGATCCTCCGATGAGAAGGAGGATGAGTCTGTTCGCAAGTAGAGCACTTGGTGGAATAAACAATCGTCGACTCCCACAGACGGCGCCAAACTGATGCTTGCACTTTTTGGCCGATGTAGATTCCGAGCTCTGCTCCTTAAAAAACACTCAAAAAGAAGATCAGAGGACCACCGGATTGGCTCAAGCGGTAGCCGCTCCGATACTTAAGTTAATAAACTGAATTGAATAGACTGTAATGTAATCCAAAGAATGAGCATGAATATAAAAACGTACCTTAGGGTTTTATTTATAGGCTTAGTGATTCCTAGGCTGATTAGGATTTGGAGCCATGATAGGAGGGATTTGACCATCCGACAATGGCAGTTACCTTATTGGATACTACGCTTGAGAGATAACCACGGGTGGCAGCTTCCTTGTAGAAGACTATTTCCTTATCCTCTGCTCGGTAGGTGTTAAAGCGGTGATGAGCTTTGAACCATGGGGAGTGCTCTGAAGGTCTGTGCTCAGACCTGTGAGTTCTGTAGGAACGTAGTTCTGCTTTGAACGGCCGAGCTCTGCCTGGTCTGTAGGCATACGTCACATGAGGATTAGTCTGTCACTTTGTGGTATATCAATCTCTCTCTCCAAGTAGGTAAGACGGCACTTTCCCAATATCTTTCAAACTCTAGCTTTTATCTTTAAGTATGTTTTATGTAAAATGAATCATTAAGAAGATCATGTAGTTCTCGTTGTCTTGCATTTCTCTATAGTACAGTAGAGATTTATTGTCTTTGTTTTGTGTTACAAAAATGGTGGGATGATGCGAATTGAATGTTGGGGCACATGGAAAATAATCCTTTTGAATACAAGCAGACTTAATTAGAGCACGGGGTTGGTGGCGGCTTTCGTAGTGGTGGTGGTGGTGGTGGTGGATGTTGCGATGGTGGTTGATACAGTTGTGGCAGCAAAGGTGGTTACAATGGAGTTCGATATGGTGGTGGCGGCAATAGAAATCGGATCCGAAATATAGTTTCCTTAACCGCTGATTTGTTATCTCTTACTCTTCTATTTGTGTTGATTTGTTCATATAAATCATCAATGATCGTTAAACTAAAAATTAAGAGTGTTCAAATACGTGGCGGCGGCTGGAGTTGGTGGTGGTGGACGTTGCGATGGCGGTTGATACAACCGTGGCAGGGGTATTATGGCAGAGGTCAATATGGTGGAGGTGGCTATAGCAGTGGACGTAACCATGAGTATGATTTTGGGTCAGGTTATATTTGTTTTCAAGGTTGTGTTGTTTCTGGAATATGGATGTGAATATAACATGTGATTATCATTTTTTATTTTTAGAGTTTGCTACGTTTTCAATTTCTTCTCCAATCCTATATTAATCTGTCAGTCTTTTCTTATATTAGGTGGTATTGATGAATTTGGCTAAATATATTTTTGCTCCCCTTTAATAAGTAGGATTTATATTTATCTTTTTTTTAAACAAAATATGAGTGACAAATTATAATTAGAAACACTTAATCAAAATAAAAAAAGAATTTATTATGAAATTAAAATTGACTTTTCATCTGATTGAATTTAAGGGAAATAACTTTAAAAAAACTAATTTTCAATTTTTTTTTATAATATGATTGCTTATGATTTAATGGGATGTTAAATAGTTGGAATTTTAGACTTTTGTTGAGTTGAGTGAGATTCTATTTCATGGATTTTAGTTCTAGTAAATTTTCAACTTTCACAGGGATATCTAACATGGATTTTCATGACCCAAATTGTTACACACAATATCACAACGGAGTTTGTTGGTTTTATGATTCCAATAAATCATTGAATGCCAAGGAATGTGTTAAAATACCATAATGAGGATTGTGCTAAAATTGAAATGAATGGGTTTAATTTCTTAGTAAAAACTAGAAATGTATGGGTTTTGATATACTATAAACTGACCACATTATTCAGAATGTGATGTGTGTCCACAAAGGGATTCTTTAATAGCACAGATCTTAGGAGGGATCATAGTTCGACCCGTTGGTCTCCAGATCTCAAGGACAAGAGGTTCCGAACTAATCACCGGCTTCTATGCTCTACTGAGCTCAGAATAAGGAAACAAAGTTCTATATAGAAATTGACATTTATGGATATCTTCGAATCCCTATTATCATGGCTTCTAAACCTACTCAACTTAGAAGATCTACTGTCTATAAATAAGGCCATAAGGTACACATTCAATTCATGTTCAATTTTTCTCTTGAATTACTGTCTTTATTTCTTCACTAACTTTATCATCGGAGTGGCTACCACTGGAGCTTTCCTGGTGAACCTCTGGCCTCAAGTTCTTGACAGGTAGCTCGAAAGAAGAAGCCTTCAGATCAAAAAAGTAGGAATAACGATCATTCTCATTATTTTATCTCAAAAACTAAGCTTCTTTTTAGAAAACCAATTGCTCTAAACCTTCGTCCCAAAAGGAATCATCAAAACCCTCAAAATCCACCTCCTGCTGAAAAAAGAAAGGGACAAACACCTATTCGTCTACAATAGCAACTTGATTGAATTTAGTAGCAATATGATCAGATGTAGGAACAACTTATAGCCATGTCATAGGCTCTGACCTCACTAGCTCAAAACTAGCGAAACAATCCTCATCCCTCAACCAACGCTATTCACGGAGGACCTCAACCTCCTGCCACCACCACAGGTGGAGGATCCCACAATGAGGAGCTGCCCAATGCACAACTAGTGCACCCCCATGGTACTGCCCATACGGGCACTGATCCTCAATCATTAATAGATTTTTGAAGACGAATACCATTGTTCCATCCTACTATACATTATCAAAGCATAATGAAAATACCGATCCTAATGACCTTTAGAGCCAATCCAGCGCACCAAGGGCTTCAGCCTCCCGAAGTCCCACATCCACCAGTCTTGGGAAAGCAGCACCCTTCTACCACAACAAGACAAATTCCCTCGACTAATCCTCAATTATCAACAGCTTTTAGAAGAGAAATACCATTGTTCCGTCCTACTATACATTATCAGAGCATGATGAGAATACTGATCCTAATAACCTCTGGAGCCAATCCAATGCACCAAGGGCTTCAGCCTCCCAAAGTCCCACGTCCACCAGTCTTGGGAGAGCAGCACCTTTCTATCGCAATAAGACAAATTCCCTTGATGAATCCATGACCTGGAGACATGGGACAGGACCAACAACGGGCACCAATGGCACGATAAAACGTACCCTGGGCCCCTTAGAGAGTAGAAGAGATAGCATATTTTTAAAATGAGATGATCTCGACCAAGGGGTTCCATGTCCCTCTAGAACAAGACGAGTTAAGTAAATTTCTCGATAGGTTCTCTACACCGTTCACTCCTACCATAATGACGGAGGAGTGGCCCAAGAAGTTTATTTTCCTGAAATTTACCTTTTATGATGGGTTTGAAGACCCCGGAAACCACCTCTCTCATTATCAACACATAATGGCTCTGCACGGGGCCACCAACACCTTTTTCTATTGAACCTTTATAACCAGTCTGAAGGGTATTGCCCTTAAATGGTTTCATAACCTCTCTTAAAACTCGATCAGTAATTTTTACAAACTCGGCAGACTATTTCTTGACTACTTTTTGACAAGTAGGAAGTTAAGAAAGGGGCCTTAGTTATTGCTAACTATTAAGCAAACAAGGGGAGAATCACTACAGAAACTTATGGTGGTGGAAGGGGGTGTTAGTGTGTGTGGGGGTCCATAGTAAGGGAACCAAAAGTGATGAATGAGACTTGGAGGGGACAAGATTTCTCTCTCTCTCTCTCTCCCTTGTGGCAGAAACAAGGAACCCCCCCTCATTTTCAAAATCTACTCACTCACTCTCTCCCCCTCTTTCTTTCTCTTTCTCTAGTTGAGAAGTGGGAGTGTGTGTGTACATATCAATGTGTATGTGTGTTCAGAGAGGGGGGAAAAAAAGATATGTCAAAGTGCACTGTGAGTGTGTGTGTGTTATGTTGTGCATGTGTTATGAGAGAGACAAAAAGGTATGTGTGTGTGTGTGATACATTATATGTATATGTGAGTGTGTGTTTCTATATATGTGAAATACAGTGTGTTTGTATGTGTGTGTGATGAATACATAACGAACTACCTGAAAAACCAGAAGAAAAGAAAAAGAAGAAAATATAAAAAGAAAGGAAAATAAGAGAGAAACAAGAGGGTTGGACAGACATAGGGACAAAGGTTGAACCGCCATTGAAGCTCGAGTGGAGCTTTCTCTCTCTACTCTCTTTCTAAAAACTGAAGTTATGGATTGAGGTAGGGACTTCTAGAACCTTCTATATTGTTCTAGATGTGTTGTTGGGTTGATTATGTGCCTAGATATGTGTGTGTTTCAGTATGTGCATATGTATCTAAACATGTATATATATATATATGTATATGTTTTATATAGATCTGGTTTTGGGTGAGAGGAGCATTTCGCTAGACTTTTGATGGTTGGGTTGGAGTCCTTGAGGTCCTAGAAACCGAATGGAAAAGAGAGAGACTGAAAATAGTGGCTGGAGTTTGGATTTTTAGAGATGGTCGAAAAGTCAGGATAGGGAGATTTGGGTCGTTTCGATGGTTGTAAATGATTATAACCTATCTTAAAACTTGTTAGAAGTGGTTTAGAGTGATTAGGGATGAAAAATGGATAAAAAAAAATGGGCAAGAAAAACAAGGGAGAAAAACTGGAATTTTCGAGTTTTCAGCGAGTCTGATTGGAAAAGGTGACTGGAGTTTCGCTAGCAGGCAGCCAACTCCGGGGTTGACCAGTCAACGGGTCAATGGTTGATCATTGACTAGTCAATGGTCAAATCAGGTCAGATCACGGGTCATAGACTAGGTCGGGTTTCTGGTTCGGGTCTGGTCCATGATTAGTTGGGCTTATAAGGTTGTTTGGCTGCAAGTAAAATTAAGACTTTGAAATTAATTTAATTTAATTCGGATTGGGGTCATCCCTATTCTTGAAATTAGAAATTAAATTGAATTGGGATTGTTTGTCTACATGGATAAGAAATTGAATTAAAGGAAATTGTAAAAGGGCTAACTTGAATTTAATAATTACAAAACAATGGACAAATTTTAAAGAAATTACAAAAAGGACCACTTGTTCATAAAATTGAGAATAAAGGCAAATAATATGCGAGAAGGGACATTCTTAAGATTTTTGGGCATTCCAGATTCAAAGACGAAGTCGGTTTGGACATTCTGGGACCTGGGGTGGTCCCACATAATATAAAAAATTATGAAAATACCCCTAATGCTAAATTAAGAAGTGTAAAGGCTAATTGAAATCCGGAAGGGGCTATCCCAAGATTTTTGGATGCTCAAGATTCAAATTCATGATCAAATTGAACAAATCGGGACCTGGTAATAGTCCCACATGAAGTGATAAAATCATGATTATGCCCCTAGACTTATATTAAACAATTGAAAGTCAAATTAAATCCAGGAGAGACGTTTTCAATATTTTTGGATGCCAATAACTTAAATATGATATTAGAATAATGCAATGGAAATTCGGGCTAGTCCCACATGAATGTGTGAAATTATTAAAATACCTTTATGGGTTTAAAAGACAGTTAAATGACTTAGAAATAACACAATAGGGCTTCCTTAGGGTTTTTGATACCCGAGAGCATTTTTTTATATTTGTTTGGGTAAGCAGGGTGCCCGAAGTGTAGACTAATGAGTAATTGGCTATAAAAAATTGTAAAACTTGATACGATACCTTAGTGCTATAGGCCCGGGTGGTCCCGAGGATGGAATAGTAAGTACGTAAGGCAATTGACAAACATTATGAAAGACACATGTAATGTGTCCTTGTAGTGGAGTGATGATTGGGACTAAGGAAATGTCCTGACTTACTGATGTGTGTATTTATTATACAATCTATATGAGTTTGTTTTCATCACCATTGATTACCTTGTGACTGATTTATCAGTAATTATTATATTGAATGTCATGGTGTTAGACATTGTATGATATTACTAGATAAATGCTATCACTATGATTGATGTTGACTGTCATTTCTACTTCTATCGTGGATATATGATCATTGTTACTCCTGTATCTGTTTGTTAAATCATATAGCATCTTTTATGGTTGTTAGTGTTGTTGTGAATGTTGATGACATTGATATACATCTTGTTAAACATACTTGAGTGGTGTGAGATTTAAGAGAATATTGATATTGATGAGCACTGTCTGTAGTGTGGATTGAGATATTGGAACTGTGGAAAATAACACTCATAAGAAAAGGACTTAGGATAGGAATTAGTCACGTTTTTTGTGTGCTCTTGAGTGTGGTGAGATTGTGCTTTACTCGGGATTCCATTTATAATAGGGATGGTGTCTCCCCTCAGCTTACGAGTTGTGAACCCGTGTTGGTAGTCGTTTGTCTTTATCGAGTTAATAACCTGTAAAGCACTTAGACTTACCAGGAGCCAAATTAGGTAGATACGCATGGGATTGTGATTATTGAGAGAATAGAATGAGTTGAATAATGCTTTATCCCTTTTTGCTCTGGATTGATTTATTTAAGATTATTTTCCTTTTTACTGTGGATTGTATATTGCCAATTTGTGATACTGTGATAATTGTGGATGGTTGCTTAGCTGTGAATGTATACATTATTCTTATGGCTTTGAACAGGAAATAGAGGTGCTTCGTGGGGTTGGTAAGCTTCGACTTACATCTTATAATTGGTTATGTGCGCATATAGGTTGTTCTTGTGGCATTAAAACATGAAATGGAGGTGCTTCGTGAAATTATATCTTTATATTTATGTCATGTGTCTGGCCCTCCATATGCTGACTACCTAACTATTATTGTCAAACCACATGTAGTGGTGCGATGCCCTTTTGATACTTATACTTATGCCTGTGTTTGGGATATGATAATGTGGTGTGCTTGTGGTGCATACTAGACTATAAGGTGTGTCCTCTTCTGACTTGCATTAGTTTTTGACAATGTTGATTGCTTGTGTGTTTTGAAAAACCCTATTGAGTGTTATGGCTCACCCTACTGTTTATAGGAATGGTAAGTATTGACTTGATGGAAGATAGCTACAGGAGTAGTACAGGATGGACTAAAGTCACTTTTGTACTTAGTTATATTCATGTACTTATTCATTTATATTTTTTAAGGGTACATGTACCCTTCAGACTGTTGTTATATATGTTATGTATATAAGGACTGTTAGAGTCAGCTCTGGACGTTACCATATTATACCCTATTGTTGAATGATTGGTATAGACCCTGTGATTGTAATCAATTTCATTAAATCCTATTACGGGACTTGAACAAGTCTAATCAGGAAACTAAACTGAAACCAATTAAAGGAACTAAATCAATTTAAAAAAAATGGCCTGCATTTTATATACTTAACTAGAATGGTTAGTCCTACTACCCACCTTATTGGGGTCTAATGACTCCTTAATTTAGCCCTAAGGGTCAGGGGCATAACAGTACCAAATGACCAAAATGCCCATAAGGATTAAAATGACTAAAATGCCCTTAGTGAATGAAATAACCAAGATCTTCTTAGAGGGCAAAATGACCTAAAATTCCCTTAGTGGACAAAAAACCAAAATGCCCTTAGTGGAAAAAATGACTAGAATTGTGTGTGACATTAGGTTATGGTATTTGGTATTCTTTTGATACTAATATCACATTGGCTACATATTTGATATAGATTGGGATGAGAATATGGATAACTAGAAGAACACTTTTGATGGCCACTTCTATTTAGGCAATGCCTTTCTTTAATGGCATGGCAAGAAGCAAAATTTTGTCTCTCTATCCATAACTAAAACTGAGTATATTGTGGTTGGTAGTTGTTGCCCACAATTATTGTGGGTAAGACATATGATAAGGGATTACAATCTAGAACATGGCATGATGATAGTCTACTGTGATAACTCGAGTGCCATAAATATCTCTAAGAATCACATTCAACATTCTAGGATGAAACATATAGACATACAATATCATTTCATTTGTGAGATTGTATAGGAAAATGTTGTCTTTGCAGTAGGTCCCAATTGAACATCAATTTGCTTATATATTCACAAAAGCCTCTAGATGGCCTTAGGTTCAAGAATCTTAAAAAAACTATAAGTATCTGCTCTATCGAGTGATTGCTCTACTTTTCATAACCTTGCATGATTTTAGTATCTTCATCTTATTCTTAGGACTATGATCTTTGTTTAGGATATCTTATTTTTTTCATTCATAGATTAGTTGTTTTTACTTTGGTTTTATAAGAAAAAAAAATTCAAAAAGATTTGTCTTTTAATTGCATAATTAGTTTGATATCCCTGATTTTTTTAAAGAAAAATTATGTTTTTAATATAACTTGAGTATTTGAGACTATGATCCTTAGATTCTTTTGCTACACATGTAGTCTTTTATACTTAGTTGTACTCAATCTTTCAAGTAACACTTAATTAATTGATGTTATTCGATCACAGATACTACTTAAGTATAAAAGACTATTTGACTAAGTCTGTATAAAGAGAAAGGGAGAGAGGTTTTTAGAAAATAGACGATGAGAGAGAGATGGTTTTTGCGTGAAGGGGAGGAAGTACTCGATGTGTAGCAAATAGTCAAGTATTTCAAGCACAGAGATTGAGAACAGATAGTAGAGCCTGGTAGCTAGGAGGTGGACATTTTTTTTGAAGTTGCAGTGTAATATTTAGTACAGACAGTCTTATAACTCTCCCATGTTATCCACGTCTTAGGGATGAACAGTTATATTAAGTAATTTTGTATTCCGCATTTTGAGAACATTATATATATATATCACATGCAACTTTATATTATTTATTGTTTAAAGTCTTCCGCTATTTAGTTGTTGCATGTTAGTAGCACTGATAGTGTAGCAAGTTGAGATCAGGTCCCTAGTTCGGCACCCAGAGTCGGGTCGGGGCATTCACGATTCGAGATTCGCACAGGGTGGGCTTCAGGTTGTGACACTATCGATTATTTTTCCAAGTGGGCTGAGGCGGAACCCCTAACTCACATTCTCGAGGCTGAGGTGAGGAATTTCACGTGGAAGAACATAGTCTGCAGGTTTGGTGTGCCCCGTGTTATCATTTCTAACAATGGCACCTAATTCGCTAGGAAGGTATTGAGAAAATTTTGTAGCGACCTGCATATTAGCCACCACTTCTCCTCACCAGGGCACCCCCAGGCTAATGGATAGGCCAAAGTCACCAACTAGATGATCCATGATGCTATAAAAAAGAGGTTGGAACAGGCCAAAGAAAAATGGGTCAAAGAACTCCCGGGAGTGCTCTGGGCATACTGAACCACAAGAAGGACATCAACCGCCGAAACGCCGTTCTCTCTTGCATACGGTACCGAGACAGTCATTCCTGTCGAGATCAGCATGCCCACACTAAGGATGGAGACCTTCACTCAAGAATCCAATGATCACCAATTGGCAGAAAACCTCGACCTGCTGGAAAAAAGAAGAGAGCAGGCTAGAATCAAGGCCAAGGAGTATCGGTGATGAATAGCCAAAAGCTTTAATCAGAGGGTGATACCCACAGTTTTCCAGCTCAGCGACCTTGTCTTGAGGAGGGTTTTTTCCAACACTAAGGATCCCACCATGGGGAAGCTCTCCCCAAATTGGGAGGGGCCCTACAAAGTAGTCAAGATTTTCAGACCCATGACCTATTAGCTAGAGGACATGTCTGGTAAAACCATTCCTAGGCCTTGGAATATTGAGCATCTGAGGAGATATTATCAATAAGATTCTTCTTTGAAAGTATTGAATTCAATGCACAGGTCTTCCAGACCTGGTCCATTTAAAAAGGCCCCTACGAGTAAGAGTGCTGTAGACATGGTCTCAATTCAATGCACAGGTCTCCAGACCTGGTCCGTTTAAAAAGGCCCCTATGAGCAAAAGTGTTATAGGCATGGTCTCAATTCAATGCATGGGTCTCTAGACTTGGTCCATTTAAAAAGGCCCCTACGAGCAAGAGTGCTTGTAGGCATGGTCTTAATTTAATGCACAGGTCTCCAGACCTAGTCCATTTAAAAAGGCCCCTACAAACAAGAGTATTGTAGGCATGGTCTCAATTCAATGCACAGGTCTCCGAACCTGGTCCATTTAAAAAGGCCCCTACGAACAAGAGTGTTGTAAGCATGGTCTCAATTCAATGCACAGGTCCCTATACCTGGTCCGTTTAAAAAGGTCCTTACGAGCAAGAGTGGTGTAGGCATGGTCTCAATCCAATGCACAGGTTTTCAGACCTGGTCCATTTAAAAAGGCCTCTACGAGCACAATTGCTGTAGGCTGTGGTCTTAATGCAATACATGTATCCACATATATGATCTATTTATAGGCATGGTCCCAAGCATATCAGGTCTGAAGATTTATTAATCACCTTGCTTTATTACAAGTGTTTCACTTCTGGATCCTCGGTTGAGGGATAATACTCCCAAGTCTGAATTCTTATCGATTATCAGGTTTGACATTTTGTTAACTATCTTGTTTTATTACAAGCATCTCACTATTGCTCTCGAGTTTGAAATATCTTCTTGTTAATTACATTAATGTTTCATCTCTGGATCCCCAACTGAGAGATAGTGCATTCAGGTCTGATGTCTTATTGATAATTGGATCTGACTTCTATTAAGTAACTTATTTTGTTACAAGTATTTCACATTTGGAACAGTTCTTTAAAGAGTTCTATTCTTGGATCCCTGCTAAGGGACAGTGGTTTCAGATCTGAGAGATTGCCAATCATCAGGTCTGAAGTCTTATTAAAGTTACTTGTTATTTGTCAAAGTGTTTTACTTCTGGTCTGATGTCTTATTGATAATTGGATCTGACTTCTATTAAGTAACTTATTTTGTTACAAGTATTTCACATTTGGAACAGTTCTTTAAAGAGTTCTATTCTTGGATCCCTGCTAAGGGACAGTGGTTTCAGATCTGAGAGATTGCCAATCATCAGGTCTGAAGTCTTATTAAAGTTACTTGTTATTTGTCAAAGTGTTTTACTTCTGGATCCCCTATTGAGGGATAATTCATTCAGGTCTAAAGTACGATTAACTAGGTTGGTTAAATTACAAGTATTTCAGATCCACACGACAAGACAATAAAGAATAATTACTTTTATTAATGAAAGCCTGAAAAGGCTGAAGATTACAACAAAAATGTAAAAATAGTATGGTCTACTTTGGATTAACTAGGGGAATAATAGAGATGGGTACTGCATCTTCATTGATAGCACCCTCAGTTGGCTGGTCTTGGGCGAGCTCAAAGGAGTTTGGTAAGGATTCTTCCACCTCCACGTCGTCAACCCTTGAGATGTCCAAGTCAGAGAAGAGCTTCTAGACCTTCTTCTTGAAGAGGAGGTAGTCGGTGTCCACGAACTCATGCCCCATGGAGTTGATTTGGTCCATCAGCTTCGCCTTGGCCGTCGCTCGGGCCTCTTCCACCTTCCGAGCTGTTGCCACCTCTGCCTCCTCCAGTTGTTTCATCAATGCCTCCGCACGACGGGCTTGTTTGTTCCTCTGGACAAGCATTGAGTTCATGGCAAGTTGAGCCTCCTGGGCTTTCCCTTCGAGGGACTCGCATTTCTCCTTAAGTGATCAAATGGTAGCTCGGGTAGCCTCGAGCTTGGTACGGGAGGTCTCCATCTCGGTCTGCAGATGCCTCTCCCTTTGTATGCCCTTCGGATGATCCAAAAGGGCAGTCATCTCCTAAATAGCCTGCAAGAAATAAACAGACAAGTTAGAAAGAGAAGAAGCAGTCAACAAAAACCTTCTGTACAAATAAAAACGTACCCTCGCATAACCTATCATAGGTCGGTGGTGATCTGTCGTGCACTCATACCCTCAAAGGATGAGGCAAACGACACTTCGAAGGCCCGCCTTACGGCCTCCGCCCTCGAGGAAGCACTGTAGACAGTAGTAGTGGGGACCAAGTTCGGCCTCACTGTGCACCGAGGTGCCGAGCACGCTTGCCAAGAAGGAGGCGGTACGGCCCCCTGAGGAGAAGTTAGAGGGGGAGCTAGAGAGGTCGGTATAGTAGGAGTTGGAGCCACCTTGGCAAGAGGGGACGCCCTTGCTTTCGTCCTCCTTTTCTTCTGAGCTGGAGGGGCTGCTGTAGAAGAAGACGGACCCCCAGCTTTCTTCGTGCTGCTCGGGACGTAACTGGTCAGCACGGACTTCTTCAGTATTGCAGTCTCGTTCTTCATCAGACTTGTCGCCATCAGGTTCTTTGGAGATAAGATCTGATAGTGAGGTCGGTGGATGGGCTACAACAGGCGACGATACCTCTCTTGGAGCTCAGGAGTGAAGGTCGGTCTCCTCCAAGCTTTCTTATCTGCAAAACAGTGTGAAAAACAGAGGGAAATAAGATAATCAAAGCAGGAAAAAGAATAAAGAAAAACTACCATGTACAGATGTGAGATCTCACCCTTAATACCGATGTCCCACAGAAAAAGACTTAACCGGTCTACGAAATCTTCATGTTGCCATCCTCCTCCAACAAAGAAAAATCATTTCTTTCATGTTCTGTTGGAAAACGATACCGAGGTCAGGGGCCTGAACCGTTGATCGAAAGACATGTGAAAAATCCCCTCAGATCTGAGGGACTTCATGTCCATCTGACTCCGGATGAGGTCCAGATCTACTTGGACCCCGTTCTTATGGCCTAATACTAGAAAGGCCATAAATTGCCTCCAGTTGTTGATGTTCAGCTCGGCAGGGCAGATTTGGAACCAACAGAAGAATTTATTTAGGAAGGGGTGCAAGGGAAACCGTACGCCTATCTCAAACCACTCGAGATAGATGCAGATTTCCCCTCTCTCGATGTCCGTAAGACGATCGGACTTCTTGGAGTAGTCTTTTCTAATGGTTTCCAACACAACTTCGGTAATGGCGCTTTCACCCTCTTCTCTCTAAGATTGGCCCGAGGTACCAGCATCCCTATTCCTAGACTCGAGGTAGGCCTCCACAAGCACCACATCGGATCCCCTACTAGACTTATGACTGGAGCTAAAAGAAGAAGAAGAAGAAAAGGAAACCCTATCACTACCCATTTCCATGTCTGCCCTAAAGGAATGTCGAAGTATGACATGACAAAAAAAACAAAGAATGATGGGAGGGGTAGAAGAATAAAAGAAACAATTAAAGCAATAAGGGATGAGAAATGACCAGAGGGAAGGGAGATCAGGCGATGGTGGCCGAAAATCGCACTGGGTTGCCAAAAATCGCTTTCAAAATGCCTTCAAAGTGTTTGAATATTGCAAACAGAGAATCGAATGAACACCTCCACTATTTATAAGAGGTGATAGAGACATCATTTAATGTCTCGAAAAACCAAATGACAGCTATGTAATAATGGCCTCGATTGCCAAAATGACAAAACGCATAGCAATTATACCAATGTGGCTATTGTCCCATCAAAATACGAAAGGGTACATTAATTGTTGTACGTGTGACCCTTCAAGAACCCTAGCCAGAGTTCTATACGCGTGCTTAGAACTAAGGCTCGATGGGGAGTAGCTGATACGCCAAAAATATGCGAACTAACCACAACTTGACACGTGTCTGGATTTACTGTGTGCAGGTCACAAAATAACTAGGCATACTGATCTGATGTCAGATTAGGGGACTCGGAAGGACTACCTCTCATAGGTACCGACCTCATGAGTACCGACCTCAACAATGCCGGTCTCAGCAATACCGACCTCATCGTCATCATTATTTTGGCCTACCGACCTCGGAACAATGGGAGAGACGGCGACGTGAAGCAGGTAGCCTTGTAAAACAGCGAGGCAGGTGGTGATAGTGAGACAGGTGATCATGATGGGATTGCCACCATCAGACAACAGTAAATCCCATACTTTGCTTCACTAACTCCTACCCACTTTGGCAGACAATCAACCTATAATTATAACCCTTAAGGTACATTGAAAGGGAGATCACTTCTTTGACATTACTTTGAGCTTTATTTACTTTCTACTAACTTTATCATCAGAGGGGCTATCGCTGGAGCCATCCCCGGCGGCATTCTAACTCCATTTCTTCTCAGATTCCGTACCAACAAAGAACTGGGCCTTGACGAGTCGAAAAGTGTAGCAATATAAAGTAAATATATCATAAAATCAATAAGTTACACATCATGTGATATGCCTAAACATGATGAGCTTCAAAAAAATGGAACTGAACTATAAGTAAAATTACAGGCATCCATGATGTTGATAAATTTTGATGCTACAGTTTTTGGTCGGTAGGGGCTTCGAACTTCGTCGCTTGAGAAACACTCAAAGAGAAGGATCAAAGGGCCACCGGATTGGCTCGGCAGGTAGCCACTCCGATGCTTAAGTCAATAAAACTGAATTGAAAGATTGTAATTGTAAACCAAAGAATGAGCATGAATGTAAAGCGTACCTTAGGGTTTTATTTATAGGCTGTGGGTTTCCTAAGTTGATTAGGATTTGGAGACATGAATATAGGATTTAATCATCGGAAGAGCGGCAGTTACCATGTTGGATACTACGCTTGATAGACATCCGTAGGTGGTAGTTTCCTTACTGAAAATTGTTTCCTTATCCTGAGCTCGGTAGGATATTTAAGGCGGTGATGAATTCTGAATACTGAGAGATGCTCTGAAGGTCTTCTACTCAAACCTGTGAGTTCTGAAGGTTAAGTGCCCAATTCTGCTCGGGATGGCTGAATGCCTGAGTTTGCTCTGGATGGCTGAGCTTTAACTGCTCTATAATCATATGTGTCACATGGAGACTGGTCTGTTACGTTGTGATATATCAAATTTTTTTCTCTTTCTCTTTTCTCTTTTGTAAGAACAAGGTATGTTGACCCTCCTGAATGGACAAGAAGCACATCTCCACTGACAAAATAATTAAATAATTTAATAAATTAGACAGATCGGCATATAGTGAAGTTCAGCCACTTGTTGTGTAACTTGTAATGTAGCTGAATCAGAAAATGAAAAAAAGTTACGAGAGAGTGAAACCGACGAATCGTGTTAAAGACGCATTTGGGAAAATTAGAGTGACTTGTAATTATAGAGTTGGGTACATGGCCATTAAACGCAAAATGATGGTATTGTTACGAGTAAGACCCACGCCCAGCGGTCAGCATTTCCACTACCAGCCAGTCCAAATGACCCAAACGCCAGGATCCAGTGGGCTTCCTAGAAAACTTATTTTCTTTGCTATGAAGGAAAAAGTAGTTGGCTAGCCTTCCATGGAACTTCTCTCAGTTTGAATGTTTTGTTTGTTTTCACAATATTTTTTTTACTGAAAATGCTAAGAAGCTACTTTAAATTTATATAGCTTAGGGCAAAAAGGTCCTTTCCAATTTTGTTTCTAGAATGTTCACTTATCAAATAATCAAGTCTTGGAATAGGGCTCTCACATATGTTTGTTATCATTCTAATTTATCATGATTTCAAATTCAAGCCAAATAGTAATCTCAACCTCATATAAATTATATAACAAATACATCACATAATTTGAAGATTTGTGACAGAATCCAACTTTTTTGTGTCTTTGAAAGAAGGACCAAAACTCAGTTTGATACTGACCAAAACTTCCAGTAAAACTCACCAATAAATTTCAATGAAAGTGACATGATAGTAGTAGCACCGTAATATTTTTACCAAAACCAAACTGCAGGAAAGCTCCACGCTCATTACATTATGAATTAAACCACCTCATGACCCTGCTTGATTCAACAAAGAAAATCCTTTTCATTTATAGAGTGTGCGCGTAGTTTCTCATAATTTCATCCAGTATCCACTTCCTTCCTGCAAAGTAAATTAATCCCTTTTTAATTTTATTCTGTTGCAGTGGAGAATTAATTTAAACCACACTCATTCAATGAAATCAGAGGTAAATATAGATATGGAATGGAAGGTGCACCCAATAGATAACAGTGTGTGTATTATGTGGAATACTTTCTCATCATTTTCAGCGTTGACGAACAAGTGCTTGATGCCTCCGTTGCCTTATAGGTCTTCTGCAATTTCTTGTTTCTGCCTTGGGAATTAACCATCCAGACATGAAGCCAATGCTCACAGTGATAGCAAATCCTACAACAGCTCCAAACCCAAATGGCAGTCCTATTATGGAGTCTTTGGCTGCTTCTGGTGAGTCAAATGGAGTTCCTTTTGGGGACCCAGCTGAACAGGAAGACGACAACGATATACATAGACCCTTGTTCCCCTCAAAGCTTGAATCTGGAAATGTAAGAAATTGACCTCCAGAAGGGATTCTTCCAGAGAGTTGATTGTAACCGACACTAAATTTTGAGAGAAAGGTGAGATAAACCAAGGAAGGCGGTATGCTTCCTGAGAGACTGTTATAGGACAAATCCAGAGTCTCCAAGTTGGTCATCTCAGATAAAGTAGTGGGAATAAGTCCAGCTAGGTAGTTATTATTCAGATTGAACACATGAAGTAATTTCAAATTTCCAAACTCAGGCCAGATTTGTCCAGTTAACATATTGTTGCTCAGATCCAAAGTTGGTGGGAAACTCCAAATTTGATTGTACTGCAACCCACGTAGAGTTGGGTTCTTTTTGATGAAAAACATGAGTTCTTCTGACGGATTTTCCACTGAGAAGTTTCGGCAGATGAGGCTTTGTAGCTTTGTCATGCTTTTTGGGATATCACCAGAAAGTGAGTTGTTCGACAAATCCAAGTAAAAGAGAAAGTTTAACTTTCCAAACCAGACAGGAATTTGTCCGCTCAGATGGTTCCATGATAAATCCAAGACCTGCAACTTGGTGCAACCACTCAACCAGGTTGGGACTATACCAGATAGCCCGCAATTTGCAATTACAAGAGTCATCAGGTTTCTGAATTTTAGGTTAAAATCAGCAGGCATTGCTTCATTATGGAAGTTAGAGGTAAGAACTAAAGTGGTCAAGTTCTTGCAATATTGAAGAATGGATAAAGCTGCTGATAAATTGCGAAGGCCAGTTCTATAGAGTGTTAGATGAGAGAGGGACTTGAAGTTCTTGAAACTATCGGGTAAATGGCTGCCAAATTTATTGAGGGAAAGTTTCACAGTACTCAATTGCTGACAGGAAGGGAGATTATCAGGAATGGGCCCATTGAATTGATTGAAGCTAAGACCAAGGGAAGTCAAACAAACCATTGCTGAGCAGTTGAGAACAATTGGACCAGTGAGAGAATTATTGTTAAGTCTAAGTGATGAAATGCTGGGCGAGTTGGTTAATGAGGCTGGTAAATGACCCCTAAATCCATTCGTCATGGCGGAAAACTGTTTAAGCTTTCTAAGGTTTTGGAAAACATCTGGGAGAGTTCCTGAAAACCTATTTAAAGAAATATCCATTTTGACAAGATTTGAGAGGTTGCCAAAACTAGGACTCAAAGGCCCAGAAAGCATGTTATCCTGAAGATCCAATTCGCTCAACTTTGCTAGCGAGAAGAGTTCTTCAGGAAAGTTTCCTTGAAGAAAGTTTGAACTGAGGGAGAGATGCTCTAGGAAACTACAATTCCCAAGCCCTGCTGGAATTTCTCCATAGTAACAGTTGGAAGACAGAATTAGAACTTGCAATTGTTTTGCGGTAGCACAGATATTCCCATTGATGGAACCAAGTAATGAGTTTCGAGATATATCTAGGAACCTAATTGAAGGTAGATTAACCTCCATTGGTAAGAATCCCGAGAAATCATTAGAGCTCAAGTCAAGGATCTCTAAATTCTCCAACTGGAACAGTTCTATTGGAATAGAATGACTAAAGAAATTATGAGAAAGATTAAGTGTTCTCAACTGTACCAAACCAACCAAGGAATTGGAAAGCATACCTTGTAATCTTCTACTTCCAAGCTCTATACTCACTACCCTTGAAGTAGAAGAAATATTAGTATCTTCCATGACTGAGGTAAATGATTCACAAACAACACCCTTCCAACTACAACAGTCAAAGAAGTTGTCCCAACCATCAATCCGCCGTTCCAAGTCCTTCATGAAACCATCCAATGCTCTTAAGTCCTCAGAACTGCAGGTTTGATTGAAACAGTAAGTGCTTTGTGCTAGAAAGGAGAAACCAAGAAAAATGAACACCACAAATTCTTTAGTGTCCATTTCAGATCAACAGCAAGGAGAAACCAGTGACATATATGAGATCAGATTTGAAATTTGAGAATAAATTTTGCTATTGGGGTGTTGAACACCTTGGTATTATTGATTATACATATTTATACATTTTTCTTTAGCATGTAAAACAAGCAATGACATGACTTTTTGATAAGAGATCCCCTTGACTTTTCAACGAACAATCTGGGTCAATGGGATCAGTAAAATAATCATATGTTATACAGTGAGAGGATTATATACGCTTCATACATTGACGAGGACTCCTTTAACCGATGACTAGTTTTTGGTCAATTAAAGCCCACAACCTTTACTTCGTTGGTTCTCCAAACTTTCTTTTTTGCCCTCATTACACATGACGAGGGACCGGTATGTATATTCTAGATGACCTTTATTGAAAATTGATCAACAGCTCAGATGAGTAGTTGAACTTGCAAAAATAGGTTAATGTGAAGACTCTCGTGTCTTGTTTGGACCATATGATAAAAATACAGAACTAGATCAAATATAATTGAATTGAGATATGATATAAAATTTTATGAAATATTAAATATTTTAATTTAGTGTTTAAAATTAATTCGAATAAAAGATTTGGATATGTTGTTATATCACAATTCTATATTTGAATGACTACCGAAATATAACTACTTTTTATTTTTTATTTTCTTATGTATTATTTTTTCCGAAGTCTTCAAAAACTAATTTTTTGAAAGTTATTTAATTTTCTTTTTTCAAATGTAAGCATACATGGTATCTAAAATTAAAATTTTATTCAGAAATTAATTATAAAATCCAATAACTATAATCAAAATATTTTAATATATAAATGTGAAAACATCATTCACAATATATTAGTTTCTCATTTTGGGGTGACTAAAAGAAAAATAGGATTTCTATTGTTAAAAATCATCTAAATTAATAATTACATACATGTATAGATATAACAGTAGCATTATATATATAACAATATTAGTGTTCAAATATATATGATTCCTTCCATTAGCATATATATATATATATATATATATATATATATATAGAGAGAGAGAGAGAGAGAGAGAGAGAAAGACGATGAAATACATATATAACAGTACATGTAAAAATCTAAAAGAAAATACATTAAAAATTTGAAACATATAAAAATTAAATTAAATTTTTGAATGAAAAAAAAAAAGAAGAAAAAATTTGATTTTTGAACTTGACATCTAAACATCTTCGCCCATCTATATTGCAGCGTTGTAATTTTTTAATGACATAGCTTTATATTTTTATCCTAGTGGTGTTAATAAATCCCTATTTGATTCGGTTGACTAGGTAAACAGGGAATTTATTTCCCTTTAAAACTCAGATTGTATAGCTTATAAACTTTGATTTTTTTTCTTTTATAACTGTTGTTAATTAGGCCATAATCTCTAGAGATTGTTTACTAATTTCATGTTGATTTAATTTCCTAAAATAGTGGTCATTGTACTCTATATATTTTGTTTTTTTTTTTTTCAGTTAAAATATAGAAAAAATATTTGTCTATATGGTATCAGAGCCCTAACTTTTTCTCTGCTCCCGTTTCTTCTTCTATACCGGGATTTTTTTTTTTTGCACAACCTTCATTCCTGATTGCAGAATATCTCTTGGCCTTCATTGCCTGTAATCCCTAGCCTTCTATTGTCTTCAAATACTTCAATCTCTGCCTCAAAAAATCTCACAATGTTTGTCACATCCGAAACCACTGTTCCAACAACACCGAGTCAAATTAATTTGTCCAGACTTCACATGGTGAATATTAGAACCTACAACCATCATACCGACTCAATGGAAGAAATTATCTAGTATGGTCCCAATGGGTAAGGACGTATTTGAAGTGTAAGGGACAACTCAGCCACCTGATTGGTCCTGTGCCGAGTCAAGATGATCCAAAGTTCGAGGCTTAGGACGTGGAAGACTTTTCAATTATGTCATGGCTCTGGAATTCGATACAACCAGAAATAAGTGGAACCTGTATGTTTTTGACAACTGCCAGAGAAATATGGGACATCGTGAAGCAGACCTACTCCAAAGTTAAGGATGCAACCTTGGTTTATGAAACTAAAACCAAGATTCACTCAATAAAATAAGGTACAAAGTCTATTACCGAGTACTATAACACTTTGAAAGGCTTATGGCTTGAACTCGATTACTATCAAAACATTAAGATGAAGTGCAGTGATGATGTTCAAATTTGTGGAAAACGAAAGAATTTAAGAGTTCTTGGTTGGACTCAATGTGGAATTTGATCGAATTCGAATGCAAGTGCTTGGAAAAGAAGCTTTACCTTCTTTGAATAAGGTATTTTCTATCATACACGCTGAAGAGAGAAGGAGAACCATGATGTTAGACACTCCTACTGATGAAAGATTTGTCCTAACTGTGGTTAAGCCACCATCTCCAAACAAATTCAAAGGCCTGAACTTAAATAATGAGAACAAAAGAGAAATGTACAAGTTACCAATTAATAAAGAGGACCTTTGGTGCAACTATTGCAAGAAACCAAGGCATACACTAAGGAGATTTGCTAGAAATTGAAGGGAAAAACACAATTTGGCAAAAACAACAACACCCAACAGCGATATGCTCTATGGGGCAACCAAGCAAATATTGCCCTTGTTGATGATAAACCTATCCAAGATTCAACTAGTAGCAGCTCGGAGATGGGTGAACTAAATAAAGAGGAAATTGAGAAACTCCGGAACCTCCTCACTTCACTTGATAAATTGGTTGGCTCATGTTCATTGGCACACTTAGGTAAGTATTCCTTATATCAAGCCCTTAGTGTCTCAAAGGACTATACTTTGCATGAAACCTAGGGTAATAGACTCAAGAGGAGTAGTTGATGGACCATAAAGTGACAAACCAATACAAACATGACATATGTGTGTACAGTGCACTTGCAAATACAGTCCCAAAAAAGGCTCTCCTATCCAGTACAGACAGGCACACGGGGGTTCAAAACTTCTTTGTTCAGAATGGTGCAAGATCTCTAGCCCCACCTCCAAAGCAGAATTGCGGAGTATCTACAGGGAAGGGTCCCGAGCTGGTCACCGCCTTCCATATCCTTCCGATCTCAAAATAAGGAAACAGAGTTCAACATGGCAACTACTATTTTCGGATATCTCCAAATCCCTATTTCTACGGCTCTGAGTCCTATTCAACTTAGGAAATCTATAACCTATAAATAAAGCCTTAAGGTACGCTTTCAATTTACGTTCAATCAATTCCTTTCAATTACAGTCTCTTTAATTTTTACAGACTTTATCATTAGAGTGGCTACTAGCAGAGCTAACCTGGTGACCTTCTAATTTTGAGTTCTTGACAGGTGACGAAGAACGGAAGCCCTACTAATCAGAAAGTGCAACATCAGTTTAGTGCCGTTTGTGGGAACGACAATCGTTTTTACTAACTTTTTCTTTGAAAGCAGAAAATCCTTTGTCTTTTTCTTCTAAAAGACAATGGCTCACAATCTTCGTCCTAGAAAGAGTTCTCAAAACCCCCGAAATCGGCCTCTTATTGGAAGAGAAATGGGGCAAACACCCAATCACTTACAACAGCAACTTGATTGAATTCAACGACAATCCGATCAGATGCAAAAACAACTTGTTGCCATGTGCCAAGCTCTGGCTTCGTTGGCCCAGAACCAGCGCAGCAATATTCCTCATCCTCCTCCTCCTACCAATGTTGTTAATAAAGGGGCTCAGCCTCCCACCACCACCATGGGCAGAGGATCTCTCAATGAGGAAATTCCCTACGTGCAACCAACACACCATTATAGTACCACTCACGTAGGGGGTGACCCTCAAACATCAATAGCTGTAGGGAAAGAGATGCTTGTTTTTCACCCAGTTGTCCATTACCAAAGCAGAATAAAGATCCTAAACCAGCAGCTTCGGGGGCCAATCCAACGGCACTAGAGTTCCAGTCTCCACAGACACCAGCTCCCCCAATCTTGGGAGGGTGACGTCCTCTTGCCAATATTAGACAAACTTATCCCTTGAATATAAGGTCTAAAGATGCAAGACAAGGTCAACAGCGGGGCCCAAACCCACAACCAGTCCTGCCTAGAGTTCCTCAAAGGATAAAAGAGATAGCAAACTGCCAGGAACAGACCGTCTTTACTAGAGGGATCCACGCCCTTTCAGAGCAAGATGAACTGGAAAAGTTGCTCGAGAGGTTCGCCACGCCATTCACCTCTGCTATAATGATAAAAGAGCAGCCAAAAAATTTTGTTGTCATGAAGTTCACCCTCTACGACGGGTCTGAGGACCCTAGGGACCATCTATCTCACTACTACCATACAATGGCTCTACATGGGGCTACTGATGCCTTCATGTGCCGAACCTTCGTGATGAGCCTCAAAGGTACCACTTTGAAGTGGTTCCACAACCTCTCCCAAGAATCGATCAACAATTTCTATAAGCTTAGTAGGCGGTTTCTTGATCGATTTCTGACTCGCAGAAAGTTAAGGAAAGGACCAGAATTCCTATTAACTATGAAGCAGGCAAAGGGAGAGTCATTTCGGGAGTACATTGCTCACTTTAATATCGAGCTCATAAAGATAACGAATTGCAGCCCAAGCTTTTTAGTGGCAACTCTTACCTCTAACCTAGGGCTTGGACGTTTCCAAGATTCTTTGACAAAGAATCCTCCCGTCAACATAGCGGCACTCATAGAACAAGCACGAAAATACATAAACCTGGAGGATACAAAAATATCCTTCTGAAAGGTGAAAGAACAGGCTCAGAATGATGATCAAGTTCAGAAGAGAGACACCAACGCAACTAGGAAGAGGGTCAGGAGTCCCAATAAGAGGGCAACATCTAGAACCTAAAGCAATCCTAATTATGGAAGGTACGAAACTTTCACCCCTCTGAATGCCTCTTTTACTCATATTCTCCAACAGATACAGACCTGTGAGGACTTGAAGTGGCCAGAGCCATTAAAGAGTAATCCCAACACCAGAGATCAAAAGAAGTACTATGATTTCCACAAGAAGCATGGGCATACCACCGACGAATGCAGAGCTCTCAAGCAAAAGATTAAAAATCTCATTAAAAGAGGACGACTGCGGGAGTTCGTTTGACAGGACGGGAGGCAAAACCCCCGTAACGACAGACCACCACAAAAAAGGCAAGAGCAGAGGCCTGAACAGAGGGAGGTTAAAACGATCAACCACGCCAAAACAATCAAGTCATCTTTGTCCTCCATGCAGACAATACGATGATGGGATTGTCTAACCAAGCCAAAAAAGGTATACTCGGAAGGCAAGAGTAGAACCACATGTCCTCTAGATCTAAGCCATTGACAAGATGTTGAAGTCAGGACCACAAATCCAATTCTCAGAATTGGATCTTGCTGGGGTACATTGTTCTTATAGTGATGCTCTTGTCATCTCACTCAAGATCGCCAACCTCGAGATCAAAAGGGTTCTTGTGGATACAAGGAGCTCCACCAACGTACTATTCTATGAACCCTTCAAACAAATGAAGCTCAACCTCAACGACATTAGAGCTACCACTGCTGTAATGGCAAGATTCGATGGGAACCTCAACACCCCCTTAGGCAAAATAGACCTCCCGACCACAACAGACGAGAGGGACGGACAAAAGATATTGATCTCTGTGTACATGGTCCTAGACTCAAAATCCCCCTATAACATCATCATTGGGAGGCCCTGGCTCTATCTGATGGGAGCAATCACTTCGACCCTCTATCAGTGCTTGAATTATGTTCAGAACGATAAAGTCTTCTCCATCAAGGATTGTTAGTCAACCGCCCGAGAATGCCATGCTATCACACTGAAGGAAAAGGCCTCCAAATAACAATCACAGTACCCTCATGAAGGAGGAAGTCCTACACTTTTCGACCTTCATGAGACAGCGGAGTGCCCCTTCGAGATCGATGAACCATTAAGCCCTAAGGGAAGGCTTCCAAACCAATGAAAGAGCCCATCAAGGTACCCGCCAACACTGAAGAAGGGGAACGGTATCTACAAATTAGCTCGGATCTGTCTCCCTCTAAACAACAGGAAATTGTTGAATTCCTGAAAAGCAATCTGTCGGTATTCACTTGGGAGACCAAAGATATGGAAGAAATAGATCCTAACCTCATCTTTCATAAGTAAACGACAGACCCACACCATCCTCCGATGAGACAAAAAAGGAGGACGTTCACCCTTGAATGCCACAAAATCATCAATAAAGAGGTTCGGAGGTTGTTAAATGTTGGAATGATAAAAAAGATGTTCTATCCAGAGTGGCTTGCCAACACAGTTCTCGCTAAAAAGAAGAATGGCAAATAGAGGGTCTACGTTGATTACACCGACCTAAACAAAACTTGTCCCAAAGACAGCTTCCCTCTCCCTAGGATTGATCAACTTGTTGATGCAACCACAGGACATGAGCTCATGAGTTTCATAGATGTCTACTCTAGATACAATCAAATTTAGATGTATCCTCCAGACTAAGAGAAGACTGCCTTCATTTCTAAACGAGGTCTTTATTGTTATAGAGTGATGTCGTTCGGTTTGAAAAACACTGGGTCCACGTACCAACATCTAGTAAACAAGATGTTTGCCTCCCAAATTGGAGACACGATAGAGGTATACATCGATGACATGCTAGTCAAAAGCATTCAGAAGAATGACCACATCCAGCACTTGAGCCAAACATTTAACATCGTAAGGCAGCACAAGATGAAGCTGAACCCGTTAAAGTGTACCTTCGGGATCACCAAGGGGAAATTCTTGGGCTTTTTGATCTCCCAAATGAGGATTGAGGCAGATAACTCGTAGATAAAAGCTATGATCGAACTAGAGTCACCTAAAACCAAGAAAGATATCCAAGGCCTGAACGGAAGGATAGTAGCTCTGAATAAATTCATCTCTAAATCTATAGACCGGTGCCTCCTGTTTTTCAGAGCCTTGATGAGGAGTAAGGCCCTAGAGTGGACCCTTAAATGCAAAAAAGCATTCCAGGAACTAAAATGGTATTTGGCTTCCCTCGAACTCCTTTTAAAACCAGTGCAAGGAGAAAAGTTACTCTTATACTTAGCCGTGTCGGAGAATGCCATTAGCTCTACATTAGTCAGGGAAGGCAAGGGGATTCAAAGGCCTATTTTTTACTTTAGCAAGGAACTTCTAAACACCGAGATGAGATATTCCGAGATTGAGAAACTGGCCTTAGCCTTGGTGATATTCGCTCGGAAGCTCAAACTTTACGTTCAGAGACATCCTATCATAATTCCTACGTCTTATCCTTTGAAATTAATCCTACACAGGCCTGAAGTCTCAGGATGACTAATCAAGTAGTCAGTGGAGTTAGGAGAATTTGATATATCTTATGTACCATGGACCTCTATTAAAGGGTAAGCACTGGCAGACTTTGTAGCAGAGTTCACTCCAGCGCTACATGTTAAAGCTCAAGCCACTATAAACACCACGATGTGGAAACTTTACATTGATGGTTCATCCACTAACAGAGGTTCAAGAGTGGGCATAGTACTTCAGTCCCCCGATGGAGTCATAACTGAGAAAGTAGATAGCTTGGGGTTCAGAGCTTTTAATAACGAAGCCGAGTATGAAGCACTTATCCTTGGGATGAAGCTGGCCCTGGAATGCAAAACTCTGAGTCTTGAATCATTCTCTGACTCTCAACTTGTGGCAAGCCAAGTCTTGGGAGAATTTTCCACCAAGGATAGCATGATGATTAGATATTCAAAGCTAGTGGAATCATTAAAGCTCTCTTTCCACACATTCACCATTCAGAAGATAGAAAGAAACCAAAACACCAGGGCTGATGCTTTAGCAAATATGGTCTCTCACCTCAAGTCAGAAAAGGATTCAACGGTAAAAATCTCTTACCAATCAAAACCGAGCATTGAGGAAATACAATCCTTTCAAATTTTAGAACAAACTCAGAACTGGATGACTCTTATCATCTAGTACATAAGGGAAGGACTGCTTCCAAAGGATAGAAATTAGGCTAGAAGGATCCGGATTATGACAGCTCGGTATCTAATCCTAAAAAGGAAGCTTTACCGAAGGTCCTACATGCAGCCCCTCATGCGATGCTTATCTTTAGAGAAGTCCCACTACATCTTAGCCGAGATACATGAAAGAATTTATGGCAACCACAATGGCGGCAGGACCATAGCCCACTGAGCACTAACTCAAGGCTACTACTGGCCTGGCATGTTAAGACAAGCTAAAGAATACATCTAAAGGTGTGACAAATGTCAACGATTTGCTTCATACCAGCACCAACCTCATCATGAGCTCATCCCTATCGTCAATCCTTAGCCATTTTCTCAATGGGGGATGGAAATAGTAGGGCCATTGCCCAAGGCCCCTCAGAACAAGAGATTTCTACTAGTCGCCATCGACTACTTCTCCAAATGGGTAGAGGTTGAACCACTAACTCACATCACAGAGGTGGAAGTAAAGAACTTCACATGGAAAAATATAGTCTGTTGGTTCGGTATACCCCGTGACATCATTTTAGACAATGGTACACAATTTGCTGGGAAGGTGTTCGGAAAGTTTTATAAAGACCTGCGCATCAGTCATCACTTCTCCTCCCCAGGGCATCCCCAAGCTAATGGACAAGCCGAGGTCACCAACCGCACTATTCTTGAAGCCATTAAGAAAAGGTTGGAGGAGGCCAAAGGAAGATGGGTCGAAGAGCTCTCCAAAGTACTCTGAGCCTACCGAACTCCTAGAAAAACCATAACTGTAGACACGCCGTTCTCACTTACCTACGATACTGAGGCAGTCATTCTTGTCGAAATTGGCATGCCGACCCTTAGGACGGATTGCTTTGACCAAGAGGCTAACAATCACCAGCTTGTGGAGAATCTGGATCTACTTGAAGAAAGACATGAGCAAGCTCGAATCAAGACTGAAGCGTACCAGCAGAGAATGACTAAGTGCTTCAACCAAGGGTTAAAACTTGTTAATTTTCATATTGGGGACCTCATCTAAAGAAGGGTGTTCCTAAACACCAAAGATCCCACCATGAAAAAACTCTCCCTTAACTGGGAGAGGCCCTACAAGATAACCAGGATCGTTAGACCCATGACTTATTGGTTGGAGAATGTAATTGGGAAGCCTGTACCCAGGCCTTGGAACATCGAACACTTACGCAAATATTATCAATAAAGAATTATTTTTTGATTGACTTTTGAGTGCTCTTATTCAATGTACAGACCCCTAAAATCCTTGTATCTATTACAAGTGCTACAAGTCTGGTCCATTTCATTCAATATACAGACCCCTAAAAGCCTTGTATCCATTATAAGTGCTACAGGTCTAGTCCATTTCATTCAATGTACAGACCCGTAAAAGCCTTGTATCCATCACAAGTGCTACAGGTCTGGTCCATTTCATTTAATGTATAAACCCCCAAAAGCCTTGTATCCATTACAACTGCTACAGGTCTGGTCCATTTTATTCAATGTACAGACCCCTAAAAGCCTTATATCCATTACAAGTGCTATAGGTCTATTCCATTTCATTCAATGTACAGACCCCTAAAAGTCTTGTATCCATTACAAGTGTTACAGGTTTGGCCCATTTCATTCAATGTACAGACCCTTAAATGCCTTTGTATTCATTACAAGTGCTAAAAGTCTGGTCCATTTCACTTAACAAACAGACCCCTAAAAGTCTTGCATCCACTACGAGAGCTATAAGTCTGGTCCATTTCGTTCAGGCAAACTGTTCGATAAAGGTATCAAGAATGTTGAATGTCCAGTCTATTTCAATCAAGGCCTCCCATTTCTTATGAATGCCACGGGTCTAACCCTACAGATCTGTAGTTGAAGCATGATTTAATTACAAGTTTTGAAGGTCTGAGGTCGAAGCTTGATTCAATTATAAGTTTTGAAGATCTGTGCTTGAAGCTTGATTTAATTACAACTTTTAAAGATCTGAGGTTAGAGCTTGATTTAATTACAAGTTTTGAAGGTCGAAGTTTGAAACTTGATTTAATTAGAGATTTGAGGATGAAGCTTGATTTCATTGCAAGTGGAAAAGGTCAGTATATTACTACTTATTAACATGCCAACGTTCAAAAATTTTATAAGTTTGGCTGCTCTGAGCATTCTACTGTTAAAGCCCTAGAAAAATTGCATAGATGTTTTAGAGATTCTAATAGACTAAAAAGACTACCAAATAACACATAAAGTTCTGAAAGAAACCAAATTTCATTTATAATTGGCTCAAAGTTTGGGAAAAATGACAAGGAAGAAACAAAAAGAGTACAAAATATTCCTAGTCTACTGCTGGTTCGGCAGCCCTTGAAGTATCAACATTGAGAGAGTTCTGAATCCTGCTTCCTACTCCTCATATTCCTGCACCATACCAAGATCACTCTGGTGCCTCTGAAGCGTCAGCTTGAGGGAGTTCGGGAACTGTTTCCTCCTTTTCATCCTCTTGCACCTCGATCTCAGCTAGGGAGACTTCAATGTCATTTATCTTAGCCAGATCCAGGTCAGGATACTTCTTGCGAAGCTTGGCCTTGAAGGTACGGTACCCATGCTCGATTAGCTCACCACCCATGTCCTGAACTTCATCCTTCAGAATAGCCTCGGTTTGAGCTTTGATAGCTTTCGGCAATGTCCTGAAATTTTTGAAGGGTAACAGTTTGAAAGTCATCGAACCTCTTTTTGAGGTCTTCCAACTCCATAGCAAAGGCATCCCTCTTGGACTCTAGGATAGAATAGGAGTTGACAGCTTCCCTCAACTTTTCCTCAGCTGTGGAGGCCGTGGACTGAGCCATCCCCAACAGTAGCCTAGCTTCATCGAGCTCAAACTAGAGGGTGCCAATCTACTCAAAATCCACAGACGAGTCCATAATGGCCGCAAGGCCATGCATAGCCTAAAAGGAAACAAGGAACCCAGTTAGCTCTAAATGTATTACAAAATAATATAAGAAGAAGAAGAAGGGAAGGATACATCAAAATTTACCCTCATGTGGAACATCATCATGTCTTTGGCGATTTTTTGCATCTTCAGCCCTTTGAACTTCTTTGGGCCTGTTGCCCAAGACTCCTCATAAGCCTTCTTCATGGCCAGAGAGCCGGAGTCATCAGGCAAAAGGAAGCAGCAACCGACTTGCCCCCCTCTTCTGCATGGAGACTATTGGCGTAGGGGGAAGCAGGGACTCCCAAATTGGGGATTCTCCCAAATCCTCAGACACTGTCCTGTCTAAGGAGTTAGATAGAAGCCTCTTCCTCTTCACCTAAAGAGGAGGCTCGACAGGGGAAGAACTCTCCCCTATCTTCTTCTTCTTCTTCTTCTTCCTAAGAGCCCATCCAGACACCAAGGACCTCTTCAGGCTCTTAGACCTATCTTTCACCAGCCCAGCTTCCATCAAATTGTTAGGGTTGAGGACGACATCGTGTGCACGGTTGCTGGTCTGGAAGAGCCTCTTGTACTTCTCCTGGAGATCGACCTTTTCCAAGCCCTCTTGTCTGCACAAAAAGCATAAAAGTCAGATCAAACAGTGCATAAACAAAAATAAATTTTGAAAACAAAGACAAAAATGTATTTAAAGGGGACCTCACCCTTGATCCCAATCTTTTGAGGAAAGGTTGAAATTCGGCTCTCATGATCCTTGAACTCCCATCCTCCTCTTACAAAGACGTACCACTTCTTCCAAGTCTTGTTGGAAGTAGGTACTGAGAAGAGAAGTCTGAACCCCTTGTCAAAAGACATGTAGAACATGACCTCCGACTTCAAGTACTTCAAGTCCATATTACTCCTGATCAATGGGAGGTTAACCTCAACGTTGTTTATATGACCTAGAACTATGAACCCTAACAGATGCCTCTAGCTATTGATGTTTAGGTCGGCAGGGCATATGTTGAACCAGCTGAAGAAGTCCCTAATTAGGGGATGGAAGGGAAAACTAAACCCGATCTCGAACCATTTAAGATAGACACAAATCTTGCCCTGATCAATGTCAGACGGGCGGTCCATTGGTCCGGGTACCCTACAAGACACATTTGACGAAAAGTCAAAAGCACCCCTCAGAGCATCTATCATGCCCTGAGTAATGGCGTTTTCTCCCTTCTCCATTCGGGAGGACCTACCCAAGGTTTCCCCCGCAACATTCCTAGGCTCTACAAAGGCCTCTACTATCATGAGTTCTGAACTAGGGATGGGGTGGCTAACTATCCTAGTTTCTAAGTCCCCTGAGGAGCTATTGTCAATGAGATTCACTTCTAATGGGGCAGACACCTCTATAGAACCTTCTGCCCTATAGCCAGTGCTTGACTAAGCATCGAAAGCCGACATTGTAGAAATTTTAAAAGGGGGGAAGAAGGTTCAAGGAAGATAAATAGATGATGGTGAGTAAACTAAACCCGATCGGAGATTCGATCAGAGTTAGGGCTTCTTACGCGGAAAGCATCTCACTCTGGTTTTCTTTTGAGCGTGCGACGAAGTTCTCTCGAAGCAACAGAAATGATGAAAAGAAGGGCACCAATTGACGGCTGATGCAATAAATGTCACATTAACGGCTGTCGCAAGAGGCAAAGTGGTGCATTCATAATTACTACATGTGACTCTTCAAAGACCCTAAACCTCAGCTTCGCAACCCGCTAAACTAAGGCTCGAGGGGGGAGTAGCTGATGGACCATAAAGTGACAGACCAATACAAACATTACACGTGTGTGTACAGAGCACTTGCATATACAGACCCAAAAAAGGCTCTTCTATCCAGTACAGATAGACACACAGGGGTTTAGAGCTTCTTTGTTCGGAATGGCGCAAGATCTCTAGCCCTACCTCCAGAGCAGAATTGCGGAGTATCTTTAGGAAAGGTCCTGAGCTTGTCATCGCCTTCCATATCCTACTGACCTCAAATAAGGAAACAGAGTTCAACATGTCAGCTACTATTTTCGGATAGCTCCGAATCCCTATTTTTACGGCTCTAAATCTTATTCAACTTAGGAAATCTACAACCTATAAATAAAGCCCTAAGGTATGCTTTCAATTTACGTTCAATCAATTCCTTTTAATTACAATCTCTTTAATTTTTACTAACTTTATCATCGGAAAGGTTACTAGCGAAGCCAACTCGGTGATCCTCTGATTTTGAATTCTTGACAAGTGACGAAGAATGGAAGCTCCACTGGTCAGAAAGTGCAACATCAGCAAGAAATCAATACCACATCAATGCTGAACAAGATTGTGAATATGGGTATCAAGAAAAACCATGAAAAGAGTAGAATCCTCGTTGCTCACAGTGGTAACAAACACCCATATGATTGAGATGTGAAGACCGAAGAGTTTAGGGAACCGCAACTCATCAACCTGACCTTCCTGGCTTGCGGTTTTCTTTCTCGATCAATTTACATGGTTAGGCATGATGATCTTAAAAATGAAAAAAAAAAAATTAATTACCAAACTTGGGTTTATAATGCAACTAAAGGGAATAATGGCAAATTTTATAAAAGGGAAAGGTAGTGTACAATGGGGTTATATATATAAAGATATAAAGATGTGAGAAATTAAAAATCGAACTCACGTGAATCAAGTATCAACAGTCACTTGTATTATTTAAATAAGATATCTGTTTTATAATAATGATAATAATAATTTTTTGAGATAAATTATATTGACCTTTTTTTATATTTCTAACAATTATAAGAATCTCTCTTAATGTTTCTGAAATGACATTGATCTTCCTTCCAACTTTATTTCTTTTTAGAATGACAAAAATATCTCTTTCATTTATTTTTTATTTATTTTTCCAATTTTCTTTTAACTTTTTTTCATGTTTAAATAATTTTTAATTAAAATCTTCTTTGATTAAAAAAATATAAGTTATTTATCTTAATTTTGTTTTTTTATATAAAATGAAAAATAAAATTAAAAGTTAGAAAAATGTTAAATTTTAAAAAATTCAAAAATAAAAAATAAAATTAACATTTTTGTCATTTTGGAAAGAAAAAAAAATTTACAGGAGAGGTCTTTATAATTTTTCAGTAAAAATAAAGGAGGTTAGTGTCATTTCAGAAACATCAAAGAGATTCTTATAATTATTAAAAAGTTTAAGAGAAGTCAGTGTAATTTATCATAATTGTTTTTGATAAATAAAATAATGAAAGAATACATAGGCTAAAATAGTAAAATCTATAAATTAGTGAATGCTAAGATCAAAGTCATATTCTTATTTGATTCGATTTCAAAAATAGAGAAACAAAAATAAAATAAGTAAAACTCATCCAAACGGAAGTGACCCATTTTCATATATTTTTTAAAAAAATTGCTAGGTTTTCAAGATTAGGAAGGATTTTCTAGAAGCTCATTGCTTTAATTTCATATTAGGATACAAAAATAATTATTAAATAAGAGAATATTGAAATTTGACGGAATTGGTTAAAGTCAGTAGTATTCGATATAAAAAATGATAGAAATTGTGTGTAGTTTTCAACTGGAACCCTCTAACAAAGATTGATTTGGTTTGGTCTGGCTCGGAAACAGCTAGGAAACTTCCTCATCTGACTTTAAAACATTGATTCCATGAGCTCCATTACATCTTTCGCAAAGACCGACGTGCAATGTGATTCCACCCTTGTTTAGGAGTAATTATTCATTGGTTTCAGAGGATTCGATCTAACAGTGTAAAATATAATTATATGTACAAAAACTATACTGACATGTATATGTGATTATTATTTACACCGTCTGAACTAATAGTTCACATACCATTAAACATTTTCTTCTTATTTAGACAATTCTACCCTTATTTAGGGGTAATTATTCAATAGTTTGCGAATTATTAGTCTTGATAATATAAATGATAATTACATATACAGAAAATACACTGACATGAATATGTAATTATCATTTATATATTATAAGGACTAATAATTTATGAACCGTCAATATTTTCTTCTTGTTTAAATAAAAAATTATTCATTATTCTTAAACCATTTTTTCTATAGTAATATAATATGTAACATGTATAATTATAATAAATCTCTACACATGACATTTTATTTATAGTTCCAAGGGAGCATCTAATACCAGCTCCATTTAGACAGCTTAATAGAAAGTTCAAATCGCATAATATGATCAAAGGGGTCAAATTTGAACAAATTTGAAAAAATACAAAAATAAATAAATAAAATTGACAATTCTGTTATTTTGAAGAAAAAAACTGATTGAAAAAAAATATTTGTATATTGTCAAATAAAAAAAGAAAGACCTGTATAATTTTATAAACTTAAAAAAAACTCAATATAATTATTAGAAATCTTAGAAAAGATTAGTACAATTTATCATTAAATAAAACTCAATTACTATCCAAGTTCTTAGACCACTCTATTTTAGAGCAGATATTCTCTTATAATTTTGATATACCATGTGATAATTTATTCTTTCAATCATATTATGTCATATATATATATATATATGTACATACTATGTTTCAATAAAATATATGAATTATATTACACATAATAAAATATTATAAAAAATATATATTTTCACATTATTATATCAACCCATTAAAAAAATTTCATTTTAGTGAGGTGGAAAAGTTTACATTATTTTTCTTCAATTGTTTTTGTCTCTTTGTCAACTGCAGGACCAGGAGTATGAACGCTCTGATTATTACTCGCATTAAATAAAGTCTGAAAAGGGCGTCAAACCCTCTGACATTTTGATATTTATTGAACATAGTTCTAGTCATATCATTTTAGAATATTCTAAGATCAAGTTTTTAATCCGTCAACATATATGGTCATATCATGTTCGAGACTATGATAAAATAAAATTTTATTTTTTAATTTATGATTGTTTTTAATTTATTTATTTGTTTATAGTTGTTTAAAAAATATTTTTTGAAAAAATATTTTTAATGTCAAAATTGTTTGATTTGAAAATTTTGAAAAAAAAATTTTAATGTCAAATGACACTTTTAAAATTGTCTTTTCAAAAAAAAAAAAATTTAAAAAGATTAACCGATTCAAGAAAGCACACACAAAAGACTCATTAAAATTATTTTTTTATTTTTAATATAAATAATGAAAGCAGTTTTTTGAAATGACGATTTCACAAAATAACTATATTTTGATATATAAATTCAAAACAACCATATTCAGAAAAAAAAAATCTAAAACTAATCATATTTTGGAAAAAAATTTATCATATCATTTTGGAATACATACAAGCCTTTAATCGGTTAACATATATATATATATATATATGTATATATGTTATGTTCATCATAATTGTTTACGAAAAATATCTTACATGTTGATTTTAATATTATATTAAATCAATATATTATTGTCAACTTAATATTGATGTTGTTCTTTTCTGGTCGGGTGACTTAAGCTGATGCTACTTTTTTTTGGTCATATGGCTTCCCTTCTTTTGTTATCTGTCAAGAACTTAAGGTCAAGAGATCACTGAAAAGGCTCCGGTGGTAGCCATTTCGATGATAAAGTTAGTAATGAAATCAAAACAGTAATTCGAGAAAAGAATTGAACCTCCTATGAAAGCGTATCTTAGGGTCTTATTTATAGGTTGTAGATATCCTAAGTCGAGTAGGATTCGGAGCCATAAAACCAGCGATTTGAATATATTCGAAAATAGTAGATTCCCTGTATAACTCTATTTCCTTATTCCGAGATCGGTAGCCTATGGAAGACGGGTGATAAACTCTGGACCCATTACCGTTGAATCCTCTGTACTCGGCAGACTTTTGTAGGATAACTCTTTGATGATCTGTATCCCGAAGAGCTAACTGAACACGTGTCACGCCATGAACATGGGTGTCAAATTATGGTATATCAACTATTCCCCCCCCCCCCCCCGAGTCTCTGTTCTATGGTATACTCAAAACTGAGGTTACGGTTCTTGAGCCGTAATACGAGTGCCCGCCATAAATGCGTTGTTCTGTATTCCCATAAAACAATCGTTAAAGTGACATTTATTGTGTCAGCCGTCGATTGGAATTACGAGGCCATCTTTACCTCAACCGTCGTGGCAATTCAAAGGCGATGTTCAGCATGTGACACCTGTTGGATCAATATAAAAAGGGGGCAACACATTACTACTCTCCCTTTCAACACTTCAACTTTTCTAGGAGAATTTGGGACTTTGGATATTTTAATTTTGCAAGAGAGACTTTCAAGCAAGGTGATTTCCAGTGTGCTAGAGAAGTTATTTCCTATCAAAGCTGTGGTCAGGTTCGGTCCCAAGATTATAACCTTCGTTTTCTCTGATATTGTTTTTGTTCTTCTGCCTAGCTTCTTTTATCTTTTATTTTAGACAATGTTTGCCTCTGATGCTTAGTCAGGCACTGGTCAAGCCTTTTTAGACCTTCAAGGAGTAAATAATCAAGTAGAGATAAATCAAGTAACCAGTAGCCCTTTAAGAAATGTAGAAAATAGGCATGTAGATAACCTAACTCCCAATTCTGAAGTCAGGGTAGTAGAGACTTTCACGGAGCCTAGGAACGTTGGTAGAGAAACTTCTAGAAGGTCCCACAAAAGGGGAAAGGGTGAAAGCACCATGACCTAGAGTATGATAGATGCTTTGAGGGTTGCTTTCGACTTCTCTACAAACGTGTCCTATAAGATACCAGGACACATAGACCTCCCCCCTTCCAGTGTCTAACAATATGAGATTTGTGCTTACCTTGAATGGTTTTAAATAGGGATTCGATTCCCTTTCCACTCTTTTATTAGGAAATTTTTTAGTTGATTTAAGATATGTCCAACTCATCTGAATATAAATAGTTGAAGACAATTGTTAGGATTTATAGCTTTAGGTCACTTAAACAACATTTAGATAGACCTCCCTTTGATTTGCAGCAATATGGGTATCAAGAAAAACCATGAAAAGAGTAGAATCCTCATTGCTCACAGTGGTAACAAACACCCATATGATTGAGATGTGAAGACCGAAGAGTTTATGGAACCGCAACCCATCAATTTGACCTTACTGGCTTGTGGTTTTCTTTCTCGATCAATTTACATTGTTAGGCATGATGATCATAAAAATGAAAAAAAAAAAAAATTAATTACCAAACTTGGGTTTATAATGCAACTAAAGGGAATAATGGTAAATTTTATAAAAGGGAAAGGTAGTGTACAATGGGGTTGTATATATAAAGATATAAAGATGTGAGAAGTTAAAAATCCAACTCATGTGAATCAAGTATGAACAGGCACTTGTATTAATTGAATAAGATATCGGTTTTATAATAATGATAATAATAATTTTTTGAGAAAAATTATATTGATTTTTTTTTTTTTTTATATTTCTGACAATTACAAGGATCTTTCTTAATATTTATAAAATAACACTAACCTCCCCTCTAGCTTTATTTCTTTTAAAATGACAAAAATATCTCTTTCATTTATTTTTTATTTATTTTTTCAATTTTCTTTTAACTTTTTTTCATGTTCAAATAAATATTAATTAAAATCTTTTTTGACTAAAAAAATATAAGTTATTTATCTTAATTTTGTTTTTTCATATAAAATGAAAAAAAAAATTAAAAAGTTAGAAAAATGTTAAAATTTAAAAATTCAAAAAATAAAATAAAATAAACATTTTTGTCATTTTGGAAAGAAAAAAAAAAGATTATAGGAGAGGTCTTTGTAATTTTTCAATAAAAATAGAGGATGTTAGTGTCATTTCAGAAACATGAAAGAGATTTTTATAATTATTAAAAAGTTCAAGAAAATCAGTGTAATTTATCATAATTTTTTTTTTGATAAATAGAATAATGAAAGAATGCATAGGCTAAACTAGTAAAATCTAAAAATTGGTGAATGCTAAGATCAAAGTCATATTTTAGTAGTGCGACTATTACTTTTTACGTAATTGATATGAATTTAATTATTATTTTTTTTCATCATTGCACTAAAAAAAACTAATTAATTAATTAATTGGTGGATGCTTGACATTCTGGCTGATTAATAGAGAAAGTGATCCAATTTTCTCTAGAAATTATTGGATTAGGATAATACAGTGTCGTCGTGGTATTAAAAAGTTACGACTCCCTTTGGTTACATTCTTAAAATTTATTATTTTATTACCAAAAAATAGAAAAGATAAAAAATAAAAAACGTGGGCCAAAAAAAAAAAGGGTTTGTCAAGGACTTTTCTAAAACTACTTATAAAATTCAATCTTGTCAAAATTAATTTTTTTTTGTTTTCAAAAATTTGAATTCATTAGAAAACTAAAATGGTTCAAAAATATTATGTATTTTTGAAATTCTTATTTGATTCCATTTCAAAAATAGAGAAACAAAAATAAAATAATTAAAACTCATCCAAACGGAAGTGTCCCATTTTCATATATTTTTTGAAAAAATTGCTAGGTTTTCAAGATTAGGAAGGATTTTCTAGAAGCTCATTGCTTTAATTTCATATTAGGATACAAAAATAATTATTAAATAAGAGAACATTGAGAATTGTGTCATAAGTTGTGAATTTGACAGAATTGGTTAAAGTCAGTAGCATTCGATATAAACAATGACAGAAATTGTGTGTAGTTTTCAACTGGAACCCTCTAACAAGGATCGATTTGGTTTAGTCTGGCTCGGAAACAGCTAGAAAACTTCCTCATCTGACTTTAAAACATTGATTCCATGAGCTCCATTACATCTTTCGCAAAGACTGATGTGCAATGTGATTCCACCCTTGTTTAGGAGTAATTATTCATTGGTTTCAGAGGATTCAATTTAACAGTGTAAAATATAATTATATGTACAAAAACTATACTAACATGTATATGTGATTATTATTTACACTGTCCAAACTAATAGTTCTCATATCGTTAAACATTTTCTCCTTATTTAGACAATTCTATCCTTATTTTGGGGTAATTATTCAATAGTGTGTGAATTATTAGTCTTGATAATATAAATGATAATTACATGTACAAAAAATACACGGACATGAATACGTAATTATCATTTATATATTGTCAGGACTAATAATTTACGAACCGTCAAATATTTTCTTCTTGTTTAAATGAAAAATTATTCATTATTCTTAGACCATTTTTTTCTATAGTAATATAATATGTAACATGTATAATTATAATAAATCTTTACACATGACATTTTATCTATAGTTCCAAGGGAGCATCGAATACCAACTCCATTTAGACAGCTGAATAGAAAGTTCAAATCGCATCAGATATGATCAAAGTGGTCAAATTTGAACAAATTTGAAAAAATACAAAAATAAATAAATAAAATTAAAAATTCTTTTATTTTGAAGAAAAAAATTAATTGAAAAAAAATATTTGTATATTGTCAAATAAAACAAGAAAAATCTGTATAATTTTAAAAACCTTAAAAAAAAATCAATATAATTATTAGAAATCTTAAAAGAGATTAGCATAATTTACCTTTAAATAAAATTGTGTCATATATACTATGTTTTAATAAAGATATTAATAAATATATAAATCATATCATATATAATAAAATATTATTAAAAAAATATATTTTTACATTATTATACCAACCCATTCAAAAATTTTCCATTTTAGTGAGGTGGAAAAGTTTACATTATTTTTCTTCAATTGTTTTTGTCTTTTTGTCAGCCGCATGACCAGGAGTATGAAAGCTCCGATTATAAGCATTAAATAAAGTGCGAAAATGGTGTCAAACCCTCTGACATTTTGATATTTATTGATCATAGTTCTAGTCATATCATTTTAGAATATTCTAAAATCAAGCTTTTAATCTGTCAACATATATGACCATATCATGAGTTAATTTCGAGACTATGGCAAAAGAAAAAATTATTTTTTAATTTATGATTATTTTTAATTGATTTATTTATTTATAGTTGTTTAGAAAACATTTTTTGAAAAAATATTTTTAATGTCAAAATTATTTGATTTGAGAATTTTGAAAAATAAATTTTAATGTCAAATGAAGCTTTCAAAATCGTCTTTTCAAAAGACGATTTTTAAAAAAGACTAACTGGTTCAAGAAACACACACAAAAGATTTATTAAAATTATTTTTTTATTTTTATTATAAATAATGAAAACGTCTTTTGAAAATACGATTTCACAAAGTAACCATATTTTGATATATAAATTCGAAACAACCATATTCTGAAAAAAGATCTAATAATAATCATATTTTGAAAAAACAATTCATCATATCATTTTGGAATACGAACAAACCTTTAATCGGTTAACACACACACACACATATACATTGGTAACTGGGTAGGTAACAAGTAAAAAGAAGAAGGCTAGAGAGACTTCATCCCTACCAAGCCCCTTCCTCTAGAGAAAAGGAGGAGAAGGTTGGTTATCAACTCCCCCAAATGAATAGTTTTAGCGAAGTTGGGGGGCTCCCCAGCCCAGAGGGCCCTTCTACCCCCGATACCCGTTATATCGAGAAGGAAGAATGGAAGGGCAAAGCAATTGTTGCCCTTCCCAAGCCTGAGGAATCTAGCGCATAAGCCATGAAGAAGGCATTCAAAGATTCTTGGGCAACTGACCCAAACAAGTTCATTAGGGTAAAGCCCCATAAGATAGCCAAAGACCTGATGGTTGTCCATATGAGGGTAAGTTTTATTTCTTCGTTTCTTTTATGGTTATCTTTGAGTATTCTATATACTTTTAGTGCTGACTTAACTGTTCTATTTTTTCAGGTTGTCCATGGCTTGGCAGCTATTATAGTTGTCTTTAGGATACCGAACAGATTGATACCCTTCAATTTGAGCTTAATGAAGCTAGGCCCCTACTAGGCACAACACAATCTTCAGTGGCAGCCGTTGAATAGAGACTAAAGGAGGCCGCTAACTCCTACTCCATTTTGGAGTTTGGAAGGGATGTTCTCGCCACTGAGTTGGAAGACCTCAAAAAGAGGTTCCAGGCTGCTTCTATCAAGAAGATTCAAGACACTATTATAGCTGTTAGAGCTAAAACTAAGGTGGACCTGAAGGCCGAAGTCTAGGATCTGAGGGATGAACTGATCGAACATGGATACCGAACCTTCAGGAAGAAGCTCCGAAAGATATCTCCTGATCTAGATTTTATTGGGGTGAACGACACTATAGTCTCCCAACTTGAGATCGATACACTAGATGTTGATGATAAAGAGGAGGAAAGGGTTCTAGACCTCTCTCAGGTTGTTTCGTCAGAGACTGCTAAGCCAGCAGTACAGTAGACTTAGGACTTTTGTAATTCTTCATTTTTGTCCATATGTTTTTGAATTTGTAATTTTTCCCCTTTTTTTTGGGCTTTAATATATGAAATCTGGGTCATCTAGAACTTTTGTCTCGATTGATATCCTTGTGTTATATCTAACTTTAAGATAATTTCTCTTAATATCCAGACCAATAGAAAAACATAAGTTTTTTCCCAAGGACTTTAAAGCACTTATAAGGCATTTCAGAGGGCAAAATAATAGAATATACATAACTACAACATTTATAATAAAATAAGGTTTTTTAGGCGTTAGTGTACTAATAATACAGAATATACAGACCTACAATACTTGTAAACAAGACAAGGTTTTTCTAGAAGTATGTAGAGTGAGAAAATATACCACACCTCATAACACTTGTAATGAATATAAGGTCCTGAAGGGTCTGTACATTGATTTAAATGGACCAGACCTGTGACACTTGTAATGGATACAAGATTTTTAGGGTCCTGTACATTAATAAAATGGACTAGACATGTAACACTTTTAATGGATACAAGGTTTTTAGGGACCTGTACATTGATAAAATAGAACAAACCTATAACACTTCTAATGAATACAAGATTTTAGGGGTCTGTACATTGATAAAATAGACCAAATCTATAACACTTGTAATGAATACAAGGTGTTTAGGGGTTTGTACATTGATAAAATGGACCAAACCTATGACACTTGTAATGAATACAAGGCTTTTAGAAGTCTATACATTGGTTAAAATGGACCAGACCTATAACACTTATAAAGGAAACAAGGTTTTTAGGAGTCTGTACATTGATTACAGGCTTTAAAGTGAATAAAAAAGTAAAGTTATTATTGATAATACTTGCATAAGTGTTCGATGATTCAAGGCTTGGGTACAGACTTCCCAGTTAAATCTTCCAACCGATAAGTCGTAGGTCTGACTATCTTAGTTACTTTGTAAGGCCCTTCCTAGTTAGGGGAGAACTTTCTCATAGTGGGATCTTTAGTATTTAGGAACACTCTTTTCAGGAAAAGATCTCCGAGCTGGAAATTAACGGGTTTTAACCCCTAGTTGAAACATTTAGCCATTCTCTGTTGGTAGGCTTCAGTCCTAATCTGAGCTTGCTCACGCCTTTCTTTCAAAAGATCTAGATTTTCTAAGAGCTATTTGTCATAGGTCTCTTGGCCAAAGAGATCTATTTTACGGGTTGGCATGCCAATTTCAAAAGGAATGATTGTCTCGAAGCTATAGGCTAGTGAGAATGGTGTTTCAGTAGTTGGAATTCTTTTAGTGGTGCGGTAGGCCCAGAGCACCCGAGGGAGCTCTTTGACCCATCTTTCTTTAGCCTTATCCAACTTTCTTTTTATGGCCTCAAGAATAGTACAGTTGGTGACCTCGGCATGCCCATTAGCTTGAGGATGCCCTAAAGAGAAGAAGTGGTGACTGATGTGCAAGTCTTTACAGAACTTTTCGAATACCTTTTTAGTGAACTATGTCCTATTGTCTAAAATAATGACTCAGGGTATTCTGAACTTGCACATAACACTCTTTCAAGTGAAGTTCTTTACTTCAATCTCTGTGATATGGGTCAGTGGTTCAACGTCTGCCTATTTAGAAAAGTAATCGATGGCGACTAGTAGGAATCTTCTATTTTGAGGGCCTCTTGGTAGTGGTAATACAATGTCGATTCCTCATTGGGTAAAGGGCCAAGAACTCATGATAGGGACTAGTTTGTGTTGAGGTTGGTGCTGGTAAGAGGTAAAACGTTAGCATTTGTTACACTTTCAAACACATTCTTTAGCATGTTTCAACTTACTAGGCCAGTAGTAGCCCTGAGTCATTTGCTCGGTGGGCTATGGTTCTTCCGTCGTTATGGTTACCGCAGATCCCTTCATGTATCTCGGCCATGACATATTGGGTTCTTCTAGAGTTAAGCACTGAAGGAGGGGCTAGGTGTAAGACCTTTGGTAAAGTTTTTCTTTAAGAATTAAATACCGAGCTACCCTAATTCGAATTCTTCTAGCATAATTTTTGTCTTCTGGAAGCAACCCTTCCTTTAAGTATTGAATGATGAGAGTCATCTAGTTCAGAGATTGTTTTGAAATCTGAAGAGATTATACTACTTCAATACTAGGTTTTAACTAGTAGAAGATTTTTATCATTAAATCCTCTTCTAGCTTGATATAGAAGGCCATATTTACTAAAGCATCTGCCTTGGAGGTCTAATTTCTTTCAATCTTCTGAATAGTGAATTTATAGAAAGACTGTTTTAGTGATTCTACCAGCTCTAAATACCTGGTTATTCTATTGTCTTTGGTAGAATATTTTTCCAGAACTTGACTGACAATAAACTAAGAGTTAGAAAATGTGTCGAGGTCTAGAGCTTCACACTCTAGTGCTAATTTTAATCCGAGGATGAGCCCCTCATATTCGGATTCATTGTTAGAGGTTCTAAATCCTAAACTGATGGTTTTTTTGGTTATAATCCCTTTAAGGGACTGAAGTATTATACATATTCCAAAGCCCTTGTTTGTAGATGAACCATCAGTGTAAAGTAGCCATCCCAGAGTGTCTGCAGCAGTTTGAGCTTTTGAGTGCTGCGTTTTAGTGAATTCAGCTATGAAGTCTACTAGTGTTTGAGCTTTGATAGTAGTCCGTGGAATGTAGGATATATCAAATTCTCTTAATTCCACTAACCATTTAACTAGTCGTCCCGACACTTCAGGTTTGTGTAGGACTATCTTTAATGGATATGATATAGGAATCATGATAGAATGGGCTTGAAAGTATGGTCTGAGCTTTCGAGCATAAATTACCAAGGCTAAAGCCAGTTTTTCAATTTCGAAATACCTTATCTCGCAGTCCAGAACTGCTTTATTGACATAAAAAATTGGCTTTTGAACTCCTTTGTCCTCCATGATCAATGCATAATTGACGACACTTTCTGACACGGCTAAGCACATGAGTACTTTTTCCCCTAGCACTAGTTTCGAAAGGAGATCGAGGGGGAGGCCATGTATTGCTTGAGTTTTTGGAAGGACTCTTCATGTTCATAAGTCCACTTTAGGGCCTTACTCTCTCTTAAAGCTTTAAAAAACGGGAGGTACCGATCTGTTGATTTAGAGATGAACCTGTTTAGTCCTACTATCCTTCCATTTAGTCCCTGAATATCTTTCTTAGTTTAAGGAGATTCCAGATCGATTAAAGCTTTGATCTGGGTAGGATCTGCCTCAATTCTTTTTTGGGAAACTAAGAAACCCAGAAATCTTTCCTCCGTGATCCCAAAGGTACATTTTGATGGGTTAAGTTTCATTTTGTGTTTCTTTAGGATGTCGAACGTCTGTGATAAGTGCCAGATATGGTCATCCTTACGAACATTTTTGATGAGCATATCGTCAATGTAGACTTCCATTGTGTCTCCAATCTAAAGGCCAAACATTCTGTTTACGAGCCTCTAATACGTAGCCCCAACGTTCTTCAAACCGAACGGCATCACTCTATAACAATAAAGACCTCGCTTTGATATGAAGGTTATTTTCTCCTAGTCTAGAGGATACATTTGGATTTAATTGTACCTAGAGTAAACATCTATGAAACTCATGAGTCCGTGGCTTGCTGTGGCATCAATGAGCTGATTGATTATGGGAAGAGGAAAACTGTCTTTAGGACGAGCTTTGTTAAGGTCGGTATAGTCGACGCAAACTCTCCATTTGTCATTTTTCCTCTTTGCAAGAACTGTATTGGCAAGCCATTTAAGGTAGAACACCTTCCTTATCATTCTAGCATCAAGCAACCTCTAGACTTTTTCGTTGATGATTTTGTGACGTTCTGGGGCAAATGTCCTTCTTTTTTCTATCTTATTAGAGGATTGTCTGGATCCATCATTAGCTTGTTAGAGATGAAGTCAAGATCTATTCCCTCTATATCTATGGTTTCCCAAGCAAATACCGAAATGTTAGCCTTTAGGAATTTAACAATATCCTTTTGCTTAGAAAGAGACAAAGTTGAGCCAATGTGCAAGTATTTTCCTTATTCTTCATTGCTGACGAGCACTTTGATGGGTTCTTCTATTGGTTTAACCGTGCTGTTGCTTCTTTTAAGACTTAGTGGCTCGTTAGTCTCGGAAGGACATTCTCTTTCCTCATGAAGCTTGGGAGATGAGGAGTTTTCCCTTTCATAAGGGTACTGTAATTTCTATCTAGAAGGTCTTTCTTTTAGTGCGAGGGCATAACATTCCCGGGCAATAGGCTGACAGCCCTTAATGGTAAGAATTTTGTTGTTGTGGATATATTTCAAGCATTGATGGAGGGTTGAAATAACTGCCCTCATTTGGTGGATCCAGGGCCTCTCAATAATGATATTATAGGTAGATTTAGTGTCTAGGACCATGTGTTCAGAGATCATGGTCTACTAGTCATCTCACTCTCCTACTGTGGTTAGTACGTCAATTCCGCCCATTAAGAAACTGAGGTTCCCATTGAATCATGCCATGATAACAATGGTAGCTCTGATATCATTAGAGTCGAGCTTCAAGTGTTTGAAGGTTTCGTAGAATAATACATTAGTAGAGCTTCCAATGTCTACGAGAACCCTTCTAATATCAAAATTAGCAATTTTGAGTGAAATGACAAAAGTATCGCTATGGGACATATCCCAATAAGGTCCAATTCAGATAATCGGATATGAGGTTTTCAATTCATCTTTTTCTCAATAGCCAAGATCTAGATGATATGGGGCTCTGCCCTTACTTCCAGAGCATATCTTTTTTGGGCTGGTTAGACGTTCCTGTCATCTTATTATCAACATGGAGCCCGAAAATGACTTGATTATTTTGTTGTCGTTGATCATTCCAAACTTTCCTCTGTTCAGGCCTTTGCTCTAGCCTCCTTTGAGGGGGTCTTTGGTGTCTCGGGGGTTCTGTCTCCCGTCTTGGCGGACGAACTATCTTAGTCATCCTCTCCTTATGAGATGCTCTATTTCTTGCTTCAGAGCTCTGCACTTCTTAGTCGTGTGCCCCTGCTCCTTATGGAAATCACAACACTTGTTCTGATTCCTAGAGTCGAGGTGGCCTTTTAGTGGTTTTGGTCACCTTATGTTTTCACGAGTTTGAATCTGTTGGAGTATATGGGTAAGATAAGCATTTAGCGGGGTATATGTCCCACACCTTCCAGAGTTACAGTTGTTCTGCGCTCTGGGTGTTGTTATCTTGTCAGGACTCCTTGTCCTCTTCTTGTTGGCGCTATTATCCCTCTTTTGAACTTGCTCATCCTTATGAGTTTGTTCTTTAACTTTCTAGAATGAGGCTTTTGTATCTTCAAGATTAATATACTTCCACGCTCTATCCATAAGTGTTGTCATATCGACATGAGGATTCTTAGTTAAGGAATCCTCAAGCATTCAGGTCCAAGGCTTGAAGTGAGGGAGGCCACTAAAAAACTCAAACTAGATTTGGTTATCTCCATGAGTTCGGTATTGAATCGAGCTATGTACTCCCGAAGTGATTCTTCCTTTGCTTGCTTTATAGTTAGCAAGAATTCTGACTCTTTTCTCAACTTCCTGCTTATTAGGAAGCGGTCAAGAAAAAGCTTGTTGAGCTCTTAAAAATTGCTCACTGATTTTTTAGAAAGATTGTGGAACCATTTAAAGGCAGTACCCTTTAGGCTGGTTACAACAGTTTGACACATGAAGGCATTTATAGTCCCATGCAGAGCTATTGTGTGCTAAAAATGAGATAAATGGTCTCTAGGATCCTCAAACTCATCGTAGAGAGTGAATTTTGGAACAACGACTTTCTTGGGCTATTTCTCTATCATTATGGAGGAGGTGAACGGCGTGGAGAACCTACCTAGCAGTTTACTAAGCTCGTCTTGTTTTGGAGGGACATGAAACTCCTTAGTTGAGGTCGTCTGATCTTGAAAGTCTGCTATCTCCTCTAGTTTCTAGGAGGCTTTAGGTAGGTTTTGTTGTACAATTGGTACTTTTTGTTGGTCTTGTCATGTGTTTCCAGGCTCTAGATTCAAGGGGGAATTCATTTGGCAACAGTAGAGGGGTGCTGCTCTCTCAAGGCTAGTAGATCAAGGGCCTCGGGAGGCTGAAGTCCTTGCTAGACTGGATTAGATCCAGAGACCATTGGGTTTGGTATTCTCATCCTGCTCTAGTAATGGACGGCAGGATGGAACGTTAGTATTCCTCTCCCTAAAACTGTTGATGATTGGGGATCGGTCCCCATATGGATGGTACCACGGCGGTGTACTGTAGGCAACTCCTCGTGGTAGGATCCTCCGCCCGTGGTTGTGGTGGGAGGTTAAGGTCCTCTATGAACATTAGTAGAGAGGAGGACTGAGCCAGTGAAACTGGTGCTTGTGACATGGCTGTGAGTTGTTTCTACATCTGATTAGACTATCGTTGAATCCGATCAAGTTATTGTTGCAAATGGACAGGTGTTTGTCCCCTTCCTCTTCTAGCAAGAGGCAGATTTTAAAGATTTTGAGAGTTCTTTCTAGGACGAAGGTTGGGAGCCATTGATTCTTTAAAGAAAAAGACAATAGATTTTTTGTTGATAAAAGATAATTAGAATGATTGTTGTTCCCATAGATGGCACCAAGCTGATGCTGCTCTTTTCTGGTCGGATGACTTAAGCTGATATTGTTCTTTTATGGTCAGATGGCTTCTCGTCCTTTGTTGGCCGTCAAGAACTTGAGGTCAAAAGGTCACTAAGAAGGCTCCGCTGATAGCCGCTCCGATAATAAAGTTAGTAACAAAATCAAAATAGTAATTCGAAAGAAGAATTGAACCTCCTATAAAAGTGTACCTTAAGGTCTTATTTATAGGCGGTAGATATCCTAAGTCGAGTAAGATTAGGAGCCATAAAATCAAGAGTTTGAAAATATCCGAAGATAGTGATTTCTATGTAGAATTATATTTTCTTATTCCGAGAACGGTAGCCTATAGAAGGCGATGATAAGCTCTGGACTCATTAGTACTGAACCCTCCATGCTCAGCATACTTTTGTGGGATAACCCTTTAATGATTTGTATTCTGAAGAGCTAAGTAAACACGTGTCACGCCATGAACATAGTTGTCAAATTATGGTATATTATGTATGGAAAAATATTTTGATAAAAATTTTAAGTTAGTGTAGCATTACCAATTATATATATATATATATATATATATATATCTCAGTTAATTGTAAGGCTATTACTTTATGTTGGATATAAATAAATGTGAATTGCTATAATATACAATAGGATTCTTTGGGATTGTACTAGGATAATGAAGCCGTCCTATAATATGCTTGAGTGACTTATAGGGTTGTTATTCTTGCATTAGATTGGATTTAAATGAATTTGAGTTGCTAAAATCATGGTCACATGTAGGCAACCTAAGTTTTTCATATGCTTTACATTTTCACTTTCTTCTACTCACAGGTGCTTCTTTGGGTTCGTTGAAATTGTTAAAAAATTGATTAAGTAAAATTAAATTTTAAAAAAACTTTCCAAAAAAGTAGTTTGGTATTTTGATGAATGTTTTTAAATGCGATTATAATATAAAAATTGATGATTAAGTATTAGAATGAGATTTTTCATAAGTGATTCTTTAAATTATAATGTCTTTTTTGCCCTAACGTTTTATTGAATAATTTTAGATGTGTTTGACTCTATAATATTTAAATAATATTTTTAAAATTAATGAAAATATATATAACATATAAGCATCAAATAAAAATATATATATATATATATATATTAAAAAAATAGCAATATATTATAATATTGATATAAATAAATGGCCACCTAGCTATCAAAAAAATATATTAAATATATCTTATGTATTAAATAATATGAAAAAATATAATTTAAATAAACTTATAGTTTAGAATTTATATATTAAACTTGGTAAAAGATGAAACATAAATAGACAGTAAAAGAGTGGTAGGGTAGAAGTTTTTTCACAAATAACATTAGCAATGTAGCGGCTAAACTCTGCTTTTGGGCCATCCATATGCACTTTTTTAGGCCACAAACGGACCCCCAAATGTGAACTAGGCCCACATTAAGGCGCAGATGGGTGCTTTAAACAATTTTTTGATGAATTTTTAAAGATAAAATTGAAATACGAAAGTGAATAAGATCATTTGATTCGGAAGACTAACTTGTAGAAATAATATTAGAGTTGTTGTTGGAGATGACTAATGCTATGTTAATAAATAAAATTATTCAAAAAAAAAAAACTTTACAAAAAAGGGTGACAATTTTACTTCAATTGTTTATTACTCAAATGATTTGATGAACAATCAACATAAAACTATCATATTTGAATATTTTTTTAAACAAAAGTTTGAATAGTGTGTGTGTGTGTATATATATATATATATATATATATATATAGTGTTGACGAGTAATTATTGACGATTCAGAAAGTATAATAGTTTTTTTAATATAATAATAGAGAGAAAAAATCGAACCCAAATCCTCGTATCATTGTATCAAAAAAATTTAAAACGTTCTTAATTTATATTTTTAATGTGATTTGTTAAGATATTATAATTTTAAATATCATAAAATATGATTTTAAAATTATCATATTTTAATATATCATATTAAAAATATAAATTAAGAATATATATATATATAGTAATAATAAAAAAATTTATTAGATGGCGAAGAAGCAACAACCAAAAAAATCGGGTCTATATTTTGATTTAGGGAAGTGGAATGCAAACAAAATTTAAGACAGACGTGCAAGTCACCTGATGTTGAGATAGTGTTTAGTTAGTTTGTTAGAATACGTGATAATGTATTTTTTTTAATAATATTTTATTATATAAATTATATTCTATTAAATATTATGTTTTAAAAATAAAATTTTCAATTTTAGGAGGTCATAGTATCCTTGGCCACCACAGGCTCCGCCCTTGTGTTCAGCAATCTATTTATAATGTATATAGAATTAAATTATATTATATATATATATATTTATATTTTATTTCATATTACATAAATTTAATTCATTCCAATCTAATCAGACTCAATCCTGACTTATTTGAACAATGGGATTAAATTTGATACAAATAAATTTGAATTTAAGTTCAAAAAGTCAATCAAGAATCGATTATCTCAAAATTTTGAGTTTAGATAAGACTAAGTATACATATCTCACCTTAAAAAAAAGTAATTAAAAAACCAGAATCGATTAACGATGCTCAACAAGGCATTAATTTATTAAAAATAAAAATAGTTTATATCAAAATTAAAATGATTGGATAATTTTTTTAATTGTTTAGATTTTTAAAGAATATAATTTTATTTTATATTATAAAAAAATTTATTCAATTTTGAGAAATAAAATACAATTATTTAGGGGTTTTAGAGGGAGAATTAGGGATTTTAAAGATGTAGGAATTTTAAAGATAAGATATTTGAGAAATTTTTTAGGAATTTTAGATATTTTTTTGGTCACCATTTTTTTTGAAAAATACAATTTCATAAGTTTTAGAAAAATAAAACACATTCAACTGTGGCTAGCACAGTTGGCTATACATGCCTCCCACAAAAGAAAAGTCATAGATTCAAGTCTCACTCTCTTTCACTAGGAAGATGTGAGAATTTATTTTCACACAGTTATGAGTTGGGTTAGATTAGATTATTTGTCCAAAGTCTATATTAGAGAAGCTCTTGAGTTAGGTCACCCCATCACTTCTTTAAAAATAAAAAATGAAAAATAAAACACAATTATTTAGGAATTTTAGAGAGAAATTTTAGGCATTTTAGAGATAAAGAGAGGTTTTAGGATTTTTCTTAAATATAATGAATTTTAGTTTAGGGGTTTCTTGGGTCTTTAAATTGTTTAAATTTTTTGAAGAATATTATTTGTAGTATGATTTTGCAATATTAAAATTTGATTTTTAGCATTAAAAACATATTTTATTTGGACTATATAGGTTTAAATTGTTGGAAGGTTTGGGCATAAAAAAAAAAATAAAAAAATTGTTGAAATGTTAGTTTTGTCACTTAACATTGTTATGTAGGGTGAAATAGTCTTTCTATTATTTTTAAGGACAATTTGAATATTTAAAAAGTTTTTTTTAGCTTATGTCAATAATTTTCATCTTTGTCAAGCTGCAGGAATATAATAAGGGTGCAATATAATTTTAAAAATCACAGATCATTGTTCTAAACCAGAGATAAGGTAAGTATAATTTACTCATTTAACATTTAACCACTATATTCAAGAAATTTGAATCAGTTCAAAAGATTTTAATTTTAATTTTGTAGTAGTACTTATCCTATTAATTAGGTTTTTTACTCAATTAATTATATGATTACGAATTTTTAGAATAAGAGACGTGCATAAAAATACTCAAAAGAGCAAAAAAAAAAACACACACACACACACACATCTTTTTATATTTTAAAAAATGTTCGACCTAGCATATTATGCAACCAAAAAAAAAAAAAACACACACACACACACACACACACATCTTTTTTATATTTTAAAAAATGTTCGACCTAGCATATTATGCAACCAGGCAAGGATTGGTGATATGTTGTGCCAAGAAACAATGGCTCTTTTTTTTGTGTGATAAATTGTGTGAACGGCTCAAAAGTAGCTGGGTTGAATAGGAAACCCCAATGAATTCTTGGAGAAAGTAAGAAAGAAACGAAGTGGAGGGGAAGATTAGAAATAGGTAAAGCCCCACTTGAGCTGCTCCTACTTGTTTTAGACTTCAACTGCAACAAAATTCAAACATCAGACTTGAGTATGTGACTCGTTTCCAAATGTTAGGTCCTTTGTCAAAACATGAGAAGTTTCTGTTGGTTTACAGGAAATCCTTTATAATTATTTCACATGACCAAAAATGTGTATACATACATACATATCTATAAGCTAGATGCAGCATACAGTAATTAGGCTTAAACCAAATCCATATCATGAAAAATAATGAATCTTTTAAATCAGGCCTGGAGGTCCTTGTTTTTTCAGTTTAATGAATGAAATGACCCTCCCTTGCCATAGACTCCGGTCTCCCCAACCTGAGAATTTAGTTCCAAGTTTCTGATACAATCATCTGGAGACTTTACAAGCAACTTCAACGAAGGATGATACATTTTATCAAAAATTACCTTGATTGTGATATGCATAACATGATGTGGGTATGCTAGGAGCCTTTTTTGAAGAATAATGAGAATGATCTAAGTTTCATTCTAAAAAAAAGTATTAGTAGACGTAGAGTTGATCACTTACATTTTTAGGAACGGAAACCCTATCTTGACCTCAAACAACGGCGAGGTGGACAATACTCATCGCTTAGTCATGACCGAAGCTACCACAGGGCCAAATACTTTGTTTAGACCTCCAATTTCACTTTTTTTGTCATTTATAATAATTTTTATTTTCGTAATTATTTTGTTTAAGAAAGTCCAAATTGACTTCTACTTGTGACTATAGTTTCCTAGTTTTCTAAAAAGTCCATATTTTTATTAATTTTGGATTTTTTTCTCTTTTTCAGTATTATTATAATTTTTTAATAAGACTAGTATAAGGAATTAGTATATACCTATTCAGATTAAAAGTAGTCTTAGTCTATATATAATGTAAAACAATTTTTATTATTCAGATTATTAATAATATATTTTTGTTTAAAAATTTAAGATATGTTCTCTTTGGGTGAAGAATTCTCTTTATTCTTAGTTACTAAATAATTTAACATATTACGCACTGCGTTACTGAGTCCACCTTATCATCCATAGCCAACAGGATCATTCAGTTGTGAGACATTGTGCAGATTGCGCCACAGGGAGGGAAACAGAAACCATACAACTGATGGAAAAAGTAGCAAAATTCTCTTATTATGAAGTTAGTTGATTAGTGTCCACATGAAGAGTACCTAGATTTTTACATGCTTTCGAGTGCAAATAGAAATCCATCGACAATGTACCACAAAAGCATAGTAGGAAGAGTGCCCTCTATTTTGGCATAGACATGGACTTGAACTTCTATAGTCTCAACTCACTTCTGACATCAATGATGTGTTTGGCCCGCTTTGTGTAAAGTGTGTACGCTCGCAGGTATGTAAGAGCCTAATTAATTAGCCTCAAACATTTAAGCTTTTCAAGATATTCTTCTGGCAATTGATGATCAAGCGATTGTTAAGGAGTAGGAATTAAAACAGCAATGCAATTTTCTAGGAAAGGGAATCAAGATAAGCAATTATCAAGGTAAGAGAATAAATATAAGCAAGGAGATCATGAAATGCAGTTGATTGTGGCAGAGTATCAAGGCAACAATGACTCTGGAGATCAACGAATGCACTTTTTTTTTTAATCCAAATACTTCTCACCCTGTCGGTTTATGAGTGATCAAGGACTAATTTTGGAAGTGCTAATCCCACCGCCCACAAACAGGAACATCATTTAAAGTACGGTACTCACTAATTAGGAGATCACGAATGCACTTGACTGATGTACAAAATAGCATTGTATAAGGTAGAAATCACTCAATCCAATTTTCTACTCTAGAATGTACAGGTTATGGGACTCACTGAAAGTCAAAACCTTAATGGTTTTATTGTTGAATATTTTAATAAAATAAAATTACCACCAGCCGTTATGGCTTAATTCATCCATGTTACCACTCTTGAATTGTCTAATAAATCACAATTCAATTATCAATTTTTACGATTCATATATATATATATATATATATGCATAGAGATATACAATAAAAAAAAAGGGATACATACATTCTCTTTACTTCATCTTCCTCATCTCCTTGATATGTTTTTCCTATTACTATTTTGTATTGTTTTTATGGGCAACTAGATCAGATACCACAAGACTCGCCATTTTATTGACGAACATATAGTTGGTACCATTTATGAGATTCATGGGTTGTATCTTGGAGTTGTTTGTGACCGGCTATATCCGCATGTGGAGAGGTACTAAGGTTTTAAGACAGTGTCCTACGCATGCCTCTCATATGCTCATAATGTTAGGTAGTATGGATTCTGATAAGTTCTAAACACTAGTCCCTCCTTCGCTGATAAAGAGATGACTTGACTAAAGTGTTTTTCAAGAAGAGTTGGGTAAGAAGTGAGAGGAAAGTGTTTTGTACAGTGACAGTTAGAGTGTTATTTATCTTGCAAAGAATCCAGCATTTTATTCTAAGACGAAACACTTTCAGTTGCGATATCATTTCATTTGTTTTCTTGCGAATGATGGAGTTTTGTCTCTTAAGAAGATTCATGACAGTGAGAATCCAACAGATATGTTAAACAAGGTAGTCACCACTGAGAAACTGAAGTATTGTGCAACTTTAGTTTGTCTTCAAAGCTCGAGGACGGAAGACAGTTGTTGTAGTATTCTTTTATGTGATAATGTAATATTGAACTTGTGTATATCAAGTTCCAAGTGGGAAATTGTTGGGTAGTATGGATCCTAATAAGTACTGAACACTAGTCCCTACTCTGCGGATTCAACTTCACGGTAAGTTGGCCAGGGGGTTGCAAGGGGGTAGGAACCCCCTTGCCTAAAGGTGGGGGTTCAGGGATGTGGCCTCGAGGTGAATTTTTCTGAGGGTGCTTTTGGTATTTCATATTATTTTTTCGTTGCTCTAATTCTATATATTTATAGTTGAGAAGCTGCATCTCATTATAATTTGTAACGTTTTTAGATCATAGTGAAATCGTAGTAGTTGTGGACGTATTCCTATTCTGAGGTGAATCATGTAAATCTTTGTGTTCTTGTGTGTGTGTATGATTTGAGATTCGTTTTCTTATTTGCTTTCATGTCTCACTGATCCTGGCTAGGTAACTAAATTCTTAACAACACAGATACATTTTCATATACTCTATTTTATACCTAATTTCATCTTATTTCAATTGATTTGTTGTTGTGTTATCAGAACTGTAAAATACATTGCTAGAATATTATGATATTGAATATATTATTTGTAAAAATATAAGAATTCTCCAACATTTATTGATGGTGGATTCCCTCAATGAAGCAAAACCATATTCTCTCCGAATGTTATTATTGTCTGTGGCATGAAAAAGGTACCATATCTAGAATATCTGTATTCGAAGTGGACTTCTTATGATAGAATCCTTATCCATCCTCTCAACATTTCTTTTGAACTATGAATTCCAACAAATTCAAATGATAAAAAGATCAAATTTGTCCTCTATAAATGATTAAATTTGTCATTTTAAAAAATGCTGCGATAGCTTGGTTTCTATTGGGAAACCTCTTGATGACAAAAGCAAGAAGTAATGGTTTTTTAATGGCCTCAGAGTTGGCCATGGCCACCTACTCGAAGTTATACCGACATTGTACCACGTGTATAGAATTACGAGACTCATGTTGGTTTATTTAGTTTTTTGGGCCTCGTAAACTTAGGGGATTCTATAGATGTACGATCACCCTCTTCCTCATCCTTAAGACTCCAATTGCTGTACACAAGTCTAGAAGCTTTCCCTTGATCTTGGTGATCACCCTAATTCAAAAGGTCTAAAAGTCACCCACTAAGCTCATTAGCTTTTCTCTATCAGTTCCTTCACTCTCTTACCCCACAACTTAGTCACAACCTTTTAAATCTCAATTTCTCTACTCGACCTTAGATGAGAGAACTCTAACCTTCACATTTATCTCAGATAAGAATGAACTCCTGATAGGAATGGTCATCTACCAAAGCAACCCTCAATTGGTCGCTTGAGCTAGGGGTTGTTTGGAAATTCTTTAAATTGAATTAGGTCAGAACTACCCATATTAAGTTATCTAATTTTTAAGAAAACCAACTCCTCTCTGGTTTGACTTTTTTCAGGTTTTAGTATTTTTTAAAACCAGACATGAATTAATATAATATTAAAGGTACTTACTAAACAACAAAAAATTTAAAATCAGTTCATCTGTATTCTACAGAATCGGTACTAACCTTTCCTAAATAGGCCCTAGAGTTCTAGAGGTATCGAAGAAATGATAAATTAAAAAACTTTGATACATATAATAGTCTAAATTAAATATTTAATGAGCCTAATTTTTTTATTAAGAGGCTCTTTTCAAGAGACCCATATTCACTCGGAATATGAGTTTCAAAAATAAGTTCAAATTTCTTTTAGTTAGGGAGGTTAAGGTTAAAAACTCATACACTGGACCTACTCACTCGTGATAAAGACATTGGCCTGATAACCTAAACTTACCACTTCTTGTTCTCAAATTCTAGGGAAAATGCTTGATCTTATTATTTTTGTAATTTTTTTGGGAAACCTCTACAATATTATTTCTATTCTTTCTTTTCTTTTTTCTTTTTTCTTTTTTTTTTGGTTTTTTGAGAGGTGAACTCATTCTGAAAATTAAGGAACAAATTTTCAATTTCATAATGGAAGGATCTCCTGAAAGTAAAATTTTGAGGGACTTCAAATATAAATTGCAGGATATATCAACATTAAGTAAATATTATACAGAAATTGGCTTCTTGTCTAAGGACTAGTTTATATAATACTATAGTCTAAATCACATAAATCATAACTATTCAATGACTTGAAGTCTTACCTGAAGCATTGACACATTCTTTTCTTGCTTTTGCTTTTCATTGCAACAAATCGAGCCGAAGGTAATCACAAGAATGCAAGCAACATTTCTCTTTACCACCATTAAAGTCTTCGAATTGGATTTCTATAAACTCTTCTACCAAGCTTTACTCTTCCTGGAAGAATCCTCAATAGAATTCGGTCAACATGTTTGTAGTACCACCATCTCCATCTTTCACAAAACAAAAGTGACCCGATAATGCATCCAAAGCCTGTGATAACACCCAACTCGGCACTTAACCAATCCCAATCAATCTCAGTTTCAGGATGTGAATGCATGTCGCCGCCAGATGCTGGTGGTGGTAATCCTGCTGCAGTGGTGCTATTACAGCTTGTGTTTGAAGGTTCCCCACATAACCCCTTGTTCCCTTCAAAGGAAGTTTCTGTAAAAGTTTGAATCTGGGGCCCTCTCGGGATCACTCCAACTAATTGATTGTATGACAAATTCAAGAATGAGAGGAATGTAAGAGTTGCGAGCTGCATTGGGATTTCGCCACTCAACTTGTTGTATGAGAGGTCTAATGAGCCCAACTCTTTCAAGTTTCCAATTGTTGGTGGTATTGGACCTCTGAGGGCATTATACGACAAGTTGAGCAAATAAAGCGATTTAAGGTCCCCAACTTCTTTTGGTATTTCTCCTTGAAACTTATTCTTTGAGAAATCGATGGAGGTGAAGATAGTGAGAATTTTCACCAGCTCTAACTGTCGCCCTTTAATGGAAACTGTAACTCTATTCTGGTAGTATCTTCCATTTGATGGATTACCATTACTAAGCATCAATGGTTCTTCATCCTTATGAACCATCATCGCCCTCCAATTCAAGAAGCTTCTGGGTGGTAGATTGCCAATAAAACTGTTGGAAGCTATGTCGATGATCTGAAGAAGTGGCCAACTAAGATTGGCCCCTAGGCAGCGAATGTTTCCCTGGAATCTGTTGGATCGCAAAACAAGGACACGCAAACTCGAAAGAGATTTCAACCAGCACGGAAAGGCATCATGTATTTTGTTGTTCCCAAGGTTTAGAATCTCTAGCCCTCTGCAATTGGCCAAAGATTTTGGAACCACCCCTCTGAAATTATTTCCATTGAGATCTAAAGTCTGTAATTGACAATTGATGGGAAAAGTCCCGGAAATATTTCCATGAAGATTATTTCCCTGTATATTTAGTACCTGAAGAGTCTGGGTTGTCTGTTCAATTAAACATGATGGTATTGCGCCCCTCAAATTATTGTTAGACAACTCGAGAACTTCAAGCGAACTCCCATTGCATATTGATTCAGGAATAACTCCGGTGATGTTATTGTTTGAAAGGAATAACCACGTAACATCGGTGAGGTAATTACCAATATCAACTGGAATGGAATAGTTGAAATTGTTGCTGGAATAATCTAAGTAGTTAGATAGTGGTGGTATTGGGATTTGTCCATGGAGTTGGTTGGAATGCAGATCAAGATCCAAAGTAGCGTTGCCAAAACTATAAGGCTTTTGCAGATCCACTAGGAGATTGTGAGATAGATTCAAATAGGAGTAACCATTACCCGCGAGTTCCCAGATCCAATTGGGTATTTCCCCACTAATTTGGTTGTTTGAGAGGTCCAAATAATCCATATCGGATTGGTTCTTTAAATTGGGAAATTGTTGTAGCTTGCAGGAAGCCAAGCTCAACCCAGTCAAACGGGGGAAGGAAGAATTACTACCACTTGCATCAATTGACAAGCTGTTATACGCAAGGTCAAGCATAATGAGATTACCCAGCCTCTGAAATATTTCAAATTGCATGGTGCCACTGAAGTTGTTAAAAGAAAGAGTGAGGCCTCTGAGGCTTCCAAGTTCCAAGATAGACATGGGAATGAGTCCTTCTAATTTGTTATTACTCAAATCAAGAAGCTGTAATAGAGATGAAGATGCGTTTGGAAATTCAGGAAGTTGACCCTCAAATTGGTTTTGTTGGAGTAGAATTTCTGACAATGACGAGATGCCAATGAGAGACGATGGGATAGTCCCACCCACAGAATTTTCACTCAAGTCTATAGATGTAAGATTCACAAGGCCGTCAAAGTGACTCCAGGGGATGGTACCTGTTAAATTATTGCAACACAGGTTTATGTAAATGAGACTTTTGGACATACGAAATGATGGAATTGGACCCGTAAACCGATTCACTGCCAAATATAAGTCGGTGAGATTTTTGGACTTACGAAGTGATGGAATTGGACCCGTAAAGTTGTTTCCTGACAAATCTAAATAGACAATGTGGGTAAGTTTGAGCACTGAATCTGGAAAAAATCCCTCTAATTTGTTGCTTCCTAAGTCAAGAACCAACAGTGTTGGTATCTGGAAGATCCTTTCTGGCACTTTTCCATAAAATCCACAAGAAAAGAGATGCAATTCAGTCAAGTTTGAGTAATCCGCAAAGAATTCAGGAACCCGAGCAGAGATATTGTTGTAATTCAGACGGATCAGTGAGAGAGACCGAAGATTCACAAAGGATGAATCGATAGGGCCTGAAAGACTACAGAAAGACAAGCCCAATTCTTGCAGATTGGATAGCGACGATAAGGCTTGACTCCACTCGTGACGGTGGGCCGATATATTTATACCATCAAGATAGAGCTGTTTAAGCTCCGTCAAATTGCGAAAAAGCAGCTTTAGACTTGGGTTCTTTACAACTAGCCGATAATTATAAGAGAGGTCAAGGGTAACCAACCTTGTCATGCGCGAAATCTCGATTGGAATTTGCCCGCCAAAAGAAGAGAGAGTCATATTCAGATATATCAAATTAGATAGCTTACCGAACCCGGACGGAATCTGAGAACCGTCCAAGTCATTGTGAGCCAAATTCAGCCTCTGGAGATAGTGCAGACTAAAGAGACTACTTGAATTGTCGATTCCACCAGAGATTGACTCATCATTCAAGTCGAGATCAATAACATGACCCTCCTGATTGCACATTACACGCCCCATTTGCAGCAATCGGTACCTTCATTCCACGACCCCAGCTTGGGTGAATTTGAAGAACTGAATTTGAGGCTCTTCTTTAATTGGAGCAGCAGACTTCTCTCACGGTCTACACATTGGCTGTATGCTGAAATGCTACTTCCGCAGCCGCAGAAGATTGAGAGTAAAATCAAGAAAAGCCAAACGAAGAGTGAAATTCTCATTGTTTAGCAAGTAAGAGGGACAGAAGTGAAGAGGTGTTGTCTTGCTGGGATGCTGGCCTTATAATGCCGGGTTGAGTCATGATTTGACATTTGCCAATATGAAATTGACTCTTCAAGGCCTTGTGGTCAAGATGAGTGGAGGCCACTTGTTTTTCACTTCATGGGTGAGACATGATTTGACAGTTGCCAATATGAAATTGAGTCTTCAAGCCCTTGTAGTCAAGATGAGTGGAGCCCACTTTGTTTTAATTTTTCGTGGGTGAATCATGATTTGATAGTTGCCAATATGAAATTAACTCTTCAAGCCCTTGTAGTCAAGATGAGTCGAGCCCCTTTTTTTTTCTTTTCCATTGGTGATGGAACAGCCCAAAACTAGCCGTGTTCTTTGGGGTGTTTTGAAAACAATCACGAAAATTCTTGAAAAATAAAAAGGCAGCAACAGCCCAAAACTAGTCATGTTTATTTCCGAAATTGCATAATATGAGGGAGTAAATTTATGGACAGAAGAAAAGGATCAAATAGGCAGGGTGTGTTTTTTGAGCAGATTACAGATTTGCTGCATGGTCTATTGAATTTCATCTTCTCAGCTAGTGAACATAGCAAAAGAAAATTTGAGATTTAACAACTTATGGTAGTGCAATGAAGAACACACCAAATATAAAGTTTACTTCCTTTTCATCTTTACCTTTCCCTAGTTAGGTGGTCAGACTATTTAATTCTCTAATTTACATCCTTTTCCACCGCTTATTATAATCCCAAAAACACGGTATGTTGGAAACTTTAGAGATTGAAAAGACATCCTTTATTGGTAGTAGCAATCCTTGCTTTTATTGCACTCGGGAAATTTTGAAACGCAACGAAGAAAGAAACAATAACGAAGAAAAAGACTCAATATTTAAGACCTACGTGTGAGAAAGCAACACCTTGTTGGAATTTAAGATGCACCCTTTGACAGGTTGTAAAAAGTTAGGCAGAGCTCATGGAAGAGAAACAAGCAGAAGATACAGCTCCTTTTTGTTCTCCAACTCCAAGTACCACATGACTCAATGGTATTTCCCAGGCCTCGAAGCTTAGCTCTTTAATTTACAAGGTAGAAATAGAAAATGCCTCTTTATCATTATCAATACTATACAACATATACTTTTAGAATTTTCACTCTTTTGGGAGGGTTTCTTAGAAACATAAAATCTTAATTGTCAATGAAAGGGTTGGACAGGAGAGATAAAAAAATAATTCAATGTGATAACATGGTGAGTCATGTCATATTGTCATCTATATGGAGATACAATTTGGCTAAACAAATTGAGAATACTTAGCATTACTCATCAACTAAAATAAGTGAATGTGGTTATCAATGATGTTGTTCTTTTCTGGTCGGAAGGCATCCTATCCTTAGCTATCTGTCAAGAACTTAAGGTCAGAGGGTCACCGGGAAGGCTCCAGTAATAGCCACTCCGATGATAAAGTCAGTAAGAAATAAAGGCAGTAATTCAAGAAAAGAATTGAACATAAATTGAAAATGTATCTTATTTCCTTATTTATAGCCTGGAGATCTCCTAAGTTGAGTAGGATTAACAGTCCTAAAAATAGGGATTTGAAGATACCCTCAAGATAGTAGTTGTCATATAGAACTCTGTTTCCCTATTATGAGGTCGGTAGGATATGGAAGGTGGTGCTAGGTTCTGAATCTAGTGCCTCTAAACCTTCTGTGCCTGGTTAACCTAGATAAAAATAACCTATCCCGATCTGTACCCTGAAGAGCTCTTTACAGACACGTATCATGCCCAAGATATGGTTGTCAAATTACAGTTTATCAGTTACTCCCTCTTGAGCCCTAATTATGTAACATACTCAAAACTGAGGTTAGCGTTTCTAAGACATTACATGTGTGGCAGTCATAAATGCGTTGCTCTGTATTCCAAGGAGATAGCCGTTGATGTGACTTTATTGTGTCAGTCGCCGATTGATTTTATGAGGCCATTATTGCCTCAACCGCCACAGTGGTTCAGAGGTGATACCCCGCACGTGAATAGCCGTTGGATTAATTTAAAAAATGGGGCAACATATTACTGCTCCCCTTTTCAACACTTTAGCATTCTAAGAGCTTTCAAACCTCAAGAGAGAATTTCACAATTTAAATACTTCAAACTGTAAAAGAGATCTTGAGTGAGGCCAACTCCGGCGCCTCAAGAAAATCAACTCCGATCAAAGTTGCGGTCCGGTTCGGTTCCAAAAACATTCTGGGTCATCTAAACAGTTGGAGGTAATTGCTAGGTTCCATAATTTTGGGTCATCTAAACGACGTCGAGGTAGATCTCCCTCTAATTAGGAGTACTATGGATTTGAAGTACCTGAGGTCAAAAGGCATGTTTTACATGTCTTTTGATAAGACATTTAGACCCCTTTCCTCTATACCCTCCTTATTAAGACTTGGAAGAAATGATACTTCTATGTCAAGGGAAGCTGGGAGTTCGAAGATTTCGAGAGCTAAGTTTCAACCTTCCCATGTAGGACTAGTATCAAGGGTGAGCCCCTCTCCTTTTTTTTTTTGTCCTCGATCTCTTATTTCTATGTATTTTGATTTAACTCATTCTGTCTATACAGATAAGACGACGTGGAAGAGGTCGATCTTTACTTCTAACCTATAAAGGAAGTATAAGAAACTTCTTCAAACCAACGACCATTCGCACGAAGCCATTCTTACCCCCAAGAAACCTAATAACCTGTAAAGGAAGTATAAGAAACTTCTTCAAACCAATGACCGTTCGCACGAAGCCATTCTTACCCCCAAGAAACCTAATGGATGCTGGGTTGGTGCAAGATCACACTGCAAGTTTGAAGAAGTCTCTGGTCACCAGGTGGGTGCTAGGAAAAAAGAAGAAGATTAGGGAGAGTTCGTCCCCTATCGAGCCTCCCCCTTTAGAGAAGAGAATAAGACTAATCTCCAACTCCTCCGAGAGAACTGTCTTAGAGGATTTGGGAGTTTCTCCTACTCGAGAGGCCCTTCTACCCCCACTGCCTTCCGTACTTAAGAAGAGAAGGGGAAGGGGCAAATCTGTTGTCACTTCTTCAAGGCCTGATGACTCCGGTGTGACAGCCGTGAAGAAGGCCTACAAGGATTCTTGGGCAATATGCTCAAGCAAATTCACAAGGCTGAAGTCCCTAAAGATAGCCAAGGACCTGATGGTTATTCACATAAGGGTGAGATTTCAATCGTTTTCCTTGTTTTCTGTATTCTTCATATATTCAACTCTGACTTGATTTTCTTTATTTTGTGTTGTTTATTTTTTTTCAGGCTGACCATGGTTTGGCAGCTATTATGGACTACCGTGAGAATCTCGAGCAGATTAACACCCTCCAATCTGAGCTTGATGAGGCCAAACTTCAGTTAGGGATGGCGCAGTCTTCGGTGGTGGCTACTGAGGAGAAACTGAAGAAGGCCGCCAACTCCTACTCCATCTTGGAGTCTGAGAATAATGCCCTTGCTACTGAACTGGAAGACCTCCTTCTGGAAGACCTCAAAATGAGGTTTGGAGACTTCCATGCTGCTTCTATCAAGAAGGTTTAGGACACCGTTGAAGCTGTTAGAGCTCAAACTTAGGTGGATTTGAAGGCTGAAGTCCAGGATCTGAGGGGTGAACTCATTGAGTATAGATATCGAACCTTCAAGACGAAGCTCCGTAAGAAGTATCTCGACTTGGATCTAATTGGGATAAATGATATCGAAGTCTCCTAAGTTGGGATTGATACACTAGATGCTGATGATGAAGGAGAGGAAATGGATCTAGAACTCTCTCAAGTAGCCCCATCAAAGACTGCCGAGCCAGCAACAGAGTAGACTTGGAATTTTTTGTATATATATATATATATATATATTATCTTATAATTTTTCCATTTTTAGGCTAATATATGAAATTTTGATCATTCCAGAACCTGTGTCTTGCTTGATATCTTTGTGGTATATTTAACTTCAAGATAATTTCTTCAATATCTAGGTCAGTAGAAATATAAGCGTTTTTTTAGAGACTCCAAAGCACTCATAAGGTATTTCAGAGGTCTGAATAACAGGATATACAAAACCATGACACTTATAAATAAAATAAGGTTTCTTAAGCATCTGCGTACTGATAATTCATAATATACAGACCTACAACACTTGTAAATAAAACATGGCTTTTCTTAGAGGTCCGAGGAATGAGAAAATGAAGTAGATCCATTACACTTGTAATGAATATAAGGTCTTGAGGGGTTTGTACATTTATTTAAATGGACCAAACCTATAATACTTGTAATGGATGCAAGGTTGTTAGGGATCTGTACATTGATTTAAATAGACCAGACTTGTAACACTTGTAATGGATACAAGGTTTTTAGAGATCTGTGCATTGGTTTAAATGGACCAGACCTGTAACATTTGTAATAGATACAAGGTTTTTAAGAATCTGTACATTGGTGAAATAGACCAGACCTGTAACACTTGTAATGGATACAAGATTTTTAAGGATCTGTGTATTGATTTAACTAGACCAGACCTATAATACTTATAATGGATACAAGATTTTTAGGGATCTGTGCATTGATTTAAATGAACCAGACCTGTAATACTTGTAATGGATACAAGGTTTTCAAGGGCCTGTACATTGATTTGAATGGACAAGACTTATAACACTTGTAATGGATACAAGTCTTTTAGAAGTTTGTACATTGGTGAAATGGACCAAACTTGTAACACTTGTAATGGATACAAGGTTTTCAAGGGCCTGTACATTGATTTGAATGGACCAAACCTATAACACTTGTAATGGATACAAGGCTTTTAGGAGTTTGTACATTGGTGAAATGGACCAAACTTGTAACACTTGTAATGGATACAAGATTTTTAGAGATCTGTGCATTAATCTAAATGGACCAGACCTGTAACCCTTGTAATAGGTATAAGATTTATAGGGGTCTCTACATTGATTTAAATGGACCAGATATAACACTTGTAATGGATACAAGGTTTTTAGAGATCTGTGCATTGATTTAAATAGACTAGACCTGTAACACTTGTAATGGATACAAGGTTTTTAGGAGTTTGTACATTGATTTAAATGGACCAGACCTATAACATTTGTAATAGATATAATGTTTTTAGGGGTCCGTACATTGATTTGAATGGACCAAACCTGTAACACTTGTAATAGATACAAGGCTTTTAGGGATCTGTACATTGACAACAAGCTTTGAAGTGAATCAAAAGTAGCTTTATTATTGATAATATTTGCGTAAGTGTTTGATGTTCTAAGGTTTGGGTACAGGCTTCCCAGTTGAATCTTCCAACTAGTAAGTCATAGGTTTGATGATCTTGGTTACTTTGTAAGGTCCTTCCCAATTAGGGACGAGTTTTCTTATGGTAGGATCTTTAGTGTTTGGAAGCACCCTTCTCAGGCCGTGATCTCCGAGTTGGAAATTATTTGGTTTTAACACTTGACTGAAACATTTAGCCATTCTCTGTTGGTAGGCCTCAGTCCTGATCCAAGCTTGTTCACGTCTTTCTTCTATAAGGTTGAGATTTTCTACAAGTTATTGGTCATTGGTTTCTTGGTCAAAATAGTTTGTTTTAAGGGTCGACATGTCAATTTCAACAGGAATGATTATATTGATGCCATAGGCAAGTGAAAATGGTGTTTTCATAGTTGGGGTTCTTTTAGTAGCTCGGTAGGCCCAGAGCACTCCGGGAAGCTCTTCGACCCATCTTCCCTTGGCTTCCTCTAACTTCCCCTTTATTGCTTTGAAAATAGTACGGTTGGTAACCTCGGCTTGCCCATTAGCTTGAGGATGCCCTGGAGAGGAGAAGTGGTAACTGATGTGTAGGTCTTTACAGAACTTCCCAAATACTTTTCTGGTAAACTACGCCCCATTGTTTGAAATAATGACTCAGGGTATACTGAATCTGCACATAACATTTTTTCAAGTGAAGTTCTTTACTTCTACCTCTGTGATGTGGGTCAATGGTTCAGCTTCTGCCCACTGAAAGAAATAGTTAATAGCGATTAAGAGGAATTTTCTATTCTGAGGGGCTTTTGGCAATGGCCTTACGATTTTCATTCCCCACTGGGAAAAAGGCCAATGACTCACAATAAGGATGAATTCATGATAAGGTTGATGTTGGTAAGAAGTGAAACGTTGACATTTGTCACACTTTCGAACATATTTCTTAGCCTACTTTAGCATACTAGGCCAATAGTAGCCCTGAGTTAGTGCCAGGTGAGCTATGGTCCTACCGCCGTTATGGTTGTCACAGATCCCCTCACGTATCTCGGCTAGGATGTAGTGGGCCTTTTCTAGAATTAAGCACTGTAGGAGGGGTTGTGTGTAAGACATTTGGTAAAATTTTTCTTTAAGAATTAAATACCGAGCAACCCTAATTTGAATTCTTTTGGCATGATTCTTGTCTTCTGGACTTGATCCTTCCTTTAGGTACTGGATGATGGGAGTCATCCAATTCTGAGATTGTTATAAAATTTGAATAGATTGTACTACAATACCAAGTTTTGATTGGTATGAGATTTTTACCACTGAATCCCTTTCTAGCTTGAGATAGGAGGCCATATTTGCTAAAACGTCCGCCTTGGAGTTTTGGTTTCTTTTAATCTTTTGAATAGTAAATTTGTGGAAAGACCGCTTTAGTGATTCCACCAACTTTGAGTATCTAGTCATTTTGTTATCCTTAATAGAATATTCTCCTAAAACTTGAGTAACTACAAGTTGAGAGTCAAAAAATGCATCAAAGTCCAGAGATTCACATTCTAAAGCTAATTTCATTCCAAGGAGAAGTGCCTCGTACTCAGCTTCATTGTTAGAGGCTCTGAATCCCAAACTAACGGCTTTTTTCGGTTACGATCCCATCAAGAGACTGAAGTATTATACCTACTCCAAAGCCCTTGTCTATAGATGAACCATTGGCGTAAAATAGCCACACCGAAGTGTCTGTAGTGGTTTGAGTTTTTGAATGCTGTATTCCCGTGAATTCTGCTATTAAATCTGTTAATACTTAAGCTTTGATAGCAGTTTATAAAACATAGGATATGTCAAATTCTCCTAGTTCAATTGACCATTTGACCAGTCGTCCTGAAACTTCGACCTTATGTAGGAATAATTTTAAAGGATAAGATGTAGGGATTATGATAGGATAGGCTTGAAAGTATGGTTTGAGCTTCCGAGTGGATATTACCAAGGCTAATGCTAGTTTTTCAATTTCAGAGTACCTTGTTTCAGTGTCCAGAAGTGCTTTACTGATGTAGAAAATAGGGCTATGAATTCCTTTGTCTTTTCTAACCAACGTAGAGCTGATGACACTTTTTGACACAGCTAAGTAAATGAGTAGTTTTTCCCCTAACATTAATTTTGAAAAGAGTTTGGGGGAGGCTAAGTATTGCTTGAGTTGTTGAAAGGTCTATTCACATTCAGAGGTCCATTCTAGGGCCATACTTCCCTTCAAGGCTTTAAAGAACGGGAGGCACCGATCCATAAATTTAAAGATAAACCTATTTAGTGTTGCTATCATTCCATTCAGCCCTTAAATATCTTTCTTAATTTTGAGTGATTCTAGTTCAATCAAAACCCTGATCTGTGAGGGGTTTACCTCAATTCCTCTTTGGAAAACAAGGAAACCTAAGAATTTTCCTTTTGTGATCTTGAAGGTACATTTTAATGGGTTAAGTTTCATTTTATGTTTCTTCAGGATGTCGAACGTCTGTCTCAAGTGCTGGATGTGGTCACCATTTTGAACACTTTTGATGAACATATCGTCGATGTAGACTTCCATTGTATCCCTAATCTGGAGGCCAAACATTCTATTTATAAGCCTTTAGTACAGAGCTCCAGAGTTCTTTAAACCGAACGACATCATTCTATAACAATAGAGACCTCGTTTTGATATGAAAGTTGTTTTCTCCTAGTCTGGAGGATACATTTGAATTTGATTGTACCCAAAGTAAGCATCCATGAAACTAATGAGTTCGTGACTTGCTGTGGCATGAAAAAGTTGATCACTTCTAGGAAGAGGAAAGCTGTCTTTAAGACAAGTTTTGTTAAGGTCAGTATAGTCAATGCAGACCCTCCATTTGTAATTCTTCTTTTTTGCAAGAACAGTATTGGCGAGCCACTCTGGGTAGAACACTTCTCTTATCATTCCAGCATTAAACAACCTCTGGACCTCATCATTGATGATCTTGTGATGTTTTGGGGAAAATGTCCTCATTTTTTTATCTTACTAGGGGATGGTCTAAATCTGTCATCATCTTATGAGAGATGAAATTAGGATCTATTCTCTCCATATCTCTAGTTTCTCAAGCAATTACTTAAAGGTTGGCCTTTAGGAATTCAAGAATATCCTCTTGCTCAGAAGGAGACTGAGTTAAGCCAATGTGTAAGTACTTTCTGTATTCTTCAATGCTGATAAGTACTTTGATAGACCGCGCTATCTCTTCCTTTGGGACTTAGTGGCTCGTCAATCTCGGAAGGATATTCTTTTGCCTCATGAAGAACCTCCCCCTTCATGAGGGTACTATAATTTCTATTTGGAAGGATTTTCTTTTAGTGCGAGGGCATGACATTCTCGGGCAGTGGTTTGACAACCCTTGATGGTAAAAATTTTACTGTTGTGGACATATTTCAAGCATTGATGAAAAGTTGAAGTAACTACTTCCATATGGTGGATCCAGGGCCTCTCAATAATGACATTATAGGGAGATTTAACATCTAGGACCATGTATTCAAAGATCAGTGCTTTCTGGCTATCTCCCTCTCCTATCATGGTCAGTAGGTCAATTCTACCCATTGGAATGCTGAGATTCTAGTAAAATCCTGCCATGATAGCAACGATAGCTCTGATGTCATTAGAGTCGAGCTTCATGTGTTTGAAGGGTCCCCTAATGGATACAAGATTTTTAGGTGCCTGTACATTGATGAAATGGACTAGACCTGTAACACTTGTAATAGATACAAGGTTTTTAGGGACTTGTACATTGATAAAATGGACTAGACCTATAACACTTGTAATGAATACAAGATTTTAGGGGTCTGTGCATTGATAAAATGGACCAGACCTGTAATATTTGTAATGAATACAAGGTTTTTTGGAGTTTGTAAATTGATAAAATGGACCAAACCTGTGACACTTGTAATGAATACAAGGCTTTTAAGGTCTGTACATTGGTTAAAATAGACCAGACCTATAACACTTGTAATGGAAACAAGGTTTTTAGGGGTCTGTACATTGATTACAGGCTTTGAGATGAATAAAAAAGTAAAGTTATTATTGATAATACTTGCATAAGTGTTCGATGATTCAAGGCCTGGGTATAGACTTCCCAGTGAAATCTTCCAACCAATAAGTCGTAGGTCTGACTATCTTAGTTACTTTGTAAGGCCCTTCCTAATTAAGGGAGAATTTCCTCATGGTGGGATCTTTAGTATTTAGGAACACTCTTTTCAGGACAAGATCTCTAAACTGGAAATTAACGGGTTTTAACCCCTAGTTGAAACATTTAGCCATTCTCTGTTGGTAGGCTCCAATCCTAATCCAAGCTTGCTCGCGCCTTTCTTCCAAAAGATATAGATTTTTTACAAGCTATTTGTCATTGGTCTCTTGGCCAAAGAGATCTATTTTAAGGGTTGGCATGCCAATTTCAATAAGAATGATTGTCTCGATGCCATAGGCTAGTGAGAATGGTGTTTTGGTAGTTGGAATTCTTTTAGTGGTGCGGTAGGCCCAGAGCACCCGAGGGAGATCTTCGACCCATTTTCCTTTAGCCTTGTCCAACTTTCTGTTTATGGCCTAAAAAATAGTACGGTTGGGGACCTCGGCCTACCCATTAGCTTGAAGATACCCTAGAGAGGAAAAGTGGTGACTGATGTGCAAGTCTTTACAGAACTTTTTGAATACCTTTCTAGTGAACTATGTCCTATTGTCTAAAATAATGACTCAGGGTATTCCGAACTTGCACACAACACTCTTCCAAGTGAAGTTTTTTTACTTCAATCTCTGTGATATGGGTCAGTGGTTCAGGCTCTACCTATTTAGAGAAGTAGTCGATGGCGACTAGTAGGAATCTTCTATATTAAGGGCCTCTTGGTAATTGGTCATACAATATCGATTCCCCATTGGGCAAAGGGCCAAGGACACGTGATAGGGACGAGTTCGTGCTGAGGTTGGTGATGGTAAAAGGTAAAATGTTAGCATTTATTACACTTTCGAACACATTCTTTAGCATGTTTCAGCATATTAGGCCAGTAATAGCCCTGAGTCATTTGCTCGGTGGGCTATGGTTCTTCCGTCGTTATGGTTACCGTAGATCCCTTCATGTATCTCAGCCAGGACATATTGGCTTCTTCTGGAGTTAAGCACTGAAGGAGAGGCTGAGTGTAAGACCTTTGATAAAGTTTTTCTTTAAGAATTAAATACCGAACTACCCTAATTCAAATTTTTCTGGCACGATTTTTGTCTTTTGGAAGCAACCCTTCCTTTAAGTACTGAATGATGAGAGTTATCCAGTTCAGAGATTGTTTTGAAATTTGAAGAGCTTGTACTACTTTATTACAAGGTTTTAACTAGTAGAAGATTTTTACCATTGAATCCTCTTCTGGCTTAATATAGGAGGCCATATTTGCTAAAGCATCTGCCTTAGAGTTCTGATTTTTTTCAATATTCTGAATAGTGAATTTGTAAAAAGACTGTTTTAGTGATTCTACAAGCTCTGAATACCTGGTCATTCTATTGTCTTTGGTAGAATATTTTTCCAGAACTTGACTGACTATAAGCTGAGAGTTAGAAAATGTGCCGAGGTCCAGAGCTTCACACTCTAGTGCTAATTTTAATCCAAGGATGAGCGCCTCAAATTCGGCTTCAGTGTTAAAGGCTCTGAACCCCAAATTAATGGCCTTTTCGGTTATAATCCCTTCAGGGGACTAAAGTATTATACATATTCCAGACCCCTTGTTTGTAGATGAACCATCAGTGTAAAGTAGCCATCCCAGAGTGTCTGCAGCAGTTTGAGCTTTTGAATGCTACGTTTCAGTAAATTCAGCTATTAAGTCTTCTAGTGTTTGAGCTTTGATAGCAATCCATGGAACGTAGGATATATCAAATTCTCTTAATTCCACTAACGATTTAACTAGTCATCCCGACACTTCAGGTTTGTGTAGGACTATCTTTAATGGATATGATGTAGGAATCATGATAGGATGGGCTTGAAAGTATGGTCTGAGCTTTCGAGTATAAATTATCAAAGCTAAAGCCAATTTTTCAATTTTGAAATACCTTGTCTCACTGTCCAGAAGTGCTTTACTGACATAGAAAATTAGCTTTTGAACTCCTTTGTCCTATATGATTAACGCATAATTGAGGACACTTTTTGACACGGCTAAGTACATGAGTAGTTTTTCCCATGGCACTAGTTTCGGAAGGAGATCGGGGGGAGGCCAAGTATTACTTGAGTTGTTGGAAGGCTTCTTCATGTTCATAGGTCCACTATAAGGCCTTACTCTTCCTTAAAGCTTTAAAAAATGGGAGACACCGATCCGTTGATTTAGAGATGAACCTATTCAGTCCTACTATCCTTCCATTTAGTCCTTGAATATCTTTCTTAGTTTAAAGATATTCTAGATCAATTAAAGCTTTGATCTGGATAAGATCTGCCTTAATTCTTTTATGGGAAACTAGGAAACCCAGAAAATTTTCCTTCATGATCCCAAAGGTACATTTTGATGGGTTAAGTTTCATTTTGTGTTTCTTCAAGATGTCGAACGTTTGTGATAAGTGCCGGATGTGGTCATCCTTACGAACACTTCTGATGAGCATATCGTCAATGTAGACTTCCATTGTGTCTCCAATCTAGAGGCCAAACATTCTGTTTACGAGCCTTTGATACATAGCCCCAACGTTCTTCAAACCGAACAACATCACTTTATAACAATAGAAACCTCGCTTTGATATGAAGGTTGTTTTCTCCTAGTCTAGAGGATACATTTGGATTTGATTGTACCTAGAGTAAATGTCCATGAAACTCATGAGTTCGTGGCTTGACGTGGCATCAATGAGTTGATTGACTCTAGGAAGAGGAAACTTGTCTTTAGGACAAGCTTTGTTAAGGTCGGTATAGTTGACCAAGACTCTCCATTTTCCATTTTTCTTCTTTGCAAGAACTGTATTGGCAAGCCATTTAAGGAAAACACCTCCTTTATCATTCTAGCATCAAGCAACCTCTGGACTTCTTCGTTGATGATTTTGTGACGTTCTAGGGAAAATGTCCTCTTTTTTTGTCTTATTAAAGGATTATCTAGATTCGTCATTAGCTTGTGAAAGATGAAGTCAGGATCTATTCCCTCTATATCTATGGTTTCCCAAGCAAATACCGAAATGTTGGCCTTTAAGAATTTAACAATATCCTTTTGCTTAGAAGGAGACAAATTTGAGCCAATGTGCAAGTACTTTCCCTATTCTTCATTATTGACAAGCACTTTAATAGGCTCTTTCATTGGTTTGACCGCACTGTCGCTTCTTTTGAGACTTAGTGGCTCGTTAGTCTAGGAAGGACATTCTCTTTCCTCATAAAGCTTGGGAGATGAGGAGGTTTTTCTTTCATAAGGGTACTGTAATTTCTATCTAGAAGGTCTTTCTTTTAATGCGAGGGTATAACATTCCCGGGCAATAGGCTAACAACCCTTAATGGTAAGAATTTTATTGTTATGGATATATTTCAAGCATTGATAGAGGGTTGAAGTAACTACCCTCATTTGGTGGATCTAGGGCCTCCTAATAATGATATTATAGGGAGATTTAGTGTTTAGGACCATGTGTTCAGAGATCATGGTCTTCTAGTCACCTTACTCTCCTACTGTGGTCAGTATGTCAATTCTGCCCATTAGGAAACTGAGGTTCCCGTTAAATCACGTTGTGACAGCAACGGTAGCTTTGATGTCAATGAAGTCAAGCTTCATGTGTTTGAAGGGTTTGGAGAATAATACGTTAGTAGAGCTTCCAGTGTTTACGAGAACCCTTCTAATATCAAAATTAGCAATTTTGAGTAAAATGACAAGAGCATCGCTATGGGACGTATCCCAATAAGGTCCAATTCAGAGAATTGGATCTGAGGTTTTGACTTCATCTTTTTCTCAATGGCCAAGATCTGGATGATATGGGGCTCTACCCTTACTTCTTGAGCATATCCTTTTTGGGCTGGTTAGACGTCTCTGTCATCGTATTGTTAGCATGGAGCCCGAAAATGACTTGATTATTTTACTGTTGTTGATCATTCCAAACTTTTCTCTATTCAGGCCTTTGCTTTAGCCTCTTTTGAGGGGGTTTTTGGTGTCACGGGGGTTTTGCCTCCTGTCCTACAGACGAACTCTCTTAGCCATCCTCTCCTTATGAGATGCTCTATTTCTTGCTTCAGAGCTCTGTACTTCTTAGTCGTGTGCCCCTGTTCCTTATAGAAATCACAACACTTGTTCTGATTCCTAAAGTCGAGGTGGCCTTTTAGTGGTTTTGGCCACCTTATGTTTTCACGAGTCTAGATCTGTTGGAGTATATGGGTAAGATAAGCATTTAGCGGGGTATAGGTCCTATACCTTCTAGAGTTACAGTTTTTCTAGGCTCTAGGTGTTGTTATCTTGTTGAGACTCTTTGTCCTCTTCTTGTTGGCGCTGTTATCCCTCTTTTGAATTTGCTCATCTTTATGAGTTTGTCTTTAACTTTCCAGAATGAGGCTTTTGTATCTTCGAGATTAATATACTTTTGCGCTCTATCCATAAGTGTTGTCATATCGACATAAGGATTCTTAGTTAAGGAATCCTCAAGCATTTAGGTCCAAGGCTTGAAGTGAGGGAGGCCACTGAGAAACTCAAACTAGAGTTGGCTATCTCCGTGAATTCGGTATTGAATCGAGTTATGTACTCCCGAAGTGATTCTCTCTTTGCTTGCTTTATAGTTAGCAAGAATTCTGACCCTTTTCTCAACTTCCTGCTTATTAGGAAGTGGTTAAGAAAAAGCCTGTTAAGCTCATAAAAAGTGCTCACTGATTTTTGAGGAAGATTGTGGAACCATTTAAAGGCAGTACCCTTTAGGCTGGTTACAAAAGTTTGACACATGAAGGCATCTATAGTCCCCTATAGAGCTATTGTGTGTTGATAATGAGATAAATGGTCTCTAAAGTCCTCAAACTCGTCGTAGAGAGTGAATTTTGGAACAACGAATTTCTTGGGTTGTTTCTCTATCATTATGGTAGAGGTGAACGGCGTGGAGAACCTACCAAGTAGTTTACTTAGCTCGTCTTGTTTTGGAGGGACATGGAACCCCTTAGTTGAGGTCGTCTGATCTTGAGAGTCTGCTATCTCCTCTACTATTTGAGGGGCTTTAGGTAGGTTTTTTTTGTACGATTGGTACTCGTTGTTAGTCTTGTCCCGCGTTTCCAGGCTCCAAATTCAAGGGGGGAATTCGTTTGGCAACAGTAGAGGGGCGCTGCTCTCTCAAGGCTAGCGGATCAGGGACCTTAGGAGGCTGAAGTCCTTGCTACACTAGATTAGATCTAGAGACCATTGGGATTGGTATTCTTGTCCTGCTCTAGTAATGGACAACAGGATGGAACGTCAGTATTCCTCTCTCTAAAGCTGTTGATGATTGGGGATCGGTCCCCATATGAATGGTACCACAGGGGTGTACCGTAGGCAACTCCTTGTGGTAGGATCCTCCGCCCGTGGTTGTGGCAGGAGGTTGAGGTCCTCTATGAACATTAGTAGGAGGAGGAGGAGGACTGAGCCAGTGAAGCCAATGCTTGTGACATGGCTGTGAGTTGTTCCTATACCTGATCAGACTATCGTTAAATCCGATCAAGTTGTTGTTGCAAATGGACAGGTGTTTGTCCCCTTCTTCTTCCAATAAGAGGCTGATTTTGAGGGTTTTGAGAGTTCTTTCTAGAACGAAGGTTAGGAACCATTGATTCTTTAAAGAAAAATACAATAGATTTTTTGTTGATGAAAGATAATTAGAACGATTGTTGTTCCCACAAATGGTGCCAAGCTGATGCTGCTCTTTTCTGGTCGGATGAGTCAAGCTAATGCTGGTCTTTTCTGGTTGGATGGCTTCCCGTCCTTTGTTGGCCCTCAAGAACTTGAGGTCAAAAGATCCAATGATAGTCGCTCCGATAATAAAGTTAGTAACAAAATCAAAACAGTAATTCGAAAAAAGAATTGAACCTCCTATAAAAGTGTACCTTAGGGTCTTATTTATAGGCGGTAGATATTCTAAATCGAGTAGGATTAGGAGCCATAAAATCAAGGGTTTGAAAATATCCGAAGATAGTGGTTTCTATGTAGAATTCTATTTTCTTATTCCGAGATCGATAACCTGTAGAAGGCGATGATAACCTCTGGACTCATTAGTTCTGAACCATCCATGCTCGGCATACTTTTGTGGGATAACCCTTTAATGATCTGTATTCTAAAGAGTTAAGTAACCACGTGTCACACCATGAACATAGTTGTCAAATTATGGTATATCATATATGTAAAAATATTTTGATAAAAATTTGAAGTTAGTGTAGCATTACCAATTATATATATATATATATATATATCAGTTAATTGTAAGGCTATTACTTTATGTTGGATACAAATAAGTGTGAATTGCTATAATATATAATAGGATTCTTTGGGATTGTACTAGGATAATGAAGCCGCCCTATAATATTTGAGTGACTTATAAGGTTGTTATGTTTGCATTAGATTGGATTTAAATGAATTTGAGTTGCTAAAATCATGATCACATATAGGCAACCTAAGTTTTTCATATGCTTTACATTTTCACTTTCTTCTTCTCACAAGTGCTCCTTTGGGTTCGTTGAAATTGTTAAAAAATTGATCAAGTAAAAATTAAATTTTTAAAAAATACTTTTGAAAAAGTAGTTTGGTATTTTGATGAATGTTTTTAAATGTGATTATAATATAAAAATTGATGATTAAGTATTAGAATGAGATTTTTCATAAGTGATTCTTTAAATTATAATGTCTTTTTTGCCCTAACGTTTTATTGAATAATTTCAGATGTGTTTGACTCTATAATATTTAAATAATATTTTTAAAATTAATGAAAATATATATAGCATATAGCATCAAATAAAATATATATATATATATTAAAAAAATAGCAATATATTATAATATTGATATAAAGAATATAATTGAAATGGTTCCACTCCTTTAACGGATTTTTTTATGTTTTTTCCTTCTTTGCGCGTGTGCGTGTGAGAACTCCATTTTAATGTAACCATCAAAAAAATATATTAAATATATCTTATGTATTAAATAATATGAAAAAATATAATTTAAATAAACTTATAGTTTAGAATTTATATATTAAACTTGGTAAAAGATCAAACATAAATAGACAATAAAAGAGTGGTAGGGTTGAAGTTTTTTCACAAATAACATTAGCAATGTTGCGGCTAAACTCTGCTTTTGGGCCATCGATATGCACTTTTTTAGGCCATAAACGGACCCCCAAACGTGAACTAGGCCCACATTAAGGCGCTGATGGGTGCTTTAAACAATTTTTTGATGAATTTTTAAAGAAAAAATTGAAATACGAAAGTGAATAAGATCATTTGATTCGGAAGACCAACTTGTAGAAATAATATTAGAGTTGTTGTTGGAGATGACTAATGCTATGTTAATAAATAAAATTATTCAAAAAAAAAAACTTTACAAAAAAGGGTGACAATTTTACTTCAATTGTTTATTACTCAAATGATTTGATGAATATTTTTAACATTTTAAAACTATCATATTTGAATATTTTTTTAAACAAAAGTTTGAATAGTGTGTGTATATATATATATATATATATATATATATATAGTGTTGACGAGTAATTATTGACGATTCAGAAAGTATAATAGTTTTTTTAATATAATAATAGAGAAAAAAAATCGAACCCAAATCCTCATATCATTGTATCAAAAAAATTTAAAACGTTCTTAATTTATATTTTTAATGTGATTTGTTAAGATATTATAATTTTAAATATCATAAAATATGATTTTAAAATTATCATATTTTAATATATCATATTAAAAATATAAATAAAGAATATATATATATTTATAGTAATAATAAAAAAATTTATTAGATGGCGAAGAAGCAACAACCAAAAAAATCGGGTCTATATTTTGATTTAGGGAAGTGGAATGCAAACAAAATTTAAGACAGACGTACAAGTCACCTGATGTTGAGATAGTGTTTAGTTTGTTTGTTAGAATACGTGATAATGTATTTTTTTTAATAATATTTTATTATATAAATTATATTCTATTAAATATTATGTTTTAAAAATAAAATTTTCAATTTTAGGAGGTCATAGTATCCTTGGCCACCACAGGCTCCGTCCTTGTGTTCAGCAATCTATTTATAATGTATATAGAATTAAATTAAATTATATATATATATATTTATATTTTATTTCATATTACATAAATTTAATTCATTCCAATCTAATCAGACTCAATCCTGACTTCTTTGAACAATGGGATTAAATTTGATACAAATAAATTTGAATTTAAGTTCAAAAAGTCAATCAAGAATCGATTATCTCAAAATTTTGAGTTTAGATAAGACTAAGTTAGATCCATTGGATCAACTTGCAATTCTATTAAAATGTATTTTTAAAAATATCTCACCTTAAAAAAAAGTAATTAAAAAACTAGAATCGATTAACGATGCTCAACAAGGCATTAATTTATTAAAAATAAAAATAGTTTATATCAAAATTAAAATGATTGGATAATTTTTTTTAATTGTTTAGATTTTTAAAGAATATAATTTTATTTTATATTATAAAAAAATTATTCAATTTTGAGAAATAAAATACAATTATTTAGGGGTTTTAGAGAGAGAATTAGGGATTTTAAAGATATAGGAATTTTAAAGATAAGATATTTGAGAAATTTTTTAGGAATTTTAGAAATTTTTTTGTTCACCATTTTTTTTGAAAAATACAATTTCATAAGTTTTAGAAAAATAAAACACATTCAACTGTGGCTAGCACAGTTGGCTATACATGCCTCCCATAAAAGAAAAGTCATAGATTCAAGTCTCACTCTCCTTCACTAGGAAGATGTGAGAATTTATTTTCACACAGTTATGAGTTAGGTTGGATTAGATTATTTGTCCAAAGTCTATATTAGAGAAGCTCTTGAGTTAGGTCACCCCATCACTTCTTTAAAAATAAAAAATGAAAAATAAAACACAATTATTTAGGAATTTTAGAGAGAAATTTTAGGCATTTTAGAGATAAAGAGAGGTTTTAGGATTTTTCTTAAATATAATGAATTTTAGTTTAGGGGTTTCTTGGGTCTTTAAATTGTTTAAATTTTTTGAAGAATATTATTTGTAGTATGATTTTGCAATATTAAAATTTGATTTTTAGCATTAAAAACATATTTTATTTGGACTATATAGGTTTAAATTGTTGGAAGGTTTGGGCATAAAAAAAAAAAAAAATTGTTGAAATGTTAGTTTTGTCACTTAACATTGTTATGTAGGGTGAAATAGTCTTTCTATTATTTTTAAGGACAATTTGAATATTTAAAAAGTTTTTTTTAGCTTATGTCAATAATTTTCATCTTTGTCAAGCTGCAGGAATATAATAAGGGTGCAATGTAATTTTAAAAATCACGGATCATTGTTCTAAACCAGAGATAAGGTAAGTATAATTTACTCATTTAACATTTAACCACTATATTCAAGAAATTTGAATCAGTTCAAAAGATTTTAATTTTAATTTTAATTTTGTAGTAGTACTTATCCTATTAATTTGGTTTTTTACTCAATTAATTATATGATTACGAATTTTTAGAATAAGAGACGTGCATAAAAATACTCAAAAGAGCAACAAAAAAAAAAACACACACACACACACACACATCTTTTTTATATTTTAAAAAATGTTCGACCTAGCATATTATGCAACCAGGCAAGGATTGGTGATATGTTGTGCCAAGAAACAATGGCTCTTTTTTTTGTGTGATAAATTGTGTGAAACGGCTCAAAAGTAGCTGGGTTGAATAGGAAACCCCAAGGAATTCTTGGAGAAAGTAAGAAAGAAACGAAGTGGAGGGGAAGATTAGAAATAGGTAAAGCCCCACTTGAGCTGCTCCTACTTGTTTTAGACTTCAACTGCAACAAAATTCAAACATCGGACTTGAGTATGTGACTCGTTTCCAAATGTTAGGTCCTTTGTCAAAATATGAGAAGTTTCTGTTGGTTTACAGGAAATCCTTTATAATTATTTCACATGACCAAAAATGTGTATACATACATACATATATATAAGCTAGATGCAGGCAAGAAAGGAGTTAATTTAGGCTTAAACCAAATCCATATCATGAAAAATAATGAATCTTTTAAATCAGCCTGGAGGCCTTGTTTTTTCAGTTTAATGAATGAAATGACCCTCCCTTGCCATAGACTCCGGTCTCCCCAACCTGAGAATTTAGTTCCAAGTTTCTGATACAATCATCTGGAGACTTTACAAGCAACTTCAACGAAGGATGATACATTTTATCAAAAATTACCGTGATTGTGATATGCATAACATGATGTGGGTATGCTAGGAGCCTTTTTTGAAGAATAATGAGAATGATCTAAGTTTCATTCTAAAAAAAAGTATTAGTAGACGTTGAGTTGATCAGTTACATTTTTAGGAACGGAAACCCTATCTTGACTTCAAACAACAGTGAGGTGGACAATACTCATCGCTTAGTCATGACCGAAGCTACCACGGGGCCAAATACTTTGTTTAGACCTCCAATTTCACTTTTTTTGTCATTTATAATAATTTTTATTTTCGTAATTATTTTGTTTAAGAAAGTCCAAATTGACTTCTACTTGTGACTATAGTTTCCTAGTTTTCTAAAAAGTCCATATTTTTATTAATTTTGGATTTTTTTCTCTTTTTCAGTATTATTATAATTTTTTAATAAGACTAGTATAAGGAATTAGTATATACCTATTCAGATTAAAAGTAGTTTTAGTCTATATATAATGTAAAACAATTTTTATTATTCGGATTATTAATAATATATTTTTGTTTAAAAATTTAAGATATGTTCTCTTTGGGTGAAGAATTCTCTTTATTCTTAGTTACTAAATAATTTAACATATTACGCACTGCATTACTAAGTCCACCATATCATCCATAGCCAACAGGATCATTCAGTTGTGAGACATTGTGCAGATTACGCCACAGGGAGGGAAACAGAAACCATACAACTGATGGAAAAAGTAGCAAACTTCTCTTATTATGAAGTTAGTTGATTAGTGTCCACATGAAGAGTACCTAGATTTTTACATGCTTTCGAGTGCAAATAGAAATCCATCGACAATGTACCACAAAAGCATGGTAGGAAGAGTGCCCTCTATTTTGGCATAGACATGGACTTGAACTTCTATAGTCTCAACTCACTTCTGACATCAATGATGTGTTTGGCCCGCTTTGTGTAAAGTGTGTACGCTCGCAGGTATGTAAGAGCCTAATTAATTAGCCTCAAACGTTTAAGCTTTTCAAGATATTCTTCTGGCAATTGATGATCAAGCGACTGTTAAGGAGTAGGAATTAGAACAGCAATGCAATTTTCTAGGAAAGGGAATCAAGATAAGCAATTATCAAGGTAAGAGAATAAATATAAGCAAGGAGATCAAGAAATGCAGTTGACTGTGGCAGGGTATCAAGGCAACAATGACTCTGGAGATCAACGAATGCACTTTTATTTTTTAATCCAAATATTTCTCACCCTGTCGGTTTATGAGTGATCAAGGACTAATTTTGGAAGTGCTAATCCCACCGCCCACAAACAAGAACATCATTTAAAGTACGGTACTCACTAATTAGGAGATCACGAATGCACTTGACTGATGTACAAAATAGCATTGTATAAGGTAGAAATCACTCAATCCAATTTTCTACTCTAGAATGTATAGGTTATGGGACTCACTGAAAGTCAAAACCTTAATGGTTTTATTGTTGAATATTTTAATAAAATAAAATTACCACCAGCCGTTATGGCTTAATTCATCAATGTTACCACTCTTGAATTGTCTAATAAATCACAATTCAATTATCAATTTTTACGATTCATATATATATATATATATGCATAGAGATATACAATAAAAAAAAGGGATACATACATTCTCTTTACTTCATCTTCCTCATCTCCTTGATATGTTTTTCCTAATACTATTTTGTATTGTTTTTATGGGCAACTAGATCAGATACCACAAGACTCGCCATTTTATTGACGAACATATAGTTGGTACCATTTATGAGATTCATGGGTTGTATCTTGGAGTTGTTTGTGACCGGCTATATCCGCACGTGGAGAGGTACTAAGGTTTTAAGACAGTGTCCTACGCATGCCTCTCATATGCTCATAATGTTAGGTAGTATGGATTCTGATAAGTACTAAACACTAGTCCCTCCTTCGCTGATAAAGAGATGACTTGACTAAAGTGTTTTTCAAGAAGAGTTGGGTAAGAAGTGAGAGGAAAGTGTTTTGTACAGTGACAGTTAGAGTGTTATTCATCTTGTAAAGAATCCAGCATTTTATTCTAAGACGAAACACTTTCAGTTGTGATATCATTTCATTTGTTTTCTTGTGAATGATGGAGTTTTGTCTCTTAAGAAGTTCATGACAGTGAGAATCCAACAGATATGTTAAACAAGGTAGTCACCACTGAGAAACTGAAGTATTGTGCAACTTTAGTTTGTCTTCAAGCTCGAGGACGAAAGACAGTTGTTGTAGTATTCTTTTATGTGATAATGTAATATTGAACTTGTGTATATCAAGTTCCAAGTGAGAAATTGTTGGGTAGTATGGATCCTAATAAGTACTAAACACTAGTCCCTACTCTGCGGATTCAACTTCACGGTAAGTTGGCCAGGGGGTTGCAAGGGAGTAGGAACCCCCTTGCCTAAAGGTGGGGGTTCAGGGATGTGGCCTCGAGGTGAATTTTTCTGAGGGTGCTTTTGGTATTTCATATTATTTTTTCGTTGCTCTAATTCTATATATTTATAGTTGAGAAGCAGCATCTCATTATAATTTGTAACGCTTTTAGATCATAGTGAAATCGTAGTAGTTGTGGACGTATTCCTATTCTGAGGTGAATCACGTAAATCTTTGTGTTCTTGTGTGTGTGTATGATTTGAGATTCGTTTTCTTATTTGCTTTCATGTCTCACTGATCCTGGCTAGGTAACTAAATTCTTAACAACACAGATACATTTTCATATACTCTATTTTATACCTAATTTCATCTTATTTCAATTGATTTGTTGTTGTGTTATCAGAACTGTAAAATACATTGCTAGAATATTATGATATTGAATATATTATTTGGAAAAATATAAGAATTCTCCAACATTTATTGATGGTGGATTCCCTCAATGAAGCAAAACCATATTCTCTCCGAATGTTATTATTGTCTGTGGCATGAAAAAGGTACCAAATCTAGAATATCTGTATTCGAAGTGGACTTCTTATGATAGAATCCTTATCCATCCTCTCAACATTTCTTTTGAACTATGAATTCCAACAAATTCAAATGATAAAAAGATCAAATTTGTCCTCTATAAATGATTAAATTTGTCATTTTAAAAAATGCTGCCATAGCTTGGTTTCTATTGGGAAACCTCTTGATGACAAAAGCAAGAAGTAATGGTTTTTTAATGGCCTCAGAGTTGGCCATGGCCACCTACTCGAAGTTATACCGACATTGTACCACGTGTATAGAATTACGAGACTCGTGTTGGTTTATTTAGTTTTTTGGGCCTCGTAAACTTAGGGGATTCTATAGATGTACGATCACCCTCTTCCTCATCCTTAAGACTCCAATTGCTGTACACAAGTCTAGAAGCTTTCCCTTGATCTTGGTGATCACCCTAATTCAAAAGGTCTAAAAGTCACCCACTTAGCTCATTAGCTTTTCTCTATTAGTTCCTTCACTCTCTTACCCCACAACTTAGTCACAACCTTTTAAACCTCAAGTTCTCTACTCGACCTTAGATGAGAGAACTCTAACCTTCACATTTATCTCAGATAAGAATGAACTCCTGATAGGAATGGTCATCTACCAAAGCAACCCTCAATTGGTCGCTTGAGCTAGGGGTTGTTTGGAAATTCTTTAAATTGAATTAGGTCAGAACTACCCATATTAAGTTATCTAATTTTTAAGAAAACCAACTCCTCTCTGGTTTGACTTTTTTCAGGTTTTAGTATTTTTTAAAACCAGACATGAATTAATATAATATTAAAGGTACTTACTAAACAACAAAAAATTTAAAATCAGTTCATCTGTATTCTACAGAATCGGTACTAACCTTTCCTAAATAGGCCCTAGAGTTCTAGAGGTATCGAAGAAATGATAAATTAAAAGACTTTGATACATATAATAGTCTAAATTAAATATTTAATGAGCCTAATTTTTTTATTAAGAGGCTCTTTTCAAGAGACCCATATTCACTCGGAATATGAGTTTCAAAAATAAGTTCAAATTTCTTTTAGTTAGGGAGGTTAAGGTTAAAAACTCATACACTGGACCTACTCACTCGTGATAAAGACATTGGCCTGATAACCTAAACTTACCACTTCTTGTCCTCAAATTCTAGGGAAAATGCTTGATCTTATTATTTTTGTAATTTTTTTGGGAAACCTCTACAATATTATTTCTATTCTTTCTTTTCTTTTTTCTTTTTTCTTTTTTTTTTGGTTTTTTGAGAGGTGAACTCATTCTGAAAATTAAGGAACAAATTTTCAATTTCATAATGGAAGGATCTCCTGAAAGTAAAATTTTGAGGGACTTCAAATATAAATTGCAGGATATATCAACATTAAGTAAATATTATACAGAAATTGGCTGCTTGTCTAAGGACTAGTTTATATAATACTATAGTCTAAATCACATAAATCATAACTATTCAATGACTTGAAGTCTTACCTGAAGCATTGACACATTCTTTTCTTGCTTTTGCTTTTCATTGCAACAAATCGAGCCGAAGGTAATCACAAGAATGCAAGCAACATTTCTCTTTACCACCATTAAAGTCTTCGAATTGGATTTCTATAAACTCTTCTACCAAGCTTTACTCTTCCTGGAAGAATCCTCAATAGAATTCGGTCAACATGTTTGTAGTACCACCATCTCCATCTTTCACAAAACAAAAGTGACCCGATAATGCATCCAAAGCCTGTGATAACACCCAACTCGGCACTTAACCAATCCCAATCAATCTCAGTTTCAGGATGTGAATGCATGTCGCCGCCAGATGCTGGTGGTGGTAATCCTGCTGCAGTGGTGCTATTACAGCTTGTGTTTGAAGGTTCCCCACATAACCCCTTGTTCCCTTCAAAGGAAGTTTCTGTAAAAGTTTGAATCTGGGGCCCTCTCGGGATCACTCCAACTAATTGATTGTATGACAAATTCAAGAATGAGAGGAATGTAAGAGTTGCGAGCTGCATTGGGATTTCGCCACTCAACTTGTTGTATGAGAGGTCTAATGAGCCCAACTCTTTCAAGTTTCCAATTGTTGGTGGTATTGGACCTCTGAGGGCATTATACGACAAGTTGAGCAAATAAAGCGATTTAAGGTCCCCAACTTCTTTTGGTATTTCTCCTTGAAACTTATTCTTTGAGAAATCGATGGAGGTGAAGATAGTGAGAATTTTCACCAGCTCTAACTGTCGCCCTTTAATGGAAACTGTAACTCTATTCTGGTAGTATCTTCCATTTGATGGATTACCATTACTAAGCATCAATGGTTCTTCATCCTTATGAACCATCATCGCCCTCCAATTCAAGAAGCTTCTGGGTGGTAGATTGCCAATAAAACTGTTGGAAGCTATGTCGATGATCTGAAGAAGTGGCCAACTAAGATTGGCCCCTAGGCAGCGAATGTTTCCCTGGAATCTGTTGGATCGCAAAACAAGGACACGCAAACTCGAAAGAGATTTCAACCAGCACGGAAAGGCATCATGTATTTTGTTGTTCCCAAGGTTTAGAATCTCTAGCCCTCTGCAATTGGCCAAAGATTTTGGAACCACCCCTCTGAAATTATTTCCATTGAGATCTAAAGTCTGTAATTGACAATTGATGGGAAAAGTCCCGGAAATATTTCCATGAAGATTATTTCCCTGTATATTTAGTACCTGAAGAGTCTGGGTTGTCTGTTCAATTAAACATGATGGTATTGCGCCCCTCAAATTATTGTTAGACAACTCGAGAACTTCAAGCGAACTCCCATTGCATATTGATTCAGGAATAACTCCGGTGATGTTATTGTTTGAAAGGAATAACCACGTAACATCGGTGAGGTAATTACCAATATCAACTGGAATGGAATAGTTGAAATTGTTGCTGGAATAATCTAAGTAGTTAGATAGTGGTGGTATTGGGATTTGTCCATGGAGTTGGTTGGAATGCAGATCAAGATCCAAAGTAGCGTTGCCAAAACTATAAGGCTTTTGCAGATCCACTAGGAGATTGTGAGATAGATTCAAATAGGAGTAACCATTACCCGCGAGTTCCCAGATCCAATTGGGTATTTCCCCACTAATTTGGTTGTTTGAGAGGTCCAAATAATCCATATCGGATTGGTTCTTTAAATTGGGAAATTGTTGTAGCTTGCAGGAAGCCAAGCTCAACCCAGTCAAACGGGGGAAGGAAGAATTACTACCACTTGCATCAATTGACAAGCTGTTATACGCAAGGTCAAGCATAATGAGATTACCCAGCCTCTGAAATATTTCAAATTGCATGGTGCCACTGAAGTTGTTAAAAGAAAGAGTGAGGCCTCTGAGGCTTCCAAGTTCCAAGATAGACATGGGAATGAGTCCTTCTAATTTGTTATTACTCAAATCAAGAAGCTGTAATAGAGATGAAGATGCGTTTGGAAATTCAGGAAGTTGACCCTCAAATTGGTTTTGTTGGAGTAGAATTTCTGACAATGACGAGATGCCAATGAGAGACGATGGGATAGTCCCACCCACAGAATTTTCACTCAAGTCTATAGATGTAAGATTCACAAGGCCGTCAAAGTGACTCCAGGGGATGGTACCTGTTAAATTATTGCAACACAGGTTTATGTAAATGAGACTTTTGGACATACGAAATGATGGAATTGGACCCGTAAACCGATTCACTGCCAAATATAAGTCGGTGAGATTTTTGGACTTACGAAGTGATGGAATTGGACCCGTAAAGTTGTTTCCTGACAAATCTAAATAGACAATGTGGGTAAGTTTGAGCACTGAATCTGGAAAAAATCCCTCTAATTTGTTGCTTCCTAAGTCAAGAACCAACAGTGTTGGTATCTGGAAGATCCTTTCTGGCACTTTTCCATAAAATCCACAAGAAAAGAGATGCAATTCAGTCAAGTTTGAGTAATCCGCAAAGAATTCAGGAACCCGAGCAGAGATATTGTTGTAATTCAGACGGATCAGTGAGAGAGACCGAAGATTCACAAAGGATGAATCGATAGGGCCTGAAAGACTACAGAAAGACAAGCCCAATTCTTGCAGATTGGATAGCGACGATAAGGCTTGACTCCACTCGTGACGGTGGGCCGATATATTTATACCATCAAGATAGAGCTGTTTAAGCTCCGTCAAATTGCGAAAAAGCAGCTTTAGACTTGGGTTCTTTACAACTAGCCGATAATTATAAGAGAGGTCAAGGGTAACCAACCTTGTCATGCGCGAAATCTCGATTGGAATTTGCCCGCCAAAAGAAGAGAGAGTCATATTCAGATATATCAAATTAGATAGCTTACCGAACCCGGACGGAATCTGAGAACCGTCCAAGTCATTGTGAGCCAAATTCAGCCTCTGGAGATAGTGCAGACTAAAGAGACTACTTGAATTGTCGATTCCACCAGAGATTGACTCATCATTCAAGTCGAGATCAATAACATGACCCTCCTGATTGCACATTACACCGCCCCATTTGCAGCAATCGGTACCTTCATTCCACGACCCCAGCTTGGGTGAATTTGAAGAACTGAATTTGAGGCTCTTCTTTAATTGGAGCAGCAGACTTCTCTCACGGTCTACACATTGGCTGTATGCTGAAATGCTACTTCCGCAGCCGCAGAAGATTGAGAGTAAAATCAAGAAAAGCCAAACGAAGAGTGAAATTCTCATTGTTTAGCAAGTAAGAGGGACAGAAGTGAAGAGGTGTTGTCTTGCTGGGATGCTGGCCTTATAATGCCGGGTTGAGTCATGATTTGACATTTGCCAATATGAAATTGACTCTTCAAGGCCTTGTGGTCAAGATGAGTGGAGGCCACTTGTTTTTCACTTCATGGGTGAGACATGATTTGACAGTTGCCAATATGAAATTGAGTCTTCAAGCCCTTGTAGTCAAGATGAGTGGAGCCCACTTTGTTTTAATTTTTCGTGGGTGAATCATGATTTGATAGTTGCCAATATGAAATTAACTCTTCAAGCCCTTGTAGTCAAGATGAGTCGAGCCCCTTTTTTTTTCTTTTCCATTGGTGATGGAACAGCCCAAAACTAGCCGTGTTCTTTGGGGTGTTTTGAAAACAATCACGAAAATTCTTGAAAAATAAAAAGGCAGCAACAGCCCAAAACTAGTCATGTTTATTTCCGAAATTGCATAATATGAGGGAGTAAATTTATGGACAGAAGAAAAGGATCAAATAGGCAGGGTGTGTTTTTTGAGCAGATTACAGATTTGCTGCATGGTCTATTGAATTTCATCTTCTCAGCTAGTGAACATAGCAAAAGAAAATTTGAGATTTAACAACTTATGGTAGTGCAATGAAGAACACACCAAATATAAAGTTTACTTCCTTTTCATCTTTACCTTTCCCTAGTTAGGTGGTCAGACTATTTAATTCTCTAATTTACATCCTTTTCCACCGCTTATTATAATCCCAAAAACACGGTATGTTGGAAACTTTAGAGATTGAAAAGACATCCTTTATTGGTAGTAGCAATCCTTGCTTTTATTGCACTCGGGAAATTTTGAAACGCAACGAAGAAAGAAACAATAACGAAGAAAAAGACTCAATATTTAAGACCTACGTGTGAGAAAGCAACACCTTGTTGGAATTTAAGATGCACCCTTTGACAGGTTGTAAAAAGTTAGTCAGAGCTCATGGAAGAGAAACAAGCAGAAGATACAGCTCCTTTGTGTTCTCCAACTCCAAGTACCACATGACTCAATGGTATTTCCTAGGCCTCGAAGCTTAGCTCTTTAATTTACAAGGTAGAAATAGAAAATGCCTCTTTATCATTATCAATACTATAAAACATATACTTTTAGAATTTTCACTCTTTTGGGAGGGTTTCTTAGAAACATAAAATCTTAATTGTCAATGAAAGGGTTGGACAGGAAAGAGAAAAAAAATAATTCAATGTGATAACATGGTGAGTCATGTCATATTGTTATCTATATGGAGATACAATTTGGCTCAACAAATTGAGAATACTTAGCATTACTCATCAACTAAAATAAGTGAATGTGGTTATCAATGATGTTGTTCTTTTCTGGTCGGAAGGCATCCTATCCTTAGCTACCTGTCAAGAACTTAAGGTCAGAGGGTCACCGGGAAGGCTCCGGTAATAGTCACTCCGATGATAAAGTTAGTAAGAAATAAAAGCAGTAATTCAAGAGAAGAATTGAACATAAATTGAAAATGTATCTTATTTCCTTATTTATAGCCTGGAGATCTCCTAAGTTGAGTAGGATTAACAGTCCTGAAAATAGGGATTTGAAGATACCCTCAAGATAGTAGTTGTCATATAGAACTCTGTTTCCCTATTATGAGGTCGGTAGGATATGGAAGGTGGTGCTAGGTTCTGAATCTAGTGCCTCTGAACCTTCTGTGCCTGGTTAACCTAGATAAAAATAACCTATCCCGATCTGTACCCTGAAGAGCTCTTTACAGACACGTATCATGCCCAAGATATGGTTGTCAAATTATAGTTTATCAGTTACTCCCTCCTGAGCCTTAATTATGTAACATACTCAAAACTGAGGTTAGCGTTTCTAAGACATTACATGTGTGGCAGTCATAAATGCGTTGCTCTGTATTCCAAGGAGATAGCCGTTGATGTGACTTTATTGTGTCAGTCGCCGATTGATTTTATGAGGCCATTATTACCTCAACCGCCACAGTGGTTCAGAGGTGATGCCCCGCACGTGAATACCCGTTGGATTAATTTAAAAAATGGGGCAACATATTACTGCTCCCCTTTTCAACACTTTAGCATTTTGAGAGCTTTCAAACCTCAAGAGAGAATTTCACAATTTAAATACTTCAAACTGTAAAAGAGATCTTGAGTGAGGCCAACTCCGGCGCCTCAAGAAAATCAACTCTGATCAAAGTTGCGGTCCGGTTCGGTTCCAAAAACATTCCCTAAATTCTTTTCAACTTCTTTTTTTTTTCCTTTTCTTCTACTCTTCTTCATTTTTTGTTTAGACCATGTCTGCCTCTGATGCTCAATCAAGCACTGGTAATGAAATCGTAGATCTACAAGGAGTAGATGACCAAGTAGAAGTATATTTAGTTAGAAGCCCTTTAGAAAACATAGAAAACAAATCTATTGATAGTCCAGTTATGAGTTCTATGGTCCGGATAGTTGAGGTTTTCATAAAGCCCAGGAACTTAGGTGGAGAAACTTCTAAAATATCCCACAAAAAGGAGGAGGGTGAGAGTGCCATGACTTAGAGCATGATAGATGCTCTAAAGGCTGCTTTTGATTTTCCTAAAAACGTGTTCTGTAGGGTACCAGGACATACAGACCGTCCCTCTAGTATCCAGTACTGTGAGATCTGTGCTTACCTTGAATGGTTTGAGATAGAGATTCGATTTCCGTTTCACTCTTTTATTAGGAAATTTTTTAGTTGGTTTAAGATTTGCCCAACTGACTTGAACATAAACAGTTGGAGGCAATTGCTAGGTTCCATAATTTTGGGTCATCTAAACGACGTCGAGGTAGATCTCCCTCTAATTAGGAGTACTATGGATTTGAAGTACCTGAGGTCAAAAGGCATGTTTTACATGTCTTTTGATAAGACATTTAGACCCCTTTCCTCTATACCCTCCTTTAATAAGACTTGGAAGAAATGATACTTCTATGTCAAGGGAAGCTGGGAGTTCGAAGATTTCGAGAGCTAAGTTTCAACCTTCCCATGTAGGACTAGTATCAAGGGTGAGCCCCCCTCCTTTTTTTTTTTGTCCTCGATCTCTTATTTCTATGTATTTTGATTTAACTCATTTTGTCTATACAGATAAGACGACGTGGAAGAGGTCGATCTTTACTTCTAACCTATAAAGGAAGTATAAGAAACTTCTTCAAACCAACGACCATTCGCACGAAGCCATTCTTACCCCCAAGAAACCTAATAACCTGTAAAGGAAGTATAAGAAACTTCTTCAAACCAACGACCGTTCGCACGAAGCCATTCTTACCCCCAAGAAACCTAATGGATGCTGGGTTGGTGCAAGATCACACTGCAAGTTTGAAGAAGTCTCTGGTCACCAGGTGGGTGCTAGGAAAAAAGAAGAAGATTGGGGAGAGTTCATCCCCTACGAGCCTCCCCCTTAAGAGAAGAGAATAAGACTAATCTCCAACTCCTCCGAGAGAACTGTCTTAGAGGATTTGGGAGTTTCTCCTACTCGAGAGGCCCTTCTACCCCCACTGCCTTCCGTGCTTAAGAAGAGAAGGGGAAGGGGCAAATCTGTTGTCACTTCTTCAAGGCCTGATGACTCCGGTGTGACAGCCGTGAAGAAGGCCTACAAGGATTCTTGGGCAATATGCTCAAGCAAATTCACAAGGCTGAAGTCCCTAAAGATAGCCAAGGACCTGATGGTTATTCACATAAGGGTGAGATTTCAATCGTTTTCCTTGTTTTCTGTATTCTTCATATATTCAACTCTGACTTGATTGTCTTTATTTTGTGTTGTTTATTTTTTTTCAGGCTGACCATGGTTTGGCAGCTATTATGGACTACCGTGAGAATCTCGAGCAGATTGACACCCTCTAATCTGAGCTTGATGAGGCCAAACTTCAGTTAGGGATGGCGCAGTCTTCGGTGGTGGCTACTGAGGAGAAACTGAAGAAGGCCGCCAACTCCTACTCCATCTTGGAGTCTGAGAATAATGCCCTTGCTATTGAGCTGGAAGACCTCCTTCTAGAAGACCTCAAAAGGAGGTTTGGAGACTTCCATGCTGCTTCTATCAGGAAGGTTTAGGACACCGTTAAAGCTGTTAGAGCTCAAACTTAGGTGGATTTGAAGGCTGAAGTCCAGGATCTGAGGGGTGAACTCATTGAGTATAGATACCGAACCTTCAAGACGATGCTCCGTAAGAAGTATCTCAACTTGGATCTAATTGGGATAAATGATATCGAAGTCTCCTAAGTTGGGATTGATACACTAGATGCTGATGATGAAGGAGAGGAAATGGATCTAGAACTTTCTCAAGTAGCCCCATCAAAGACTGCCGAGCCAGCAACAGAGTAGACTTGGAATTTTTTGTATATATATATATATATATATTATCTTATAATTTTTCCATTTTTAGGCTAATATATGAAATTTTGATCATTCCAAAACTTGTGTCTTGCTTGATATCTTTGTGGTATATTTAACTTCAAGATAATTTCTTCAATATCTAGGTCAGCAGAAATATAAGCTTTTTTTTAGAGACTCCAAAGCACTCATAAGGTATTTCAGAGGTCTGAATAACAGGATATACAGAACCATGACACTTATAAATAAAATAAGGTTTCTTAAGCATCTGCGTACTGATAATTCATAATATACAGACTTACAACACTTGTAAATAAAACAAGGCTTTTCTTAGAGGTCCGAGGAATGAGAAAATGAAGTAGATCCATTACACTTGTAATGAATATAAGGTCTTGAGGGGTTTGTACATTTATTTAAATGGACCAAACCTATAATACTTGTAATGGATGCAAGGTTGTTAGGGATCTGTACATTGATTTAAATAGACTAGACTTGTAACACTTGTAATGGATACAAGGTTTTTAGAGATCTGTGCATTGGTTTAAATGGACCAGACCTGTAACATTTGTAATAGATACAAGGTTTTTAAGAATCTGTACATTGGTGAAATAGACCAGACCTGTAACACTTGTAATGGATACAAGATTTTTAAGGATCTATGTATTGATTTAACTAGACCAGACCTATAATACTTATAATGGATACAAGGTTTTTAGGGATCTGTGCATTGATTTAAATGGACCAGACCTGTAATACTTGTAACAGATACAAGGTTTTCAAGGGCCTGTACATTGATTTGAATGGACCAGACTTATAACACTTGTAATGGATACAAGTCTTTTAGAAGTTTGTACATTGGTGAAATGGACCAAACTTGTAACACTTGTAATGGATACAAGGTTTTCAAGGGCCTGTACATTGATTTGAATGGACCAGACCTATAACACTTGTAATGGATACAAGGCTTTTAGGAGTTTGTACATTGGTGAAATGGACCAAACTTGTAACACTTGTAATGGATACAAGATTTTTAGAGATCTGTGCATTAATCTAAATGGACCAGACCTGTAATACTTGTAATAGGTATAAGATTTATAGGGGTCTGTACATTAATTTAAATAGACCAGACCTGTAACACTTGTAATGGATACAAGGTTTTTTGAGATCTGTGCATTGATTTAAATAGACTAGACCTGTAACACTTGTAATGGATACAAGGTTTTTAGGGGTTTGTACATTGATTTAAATGGACCAGACCTATAACATTTGTAATAGATACAATGTTTTTAGGGGTCTGTACATTGATTTGAATGGACCAAACCTGTAACGCTTGTAATAGATACAAGGCTTTTAGGGATCTGTACATTGACAACAAGCTTTGAAGTGAATCAAAAGTAGCTTTATTATTGATAATATTTGCGTAAGTGTTTGATGTTCTAAGGTTTGGGTACAGGCTTCCCAGTTGAATCTTCCAACTAGTAAGTCATAGGTTTGATGATCTTGGTTACTTTGTAAGGTCCTTCCCAATTAGGGACGAGTTTTCTTATGGTAGGATCTTTAGTGTTTGGAAGCACCCTTCTCAGGCCGTGATCTCCGAGTTGGAAATTATTTGGTTTTAACACTTGACTGAAACATTTAGCCATTCTCTGTTGGTAGGCCTCAGTCCTGATCCAAGCTTGTTCACGTCTTTCTTCTATAAGGTTGAGATTTTCTACAAGTTATTGGTCACTGGTTTCTTGGTCAAAATAGTTTGTTTTAAGGGTCGACATGTCAATTTCAACAAGAATGATTATATTGATGCCATAGGCAAGTGAAAATGGTGTTTTCATAGTTGGGGTTCTTTTAGTAGCTCGGTAGGCCCAGAGCACTCCGGGAAGCTCTTCGACCCATCTTCCCTTGGCTTCCTCTAACTTCCCCTTTATTGCTTTGAAAATAGTATGGTTGGTAACCTCGGCTTGCCCATTAGCTTGAGGATGCCCTGGAGAGGAGAAGTGGTAACTGATGTGTAGGTCTTTACAGAACTTCCCAAATACTTTTCTGGTAAACTACGCCCCATTGTTTGAAATAATGACTCAGGGTATACTGAATCTGCACATAACATTTTTTCAAGTGAAGTTTTTTACTTCTACCTCTGTGATGTGGGTCAATGGTTCAGCTTCTGCCCACTGAAAGAAATAGTTAATAGCGATTAAGAGGAATTTTCTATTCTGAGGGGCTTTTGGCAATGGCCTTACGATTTTCATTCCCCACTGGGAAAAAGGCCAATGACTCACAATAAGGATGAATTCATGATAAGGTTGATGTTGGTAAGAAGTGAAACGTTGACATTTGTCACACTTTAGAACATATTCCTTAGCCTACTTTAGCATACTAGGCCAGTAGTAGCCCTGAGTTAGTGCTAGGTGAGCTATGGTCCTACCGTCGTTATGGTTGTCACAGATCCCCTCATGTATCTCGGCTAGGATGTAGTGGGCCTTTTCTAGAATTAAGCACTGTAGGAGGGGTTGTGTGTAAGACATTTGGTAAAATTTTTCTTTAAGAATTAAATACCGAGCAACCCTAATTTGAATTCTTTTGGCATGATTCTTGTCTTCTGGACGTGATCCTTCCTTTAGGTACTGGATGATGGGAGTCATCCAATTCTGAGATTGTTATAAAATTTGAATAGATTGTACTACAATACCAAGTTTTGATTGGTATGAGATTTTTACCACTGAATCCCTTTCTAGCTTGAGATAGGAGGCCATATTTGCTAAAACGTCCGCCTTGGAGTTTTGGTTTCTTTTAATCTTTTGAATAGTAAATTTGTGGAAAGACCGCTTTAGTGATTCCACCAACTTTGAGTATCTAGTCATTTTGTTATCCTTAATAGAATATTCTCCTAAAACTTGACTAACTACAAACTAACGGCTTCATTGTTAGAGGCTCTGAATCCCAAACTAACGGCTTTTTCCGGTTACGATCCCATCAAGAGACTGAAGTATTATACCTACTCCAGAGCCCTTGTCTATAGATGAAACATTGGTGTAAAATAGCCACACCGAAGTGTCTGTAGTGGTTTGAGTTTTTGAATGCTGTATTCTCGTGAATTCTGCTATAAAATATGTTAATACTTAAGCTTTGATAGCAGTTTATAGAACATAGGATATGTCAAATTCTCCTAGTTCTATTGACCATTTGACCAGTCGTCCTGAAACTTCGGGCTTATGTAGGAATAATTTTAAAGGATAAGATGTAGGGATTATGATAGGATAGGCTTGAAAGTATGGTCTGAGCTTCCGAGTGGATATTACCAAGACTAATGCTAGTTTTTCAATTTCGGAGTACCTTGTTTCAGTGTCCAGAAGTGTTTTACTGATGTAGAAAATAGGGCTATGAATTCCTTTGTCTTTGCTAACCAACGTAGAGCTAAGTAAATGAGTAGTTTTTCCCCTAACATTAATTTTGAAAAGAGTCTGAGGGAGGCTAAGTATTGTTTGAGTTGTTGAAAGGTCTCTTCACATTCAGAGGTCCATTCTAGGGCCATACTTCCCTTCAAGGCTTTAAAGAACGGGAGGCACCGATCCATAAATTTAAAGATAAACCTATTTAGTGCTGCTATCATTCCATTCAGCCCTTAAATATCTTTCTTAATTTTGGGTGATTCTAGTTCAATCAAAACCCTGATTTGTGAGGGGTTTACCTCAATTCCTCTTTGGAAAACTAGGAAACCTAAGAATTTTCCTTTTGTGATCTTGAAGGTACATTTTAATGGGTTAAGTTTCATTTTATGTTTCTTCAGGATGTCGAACGTCTGTCTCAAGTGCTGGATGTGGTCACCATTTTGAACACTTTTGATGAACATATCGTCGATGTAGACTTCTATTGTATCCCTAATCTAGAGGCCAAACATTCTATTTATAAGCCTTTAGTACAGAGCTCCAGAGTTCTTTAAACTGAACGACATCATTTTATAACAATAGAGACCTCGTTTTGATATGAAAGTTGTTTTCTCCTAGTCTGGAGAATACATTTGAATTTGATTGTACCCAAAGTAAGCATCCATGAAACTAATGAGTTCGTGACTTGCTGTGGCATGAAAAAGTTGATCAATTCTAGGAAGAGGAAAGCTGCCTTTAAGACAAGCTTTGTTAAGGTCAGTATAGTCAATGCAGACCCTCCATTTGCAATTCTTCTTTTTTGCAAGAACAGTATTGGCGAGCCACTCTGGGTAGAACATTTCTCTTATCATTCCAGCATTAAACAACCTCTAGACCTCTTCATTGATGATCTTGTGATGTTTTGGGAAAAATGTCCTCATTTTTTATCTTACTAGGGGATGGTCTAAATCTGTCATCATCTTATGAGAGATGAAATTAGGATCTATTCTCTCCATATCTCTAGTTTCTCAAGCAATTACTTAAAGGTTGGCCTTTAGGAATTCAAGAATATCCTCTTGCTCAGAAGCAGACTGAGTTAAGCCAATGTGTAAGTACTTTCTGTATTCTTCAATGCTGATAAGTACTTTGACAGATTGCGCTATCTCTTCCTTTGGGACTTAGTGGCTCGTCAATCTCGGAAGGACATTCTTTTGCCTCATGAAGAACCTCCCTCTTCATGAGGGTACTATAATTGCTATTTGGAAGGATTTTCTTTTAGTGCGAGGGCATGACATTCTCGGGCAGTGATTTGACAACCCTTGATGGTAAAAATTTTACTATTGTGGACATATTTCAAGCATTGATGAAAAGTTGAAGTAACTACTTCCATATGGTGGATCCAGGGCCTCTCAATAATGACATTATAGGGAGATTTAACATCTAGGACCATGTATTCAAAGATCAATGCTTTCTGGCCGTCTCTCTCTCCTATCGTGGTCAGTAGGTCAATTCTACCCATTGGAATGCTGAGATTCCAGTAAAATCTTGCCATGATAGCAACGATAGCTCTGATGTCATTAGAGTCGAGCTTCATGTGTTTGAAGGGTCCCCTAATGGATACAAGATTTTTAGGTGCCTGTACATTGATGAAATGGACTAGACCTGTAACACTTGTAATAGATACAAGGTTTTTAGAAACTTGTACATTGATAAAATGGACTAGACCTATAACACTTGTAATGAATACAAGATTTTAGGGGTCTGTGCATTGATAAAATGGACCAGACGTGTAATATTTGTAATGAATACAAGGTTTTTTGGAGTTGTAAATTGATAAAATGAACCAAACCTGTGACACTTGTAATGAATACAAGGCTTTTAAGGGTCTGTACATTGGTTAAAATAGACCAGACCTATAACACTTGTAATGGAAACAAGGTTTTTAGGGGTCTATACATTGATTACAGGCTTTGAGGTGAATAAAAAAGTAAAGTTATTATTGATAATACTTGCATAAGTGTTTGATGATTCAAAGCCTAGGTATAGACTTCCCAGTGAAATCTTCCAACCAATAAGTCGTAGGTCTGACTATCTTAGTTACTTTGTAAGGCCCTTCCTAATTAAGGGAGAACTTCCTCATGGTGGGATCTTTAGTATTTAGGAACACTCTTTTCAGGACAAGATCTCTAAACTAGAAATTAACGGGTTTTAACCCCTAGTTGAAACATTTAGCCATTCTCTGTTGGTAGGCTCCAGTCCTAATCCAAGCTTGCTCGCGCCTTTCTTCCAAAAGATATAGATTTTTTACAAGCTATTTGTCATTGGTCTCTTGGCCAAAGAGATCTATTTTAAGGGTTGGCATGCCAATTTCAATAAGAATGATTGTCTCGATGCCATAGGCTAGTGAGAATGGTGTTTTGGTAGTTGGAATTCTTTTAGTGGTGCGGTAGGCCCAAAGCACCCGAGGGAGATCTTCGACCCATTTTCCTTTAGCCTTGTCCAACTTTCTGTTTATGGCCTCAAAAATAGTACGGTTGGTGACCTCTGCCTACCCATTAGCTTGAAGATACCCTAGAGAGGAAAAGTGGTGACTGATGTGCAAGTCTTTACAGAACTTTTTGAATACCTTTCTAGTGAACTATGTCCTATTGTCTAAAATAATGACTCAGGGTATTTCGAACTTGCACACAACACTCTTCTAAGTGAAGTTTTTTTACTTCAATCTCTGTGATATGGGTCAGTGGTTCAGGCTCTACCTATTTAGAGAAGTAGTCGATGGCGACTAGTAGGAATCTTCTATATTGAGGGCCTCTTGGTAATGGTCATACAATATCGATTCCCCATTGGGCAAAGGGCCAAGGACACGTGATAGGGACGAGTTCATGCTGAGGTTGGTGATGGTAAGAGGTAAAATGTTAGCATTTATTACACTTTCGGACACATTCTTTAGCATGTTTCAGCATATTAGGCCAGTAATAGCCCTAAGTCATTTGCTCGGTGGGCTATGGTTCTTCCGTCCTTATGGTTACCGTAGATCCCTTCATGTATCTCAGCCAGGACATATTGGCTTCTTCTGGAGTTAAGCACTGAAGGAGAGGCTGAGTGTAAGACCTTTGATAAAGTTTTTCTTTAAGAATTAAATACCGAACTACCCTAATTCAAATTTTTCTGGCACGATTTTTGTCTTTTGGAAGCAACCCTTCCTTTAAGTACTGAATGATGAGAGTATCTAGTTCAGAGATTGTTTTGAAATTTGAAGAGCTTGTACTACTTTATTACAAGGTTTTAACTAGTAGAAGATTTTTACCATTGAATCCTCTTCTGGCTTAATATAGGAGGCCATATTTGCTAAAGCATCTGCCTTAGAGTTCTGATTTTTTTCAATATTCTGAATAGTGAATTTGTAAAAAGACTGTTTTAGTGATTCTACAAGCTCTGAATACCTGGTCATTCTATTGTCTTTGGTAGAATATTTTTCCAGAACTTGATGACTATAAGCTGAGAGTTAGAAAATGGTGTCGAGGTCCAGAGCTTCACACTCTAGTGCTAATTTTAATCCAAGGATGAGCGCCTCAAATTCGGCTTCAGTGTTAAAGGCTCTAAACCCCCAATAATGGCCTTTTCGGTTATAATCCCTTCAGGGGACTGAAGTATTATACATATTCCGGAGCCCTTGTTTGTAGATGAACCATCAGTGTAAAGTAGCCATCCCAGAGTGTCTGCAGCAGTTTGAGCTTTTGAATGCTACGTTTCAGTAAATTCAGCTATAAAGTCTTCTAGTGTTTGAGCTTTGATAGCAATCCATGGAACTGTAGGATATATCAAATTCTCTTAATTCCACTAACGATTTAACTAGTCATCCCGACACTTCAGGTTTGTGTAGGACTATCTTTAATGGATATGATGTAGGAATCATGATAGGATGGGCTTGAAAGTATGGTCTGAGCTTTCGAGTATAAATTATCAAAGCTAAAGCCAATTTTTCAATTTTGAAATACCTTGTCTCGCTTGTCCAGAAGTGCTTTACTGACATAAAAATTAGCTTTTTAACTCCTTTGTCCTATATGATTAACGCATAATTGACGACACTTTTTGACACGGCTAAGTACATGAGTAGTTTTTCCCATGGCACTAGTTTCGGAAGGAGATCGGGGGGAGGCCAAGTATTACTTGAGTTGTTGGAAGGCTTCTTCATGTTCATAGGTCCACTATAGGGCCTTACTCTTCCTTAAAGCTTTAAAAAATGGGAGACACCTGATCCGTTGATTAGAGATGAACCTATTCAGTCCTACTATCCTTCCATTTAGTCTCTGAATATCTTTCTTAGTTTAAAGATATTCTAGATCAATTAAAGCTTTGATCTGGATAAGATCTGCCTTAATTCTTTTATGGGAAACTAGGAAACCCAGAAAATTTTCCTCCATGATCCTGAAGGTACATTTGATGGGTTAAGTTTCATTTTGTGTTTCTTCAAGATGTCGAACGTCTGTGATAAGTGCCGGATGTGGTCATCCTTACGAACACTTCTGATGAGCATATCGTCAATGTAGACTTCCATTGTGTCTCCAATCTAGAGGCCAAACATTCTGTTTACGAGCCTTTGATACATAGCCCCAACGTTCTTCAAACCGAACAACATCACTTTATAACAATAGAGACCTCGCTCTTGATATGAAGGTTGTTTTCTCCTAGTCTAGAGGATACATTTGGATTTGATTGTACCTAGAGTAAATGTCCATGAAACTCATGAGTTCGTGGCTTGACGTGGCTTCAACGAGTTGATTGACTCTAGGAAGAGGAAACTTGTCTTTAGGACAAGCTTTGTTAAGGTCGGTATAGTTGACCAAGACTCTCCATTTTCCATTTTTCTTCTTTGCAAGAACTGTATTGGCAAGCCATTTAAGGAAAACACCTCATTTATCATTCTAGCATCAAGCAACCTCTAGACTTCTTCGTTGATGATTTTGTGACGTTCTAGGGAAAATGTCTTCTTTTTTTGTCTTATTAAAGGATTATCTAGATCCGTCATTAGCTTGTGAAAGATGAAGTCAGGATCTATTCCCTCTATATCTATGGTTTTCCCAAGCAAATACCGAAATGTTGGCCTTTTAAGAATTTAACAATATCCTTTTGCTTAGAAGGAGACAAATTTGAGCCAATGTGCAAGTACTTTCCCTATTCTTCATTACTGACAAGCACTTTGATAGGCTCTTTCATTGGTTTTGACCGCACTGTCGCTTCTTTTGAGACTTAGTGGCTCGTTAGTCTAGGAAGGACATTCTCTTTCCTCATAAAGCTTAGGAGATGAGGAGGTTTTTCTTTCATAAGGGTACTGTAATTTTCTATCTAGAAGGTCTTTCTTTTAGTGTGAGGGCTATAACATTCCTGGGCAATAGGCTAACAACCCCTTAATGGTAAGAATTTTATTGTTATGGATATATTTCAAGCATTGATAGAGGGTTTGAAGTAACTGCCCTCATTTGGTGGATCTAGGGCCTCCTAATAATGATATTATAGGGAGATTTAGTGTTTAGGACCATGTGTTCAGAGATCATGGTCTTCTAGTCACCTCACTCTCCTACTGTGGTCAGTATGTCAATTCTGCCCATTAGGAAACTGAGGTTCCCGTTAAATCATGCTGTGACAGCAATGGTAGCTTTGATGTCAATAAAGTCGAGCTTCATGTGTTTGAAGGGTTTGGAGAATAATACGTTAGTAGAGCTTCCAGTGTTTACGAGAACCCTTCTAATATCAAAATTAGCAATTTTGAGTAAAATGACAAAGCATCGCTATGGGACGTATCCCAATAAGGTCCCAATTTAGAGAATGGATATGAGGTTCTGACTTCATCTTTTTCTCAATGGCCAGATCTGGATGATATGGGGCTCTACCCTTACTTCCTGAGCATATCCTTTTGGGCTAGTTAGACGTCTCTGTCATCGTATTGTTAGCATGGAGCCCGAAAATGACTTGATTATTTTACTGTTGTTGATCATTCCAAACTTTTCTCTATTCAGGCCTTTGCTTTAGCCTCTTTTGAGGGGGTCTTTGGTGTCACGGGGTTTTGCCTCCCGTCCTACAGACGAACTCTCTTAGCCATCCTCTCCTTATGAGATGCTCTATTTCTTGCTTCAGAGCTCTGTACTTCTTAGTCGTGTGCCCATGTTCCTTATGGAAATCACAACACTTGTTCTGATTCCTAGAGTCGAGGGTGGCCTTTTAGTGGTTTTGCCACCTTATGTTTTCACGAGTCTAGATCTGTTGGAGTATATGGGTAAGATAAGCATTTATCGGGGTATAGGTCCCATACCTTCTAGAGTTACAATTTTTCTAGGCTCTAGGTGTTGTTATCTTGTGAGACTCTTTGTCCTTCTTCTTGTTGGCGCTTGTTATCCCTCTTTTGAACTTGCTCATCTTATGAGTTTGTCTTTAACTTTCCAGAAATGAGGCTTTTGTATCTTCGAGATTAATATAATTTCGCGCTCTATCCATAAGTGTTGTCATATCGACATAAGGATTCTTAGTTAAGGAATCCTCAAGCATTTAGGTCCAAGGCTTGAAGTGAGGGAGGCCACTAAGAAACTTAAACTAGAGTTGGATATCTCCGTGAATTCGGTATTGAATCGAGTTATGTACTCCCGAAGTGATTCTCTCTTTGCTTGCTTTATAGTTAGCAAGAATTCTGACCCTTTTCTCAACCTTCCTGCTTATAGGAAGCGGTTAAGAAAAAGCCTGTTAAGCTCATAAAAGTGCTCACTGATTTTTGAGAAAGATTGTGGAACCATTTAAAGGCAGTACCCTTTAGGCTGGTTACAAAAGTTTGACACATGAAGGCATCTATAGTCCCCTATAGAGCTTATTGTGTGTTGATAATGAAATAATGGTCTCTAAAGTCCTCAAACACTCGTCGTAGAGAGTGAATTTTGGAACAACGAATTTCTTGGGTTGTTTCTCTATCATTATGGTAGAGGTGAACGGCGTGTAGAACCTACCAAGCAGTTTACTTAGCTCGTTTTGTTTTGGAGGGACATGGAACCCCTTAGTTGAGGTCGTCTGATCTTGAGAGTCTGCTATCTCCTCTACTATTTGAGGGGTTTTAGGTAGGTTTTTTTTGTACGATTGGTACTCGTTGTTAGTCTTGTCCCGCGTTTCCAGGCTCCAAATTCAAGGGGGGAATTCGTTTGGCAACAGTAGAGGGGCGCTGCTCTCTCAAGGCTGGCGGATCAGGGACCTTAGGAGGCTGAAGTCCTTGCTACACTGGATTAGATCTAAAGACCATTGGGATTGGTATTCTTGTCCTGCTCTAGTAATGGACGACAGGATGGAACGTCAGTATTCCTCTCCCTAAAGCTGTTGATGATTGGGGATCGGTCCCCATATGAATGGTACCACAGGGGTGTACCGTAGGCAACTCCTTGTGGTAGGATCCTCCGCCCGTGGTTGTGGCGGGAGGTTGAGGTCCTCTATGAACATTAGTAGGAGGAGGAGGAGGACTGAGCCAGTGAAGCCAATGCTTGTGACATGGCTGTGAGTTGTTCCTACACCTGATCAGACTATCGTTAAATCCGATCAAGTTGTTGTTGCAAATGGACAGGTGTTTGTCCCCTTCTTCTTCCAATAAGAGGCTGATTTTGAAGGTTTTGAGAGTTCTTTCTAGAACGAAAGTTAGGAGCCATTGATTCTTTAAAGAAAAATACAATAGATTTTTTGTTGATGAAAGATAATTAGAACGATTGTTGTTCCCACAAATGGTGCCAAGCTGATGCTGCTCTTTTCTGGTCGGATGAGTTAAGCTAATGCTGCTCTTTTCTGGTTGGATGGCTTCCCGTCCTTTGTTGGCCCTCAAGAACTTGAGGTCAAAAGATCACTAAGAAAGCTCGAGTGATAGTCGCTCCGATAATAAAGTTAGTAACAAAATCAAAACAGTAATTCAAAAAAAGAATTGAACCTCTTATAAAAGTGTACCTTAGGGTCTTATTTATAGGCGGTAGATATTCTAAATCGAGTAGGATTAGGAGCCATAAAATCAAGGGTTTGAAAATATCCGAAGATAGTGGTTTCTATGTAGAATTCTATTTTCTTATTCCGAGATTGGTAACCTGTAGAAGGCGATGATAACCTCTGGACTCATTAGTTCTAAACCATCCATGCTCGGCATACTTTTGTGGGATAACCCTTTAATGATCTGTATTCTAAAGAGTTAAGTAAACACGTGTCACACCATGAACATAGTTGTCAAATTATGGTATATCATATATGTAAAAATATTTTGATAAAAATTTTAAGTTAGTGTAGCATTACCAATTATTTATATATATATATATATATCAGTTAATTGTAAGGCTATTACTTTATGTTGGATACAAATAAATGTGAATTGCTATAATATATAATAGGATTCTTTGGGATTGTACTAGGATAATGAAGCCGCCCTATAATATTTGAGTGACTTATAAGGTTGTTATGTTTGCATTAGATTGGATTTAAATGAATTTGAGTTGCAAAAATCATGATCACATATAGGCAACCTAAGTTTTTCATATGCTTTACATTTCACTTTCTTCTTCTCACAAGTGCTCCTTTGGGTTGGTTGAAATTGTTAAAAATTGATCAAGTAAAAATTAAATTTTTAAAAAATACTTTCAAAAAAGTAGTTTGGTATTTTGATGAATGTTTTTAAATGTGATTATAATATAAAAATTGATGATTAAGTATTAGAATGAGATTTTTCATAAGTGATTCTTTAAATTATAATGTCTTTTTTGCCCTAACGTTTTATTGAATAATTTCAGATGTGTTTGATTCTATAATATTTAACTAATATTTTTAAAATTAATGAAAATATATATAACATATAGCATCAAAAAAAGAAATATATATATATATATATATATTAAAAAAATAGCAATATATTATAATATTGATATAAAGTATATAATTGAAATGGTTCCACTCCTTTAACGGATTTTTTTTTATTTTTTTCCTTCTTTGCGCGAGTGCGTGTGAGAACTCCATTTTAATGTAACCATCAAAAAAATATATTAAATATATCTTTTGTATTAAATAATATGAAAAAATATAATTTAAATAAACTTATAGTTTAGAATTTATATATTAAACTTGGTAAAAGATCAAACATAAATAGACAATAAAAGAGTGGTAGGGTTGAAGTTTTTTCACAAATAACATTAGCAATGTTGCGGCTAAACTCTGCTTTTGGGCCATCGATATGCACTTTTTTAGGCCATAAACGGACCCCCAAACGTGAACTAGGCCCACATTAAGGCGCTGATGGGTGCTTTAAACAATTTTTTGATGAATTTTTAAAGAAAAAATTGAAATACGAAAGTGAATAAGATCATTTGATTCGGAAGACCAACTTGTAGAAATAATATTAGAGTTGTTGTTGGAGATGACTAATGCTATGTTAATAAATAAAATTATTCAAAAAAAAAAACTTTACAAAAAAGGGTGACAATTTTACTTCAATTGTTTATTACTCAAATGATTTGATGAACAATCAACATAAAAATATCATATTTGAATATTTTTTTAAACAAAAGTTTGAATAGTGTGTGTATATATATATATATATATATATATATATATATAGTGTTGACGAGCAATTATTGACGATTCAGAAAGTATAATAGTTTTTTTAATATAATAATAGAGAGAAAAAATCGAACCCAAATCCTCGTATCATTGTATCAAAAAAATTTAAAACGTTCTTAATTTATATTTTTAATGTGATTTGTTAAGATATTATAATTTCAAATATCATAAAATATGATTTTAAAATTATCATATTTTAATATATCATATTAAAAATATAAATAAAGAATATATATATATATATATATAGTAATAATAAAAAAATTTATTAGATGGCGAAGAAGCAACAACCAAAAAAATCGGGTCTATATTTTGATTTAGGGAAGTGGAATGCAAACAAAATTTAAGACAGACGTGCAAGTCACCTGATGTTGAGATAGTGTTTAGTTAGTTTGTTAGAATACGTGATAATGTATTTTTTTAATAATATTTTATTATATAAATTATATTCTATTAAATATTATGTTTTAAAAATAAAATTTTCAATTTTAGGAGGTCATAGTATCCTTGGCCACCACAGGCTCCGCCCTTGTGTTCAGCAATCTATTTATAATGTATATAGAATTAAATTATATTATATATATATATATATATTTATATTTTATTTCATATTACATAAATTTAATTCATTCCAATCTAATCAGACTCAATCCTGACTTCTTTGAACAATGGGATTAAATTTGATACAAATAAATTTGAATTTAAGTTCAAAAAGTCAATCAAGAATCGATTATCTCAAATTTTGAGTTTAGATAAGACTAAGTTAGATCCATTGGATCAACTTGCAATTCTATTAAAATGTATTTTTAAAAATATCTCACCTTAAAAAAAAGTAATTGAAAAACTAGAATCGATTAACGATGCTCAACAAGGCATTAATTTATTAAAAATAAAAATAGTTTATATCAAAATTAAAATGATTGGATAATTTTTTTAATTGTTTAGATTTTTAAAGAATATAATTTTATTTTATATTATAGAAAAATTTATTCAATTTTGAGAAATAAAATACAATTATTTAGGGGTTTTAGAGAGAGAATTAGGGATTTTAAAGATATAGGAATTTTAAAGATAAGATATTTGAGAAATTTTTTAGGAATTTTAGAAATTTTTTTGGTCAACATTTTTTTTGAAAAATACAATTTCATAAGTTTTAGAAAAATAAAACACATTCAACTGTGGCTAGCACAGTTGGCTATACATGCCTCCCATAAAAGAAAAGTCATAGATTCAAGTCTCACTCTCTTTCACTAGGAAGATGTGAGAATTTATTTTCACCCAGTTATGAGTTGGGTTAGATTAGATTATTTGTCCAAAGTCTATATTAGAGAAGCTCTTGAGTTAGGTCACCCCCATCACTTCTTTAAAATTAAAAAATAAAAAATAAAACACAATTACTTAGGAATTTTAGAAAGAAATTTTAGGCATTTTACAGATAAAGAGAGGTTTTAGAATTTTTCATAAATTTGCTGAATTTTAGTTTAGGGGTTTCCTGGGTCTTTAAATTTTTTGAAGAATATTATTTTGTAGTATGATTTTGCAATATTAAAATTTGATTTTTAGCATTAAAAACATATTTTATTTGGATTATATAAGTTTAAATTGTTGGAAGGTTTGGGCATAAAAAAAAAATTGTTGAAATGTTAGTTTTGTCACTTAACATTGTTATGTAGGGTGAAATAGTCTTTCTATTACTTTTAAGGACAATTTAGATATTTAAAAAGTTTTTTCTTAGCTTACGTCAATAATTTTCATCATTGTCAATAATGGTAGCTGACTGCTGTAGGAATATAATAAGGGTGCAATGTCATTTTAAAAATCACGGATCATTGTTCTAAACCAGAGATAAGGTAAGTATAATTTACTCATTTAACATTTAACCACTATATTCAAGAAATTTGAATCAGTTCAAAAGATTTTAATTTTAATTTTAATTTTGTAGTAGTACTTATCCTATTAATTTGGTTTTTTACTCAATTAATTATATATTTACGAATTTTAAGAATGAGAGACATGCATAAAAATACTCAAAAGAACAAAAAAAAAAAACACACACACACACACACATTTTTTTATATTTTAAAAAATGTTCAACCTAGCATATTATGCAACCAGCCAAAGATTGGTGATATGTTGTGCTAAGAAACAATGGCTCTTTTTTTGTGTTATAAATTGTGTGAACAGCTCAAAAGTAGCTGGGTTGAATAGGAAACCCCAAGGAATTCTTGGAGAAAGTAAGAAAGATACGAAGTGGAGGGGAAGATTAGAAATAGGTAAAGTCCCACTTGAGCTGCTCCTACTTGTTTTAGACTTCAACTGCAACAAAATTCAAACATCAGACTTGAGTATGTGACTCGTTTCCAAATGTTAGGTCCTTTGTCAAAACATGAGAAGTTTCTGTTGGTTTACAGGAAATCCTTTATAATTATTTCACATGACCAAAAATGTGTATACATACATACATACATACATACATACATATTAGGCTTAAACCAAATCCATATCATGAAAAATAATGAATCTTTTAAAGCAGGATGGAGGTCTTGTTTTTTCAGTTTAATGAATGAAATGACCCTCCCTTGCCATAGACTCCGGTCTCCCCAACCTGAGAATTTAGTTCCAAGTTTCTGATACAATCATCTGGAGACTTTACAAGCAACTTCAATGAAGGATGATATATTTTATCAAAAATTACCGTGATTGTGATATGCATAATATGATGTGGGTATGCTGGGAGTCTTTTGAAGAATAATGAGAATGGTCTAAGTTTCATTCTAAAAAAAAGTATTAGTAAACGTAAAGTTGATCGTTTACATTTTTAAGAACGGAAACCCTATCTTGACCTTAAACAACGGTGAGATGGACAATACTCATCGCTCCATCATGACCGAAGCTACCACGGGGCCAAAGACTTCGTTTAGACCTTCAATTTCACTTTTTTTTTTTTATCATTTATAATAATTTTTATTTTCGTAATTATTTTGTTTAAGAAAGTCCGAATTAACTTCTACTTGTGACTATAGTTTCCTAGTTTTCTAAAAAGTCCATATTTTTATTAATTTTGGATTTTTTTCTCTTTTTCAGTATTATTATAATTTTGTAATAAGACTAGTATAAGGAACTAGTATATACCTATTCAGATTAAAAGTAGTCTTAGTCTATATATAATGTAAAACAATTTTTATTATTCAGATTATTAATAATATATTTTTGTTTAAAAATTTAAGATATGTTCTCTTTGGGTGAAGAATACTCTTTATTCTTAGTTACTAAACAATTTAACATATTACGGACTGCGTTACTGAGTCCACCTTATCATCCATAGCCAACAGGATCATTCAGTTGTGAGACATTGTGCAGATTGCACCACAGGGAGGGAAACAGAAACCATACAACTGATGGAAAAAGTAGCAAACTTCTCTTATTATGAAGTTAGTTGATTAGTGTCCACATGAAGAGTACCTAGATTTTTACATGCTTTCGAGTGCAAATAGAAATCCATCGACAATGTACCACAAAAGCATAGTAGGAAGAGTGCCCTCTATTCTGGCATAGACATGGACTTGAACTTCTATAGTCTCAACTCACTTCTGACATCTATGATGTGTTTGGCCCGCTTTGTGTAAAGTGTGTACGCTCGCAGGTATGTAAGAGCCTAATTAATTAGCCTCAAACGTGTAAGCTTTTCAAGATATTCTTCTGGCAATTGATGATCAAGCGATTGTTAAGGAGTAGGAATTAAAACGGCAATGCAATTTTCTAGGAAAGGGAATCAAGATAAGCAATTATCAAGGTAAGAGAATAAATATAAGCAAGGAGATCATGAAATGCAGTTGACTGTGGCAGAGTATCAAGGCAACAATGACTCTGGAGATCAACGAATGCACTTTTTTTTTTTTAATCCAAATATTTCTCACCCTCTCGGTTTATGAGTGATCAAGGACTAATTTTGGAAGTGCTAATCCCACCGCCCACAAATAAGAACATCATTTAAATGCACGGTACTCACTAATTAGGAGATCACGAATGCACTTGACTGATGTACAAAATAGCATTGTATAAGGTAGAAATCACTCAATCCAATTTTCTACTCTAGAATGTACAGGTTATGGGACTCACTGAAAGTCAAAACCTTAATGGTTTTATTGTTGAATATTTTAATAAAATAAAATTACCACCAGCCGTTATGGCTTAATTCATCCATGTTACCACTCTTGAATTGTCTAATAAATCACAATTCAATTATCAATTTTTACGATTCATATATATATATATATATATATATGCATAGAGATATACAATAAAAAAAAGGGATACATACATTCTCTTTACTTCATCTTCCTCATCTCCTTGATATGTTTTTCCTATTACTATTTTGTATTGTTTTTATGGGCAACTAGATCAAATACCACAAGACTCGCCATTTTATTGACGAACATATAGTTGGTACCATTTATGAGATTCATGGGTTGTATCTTGGAGTTGTTTGTGACCGGCTATATCCGCACGTGGAGAGGTACTAAGGTTTTAAGACAGTGTCCTACGCATGCCTCTCATATGCTCATAATGTTAGGTAGTATGGATTCTGATAAGTTACTAAACACTAGTCCCTCCTTCGCTGATAAAGAGATGACTTGACTAAAGTGTTTTCAAGAAGAGTTGGGTAAGAAGTGAGAGGAAAGTGTTTTGTACAGTGACAGTTAGAGTGTTATTTATCTTGCAAAGAATTCAGCATTTTATTCTAAGACGAAACACTTTCAGTTGCGATATCATTTCATTTGTTTTCTTGTGAATGATGGAGTTCTGTCTCTTAAGAAGATTCATGACAGTGAGAATCCAACAGATATGTTAAACAAGGTAGTCACCACTGAGAAACTGAAGTATTGTGCAACTTTAGTTTGTCTTCAAGCTCGAGGACGGAAGACAGTTGTTTGTAGTATTCTTTTATGTGATAATGTAATATTGAACTTGTGTTTATCAAGTTCCAAGTGGGAAATTGTTGGGTAGTATGGATCCTAATAAGTACTGAACACTAGTCCCTACTCTGCGGATTCAACTTCACGGTAAGTTGGCCAGGGGGTTGCAAGGGGGTAGGAACCCCCTTGCCTAAAGGTGGGGGTTCGGGGATGTGGCCTCAAGGTGAATTTTTCTGAGGGTGCTTTTGGTATTTCATATTATTTTTTCGTTGCTCTAATTCTATATATTTATAGTTGAGAAGCTGCATCTCATTATAATTTGTAACGCTTTTACATCATAGTGAAATCGTAGTAGTTGTGGACGTATTCCTATTCTGAGGTGAATCACGTAAATCTTTGTGTTCTTGTGTGTGTGTATGATTTGAGATTCGTTTTCTTATTTGCTTTCATGTCTCACTGATCCTGGCTAGGTAACTAAATTCTTAACAACACAGATACATTTTCATATACTCTATTTTATACCTAATTTCATCTTATTTCAATTGATTTGTTGTTGTGTTATCAGAACTGTAAAATACATTGCTAGAATATTATGATATTGAATATATTATTTGTAAAAATATAAGAATTCTCCAACATTTATTGATGGTGGATTCCCTCAATGAAGCAAAACCATATTCTCTCCGAATGTTATTATTGTCTGCGGCATGAAAAAGGTACCAAATCTAGAATATCTGTATTCGAAGTGGACTTCTTATGATAGAATCCTTATCCATCCTCTCAACATTTCTTTTGAACTATGAATTCCAACAAATTCAAATGATAAAAAGATCAAATTTGTCCTCTATAAATGATTAAATTTGTCATTTTAAAAAATGCTGCGATAGCTTGGTTTCTATTGGGAAACCTCTTGATGACAAAAGCAAGAAGTAATGGTTTTTTAATGGCCTTAGAGTTGGCCATGGCCACCTACTCGAAGTTATACCGACATTGTACCACGTGTATAGAATTACGAGACTCTTGTTGGTTTATTTAGTTTTTTGGGCCTCGTAAACTTAGGGGATTCTATAGATGTACGATCATCCTCTTCCTCATCCTTAAGACTCCAATTGCTGTACACAAGTCTAGAAGCTTTCCCTTGATCTTGGTGATCACCCTAATTCAAAAGGTCTAAAAGTCACCCACTTAGCTCATTAGCTTTTCTCTATCAGTTCCTTCACTCTCTTACCCCACAACTTAGTCACAACCTTTTAAATCTCAATTTCTCTACTCGACCTTAGATGAGAGAACTCTAACCTTCACATTTATCTCAGATAAGAATGAACTCCTGATAGGAATGGTCATCTACCAAAGCAACCCTCAATTGGTCGCTTGAGCTAGGGGTTGTTTGGAAATTCTTTAAATTGAATTAGGTCAGAACTACCCATATTAAGTTATCTAATTTTTAAGAAAACCAACTCCTCTCTGGTTTGACTTTTTTCAGGTTTTAGTATTTTTTAAAACCAGACATGAATTAATATAATATTAAAAGGTACTTACTAAACAACAAAAAATTTAAAATCAGTTCATCTGTATTCTACAGAATCGGTACTAACCTTTCCTAAATAGGCCCTAGAGTTCTAGAGGTATCGAAGAAATGATAAATTAAAAGACTTTGATACATATAATAGTCTAAATTAAATATTTAATGAGCCTAATTTTTTTTATTAAGAGGCTCTTTTCAAGAGACCCATATTCACTCGGAACATGAGTTTCAAAAATAAGTTCAAATTTCTTTTAGTTAGGGAGGTTAAGGTTAAAAACTCATACACTGGACCTACTCACTCGTGATAAAGACATTGGCCTGATAACCTAAACTTACCACTTCTTGTCCTCAAATTCTAGGGAAAATGCTTGATCTTATTATTTTTGTAATTTTTTTGGGAAACCTCTACAATATTATTTCTATTCTTTCTTTCTTTTTCTTTTTTCTTTTTTTTGTTTTTGAGAGGTGAACTCATTCTGAAAATTAAGGAACAAATTTTCAATTTCATAATGGAAGGATCTCCTGAAAGTAAAATTTTGAGGGACTTCAAATATAAATTGCAGGATATATCAACATTAAGTAAATATTATACAGAAATTGGCTGCTTGTCTAAGGACTAGTTTATATAATACTATAGTCTAAATCACATAAATCATAACTATTCAATGACTTGAAGTCTTACCTGAAGCATTGACACATTCTTTTCTTGCTTTTGCTTTTCATTGCAACAAATCGAGCCGAAGGTAATCACAAGAATGCAAGCAACATTTCTCTTTACCACCATTAAAGTCTTCGAATTGGATTTCTATAAACTCTTCTACCAAGATTTACTCTTCCTGGAAGAATCCTCAATAGAATTCGGTCAACATGTTTGTAGTACCACCATCTCCATCTTTCACAAAACAAAAGTGACCCGATAATGCATCCAAAGCCTGTGATAACACCCAACTCGGCACTTAACCAATCCCAATCAATCTCAGTTTCAGGATGTGAATGCATGTCGCCGCCAGATGCTGGTGGTGGTAATCCTGCTGCAGTGGTGCTATTACAGCTTGTGTTTGAAGGTTCCCCACATAACCCCTTGTTCCCTTCAAAGGAAGTTTCTGTAAAAGTTTGAATCTGGGGCCCTCTTCGGGATCACTCCAACTAATTGATTGTATGACAAATTCAAGAATGAGAGGAATGTAAGAGTTGCGAGCTGCATTGGGATTTCGCCACTCAACTTGTTGTATGAGAGGTCTAATGAGCCCAACTCTTTCAAGTTTCCAATTGTTGGTGGTATTGGACCTCTGAGGGCATTATACGACAAGTTGAGCAAATAAAGCGATTTAAGGTCCCCAACTTCTTTTGGTATTTCTCCTTGAAACTTATTCTTTGAGAAATCGATGGAGGTGAAGATAGTGAGAATTTTCACCAGCTCTAACTGTCGCCCTTTAATGGAAACTGTAACTCTATTCTGGTAGTATCTTCCATTTGATGGATTACCATTACTAAGCATCAATGGTTCTTCATCCTTATGAACCATCATCGCCCTCCAATTCAAGAAGCTTCTGGGTGGTAGATTGCCAATAAAACTGTTGGAAGCTATGTCGATGATCTGAAGAAGTGGCCAACTAAGATTGGCCCCTAGGCAGCGAATGTTTCCCTGGAATCTGTTGGATCGCAAAACAAGGACACGCAAACTCGAAAGAGATTTCAACCAGCACGGAAAGGCATCATGTATTTTGTTGTTCCCAAGGTTTAGAATCTCTAGCCCTCAGCAATTGGCCAAAGATTTTGGAACCACCCCTCTGAAATTATTTCCATTGAGATCTAAAGTCTGTAATTGACAATTGATGGGAAAAGTCCCGGAAATATTTCCATGAAGATTATTTCCCTGTATATTTAGTACCTGAAGAGTCTGGGTTGTCTGTTCAATTAAACATGATGGTATTGCGCCCCTCAAATTATTGTTAGACAACTCGAGAACTTCAAGCGAACTCCCATTGCATATTGATTCAGGAATAACTCCGGTGATGTTATTGTTTGAAAGGAATAACCACGTAACATCGGTGAGGTAATTACCAATATCAACTGGAATGGAATAGTTGAAATTGTTGCTGGAATAATCTAAGTAGTTAGATAGTGGTGGTATTGGGATTTGTCCATGGAGTTGGTTGGAATGCAGATCAAGATCCAAAGTAGCGTTGCCAAAACTATAAGGCTTTTGCAGATCCACTAGCAGATTGTGAGATAGATTCAAATAGGAGTAACCATTACCCGCGAGTTCCCAGATCCAATTGGGTATTTCCCCACTAATTTGGTTGTTTGAGAGGTCCAAATAATCCATATCGGATTGGTTCTTTAAATTGGGAAATTGTTGTAGCTTGCAGGAAGCCAAGCTCAACCCAGTCAAACGGGGGAAGGAAGAATTACTACCACTTGCATCAATTGACAAGCTGTTATACGCAAGGTCAAGCATAATGAGATTACCCAGCCTCTGAAATATTTCAAATTGCATGGTGCCACTGAAGTTGTTAAAAGAAAGAGTGAGGCCTCTGAGGCTTCCAAGTTCCAAGATAGACATGGGAATGAGTCCTTCTAATTTGTTATTACTCAAATCAAGAAGCTGTAATAGAGATGAAGATGCGTTTGGAAATTCAGGAAGTTGACCCTCAAATTGGTTTTGTTGGAGTAGAATTTCTGACAATGACGAGATGCCAATGAGAGACGATGGGATAGTCCCACCCACAGAATTTTCACTCAAGTCTATAGATGTAAGATTCACAAGGCCGTCAAAGTGACTCCAGGGGATGGTACCTGTTAAATTATTGCAACACAGGTTTATGTAAATGAGACCTTTGGACATACGAAATGATGGAATTGGACCCGTAAACCTATTCACTGCCAAATATAAGTCGGTGAGATTTTTGGACTTACGAAGTGATGGAATTGGACCCGTAAAGTTGTTTCCTGACAAATCTAAATAGACAATGTGGGTAAGTTTGAGTACTGAATCTGGAAAAAATCCCTCTAATTTGTTGCTTCCTAAGTCAAGAACCAACAGTGTTGGTATCTGGAAGATCCTTTCTGGCACTTTTCCATAAAATCCACAAGAAAAGAGATGCAATTCAGTCAAGTTTGAGTAATCCGCAAAGAATTCAGGAACCCGAGCAGAGATATTGTTGTAATTCAGACGGATCAGTGAGAGAGACCGAAGATTCACAAAGGATGAATCGATAGGGCCTGATAGACTACAGAAAGACAAGCCCAATTCTTGCAGATTGGATAGCGACGATAAGGCTTGACTCCACTCGTGACGGTGGGCCGATATATTTACACCATCAAGATAGAGCTGTTTAAGCTCCGTCAAATTGCGAAAAAGCAGCTTTAGACTTGGGTTCTTTACAACTAGCCGATAATTATAAGAGAGGTCAAGGGTAACCAACCTTGTCATGCGCGAAATCTCGATTGGAATTTGCCCGCCAAAAGAAGAGAGAGTCATATTCAAGTATATCAAATTAGATAGCTTACCGAACCCGGACGGAATCTGAGAACCGTCCAAGTCATTGTGAGCCAAATTCAGCCTCTGGAGATAGTGCAGACCAAAGAGACTACTTGAATTGTCGATTCCACCAGAGATTGACTCACCATTCAAGTCGAGATCAATAACATGACCCTCCTGATTGCACATTACACCGCCCCATTTGCAGCAATCGGTACCTTCATTCCACGACCCCAGCTTGGGTGAATTTGAAGAACTGAATTTGAGGCTCTTCTTTAATTGGAGCAGCAGACTTCTCTCACGGTCTACACATTGGCTGTATGCTGAAATGCTACTTCCGCAGCCGCAGAAGATTGAGAGTAAAATCAAGAAAAGCCAAACGAAGAGTGAAAATCTCATTGTTTAGCAAGTAAGAGGGACAGAAGTGAAGAGGTGTTGTCTTGCTGGGATGCTGGCCTTATAATGCCGGGTTGAGTCATGATTTGACAGTTGCCAATATGAAATTGACTCTTCAAGGCCTTGTGGTCAAGATGAGTGGAGGCCACTTTTTTTTCACTTCATGGGTGAGACATGATTTGACAGTTGCCAATATGAAATTGAGTCTTCAAGCCCTTGTAGTCAAGATGAGTGGAGCCCACTTTGTTTTAATTTTTCGTGGGTGAATCATGATTTGATAGTTGCCAATATGAAATTAACTCTTCAAGCCCTTGTAGTCAAGATGAGTGGAGCCCCTTTTTTTTTCTTTTCCATTGGTGATGGAACAGCCCAAAACTAGCCGTGTTCTTTGGGGTGTTTTGAAAACAATCACGAAAATTCTTGAAAAATAAAAAGGCAGGAACAGCCCAAAACTAGTCATGTTTATTTCCGAAATTGCATAATATGAGGGAGTAAATTTGTGGACAGAAGAAAAGGATCAAATAGGCAGGGTGTGTTTTTTGAGCAGATTACAGATTTGCTGCATGGTCTATTGAATTTCATCTTCTCAGCTAGTGAACATAGCAAAAGAAAATTTGAGATTTAACAACTTATGGTAGTGCAATGAAGAACACACCAAATATAAAGTTTACTTCCTTTTCATCTTTACCTTTCCCTAGTTAGGTGGTCAGACTATTTAATTCTCTAATTTACATCCTTTTCCACCGCTTATTATAATCCCAAAAACACGGTATGTTGGAAACTTTAGAGATTGAAAAGACATCCTTTATTGGTAGTAGCAACCCTTGCTTTTATTGCACTCGGGAAATTTTGAAACGCAACGAAGAAAGAAACAATAACGAAGAAAAAGACTCAATATTTAAGACCTACGTGTGAGAAAGCAACACCTTGTTGGAATTTAAGATGCACCCTTTGACAGGTTGTAAAAAGTTAGGCAGAGCTCATGGAAGAGAAACAAGCAGAAGATACAGCTCCTTTTTGTTCTCCAACTCCAAGTACCACATGACTCAATGGTATTTCCTAGGCCTCGAAGCTTAGCTCTTTAATTTACAAGGTAGAAATAGAAAATGCCTCTTTATCATTATCAATACTATAAAAGATATACTTTTAGAATTTTCACTCTTTTGGGAGGGTTTCTTAGAAACATAAAATCTTAATTGTCAATGAAAGGGTTGGACAGGAGAGATAAAAAAATAATTCAATGTGATAACATGGTGAGTCATGTCATATTGTCATCTATATGGAGATACAATTTGGCTAAACAAATTGAGAATACTTAGCATTACTCATCAACTAAAATAAGTGAATGTGGTTATCAATGATGTTGTTCTTTTCTGGTCGGAAGGCATCCTATCCTTAGCTACCTGTCAAGAACTTAAGGTCAGAAGGTCACCGGGAAGGCTCCGGTAATAGCCACTCCGATGATAAAGTCAGTAAGAAATAAAGGCAGTAATTCAAGAGAAGAATTGAACATAAATTGAAAATGTATCTTATTTCCTTATTTATAGCCTGGAGATCTCCTAAGTTGAGTAGGATTAACAGTCCTGAAAATAGGGATTTGAAGATACCCTCAAGATAGTAGTTGTCATATAGAACTCTGTTTCCTTATTATGAGGTCGGTAGGATATGGAAGGTGGTGCTAGGTTCTGAATCTAGTGCCTCTGAACCTTCTGTGTCTGGTTAACCTAGATAAAAATAACCTATCCCGATCTGTACCCTGAAGAGCTCTTTACAGACACGTATCATGCCCAAGATATGGTTGTCAAATTACAGTTTATCAGTTACTCCCTCCCGAGCCTTAATTATGTAACATACTCAAAACTGAGGTTAGCGTTTCTAAGACATTACATGTGTGGCAGTCATAAATGCGTTGCTCTGTATTCCAAGGAGATAGCCGTTGATGTGACTTTATTGTGTCAGTCGCCGATTGATTTTATGAGGCCATTATTGCCTCAACCGCCACAGTGGTTCAGAGGTGATGCCCCGCACGTGAATACCCGTTGGATTAATTTAAAAAATGGGGCAACATATTACTGCTCCCCTTTTCAACACTTTAGCATTCTGAGAGCTTTCAAACCTCAAGAGAGAATTTCACAATTTAAATACTTCAAACTGTAAAAGAGATCTTGAGTGAGGCCAACTCCGGCGCCTCAAGAAAATCAACTCCGATCAAAGTTGCGGTCCGGTTCGGTTCCAAAAACATTCCCTAAATTCTTTTCAACTTCTTTTTTTTTCCTTTTCTTCTACTCTTCTTCATTTTTTGTTTAGACCATGTCTGCCTCTGATGCTCAATCAAGCACTGGTAATGAAATCGTAGATCTACAAGGAGTAGATGACCAAGTAGAAGTATATTTAGTTAGAAGCCCTTTAGAAAACATAGAAAACAAATCTATTGATAGTCCAGTTATGGGTTCTATGGTCCGGATAGTTGAGGTTTTCATAAAGCCCAGGAACTTAGGTAGAGAAACTTCTAAAATATCCCACAAAAAGGCGGAGGGTGAGAGTGCCATGACTTAGAGCATGATAGATGCTCTAAAGGCTGCTTTTGATTTTCCTAAAAACGTGTTCTGTAGGGTACCAGGACATACAGACCGTCCCTCTAGTATCCAGTACTGTGAGATCTGTGCTTACCTTGAATGGTTTGAGATAGAGATTCGATTTCCGTTTCACTCTTTATTAGGAAATTTTTAGTTGGTTTAAGATTTGCCCAACTGACTTGAACATAAACAGTTGGAGGCAATTGCTAGGTTCCATAATTTTGGGTCATCTAAACGACGTCGAGGTAGATCTCCCTCTAATTAGGAGTACTATGGATTTGAAGTACCTGAGGTCAAAAGGCATGTTTTACATGTCTTTTGATAAGACATTTAGACCCCTTTCCTCTATACCCTCCTTTAATAAGACTTGGAAGAAATGATACTTCTATGTCAAGGGAAGCTGGGAGTTCGAAGATTTCGAGAGCTAAGTTTCAACCTTCCCATGTAGGACTAGTATCAAGGGTGAGCCCCCCTCCTTTTTTTTTGTCCTCGATCTCTTATTTCTATGTATTTTGATTTAACTCATTTTGTCTATACAGATAAGACGACGTGGAAGAGGTCGATCTTTACTTCTAACCTATAAAGGAAGTATAAGAAACTTCTTCAAACCAACGACCATTCGCACGAAGCCATTCTTACCCCCAAGAAACCTAATAACCTGTAAAGGAAGTATAAGAAACTTCTTCAAACCAACGACCGTTCGCACGAAGCCATTCTTACCCCCAAGAAACCTAATGGATGCTGGGTTGGTGCAAGATCACACTGCAAGTTTGAAGAAGTCTCTGGTCACCAGGTGGGTGCTAGGAAAAAAGAAGAAGATTGGGGAGAGTTCATCCCCTACGAGCCTCCCCCTTAAGAGAAGAGAATAAGACTAATCTCCAACTCCTCCGAGAGAACTGTCTTAGAGGATTTGGGAGTTTCTCCTACTCGAGAGGCCCTTCTACCCCCACTGCCTTCCGTGCTTAAGAAGAGAAGGGGAAGGGGCAAATCTGTTGTCACTTCTTCAAGGCCTGATGACTCCGGTGTGACAGCCGTGAAGAAGGCCTACAAGGATTCTTGGGCAATATGCTCAAGCAAATTCACAAGGCTGAAGTCCCTAAAGATAGCCAAGGACCTGATGGTTATTCACATAAGGGTGAGATTTCAATCGTTTTCCTTGTTTTCTGTATTCTTCATATATTCAACTCTGACTTGATTGTCTTTATTTTGTGTTGTTTATTTTTTTTCAGGCTGACCATGGTTTGGCAGCTATTATGGACTACCGTGAGAATCTCGAGCAGATTGACACCCTCTAATCTGAGCTTGATGAGGCCAAACTTCAGTTAGGGATGGCGCAGTCTTCGGTGGTGGCTACTGAGGAGAAACTGAAGAAGGCCGCCAACTCCTACTCCATCTTGGAGTCTGAGAATAATGCCCTTGCTATTGAGCTGGAAGACCTCCTTCTAGAAGACCTCAAAAGGAGGTTTGGAGACTTCCATGCTGCTTCTATCAGGAAGGTTTAGGACACCGTTAAAGCTGTTAGAGCTCAAACTTAGGTGGATTTGAAGGCTGAAGTCCAGGATCTGAGGGGTGAACTCATTGAGTATAGATACCGAACCTTCAAGACGATGCTCCGTAAGAAGTATCTTAACTTGGATCTAATTGGGATAAATGATATCGAAGTCTCCTAAGTTGGGATTGAAACACTAAATGCTGATGATGAAGGAGAGGAAATGGATCTAGAACTTTCTCAAGTAGTCCCATCAAAGACTGCCGAGCCAACAACAGAGTAGACTTGGAATTTTTTGTATATATATATATATATATATATATATATTATCTTATAATTTTTCCATTTTTAGGCTAATATATGAAATTTTGATCATTCCAGAACTTGTGTCTTGCTTGATATCTTTGTGGTATATCTTTGTGGTATATTTAACTTCAAGATAATTTCTTCAATATCTAGGTCAGCAGAAATATAAGCTTTTTTTAGAGACTCCAAAGCACTCATAAGTTATTTCAGAGGTCTGAATAACAGGATATACAGAACCATGACACTTATAAATAAAATAAGGTTTCTTAAGCATCTGCGTACTGATAATTCATAATATACAGACTTACAACACTTGTAAATAAAACAAGGCTTTTCTTAGAGGTCCGAGGAATGAGAAAATGAAGTAGATCCATTACACTTGTAATGAATATAAGGTCTTGAGGGGTTTGTACATTTATTTAAATGGACCAAACCTATAATACTTGTAATGGATGCAAGGTTGTTAGGGATCTGTACATTGATTTAAATAGACTAGACTTGTAACACTTGTAATGGATACAAGGTTTTTAGAGATCTGTGCATTGGTTTAAATGGACCAGACCTGTAACATTTGTAATAGATACAAGGTTTTTAAGAATCTGTACATTGGTGAAATAGACCAGACCTGTAACACTTGTAATGGATACAAGATTTTTAAGGATCTATGTATTGATTTAACTAGACCAGACCTATAATACTTATAATGGATACAAGGTTTTTAGGGATCTGTGCATTGATTTAAATGGACCAGACCTGTAATACTTGTAACAGATACAAGGTTTTCAAGGGCCTGTACATTGATTTGAATGGACCAGACTTATAACACTTGTAATGGATACAAGTCTTTTAGAAGTTTGTACATTAGTGAAATGGACCAAACTTGTAACACTTGTAATGGATACAAGGTTTTCAAGGGCCTGTACATTGATTTGAATGGACCAGACCTATAACACTTGTAATGGATACAAGGCTTTTAGGAGTTTGTACATTGGTGAAATGGACCAAACTTGTAACACTTGTAATGGATACAAGATTTTTAGAGATCTGTGCATTAATTTAAATGGACCAGACCTGTAACACTTGTAATAGGTATAAGATTTATAGGGGTCTGTACATTGATTTAAATGGACCAGACCTATAACACTTGTAATGGATACAAGGTTTTTAGAGATCTGTGCATTGATTTAAATAGACTAGACCTGTAACACTTGTAATGGATACAAGGTTTTTAGGGGTTTGTACATTGATTTAAATGGACCAGACCTATAACATTTGTAATAGATACAATATTTTTAGGGGTCCGTACATTGATTTGAATGGACCAAACCTGTAACACTTGTAATAGATACAAGGCTTTTAGGGATCTGTACATTGACAACAAGCTTTGAAGTGAATCAAAAGTAGCTTTATTATTGATAATATTTGCGTAAGTGTTTGATGTTCTAAGGTTTGGGTACAGGCTTCCCAGTTGAATCTTCCAACTAGTAAGTCATAGGTTTGATGATCTTGGTTACTTTGTAAGGTCCTTCCCAATTAGGGACGAGTTTTCTTATGGTAGGATCTTTAGTGTTTGGAAGCACCCTTCTCAGGCCGTGATCTCCGAGTTGGAAATTATTTGGTTTTAACACTTGACTGAAACATTTAGCCATTCTCTGTTGGTAGGCCTCAGTCCTGATCCAAGCTTGTTCACGTCTTTCTTCTATAAGGTTGAGATTTTCTACAAGTTATTGGTCACTGGTTTCTTGGTCAAAATAGTTTGTTTTAAGGGTCGACATGTCAATTTCAACAAGAATGATTATATTGATGCCATAGGCAAGTGAAAATGGTGTTTTCATAGTTGGGGTTCTTTTAGTAGCTCGGTAGGCCCAGAGCACTCCGGGAAGCTCTTCGACCCATCTTCCCTTGGCTTCCTCTAACTTCCCCTTTATTGCTTTGAAAATAGTATGGTTGGTAACCTCGGCTTGCCCATTAGCTTGAGGATGCCCTGGAGAGGAGAAGTCGGTAACTGATGTGTAGGTCTTTACAGAACTTCCCAAATACTTTTCTGGTAAACTACGCCCCATTGTTTGAAATAATGACTCAGGGTATACTGAATCTGCACATAACATTTTTTCAAGTGAAGTTTTTTACTTCTACCTCTGTGATGTGGGTCAATGGTTCAGCTTCTGCCCACTGAAAGAAATAGTTAATAGCGATTAAGAGGAATTTTCTATTCTGAGGGGCTTTTGGCAATGGCCTTACGATTTTCATTCCCCACTGGGAAAAAGGCCAATGACTCACAATAAGGATGAATTCATGATAAGGTTGATGTTGGTAAGAAGTGAAACGTTGACATTTGTCACACTTTAGAACATATTCCTTAGCCTACTTTAGCATACTAGGCCAGTAGTAGCCCTGAGTTAGTGCTAGGTGAGCTATGGTCCTACCGTCGTTATGGTTGTCACAGATCCCCTCATGTATCTCGGCTAGGATGTAGTGGGCCTTTTCTAGAATTAAGCACTGTAGGAGGGGTTGTGTGTAAGACATTTGGTAAAATTTTTCTTTAAGAATTAAATACCGAGCAACCCTAATTTGAATTCTTTTGGCATGATTCTTGTCTTCTGGACGTGATCCTTCCTTTAGGTACTGGATGATGGGAGTCATCCAATTCTGAGATTGTTATAAAATTTGAATAGATTGTACTACAATACCAAGTTTTGATTGGTATGAGATTTTTACCACTGAATCCCTTTCTAGCTTGAGATAGGAGGCCATATTTGCTAAAACGTCCGCCTTGGAGTTTTGGTTTCTTTTAATCTTTTGAATAGTAAATTTGTGGAAAGACCGCTTTAGTGATTCCACCAACTTTGAGTATCTAGTCATTTTGTTATCCTTAATAGAATATTCTCCTAAAACTTGACTAACTACAAACTAACGGCTTCATTGTTAGAGGCTCTGAATCCCAAACTAACGGCTTTTTCCGGTTACGATCCCATCAAGAGACTGAAGTATTATACCTACTTCCAGAGCCCTTGTCTATAGATGAAACATTGGTGTAAAATAGCCACACCGAAGTGTCTGTAGTGGTTTGAGTTTTTGAATGCTGTATTCTCGTGAATTCTGCTATAAAATCTGTTAATACTTAAGCTTTGATAGCAGTTTATAGAACATAGGATATGTCAAATTCTCCTAGTTCTATTGACCATTTGACCAGTCGTCCTGAAACTTCGGGCTTATGTAAGAATAATTTTAAAGGATAAGATGTAGGGATTATGATAGGATAGGCTTGAAAGTATGGTCTGAGCTTCCGAGTGGATATTACCAAGACTAATGCTAGTTTTTCAATTTCGGAGTACCTTGTTTCAGTGTCCAGAAGTGTTTACTGATGTAGAAAATAGGGCTTATGAATTCCTTTGTCTTTGCTAACCAACGTAGAGCTAAGTAAATGAGTAGTTTTTCCCCTAACATTAATTTTGAAAAGAGTCTGAGGGAGGCTAAGTATTGTTTGAGTTGTTGAAAGGTCTCTTCACATTCAGAGGTCCATTCTAGGGCCATACTTCCCTTCAAGGCTTTAAAGAACGGGAGGCACCGATCCATAAATTTAAAGATAAACCTATTTAGTGCTGCTATCATTCCATTCAGCCCTTAAATATCTTTCTTAATTTTGGGTGATTCTAGTTCAATCAAAACCCTGATTTGTGAGGGGTTTACCTCAATTCCTCTTTGGAAAACTAGGAAACCTAAGAATTTTCCTTTTGTGATCTTGAAGGTACATTTTAATGGGTTAAGTTTCATTTTATGTTTCTTCAGGATGTCGAACGTCTGTCTCAAGTGCTGGATGTGGTCACCATTTTGAACACTTTTGATGAACATATCGTCGATGTAGACTTCTATTGTATCCCTAATCTAGAGGCCAAACATTCTATTTATAAGCCTTTAGTACAGAGCTCCAGAGTTCTTTAAACTGAACGACATCATTTTATAACAATAGAGACCTCGTTTTGATATGAAAGTTGTTTTCTCCTAGTCTGGAGATACATTTGAATTTGATTGTACCCAAAGTAAGCATCCATGAAACTAATGAGTTCGTGACTTGCTGTGGCATGAAAAAGTTGATCAATTCTAGGAAGAGGAAAGCTGCCTTTAAGACAAGCTTTGTTAAGGTCAGTATAGTCAATGCAGACCCTCCATTTGCAATTCTTCTTTTTTGCAAGAACAGTATTGGCGAGCCACTCTGGGTAGAACACTTTCTCTTATCATTCCAGCATTAAACAACCTCTAGGACCTCTTCATTGATGATCTTGTGATGTTTTGGGAAAAATGTCCTCATTTTTTTATCTTACTAGGGGATGGTCTAAATCTGTCATCATCTTATGAGAGATGAAATTAGGATCTATTCTCTCCATATCTCTAGTTTCTCAAGCAATTACTTAAAGGTTGGCCTTTAGGAATTCAAGAATATCCTCTTGCTCAGAAGCAGACTGAGTTAAGCCAATGTGTAAGTACTTTCTGTATTCTTCAATGCTGATAAGTACTTTGACAGATTGCGCTATCTCTTCCTTTGGGACTTAGTGGCTCGTCAATCTCGGAAGGACATTCTTTTGCCTCATGAAGAACCTCCCTCTTCATGAGGGTACTATAATTGCTATTTGGAAGGATTTTCTTTTAGTGCGAGGGCATGACATTCTCGGGCAGTGATTTGACAACCCTTGATGGTAAAAATTTTACTATTGTGGACATATTTCAAGCATTGATGAAAAGTTGAAGTAACTACTTCCATATGGTGGATCCAGGGCCTCTCAATAATGACATTATAGGGAGATTTAACATCTAGGACCATGTATTCAAAGATCAATGCTTTCTGGCCGTCTCTCTCTCCTATCGTGGTCAGTAGGTCAATTCTACCCATTGGAATGCTGAGATTCCAGTAAAATCTTGCCATGATAGCAACGATAGCTCTGATGTCATTAGAGTCGAGCTTCATGTGTTTGAAGGGTCCCCTAATGGATACAAGATTTTTAGGTGCCTGTACATTGATGAAATGGACTAGACCTGTAACACTTGTAATAGATACAAGGTTTTTAGAAACTTGTACATTGATAAAATGGACTAGACCTATAACACTTGTAATGAATACAAGATTTTAGGGGTCTGTGCATTGATAAAATGGACCAGACGTGTAATATTTGTAATGAATACAAGGTTTTTTGGAGTTGTAAATTGATAAAATGAACCAAACCTGTGACACTTGTAATGAATACAAGGCTTTTAAGGGTCTGTACATTGGTTAAAATAGACCAGACCTATAACACTTGTAATGGAAACAAGGTTTTTAGGGGTCTATACATTGATTACAGGCTTTGAGGTGAATAAAAAAGTAAAGTTATTATTGATAATACTTGCATAAGTGTTTGATGATTCAAAGCCTAGGTATAGACTTCCCAGTGAAATCTTCCAACCAATAAGTCGTAGGTCTGACTATCTTAGTTACTTTGTAAGGCCCTTCCTAATTAAGGGAGAACTTCCTCATGGTGGGATCTTTAGTATTTAGGAACACTCTTTTCAGGACAAGATCTCTAAACTAGAAATTAACGGGTTTTAACCCCTAGTTGAAACATTTAGCCATTCTCTGTTGGTAGGCTCCAGTCCTAATCCAAGCTTGCTCGCGCCTTTCTTCCAAAAGATATAGATTTTTTACAAGCTATTTGTCATTGGTCTCTTGGCCAAAGAGATCTATTTTAAGGGTTGGCATGCCAATTTCAATAAGAATGATTGTCTCGATGCCATAGGCTAGTGAGAATGGTGTTTTGGTAGTTGGAATTCTTTTAGTGGTGCGGTAGGCCCAAAGCACCCGAGGGAGATCTTCGACCCATTTTCCTTTAGCCTTGTCCAACTTTCTGTTTATGGCCTCAAAAATAGTACGGTTGGTGACCTCTGCCTACCCATTAGCTTGAAGATACCCTAGAGAGGAAAAGTGGTGACTGATGTGCAAGTCTTTACAGAACTTTTTGAATACCTTTCTAGTGAACTATGTCCTATTGTCTAAAATAATGACTCAGGGTATTTCGAACTTGCACACAACACTCTTCTAAGTGAAGTTTTTTTACTTCAATCTCTGTGATATGGGTCAGTGGTTCAGGCTCTACCTATTTAGAGAAGTAGTCGATGGCGACTAGTAGGAATCTTCTATATTGAGGGCCTCTTGGTAATGGTCATACAATATCGATTCCCCATTGGGCAAAGGGCCAAGGACACGTGATAGGGACGAGTTCATGCTGAGGTTGGTGATGGTAAGAGGTAAAATGTTAGCATTTATTACACTTTCGGACACATTCTTTAGCATGTTTCAGCATATTAGGCCAGTAATAGCCCTAAGTCATTTGCTCGGTGGGCTATGGTTCTTCCGTCCTTATGGTTACCGTAGATCCCTTCATGTATCTCAGCCAGGACATATTGGCTTCTTCTGGAGTTAAGCACTGAAGGAGAGGCTGAGTGTAAGACCTTTGATAAAGTTTTTCTTTAAGAATTAAATACCGAACTACCCTAATTCAAATTTTTCTGGCACGATTTTTGTCTTTTGGAAGCAACCCTTCCTTTAAGTACTGAATGATGAGAGTTATCTAGTTCAGAGATTGTTTTGAAATTTGAAGAGCTTGTACTACTTTATTACAAGGTTTTAACTAGTAGAAGATTTTTACCATTGAATCCTCTTCTGGCTTAATATAGGAGGCCATATTTGCTAAAGCATCTGCCTTAGAGTTCTGATTTTTTTCAATATTCTGAATAGTGAATTTGTAAAAAGACTGTTTTAGTGATTCTACAAGCTCTGAATACCTGGTCATTCTATTGTCTTTGGTAGAATATTTTTCCAGAACTTGATTGACTATAAGCTGAGAGTTAGAAAATGTGTCGAGGTCCAGAGCTTCACACTCTAGTGCTAATTTTAATCCAAGGATGAGCGCCTCAAATTCGGCTTCAGTGTTAAAGGCTCTGAACCCCAAACTAATGGCCTTTTCGGTTATAATCCCTTCAGGGGACTGAAGTATTATACATATTCCGGAGCCCTTGTTTGTAGATGAACCATCAGTGTAAAGTAGCCATCCCAGAGTGTCTGCAGCAGTTTGAGCTTTTGAATGCTACGTTTCAGTAAATTCAGCTATAAAGTCTTCTAGTGTTTGAGCTTTGATAGCAATCCATGGAACGTAGGATATATCAAATTCTCTTAATTCCACTAACGATTTAACTAGTCATCCCGACACTTCAGGTTTGTGTAGGACTATCTTTAATGGATATGATGTAGGAATCATGATAGGATGGGCTTGAAAGTATGGTCTGAGCTTTCGAGTATAAATTATCAAAGCTAAAGCCAATTTTTCAATTTTGAAATACCTTGTCTCGTTGTCCAGAAGTGCTTTACTGACATAAAAAATTAGCTTTTAAACTTCTTTGTCCTATATGATTAACGCATAATTGACGACACTTTTTGACACGGCTAAGTACATGAGTAGTTTTTCCCATGGCACTAGTTTCGGAAGGAGATCGGGGGGAGGCCAAGTATTACTTGAGTTGTTGGAAGGCTTCTTCATGTTCATAGGTCCACTATAGGGCCTTACTCTTCCTTAAAGCTTTAAAAAATGGGAGACACCGATCCGTTGATTTAGAGATGAACCTATTCAGTCCTACTATCCTTCCATTTAGTCTCTGAATATCTTTCTTAGTTTAAAGATATTCTAGATCAATTAAAGCTTTGATCTGGATAAGATCTGCCTTAATTCTTTTATGGGAAACTAGGAAACCCAAAAAATTTTCCTCCATGATCCTGAAGGTACATTTTGATGGGTTAAGTTTCATTTTGTGTTTCTTCAAGATGTCGAACGTCTGTGATAAGTGCCGGATGTGGTCATCCTTACGAACACTTCTGATGAGCATATCGTCAATGTAGACTTCCATTGTGTCTCCAATCTAGAGGCCAAACATTCTGTTTACGAGCCTTTGATACATAGCCCCAACGTTCTTCAAACCGAACAACATCACTTTATAACAATAGAGACCTCGCTTTGATATGAAGGTTGTTTTCTCCTAGTCTAGAGGATACATTTGGATTTGATTGTACCTAGAGTAAATGTCCATGAAACTCATGAGTTCGTGGCTTGACGTGGCATCAACGAGTTGATTGACTCTAGGAAGAGGAAACTTGTCTTTAGGACAAGCTTTGTTAAGGTCGGTATAGTTGACCAAGACTCTCCATTTTCCATTTTTCTTCTTTGCAAGAACTGTATTGGCAAGCCATTTAAGGAAAACACCTCCTTTATCATTCTAGCATCAAGCAACCTCTGGACTTCTTCGTTGATGATTTTGTGACGTTCTAGAGAAAATGTCCTCTTTTTTTGTCTTATTAAAGGATTATCTAGATCCGTCATTAGCTTGTGAAAGATGAAGTCAGGATCTATTCCCTCTATATCTATGGTTTCCCAAGCAAATACCGAAATGTTGGCCTTTAAGAATTTAACAATATCCTTTTGCTTAGAAGGAGACAAATTTGAGCCAATGTGCAAGTACTTTCCCTATTCTTCATTACTGACAAGCACTTTGATAGGCTCTTTCATTGGTTTGACCGCACTGTCGCTTCTTTTGAGACTTAGTGGCTCGTTAGTCTAGGAAGGACATTCTCTTTCCTCATAAAGCTTGGGAGATGAGGAGGTTTTTCTTTCATAAGGGTACTGTAATTTCTATCTAGAAGGTCTTTCTTTTAGTGCGAGGGCATAACATTCCCGGGCAATAGGCTAACAACCCTTAATGGTAAGAATTTTATTGTTATGGATATATTTCAAACATTGATAGAGGGTTGAGTAACTGCCCTCATTTGGTGGATCTAGGGCCTCCTAATAATGATATTATAGGGAGATTTAGTGTTTAGGACCATGTGTTCAGAGATCATGGTCTTCTAGTCACCTCACTCTCCTACTGTGGTCAGTATGTCAATTCTGCCCATTAAGAAACTGAGGTTCCCGTTAAATCATGCTGTGACAGCAATGGTAGCTTTGATGTCAATAAAGTCGAGCTTCATGTGTTTGAAGGGTTTGGAGAATAATACGTTAGTAGAGCTTCCAGTGTTTACGAGAACCCTTCTAATATCAAAATTAGCAATTTTTAGTAAAATGACAAGAGCATCGCTATGGGACGTATCCCAATAAGGTCCAATTTAGAGAATTGGATCTGAGGTTCTGACTTCATCTTTTTCTCAATGGCCAAGATCTGGATGATATGGGGCTCTACCCTTACTTCTTGAGCATATCCTTTTTGGGCTGGTTAGACGTCTCTGTCATCGTATTGTTAGCATGGAGCCCGAAAATGACTTGATTATTTTACTGTTGTTGATCATTCCAAACTTTTCTCTATTCAGGCCTTTGCTTTAGCCTCTTTTGAGGGGGTCTTTGGTGTCACGGGGGTTTTGCCTCCCGTCCTACAGACGAACTCTCTTAGCCATCCTCTCCTTATGAGATGCTCTATTTCTTGCTTCAGAGCTCTGTACTTCTTAGTCGTGTGCCCCTGTTCCTTATGGAAATCACAACACTTGTTCTGATTCCTAAAGTCGAGGTGGCCTTTTAGTGGTTTTGGCCACCTTATGTTTTCACGAGTCTAGATTTGTTGGAGTATATGGGTAAGATAAGCATTTAGCGGGGTATAGGTCCCATACCTTCTAGAGTTACAATTTTTCTAGGCTCTAGGTGTTGTTATCTTGTTGAGATTCTTTGTCCTCTTCTTGTTGGCGCTGTTATCCCTCTTTTAAACTTGCTCATCTTTATGAGTTTGTCTTTAACTTTCCAGAATGAGGCTTTTGTATCTTCGAGATTAATATACTTTCGCGCTCTATCCATAAGTGTTGTCATATCGACATAAGGATTCTTAGTTAAGGAATCCTCAAGCATTTAGGTCCAAGGCTTGAAGTGAGGGAGGCCACTGAGAAACTCAAACTAGAGTTGGCTATCTCCGTGAATTCGGTATTGAATCAAGTTATGTACTCCCAAAGTGATTATCTCTTTGCTTGCTTTATAGTTAGCAAGAATTCTGACCCTTTTCTCAACTTCCTGCTTATTAGGAAGCGGTTAAGAAAAAGCCTGTTAAGCTCATAAAAAGTGCTCACTGATTTTTGAGGAAGATTGTGGAACCATTTAAAGGCAGTACCCTTTAGGCTGGTTACAAAAGTTTGACACATGAAGGCATCTATAGTCCCCTATAGAGCTATTGTGTGTTGATAATGAGATAAATGGTCTCTAAAGTCCTCAAACTCGTCGTAGAGAGTGAATTTTGGAACAACGAATTTCTTGGGTTGTTTCTCTATCATTATGGTAGAGGTGAACGGCGTGAAGAACCTACCAAGTAGTTTACTTAGCTCGTCTTGTTTTGGAGGGACATGGAACCCCTTAGTTGAGGTCGTCTGATCTTGAGAGTCTGCTATCTCCTCTACTATTTGAGGGGCTTTAGGTAGGTTTTTTTTGTACGATTGGTACTCGTTGTTAGTCTTGTCCCGCGTTTCCAGGCTCCAAATTCAAGGGGGAATTCGTTTGGCAACAGTAGAGGGGTGCTGCTCTCTCAAGGCTGGCGGATCAGAGACCTTAGGAGGCTGAAGTCCTTGCTACACTGGATTAGATCTAGAGACCATTGGGATTGGTATTCTTGTCCTGCTCTAGTAATGGACGACAGGATGGAATGTCAGTATTCCTCTCCCTAAAGCTGTTGATGATTGGGGATCGGTCCCCATATGAATGGTACCACAGGGGTGTACCGTAGGCAACTCCTTGTGGTAGGATCCTCCGCCCGTGGTTGTGGCGGGAGGTTGAGGTCCTCTATGAACATTAGTAGGAGGAGGAGGAGGACTGAGCCAGTGAAGCCAATGCTTGTGACATGGCTGTGAGTTGTTCCTACACCTGATCAGACTATCGTTAAATCCGATCAAGTTGTTGTTGCAAATGGACAGGTGTTTGTCCCCTTCTTCTTCCAATAAGAGGCTGATTTTGAGGGTTTTGAGAGTTCTTTCTAGAACGAAGGTTAGGAGCCATTGATTCTTTAAAGAAAAATACAATAGATTTTTTGTTGATGAAAGATAATTAGAACGATTGTTGTTCCCACAAATGGTGCCAAGCTGATGCTGCTCTTTTCTGGTAGGATGAGTTAAGCTAATGCTGGTCTTTTCTGGTTGGATGGCTTCCCGTCCTTTGTTGGCCCTCAAGAACTTGAGGTCAAAAGATCACTAAGAAAGCTCCGGTGATAGTCGCTCCGATAATAAAGTTAGTAACAAAATCAAAAACAGTAATTCGAAAAAAGAATTGAACCTCCTATAAAAGTGTACCTTAGGGTCTTATTTATAGGCGGTAGATATTCTAAATCGAGTAGGATTAGGAGCCATAAAATCAAGGGTTTGAAAATATCCGAAGATAGTGGTTTCTATGTAGAATTCTATTTTCTTATTCCAAGATCGATAACCTGTAGAAGGCGATGATAACCTCTGGACTCATTAGTTCTAAACCATCCATGCTCGGCATACTTTTGTGGGATAACCCTTTAATGATCTGTATTCTAAAGAGTTAAGTAAACACGTGTCACTCCATGAACATAGTTGTCAAATTATGGTATATCATATATGTAAAAATATTTTGATAAAAATTTTAAGTTAGTGTAGCATTACCAATTATTTATATATATATATATATATATGTATCAGTTAATTGTAAGGTTATTACTTTATGTTGGATACAAATAAATGTGAATTGCTATAATATATAATAGGATTCTTTGGGATTGTACTAGGATAATGAAGCCGCCCTATAATATTTGAGTGACTTATAAGGTTGTTATGTTTGCATTAGATTGGATTTAAATGAATTTGAGTTGCTAAAATCATGATCACATATAGGCAACCTAAGTTTTTCATATGCTTTACATTTTCACTTTCTTCTTCTCACAAGTGCTCCTTTGGGTTCGTTGAAATTGTTAAAAAATTGATCAAGTAAAAATTAAATTTTTAAAAAATACTTTTGAAAAAGTAGTTTGGTATTTTGATGAATGTTTTTAAATGTGATTATAATATAAAAATTGATGATTAAGTATTAGAATGAGATTTTTCATAAGTGATTCTTTAAATTATAATGTCTTTTTTGCCCTAACGTTTTATTGAATAATTTCAGATGTGTTTGACTCTATAATATTTAAATAATATTTTTAAAATTAATGAAAATATATATAACATATAGCATCAAATAAAATATATATATATATATATATATATTAAAAAAATAGCAATATATTATAATATTGATATAAAGAATATAATTGAAATGGTTCCACTCCTTTAACGGATTTTTTTATGTTTTTTCCTTCTTTGCGCGTGTGCGTGTGAGAACTCCATTTTAATGTAACCATCAAAAAAATATATTAAATATATCTTATGTATTAAATAATATGAAAAAATATAATTTAAATAAACTTATAGTTTAGAATTTATATATTAAACTTGGTAAAAGATCAAACATAAATAGACAATAAAAGAGTGGTAGGGTTGAAGTTTTTTCACAAATAACATTAGCAATGTTGCGGCTAAACTCTGCTTTTGGGCCATCGATATGCACTTTTTTAGGCCATAAACGGACCCCCAAACGTGAACTAGGCCCACATTAAGGCGCTGATGGGTGCTTTAAACAATTTTTTGATGAATTTTTAAAGAAAAAATTGAAATACGAAAGTGAATAAGATCATTTGATTCGGAAGACCAACTTGTAGAAATAATATTAGAGTTGTTGTTGGAGATGACTAATGCTATGTTAATAAATAAAATTATTCAAAAAAAAAAAACATTACAAAAAAGGGTGACAATTTTACTTCAATTGTTTATTACTCAAATGATTTGATGAATATTTTTAACATTTTAAAACTATCATATTTGAATATTTTTTTAAACAAAAGTTTGAATAGTGTGTGTGTATATATATATATATATATATATATATAGTGTTGACGAGTAATTATTGACGATTCAGAAAGTATAATAGTTTTTTTAATATAATAATAGAGAAAAAAAATCGAACCCAAATCCTCATATCAAAGTATAATAGTTATATTCAAGAAATTTGAATCAGTTCAAGAGATTTTAATTTTAATTTTAATTTTGTAGTAGTACTTATCCTATTAATTTGGTTTTTTACTCAATTAATTATATGATTACGAATTTTTAGAATAAGAGACGTGCATAAAAATACTCAAAAGAGCAAAAAAAAAAAAACACACACACACACACACACATCTTTTTTATATTTTAAAAAATGTTCGACCTAGCATATTATGCAACCAGGCAAGGATTGGTGATATGTTGTGCCAAGAAACAATGGCTCTTTTTTTTGTGTGATAAATTGTGTGAAACGGCTCAAAAGTAGCTGGGTTGAATAGGAAACCCCAAGGAATTCTTGGAGAAAGTAAGAAAGAAACGAAGTGGAGGGGAAGATTAGAAATAGGTAAAGCCCCACTTGAGCTGCTCCTACTTGTTTTAGACTTCAACTGCAACAAAATTCAAACATCGGACTTGAGTATGTGACTCGTTTCCAAATGTTAGGTCCTTTGTCAAAACATGAGAAGTTTCTGTTGGTTTACAGGAAATCCTTTATAATTATTTCACATGACCAAAAATGTGTATACATACATACATACATACATACATACATACATACATATTAGGCTTAAACCAAATCCATATCATGAAAAATAATGAATCTTTTAAAGCAGGATGGAGGTCTTGTTTTTTCAGTTTAATGAATGAAATGACCCTCCCTTGCCATAGACTCCGGTCTCCCCAACCTGAGAATTTAGTTCCAAGTTTCTGATACAATCATCTGGAGACTTTACAAGCAACTTCAATGAAGGATGATATATTTTATCAAAAATTACCGTGATTGTGATATGCATAATATGATGTGCGTATGCTGGGAGTCTTTTGAAGAATAATGAGAATGTTCTACGTTTCATTCTAAAAAAAAGTATTAGTAAACGTAAAGTTGATCGTTTACATTTTTAAGAACGGAAACCCTATCTTGACCTTAAACAACGGCGAGATGGACAATACTCATCGCTCCATCATGACCGAAGCTACCACGGGGCCAAAGACTTCGTTTAGACCTCCAATTTCACTTTTTTTTTTTATCATTTATAATAATTTTTATTTTCGTAATTATTTTGTTTAAGAAAGTCCGAATTAACTTCTACTTGTGACTATAGTTTCCTAGTTTTCTAAAAAGTCCATATTTTTATTAATTTTGGATTTTTTTCTCTTTTTCAGTATTATTATAATTTTGTAATAAGACTAGTATAAGGAATTAGTATATACCTATTCAGATTAAAAGTAGTCTTAGTCTATATATAATGTAAAACAATTTTTATTATTCAGATTATTAATAATATATTTTTGTTTAAAAATTTAAGATATGTTCTCTTTGGGTGAAGAATACTCTTTATTCTTAGTTACTAAACAATTTAACATATTACGCACTGCGTTACTGAGTCCACCTTATCATCCATAGCCAACAGGATCATTCAGTTGTGAGACATTGTGCAGATTGCGCCACAGGGAGGGAAACAGAAACCATACAACTGATGGAAAAAGTAGCAAACTTCTCTTACTATGAAGTTAGTTGATTAGTGTCCACATGAAGAGTACCTAGATTTTTACATGCTTTCGAGTGCAAATAGAAATCCATCGACAATGTACCACAAAAGCATAGTAGGAAGAGTGCCCTCTATTCTGGCATAGACATGGACTTGAACTTCTATAGTCTCAACTCATTTCTGACATCTATGATGTGTTTGGCCCGCTTTGTGTAAAGTGTGTACGCTCGCAGGTATGTAAGAGCCTAATTAATTAGCCTCAAACGTTTAAGCTTTTCAAGATATTCTTCTGGCAATTGATGATCAAGCGATTGTTAAGGAGTAGGAATTAAAACGGCAATGCAATTTTCTAGGAAAGGGAATCAAGATAAGCAATTATCAAGGTAAGAGAATAAATATAAGCAAGGAGATCATGAAATGCAGTTGACTATGGCAGAGTATCAAGGCAACAATGACTCTGGAGATCAAGGAATGCACTTTTTTTTTTTTTAATCCAAATATTTCTCACCCTCTCGGTTTATGAGCGATCAAGGACTAATTTTGGAAGTGCCAATCCCACCGCCCACAAATAAGAACATCATTTAAAATGCAGTACTCACTAATTAGGAGATCACGAATGCACTTGACTGATGTACAAAATAGCATTGTATAAGGTAGAAATCACTCAATCCAATTTTCTACTCTAGAATGTATAGGTTATGGGACTCATTGAAAGTCAAAACCTTAATGGTTTTATTGTTGAATATTTTAATAAAATAAAATTGCCACCAGCCGTTATGGCTTAATTCATCGATGTTACCGCTCTTGAATTGTCTAATAAATCACAATTCAATTATCAATTTTTACGATTCATATATATATATATATATATATATATATGCATAGAGATATACAATAAAAAAAAGGGATACATACATTCTCTTTACTTCATCTTCCTCGTCTCCTTGATATGTTTTTCCTATTACTATTTTGTATTGTTTTTATGGGTAACTAGATCAAAGACACACAACACTAGCCATTTTATTGACGGACATACAGTTGGTACCATTTATGAGATTCATGGGTTATATCTTGGAGTTGTTTGTGACTGGCTATACCTACACGTGGGGAGGTACTAAGGTTTTAAGACAGTGTCCTACGCATGCCTCTCATATGCTCATAATATTAGGTAGTATGGATCCTGATAAGTACTAAACACTAGTCCCTTCTTCGCTGGTCAAGAAATGACTTGACTAAAGTATTTTCTAGAAGAGTTGGGTAAGAAGCGAGAGGAAAGTGTTTTGTATAGTGACAGTCAAAGTGTTATTCATCTTGCAAAGAATCTAGCATTTCATTCTAGGATGAAGCGCTTTCAGTTGCGATATCATTTCATTTATTTTATTGTGGATGATGGAGTTTTGTTTCTTAAGAAGATTCATGACAATGAGAATCCAACAGATATGTTAACCAAGGGAGTCACCATTGAGAAACTGAAGTTTTGTGCAACTTTAGTTGGTCTTCAGGCTTGAGGACGGAAGACAGTTGTTGTGGTATTCTTTTATGTGATAATGGGATATTGAACTTGTGTATATTAGGTTCCAAGTGAGAAATTGTTGGGTAGTGTGGATCTTGATAAGTACTGAACACTAGTCCTTATTCTGCGGATTCAACTTCACGGTAAGTTGGCCAGGGGGTTGCAAGGGGTAGGAGCTCCCTTGCCTAAAGGTGGGGGTTTGGGGGTGTGGCCTCGAGGTGAATTTTTCTGAGGGTGTTTTTAGTATTTCACATTATTTTTTCATTGCTCTAATTCTATGTATTTATAGTTGAGAAGCTACATTTCATTGTAATTTGTAACGCTTTTAGATCATAGTAAAATCGTAGTAGTCGTGGACGTATTCCTATTCGGAGGTGAATCACGTAAATCTTTGTGTTCTTGTGTGTGCGTGTGATTTGAGATTCATTTTTTTATTTGCTTTCATGTCTCACCGATCCTGGTTACATAACTATATTCCTAACAACATAGATATGTTTTCATATACTCTATTTTATATCTAATTTCATCTTATTTCAATTGATTTGTTGTTGTGTTATCAGACCTGTAAAATACATTGCTAGAATATTATGATATTGAATATATTATTTGTAAAAATATAAGATTTCTCCAACATTTATTGATGGTGGATTCCCTAAACGAAGCAAAACCATATTCTCTCCGAATGGTATTATTGTCTGTGGCATGAAAGAGGTACCAAATCTAGAATATTTGCATTCGAAGTGGTCTGATAGCTTGTTGAGAGGATGGATAAGGATTCTGTCATAAGAAGTCCATGGAATTATCGTAGGTCTTAAGACCTCCAGAGAGGTATGGATTACATTAGCTAATGATTTTCCTCAACATTTCTTTTGAACTATGAATTCCAACAAATTCAAATGATTAAAAGATCAAATTTCTCCTCTATAAATGATTAAATTTGTCATTTTAAAAAATGTTGCGATAGCTTGGTTTCTCTTAGGAAACCTCTTGATGACAAAAGCAAGAAGTAATGGTTTTTTAATGGCCTCGGAGTTGGCCATGGACACCTATTCTAAGTTGTACCGACATTGTACCACGCTTATAAAGTTACGAGACTCGTGTTGGTTTATTTAGTGTTTTGGGCCTCGTAAGCTTATGGGATTCTATAGATGTACGATCACCCTCTTCCTCATCCTTAAGACTCCAATTGGTGTACATAAGTCTAGAAGCTTTCCCTTGATCTTGGTGATCACCCTAATCCAAAAGGTCTAAAAACCATCCACTTAGCTCATTAGCTTTTCTCTATCAGTTCCTTCATTCTCTTACCCCACAACTTAGTCACAACCTTTTAAATCTCAATTTCTCTACTTGACCTTAGATGAGAGAGCTCTAACCTTCACATTTATCTCAGATAAGAATGAACTCTTGATAGGAATGGTCATCTACCAAAGCACTCCTCAATTGGTCGCTTGAGCTAGGGATTGTTTGGAAATTCTTTAAATTGAATTAGGTCAGAACTACCCATAATAAGTTATCAAATTTTTAACAAAACCAACTACTCTCTGGTTTGACTTTTTCAGGTTTTAGAATTTTTTAAAACCAGACATGAAGCAATATACTATTAAAAGGTACTTACCAAACAGTAAAAAATTTAAAATCAGCTCATCTGTATTCTAGAGAATCGGTATTAACCTTTCCTAAACAAGCCCTAGAGTTCTGGAGGTATCGAAGAAATGTAAATTAAAAGACTTTGATATTTATAATAGTCTAAATTAAATATTTAATGAGCCTAATTTTTTTATTAAGAGGCTCTTTTCAAGAGACCCATATTCACTTGGAACATGAGTTTCAAAAATAAGTTCAAATTTCTTTTAGTTAGGGAGGTTAAGGTTAAAAACTCATACACTAGACCTACTCACTCGTGATAAAGACATTGGCCTGATAACCTAAACTTACCACTTCTTGTCCTCGAATTCTAGGGAAAATGCTTGATCTAATTATTTTTGTGATTTTTTTGGGAAACCTCTACAATATTATTTCTATTCTTCCATTTCTTTTTTTTTTTTGAGAGGTGAACTCATTCTGAAAATTAAGGAACAAATTTACAATTTCACAATGGAAGGATCTCCTGAAAGTAAAATTTTGAGGGACTTCAAATATAAATTGCAGGATATATCAACATTAAGTAAATATTATACAGAAATTGGCTTCTTGTCTAGACACTAGTTTATATAATACTATAGTCTAAATCACATAAATTATCACTATTCAATGACTTGAAGTCTTACCTGAAGCATTGACACATTCTTTTCTTGCTTACACATTCTTTTCTTGCTTTTGCTTTTCATTGCAACAAATCGAGCCGAAGGTAATCACAAGAATGCAAGCAACATTTCTCTTTACCACCATTAAAGTCTTCGGATTGGATTTCTATAAACTCTTCCACCAAGATTTACTCTTCCTGGAAGAATCCTCAATAGAATTCGGTCAACATGTTTGTAGTACCACCTTCTCCATCTATTACAAAACAAAAGTGACCCGATAATGCATCCAAAGCCTGTGATAAATCCCAACTCAGCACTTAACCAATCCCAATCAATCTCAGTTTCAGGATGTGAATGCATGTCGCCGCCAGATGCTGGTGGTGGTAATCCTGCTACAGTGGTGTTATTACAGCTAATGTTTGATGGTTCCCCACATAACCCCTTGTTCCCTTCAAAGGAAGTTTCTGTAAAAGTTTGAATCTGGGGCCCTCTCGGGATCACTCCAACTAATTGATTGTATGACAAATTCAAGAATGAGAGGAATGTAAGAGTTGCAAGCTGCGTTGGGATTTCGCCACTCAACATGTTGTATGAGAGGTCTAATGAACCCAACTCTTTCAAGTTTCCAATTGTTGGTGGTATTGAACCTCTGAGGGTATTATGCGACAAGTTGAGCAAATAAAGCGATTTGAGGTCCCCAACTTCTTTTGGTATTTCTCCTTGAAACTTATTCTTTGAGAAATCGATGGAGGTGAAGATAGTGAGAATTTTCACCAGCTCTAACTGTCGCCCTTTAATGGAAACTGTAACTGTATTCTGGTAGTATCTTCCATATGATAGATTAACATTACTAAGCATCAATGGTTCTTCATCCTTATGAACCATCATCGCCCTCCAATTCAAGAAGCTTCTGGGTGGTAGATTGCCAATAAAACTGTTGGAAGCTATGTCGATGATCTGAAGAAGTGGCCAACTAAGATTGGCCCCTAGGCAGCCAATGTTTCCATGGAATCTGTTGGATCGCAGAACAAGGACACGCAAACTCGAGAGAGATTTCAACCAGCACGGAAAGCCATCATGTATTTTGTTGTTCCCAAGGTTTAGAATCTCTAGCCCTCTGCAATTGGCCAAAGATTTTGGAACCGCCCCTTTGAAATTATTTCCATTGAGATCTAAAGTCTGTAATTGACAATTGATGGAAAAAGTCCCTGAAATATTTCCATGAAGATTATTTCCCTGTATATTTAGTACCTGAAGAGTCTGGGTTGTCTGTTCAATTAAACATGATGGTATTGCGCCCCTCAAATTGTTGTTAGACAACTCGAGAACTTCAAGCGAACTCCCATTGCATATTGATTCAGGAATAACTCCGGTGATGTTATTGTTTGAAAGGAATAACCACGTAACATCGGTGAGGTAATTACCAATATCAGCTGGAATGGAATAGTTGAAATTGTTGCTGGAATAATCTAAGTAGTTAGCTAGTGGTGGTATTGGGATTTGTCCATGGAGTTGGTTGGAATGCAGATCAAGATCCAAAGTAGCGTTGCCAAAACTATAAGGCTTTTGCAGATCCACTAGGAGATTGTGAGATAGATTCAAATAGGAGTAACCATTACCCGCGAGTTCCCAGATCCAATTGGGTATTTCCCCACTAATTTGGTTGTTTGAGAGGTCCAAATAATCCATATCGGATTGGTTCTTTAAATTGGGAAATTGTTGTAGCTTGCAGGAAGCCAAGCTCAACCCAGTCAAACGGGGGAAGGAAGAATTACTACCACTTGCATCAATTGACAAGCTGTTATACGCAAGGTCAAGCATAATGAGATTACCCAGCCTCTGAAATATTTCAAATTGCATGGTGCCACTGAAGTTGTTAAAAGAAAGAGTGAGGCCTCTGAGGCTTCCAAGTTCCAAGATAGACATGGGAATGAGTCCTTCTAATTTGTTATTACTCAAATCAAGAAGCTGTAATAGAGATGAAGATGCGTTTGGAAATTCAGGAAGTTGACCCTCAAATTGGTTTTGTTGGAGTAGAATTTCTGACAATGACGAGATGCCAAAGAGAGACGATGGGATAGTCCCACCCACAGAATTTTCACTCAAGTCTATAGATGTAAGATTCACAAGGCCGTCAAAGTGACTCCAGGGGATGGTACCTGTTAAATTATTGCAACACAGGTTTATGTAAATGAGACCTTTGGACATACGAAATGATGGAATTGGACCCGTAAACCTATTCACTGCCAAATATAAGTCGGTGAGATTTTTGGACTTATGAAGTGATGGAATTGGACCCGTAAAGTTGTTTCCTGACAAATCTAAATAGACAATGTGGGTAAGTTTGAGCACTGAATCTGGAAAAAATCCCTCTAATTTGTTGTTTCCTAAGTCAAGAACCTGCAGTGTTGGCATCTGGAAGATCCTTTCTGGCACTTTTCCATAAAATCCACAAGAAAAAAGATGCAGTTCAGTCAAGTTTGAGTAATCTGCAAAGAATTCAGGAACCCGAGCAGAGATATTGTTGTAATTCAGACGGATCAGCGAGAGAGACCGAAGATTCACAAGGGACGAATCGATAGGGCCTGAAAGACTACAGAAAGACAAGCCCAATTCTTGCAGATTGGATAGCGACGATAAGGCTTGACTCCACTCGTGACGGTGGGCCGATATATTTACACCATCAAGATAGAGCTGTTTAAGCTCAGTCAAATTATGAAAAAGTAGCTTTAGACTCGGGTTCTCTACAACCAGCCGATAATTATAAGAGAGGTCAAGGGTAACCAACCTTGCCATGCGCGAAATCTCGATTGGAATTTGCCCGCCAAAAGAAGAGAGAGTCATATTCAAGTATATCAAATTAGATAGCTTACCGAACTCGGACGGAATCTGAGAACCGTCCATGTCATTATAAGCCAAATTGAGTCTCTGGAGATAGTGCAGACTAAAGAGACTACTTGAATTGTCGATTCCACCATAGATTGACTCATCATTCAAGTCGAGATCAATAACATGACCCTCCTCATCGCACATTACACCGCCCCATTTGCAGCAATCGGTGCCTTCATTCCACGACCCCAGCTTGGGTGAATTTGAAGAACTGAATTTGAGGCTCTTCTTTAATTGGAGCAGCAGACTTCCCTCACGGTCTACACATTGGCTGTATGCTGAAATGCTACTTCCGCAGCCGCAGGAGATTGAGAGTAAAATCAAGAAAAGCCAAACGAAGAGTGAAATTCTCATTGTTTAGCAAGTAAGAGGAACAGAAGTGAAGAGGTGTTGTCTTGTTGGGATGCTGGCCTTATAATGCCGGGTTGAGTCACGATTTGACAGTTGCCAATAAGAAATTCACTCTTCAAGCCCTTATAGTCAAGATGAGTGGAGCCCACTTTTTTTTTTTTTTCCATGGGTGAATCATGAATTGACAGTTGCCAATATGAAATTGACTTTTCAAGCCCTTGAAGTCAAGATGAGTGGAGTCCTTTTTTTTTTTCTTTTCCAGGGTGATGGAACGGCACTAAACAAGCCGTGTTCTTAGGGGTGTATAGAAAACAATCACGAAAATTCTTGAAAAATAAAAAGGTAGGAACAGCCCAAAACTAGTCATGTTTATTTACGAAATTGCATAATATGAGGGAGTAAATTTTATATAAGAAGTTATGGACTCAACGGTGAGATGGTAGTCATAACTACAGAAAAAATTAATTCTTACGTTGCAGCCGGTGCATGCCCACCTCATTAAAATTTTGAATTAATACTCGTCATAATAGAATAGGTAGTTATTTGGGTCGGATTTAGACAGACCTTCTAAGATTTGGATTCAGACTCTTTAAATTTAAACAGGTTTAGACCCGGATCCAGATCTTCTAAAATCTGCTTCAACTAGATCCGGACTTGGATCCATTGGATCCGGGTCTCCGACTCTAAAACCCGACCTCGTTTCTCCAACAAAAATAAAATAAAAAATAAAATTTTTTATTTGGAGTAATCTAACTTGGCTTTACAAATAAAATGTTTTATTGGTCCCAATTATGTCAATGTTGATTAAAACTATTTTATGTGATAACCATTATTATTTATATATTTCGTTCTTATGATCGAACACATGATGAATAGTAAAATGACAATAATTGTCATCTAGAAATCTTTTGATTTTTAGGCCTACAAAAGGTTACCTTGCTCCTAAATATAATAGGAAATGGAATGAAAATGACAGAATGAAAATGTCATTGAATGAAATAAAGATTTCTCATCCAAAACAAAAGAATGCTTATAATGATTTTTAATGGAATGTTCATTTAATGGAATCGGGTATTGATAGCTAGATTCATAAAATAATTCATCAAGTGGTCTCCAAAATATTTTTATAGCACAAGATAGTGCTAGAAGGTTGAATACGACAACTTTACTAAGACTTTCTTTCTTTCTAACTTTTATATGTGTGTGTGTGTGTATGTATATATAACTTTGTTAGGAGGTTACATACTCTAATTTCAATATTGTATTAAAGAGAGAGAGAGTGTGTGTGTGTGTGTTTGTGTGTGCTTGTTAATGATTTAGCAGGTCAGGTCTTTAACGGGTATCATTCAACAAATCTATACCCGACCCATTTAATTAGTTTTTAATGGATTCGGATCGGGTCTTGTTAACTGGTCTGGGTCTTATGTAAACAGGTCCGGGTCCGGGTCTAGGTCAGGCCTGATCGGACCCGACCTATTTACAGGCCTACTGTAGAGTCCAGACTATTTTAAAAAAAAAAAGGGAAAGAAAATGATCAAATAGGCAGGGTGTGTTTTTGAACAGATTATAGATTTGCTGCATTGTCTATTAAAATTCTTCATCTCAGCTAATGAACATAGCAAAAGAAAATCTGAGATTTAACAACTTATGGTTGTGTAATGAAGAACACACCAAATATAAAGTTCACTTCCTTTTCATCTTTACCTTTCCCTAGTTAGGTGGTCAGATTATTTAATTCTCTAGTTTACTTCCTTTTCCACCACATATTATAATCCTAAAAACATGGTATGATGGAAAATTTAGAGATTGAAAAGACATCCTTTATTAGTAGTAGCAATCCTTACTTTGATTGCACTCAGGAAATTTTGAAATGCAACTAATGTTGCACTTTCTGATCAGTGGTTCTTCTGCTCTTCGTTGCCTATCAAGAACTCGAAAAAAGTAATTAGAGGGCCACTTGGTTGACTTTGGTGATAGTCGCTCCGATGATGAAGTCAGTAAAAATAAAAGAGAGACTATAATTGAAAAAGATTAATTCACTCTCATTAAAAGCGCACCTTAGGGTTGTATTTATAGGTTGCAGATCCCCTAAGTTGATTAGGATTTAGAGTCGTAAAGATCGGGATTTGATGATATCTGAAGACGACAGTTGCCATATTGAACTCTGATCCCCGCAAAAGTAGGGATCGGAAGGTATCCAAGAACAACAGTTTCCATGTCGCATTCTGTTTCCTTATTCCAAGTTTGGTAGCGCATGTAAGGCGGTGATCAGCTCGGGACCCCTTTATGTACATACTCTGAACTCTCTACTCTAGAAGAAAGGTCTACGCCCTTCTGATCAAGGAACTGTCTGGATCCTCGGCGTCGCCAGATCTGAATAGCTTATGCCATTTCCTGACCTGTATATAAAAGAGCTCATATACACATGTCAATCTTGGGTTAGGTTGTCATTTTATGGTACATCAGCTACTTCTTCCCCCAAGCCTTAGCTTTGTGGGACCCATACAGAACTGAGGTTAGGGTTTATGAAGGGTCACACATCTTCTTATTAATGCGTCGTTCCGTATTCTGAGAAACCAGTAGTTTATAGAGCAGTTAGGGCGCAATCATTACTTAAGTCACCGATCCGATAATCGAGGCCATCATTATCCAACCGTCGTTTGGGATTTAGGGCATTAAATGACACTCTTAGAGTTTTATAAATAGTGACATTTTCCCCTTTAGATTCTTTTACGAATCCGACACTACTTTGAAGCTTTTGAGAAGAGAGAAGAATTCCTGTGCGATCTCTGGTGTACTTGAGGGCTTCCTCGTTACCTGAACTTTCTTCTCCAGTCGGCGAGTGGTAACCCTCATTTTCCTTTACTTTTCTTTCTGTTATTCTTTCATTCTTCTTCTTTATTGTCTTTTTCAGTATTTTCTTTTCTCCCTTTGCTGTTTTGTAACAATGTCATCCTTCGACACTCGCTCTGACTGATAGAGTAAGGAATAGAGATCTTGTCGAAGTAGCTAGTCAGAGGGGCATTTCTTGTTGAGGAAATGGGTAGTCCCTTCTAGTAGTGATTTAGGGGTGCTGTTTCTTGAGGCGTACCTTGAATCTAGGAACAAGAAAGTCGGCACATTAAGTTGATCTCAAAGGAGAGAGAAGGGCAAGAGTGCTATGACTAAGGGTATGCTAGATGCCCTCAATGTGCATTTTGATTTTCCTAAAAAATGTAAGTATGTAGGATCTCAATGAGAACAGACCGTCCTTCAAAAATAGAGAAGGGGGGAGATCTATGCTTACCTCGAATGGTTTAAGGTCGGCATATGTTTCCCTCTTCACCCTCTTATAAATGAGTTTTTTAGTTGGTTTAGGATATGTCCTGCCGAGCTGAATATTAATAGCTAGAGATAGTTTATGGCCTTTTTGGTCTTAGGTTATCAGAATGGGGTTGAGGTAGATTTGGACCTCATTCGGAGTAATATGGACATGAAGTTCCTTAGGTCAGAGGGGTTGTACTACATTTCCTTTGACAAGAGGTTCAAGCTCTTGACCTCGGTACCCTCTTCCAACAAGACATGAAAGAAGTGGTAATTCTTTGTCAATAGAGGCCGGGGACATGAAGATTATAAAGACCAGACAAGTCTTTTTCCTCGGCATACCTGCTTCAAAGATGAGCCCACAAACCTTTTGGTTTCTAGTCATGACCTTTTTTTTGGTTTTGTCTAACCTTGTGCTATTTTCTTTTTTGTTGAGTTATAGATAACAGGGCTTAGAGGATATCGGTCTTTACTCTAGAGTTTCAAGAGAAGTACTGCCTACTTCTGCATCCACTAGACTGACCTCACGACCTTATATTGACCCTCCATAACTTCATAGAGGCTAGCCTAGTGAAGAATAAGTCAGCCGTGCTGAAGAAGTCGATGCTAGCGAGCTGAATGCCAGCCCTAAGCAGATTAAAAAGGCATCCAATTTTGTCGTTCCTCCTCATCCTTAGAAGAAAAGGAGGATTAAAGTGGGAGCCTCTAGCTCATTGGAGCATATGGTCTCCGAGGAACTGGCTACACTAGGTCGCCCATGAGGAGCTGCCGCCACTTCTAGCCCCACTTGTGCGCTCGGCCTCCCACGTCAAAGGGAAGCTGAGTTCAGGTCCCCCCCAACATCATTTTGGCCGAGAATTAGGGAGGCCACCATCAGGAGGGCCTACTGGAGACTCTTTGGTCTCTGCCTTGGAGCTCTTCAAAGGCATGAAGCCCCGAAAGATAGCCAGAGACCTTCTGGTTTCACATATGAGGGTAAAAACTTCTTCACTTAATTTTTTTTTTTATCTTATTTCTATTTTGACTGGTTTGGCCTTTATCTTTTGCAGGTCAGTCCATGCCATAGCTATGATCATGGACTTTCCAGAGGAGTTTGAGCGGGAGGATAAGCTTTAGGCTGAGCTAGATGAGGCTCGCCTTCAACTTGGGACAGCCTATTCTGCCTCCCACTTCTTCGAGAAAAAATATAAAGAAGCTCTGAATAATATGGCCATCCTAGGAGTCATAAAAGAATGCCCTGGCTACCGAGCTAGAGGCTGTGAAGAAGGAGAAAAAGGAAGTGGAAGCCACGGCGACTCTGAAGCTGGCCTTTAGTGTCCAAGCAACTAAGGAGGCGTTTAAGAAGGAGACTGAGAAAGAGCGCAGAGAGGAAGTAAACCAGCTGGGCGGCGAGTTCGTAGATCACGGTATGAGCTGTTTTGCAAGAAGATCAAAAAGCTCTACCGTGATCTCAACATTTCTAGGAGTGGACCAGGTTTTGCTGGACAATCCAGAGCTGAGTCCCTTTGAAGCCACCCCAGCAAAGCCTATTGAAGTCCGAAGAAGTTGCCCCCTCTACTGGAGACCCTTGATTGAGGTGTTTTCTTTTGTCTTATTTTGTTTTATTTTGTTTTTGTAAATCTGTACTCCTCAACCCTCTTGGTTTTATCAATGAAAGATCACTTATTTACCTTGGTTTGTTTTGATTAAATTTGAAAACAAAGAATATCATTCAGACTTGAAACATTTGCACTTAAGTCAAGACATAATATTTAGACCTAAAATACTTATAATTAAGTCAAGATAACATCTTCAGAACTGAAATACCTGTAATTGAATTAAGATAAAATCTTCAGATATGAAATACTTGTAGTTAAGTCAAGATAAAATCTTCAGACCTGAAACACTTGTAGTTAAGTCAAGATAAAATCTTCAGACCTGAAATACTTGTAATTGAATTAAAAATCTTCAGACCTAAAACACTTACAGTTAAGTCAAGATAACATCTTCAAACCTGAAATACTTGTAATTGAATTAAAAATCTTCAAACCTGAAACACTTGAAGTTAGGTCAAGAAAACATCTTTAGACCTAAAATACTTGTAATTGAATTAAAAATTTTCAAACCTAAAGTACTTGTGGTGGCTGAAGAAATAAACCAGACCTAGGGATCTGTACATTAAGATGGACCAGACCTGTAGCACTTGTAATGTATACAAGGCTTTTAGGGGTCTGTGTATTAAGATGGATCAGACCTGTAGCACTTGTAATGGATACAAGGCTTTCAGAGGTCTGTGCATTAAGATGGACCAGACCTGATGGTCTGTGCATTAAGATGGACTAGACCTGTAACACTTAGTAATGGATACAAGGCTTTTAGGGGTCTGTGCATTGAAATGGACCTAGACCTATAGCACTTGTAATATATATAAGAATTTTAGGGGTCTATGCATTGAAATGGACTAGACCTATAACACTTGTAATGGATACAAGACTTTTAGGGGTCTGTGTATTGAAATGAACTAGACCTATAGCACTTGTAATGAATACAAGGCTTTTAGGGGTCTAATGCATTTAGATAGGACCAGACTTGGGGGTTTGTACATTAACATGGACCAGACCTGGGGGTCTGTGCATTTAGATGGACCAGACCTGTAAGCATTTGTAGTGGATACAAGGCTTTTAGGGGCCTATGCATTGAAATAAGAACACTTAGAAATAGCAAAGAAGAAATTTTATTGATATTATGTTCGTAAGTGTTCAACATTTCACTGGTCTGTGCACAGGCTTCCTAGTTACATCCTCCTAACCAGTAAGTTCTGGGCCTAATGATCTTGGTTACCCTGTAGGGCCCTTCCCAATTAGGGGAGAGCTTTCCCATGGTGGGATCTTTGGTGTTCGGGAATACTCTTCTCAAGACGAGGTCCCCTGAGCTTGGAAGCTGACAGGTATTAATCCTTGACTGAAGCTTTTGGCCATTCTTTGCTAGGTATGTTTCAATCCTGATCCTAGCCTGCTCACACCTCTCCTCAAGGAGATCTAGATTTTCTATAAGCTGATGGTCATTGGTTTCCTAGTCAAAGGCATTTGTCCTCAAGGTCCGGCATACCGATTTCGACAAGAATGATAGCCTCAGTACTGTATACAAGTGAGAACAGTGTCTCTATAGTTGGTGTTTTTCTATTGGTACGATAGGCCCAAAACACTCTAGGGAGTTCCTCGACCCATCTTCCCTTGGCTTCTTCCAACCTTTTCTTAATGGCAATCAAGAATT